>OY728161.1:397655921-398905921 GCA_963277665.1 Viscum album
ATGATACACCTCTATTCCAGGGAAGGATATCCCAAGTAAAATCCCCATTATCATCTTACTTTCAATATTTATGAAAAACCCTTTGACATTAAAATAGGAAAATTATTTCTAATATCATGAATGACATGCAATACAAATCATAAAATAAAATATAATACTTGGGACCTTATAAAGAATTTATTTTTTAAAAAATTAATCCCCATGATAGATTATGGACCAAACAACCCTATCTTTAATTAAACCATAATATTGTATACCATATTAAACTACCCATTATGTTTTTGAGTATGTATTATATATACAAAATTATCAAAACCATTGTTATCTATTTATTAAAAATAAAATAAATATAATTTAAAGGAAAATAAAAAATTTCTAAAAAATGTAATATTAATTAAAAGATAGTTTAATCGCCCTTACAAGACATATTTTAAAATTTTTTTTTCCAAAATTAAAAAAAATTACTTTCAGATATAAATTTCAATTTTTATGTCAAAAAATAAAAATTATCTATTGATGAATTTTTAGTATCTTTTTAAAATGGTTCATTTTTTAAAGAATATTGAATATATTGATTTTTAATAAGAAATTACCTTTTTATTTTATATATTTATAATATTAAGTTATATTTTTAATTGATTTTGAATTAAAATTATTCCAATTATATATCTTATAATTAAATTTAGTTCATTGGATCCATTTTCATTTTGAATTTTGATGTAAATTATTTGTAAAATTTTAAAAGTTTTGCCTTTTTAAATTAACTTTCTCATCTCATATGGTGCATAAATTTTATACAATACATTAATTGTTTTTGTAAATAAATTTTTTAAAATATATTCTATATGTAACGCCCCGACCCTAGTTTCCCAGAGTCGGTGCTTTATTACATAACATTGGCATGATTACAAGGATTGATGTCCCGAATGACCAATAAGATTAGTAGTTTTGGAAAATAGATTACATTCAAGAACGTTACATTACACATAATAAAATAAATCACAACATAAATGATCCTTTGAGAATTCCATTAATCCCCTATCATAACGCTTCTTATCGATCATAATAAACTACATTCATTCCATGGAAAATAAAACATAAGAAAGGGGTGAGTTCAAACTCTCAATAAGGATAACAATATAGCAGAAACATTACCAAATAAGCATAAACAATTTAATGCAATTTATAGGACTAAAAAAATCCTTTTAAAATTAAACTTCATCATAATATAGAAATGATAAATCAAATACTTCCCTTTACTTATTCACATTGATATTCTTCTATTCTAATTATCACATGTAATATCAATTTACAATTTCGTAATGATGGAATGCAGAATGCCAGACTTCCTAACCATGTAGTGAAGGCCATTTTCCAAGACAAAAAATAAGATTTTGTCTATATCCTTATACCAATACACTATTTTGTCTCATTAGAACTACTGATTCATCGAGGAGCTATAGATAGCTCCACCCATCACTTACTAAGTACAATGCATTCATCATATGAAAAGGTTTGATCATAACATAAACATTCATATTAAAATAAGAAAATTAAGTGTCAATAATTTATCTATAAACCATGAATGATATATAAACAATACATCCAAATTAAAACATATCCCAAAAACATCAATACAATATTGAATATTTGTATCATAATAAATCAATCGTGATGAAGAATAATATCTCGTAAAAGATGTTGTCATAGTTGAAAGTGATCTGTAGTAATAGTTTAGTGAACTATGCCGATTTCATGAAATAACATAAAAATCACATAACATGTAATATAAGTCATTTAAAAGTTTTTTTTGAATCAATGCTTTCCATAAATATTTGAATATTTCGAAAGTAATTAAAATTTTTAAACCTTCAGGTCCATATAAATAAAATCATAAATCCATTTTGAAAACATGGAAATTAATGAGAACGGTTTAGAAGTATAAACATTGAAAACATTTAAAAAAATTTAGAATATAATTCCCTTTAAAACAATCCCTTTGAAAACTCTTTTAAGAAACATGGACATGGATAATAAATATGTCCCAGTAGATACTTACATAAAAACTATCTCTAATAATAATGAAATTATGAAATTAAAACTTACATTGTACTTTTCATTAGTCTATGGTATGTTAACCTCCTATATAATAGTTAAAACATTGTTATTAAATTATAAAATAACTATATGCATAAATATGATATCATTTCTGATCCTCTAATATTGCTTTGTTAATAATATTTCACTAGTATCATATTTTCAGATGATAACTGATACATTTTTCTTTATATGATTGGTTATGTAAGTCATGTTTGTTATGAATAGTTTGTATTTTATTAGTACCCAAAATGATATAATGTTCATAAACATTATTTTTAATCATAAAATGAAAATTATTATTGAATGATTATGATGGGGAATGAATGTTATCACGTTCTTAGAGAAGGTAATCCCGATGTACGCATGAGAGAAAATATTATTATATTGATGGTAAAATCTAAAGTAATCAGATTGTATATAATAGATACAGAATCATTAACATGTTATATTTATTATTTACATTGTTTATACTCATTATTATACCCATCAATATAACTATGTGTTTGAATAACAAACTACGCCATGTTGTGGACACAGTAAGTCGTACGTACACACATATGGTGACATTGTCAGTCATATGATAGATAGAATAATTAGTATGGTTCTAAAATTATTAAAATAAAATAACAGTATATAGAAGATATGGGACTTATTATTTTATAATGGAAAATACAAAGAAAGTGGAAGTGGAAGTAGAAAAGTACTTAAAAGAGGTGATGAAATATTACCTCTTCTTCGGGTTCATCCTTTTCATTTGATCAAAAGGGCTCCTTGGGATGGATTTTGAACAAAAGGAAGGCCTCAAGGATGAAGGAATAAATGTTGGGAGGATATTTGGGCAGAGGTATGTCGATCCAAATTGCATTGTAGGTGTGATATTAAGATAATAGGATGTTCTTATTTAAAAGAGTGGTGAGGGTCATTTTGCTAAAATCATGAAATATTATTTAATAATAAAATAGTTTTTTGTTTCTATTTGCTAGAAAAATAATTATTTCTAGGATAATGTTGGTATGGGTCTAAAATATCTCAACCAATAGGTTTTAGATAGGTTTAGGTCATCATATTTACGTTTTCTTTGATGTGTAACTCTTAGTTAAATAGTTGGACATTTACCATGTATCTTTGTATTTTTATATTATATGGTTAATAATCACACTATATCAAGCCAAGAGAACCCCATGTGATTAATTATAAATATATATAACCTTATCTATGTCCTTTGGTCAATCCATATATTTTTAGGAATATTATATGAATTAATAATATAGTATTTGTTTTAAAAACTCTATTATGACAATTTTGACACTATTTAGTATTTGATTTTTTTGAAATCACTAAGAACACTATAACTTGGAATAACATTTATTTAACCAACCCTAAAATGTAATATTAACCTATAATATTAGTTTAATTAATCATAAGTCTCAATGAATATTTATTTGGGTATTTATAATATCATTTTTTTAATATTTCATTAAAAAAGTAATTTCTGCATCATCATTGTGTCATTAATAAATTAAATTATTTAATGTATAAATATTATAAATAAAATACCATTATGTAAGAAATAATTTTATTTTTATAAATAATATTTATAGTCGAATATATATTGTGTGAAACCCAATATTAAAAATATTTTAGTTATTAAACTTTGAATTTAACTATTTTAACTATTCTTTATATAAAATAATAATAAATGTCTTAATCTAATCCAAGTGGACCAAAGGGGATCATATTAGATTCGTAAGGTTTTTTTGGTAAAATTACACTTATCCAATAGAATTAGGACATGTGTTTAGGTAATTATGTTATCATTTTTACACTAAATTACCATATTTACTGTTAACCGAGGTAAATAAAAGTCAAAAAGTTACTATTAACCAAACCTTTTTTTTCATCTTATTGAACCAAATTTTACTTAATGATAATAATTTTCTCCTTTTGAATTTTTATATTCATCCCACAAAATTAGTAAAATTATGTTTTATTTAAATTTGCAAATTTTTCTAGAAGGAGGGTAAAAAACGTTAAAAAGATCATCAAAATTTTATACAACTAATTTTATTATAAAATGACTCCAATGAATTAAATTGAACATATATAGATATTATATATCTATTATGACTTAAAATAAAATAAAATAAAATAATTTAATTTAATTATTTAATTAAAAATTAGGTTTTTAAATAATAACACAGTGTTTTTTACTATTAATAAAAAATTTAAAGTTCTCAGAAAAATACCAAAAATTCTCCCTAAGCTAATTTTGATATTTCAAATTCAAAAATTATGTCCATTTTACCAAATTAAAAGCATTGATGTTACATTTATTAATTTAAAATTAATTCCCATTTTCAAATTCAAAAATTGGGATTTAAAAAAAGTAAAAACTACCAAAAGATTAACACATATTTATGTCAGATTTATATGTAAATTAGCTTATAATTACCTAAATAGTATTAAATGATACAAATATAATCTAATTATACTTCCAAACCATTCAATTTCATAATTTAACACTAAATTATTTCAATTAGAATTTTTTTTTCAATTAAATCATATTATCTTATCACTATTCATCAGAATATGAAAGTTATCAGAAAAGTTCCAAAAAGTTGTCCAAACTAAATTTTTATTCCCTAAGTCTAAATAAGAATTTAATTTCATTATAATAAAAAAATATAAAAATATCAAATATTTGTTTTAAAAAGGATTCCCTATTAAATAAGCAGTAAAATTGAATTTTTTGAAAAATACATCTTTTATCTGAAAAATTGAATTTGTCTTTATATTATGTCTACGAAACAGATAAAATGGATGTTAATATTATATAGAGTATATAAGATTCAAAATGCAGTTAATACTATTCATAACCACTTTTTAAATGCCTAGAATGGTATGTTGTGATGCGCTCGAACTCGGTATTGCGTGCTGCACAAGCTATTGAATTACATTAATGAGATAAAAAACTATGAAATCATGGGGTGATGCATTCTCCCTTACTTCAATAAATTGTGTCCTCTCTATTTGAATTTTTTTTCTAAAATAAAATGTTAAAAATATAGAAACATATTTTTCAAAAACCCACATTAGAAATTGGTTAAATAAAATTTAGTATTAAGAGGAGGGAAAGGGAAATGAAAAAGTCACCACCAAATTATGATCTCTATTTAAATAATATTGGTGGAAATAAGAGAGAATTAATTGGAGGAAAAACGTAAATATTTATAGGGAGTTATTGAGGTCATCATTCAAAAACAAGTGTAAAATTGTGGGCCTCAATGCCATAAATATAAGATGATGTAAAATATCATTGGCTCAAAAAAACATATGGTATTAGGATAAAACATTTTTGGTTTTAAGATCCCTTAGAAAATGTTTAAGAATTTATTAATAATACAATAAGAGGAAATATGTATATATATATATATATACATGACAAGTAGAGTATCATCCATCAACTAATTATTACCACAAACTCATGTTTCATTCCAAAATATAATATAATTCAAAAATATTCTATTTATCCTAATCATATAGGATTAAAAATGAATTTATATTCATTTTTCAGAATATTTAAAAAAACTACATTATACAAAGTAGAACATCATGTAGGCTAGTGGTTGGTGATGCACCCTTGTCACCCATCAGTTGCGGGTTGAAGTCTCATGGCCTTTCCAGACATGACTGGTTGTCGACTGACCTCCAGGTTGTACTTTTTATGAGAAACCAGAAATAATCTCATTAAATGATTTAACCATAACAATAGTATCAAAAGTGAAACTTATTCAGTTCCTCCCTTTATTATTATCCAAAATACTTTTGTCCAAACTCATAGTCCTAGATTTATAAGGATGGTAAACACAATGAAGAGCATGTTTTCAACATAATTACATGGGAATACCATCATCATGTATTCTTTTAAAACACGGTAACACCCTGAATAATCATATTACCATATTGATTTCATTTATGATCCCTATTTCCATATATAATACTGGGTATACCCCTTATATCCAAAATTTTGTAAACTCGAACAGTGATGGAATATAAAAAATATTTATTAGTTTTAAGTTAGTCAATAATATCCAATATAATTTATCCAAATCAATCATATCATTTTCCAAGATCGGTACCTCAATATCCCAATCATATTAAGGTTTATCATTCACTCAACCATATATTTTCCAAAAAAAATTTCCCGCCATACAGTCACTTTTCATAGTTCCACCCAATCTCAACTCCATAACGAAATTGTTCTACAGTACAATCCTGACATACTCTATAGTTATTATAACATGTACATCATTAATACAATACTCAAATGACATCATACATTAATAACAACATAATAACTCTAAATCATTCTTCTTCATCATTGGTAGTATCATTAAATTTTTATTATCCAATAGTAGCATTTTAGGTATATTCTTATGATTTAGACATAGATTAGTGTAGTGTCCCAAGTCATTGCAGATGAAGAATTATACATTTGAAACTTTTTTTTCTTACGCTTGCAATCATGTACGTGGTGTCATTTTTCTCCACACTTATAACAAACAAACACTCTTTCAATAATTTTCCAAGCTTATTCATTCCACATCTATCACATATGGGAAAATCCTTCTTTCCCTTATTCAATTTATCCATCTTTCTTTCTACCCTACTTTTTTCTATGGATTTCCTTCAACTCCATAGTACTCAAAGAATTATGTACTTATCTTATTAACTCAAGATACTATTTCATCATATGATTATAATTTGTGGTAGAATATTTCTTTAATAAAAATTTCCTTAACACCATGAATGATATGATCCTTCTTACACATTGGATCATGCGTATTTCGTTAGTTTTTATTCATCAACTGGGAACAATTTCTAAATAATGCCATCCATTAGGTTAGTTTATGAATCCCAATTCTTAATTCCAAAATTTTAAAATACCTAACGTAAATTTAAAAGACTATGAATAAAATATATATTCATAAAAAAATTTCTTTGAAGACGTATTTACTCATAAATTCTTTATAATACAATTTAATGAAATTTGAATTATCCTAAGTATATCCCCTGGGAGTGTTATAACTAAGAGTGCAGTAAGGCCCATTGTTGTGTACCATGATACCCCAGGTAAAGCCCAAAACTCCTTGTAGGAGAATTCACTATTAGGTCCATTTGTGCCAGAGCCGTCCCTACCTTCTCGTATCCAGAAAGAGATGTATTGCTAGGAAAATTCACAAAATCTCTATATTAAAAAATTATAGTATTTCATTCTATACTAATCCAAAAATTATGTCATAGGGTAATGTTCTCTAATCAGAGTTTTTCCAAATCTAGTTTCCATGGTTTATGCTATAATTTCTAAGATACCAACAGTAACGCCCCACCCCAGTTACCCAAATTGAGTGATTTATTAAATAACATTGGCGTGATTACAAGGAATCATATCCTGAAAGACCGATCAGTTTAGGAGTCTTGGAAAATAGATTACATACAAGAACATTATATTACACATTAGAAAAAAACAAAACATAAATGAGCATTTGATAATTCAATTAATCCCTTATCTTAACCCTTCTAATCAATCATTAAAAGCTTCTTGGAATCCTTGGAAAATAATACATAAGAAAGGGGTGAGGTCAAACGCTCTTTAAGGATAACAATATAGAGGAAACATTATAAGATAAGCATAAACATTTAATGCAATGTATAAGACTAAAAAAATTATTTTAAACTTAAACTTCATCTTAATATGGAAAAGATAAATCAAAGAATGCCAATTACATATTCACATAGATATTATAGTATTCAAATAATCACATGTAATATCAATAGCCAATTTCATAATGATGGAATGCATAAGGCCTGAAATCATAACCACATAGTCAAGACCATATTCCAAGACAACAAATAATATTTTGTCAATTATTTTTTCCAAGACACTAATTTGGCTCATTAGAAATACTGATTCATCGAGGAGCTAGAGCGGGCTCCACCCATAACATACTATGTCCAATGCATTCATTATATTAAGAGGTTTATTCATAACATAAACATTCATATTAAAACTAGAATATCAAATGTCAATAATTTATCTATAAACTATGAATGGTATAAAAATAACACATCTATAGTAAAAAATATCACAAAACCTTCAATACAATATGGGAGAGTTGTATCATAATAAATCAACATCGATCAAGAATAATATCATGTAAAGGATATTGACATAATTGAAAAGGATCAGTAAAAATCTTTGAGAGAAATATCCCTTTTTCATGAAATAATTTAAAAGTCACTTAATTTATAAAGGATGTATTCTAGGAGATAGTTTGTAATCTAAGTGTCTCATACCACTTTGAATCTTTATAAAGGAACAACATTTTAAAACATTCATGTCCTTATAAATAAAACCTCAAAACCATTTTGAAAACATGGGCATTAATGAAAAATATTTAAAGGAATAAATCATTAAAACATTTAAAATGATGTTATAGAAAAAACGTCCCTTAAAATTAGTCCCTTAGAAAACTCTTTTTGGAAACATGTACATGAAGAATAAATATGTCCCAATAGATACATACGTAAAAAAAACCTCAGATAATTAAAAGATTGTAAAATTAACCCTTACCTTGTACTTTTTCCAAGTCAATGGTATGTTAACCTTCTTTATAATAGTTAAAAAAAATTATTAAATTATAAAATAACTATATACATAAATATTATATCATATATGATCCTCTAATATTGTTTTGTTAATAATATTTCAGTAGTATCATCATTTCAGATGTTAACTGATTTTTTTTCCTTTATATTCTTGGTTAAGTAAGCCATTTTTTTATTGATAAGATGTATTCGATTCATATATAGAATGATATTATGTTCATAAACATTACATTTAATCAAAATATTAAAATTATTCTTGAATGATTACGATGGGAAATTATTGTCATTGCGTTCGTGGAGACGATAATCTGTACGTATGCATGAGAGACAATATCATTATATTGATGGAGAAATCGTATGTAATAGGATGGTATATCATATATGAAATTTCATTAATATGTTATATTTATTATTTACATCAGTCGTACTCATTATTATACCCATCCAAATAATTATGTCTTTGAATAACAAACTACACCACGACGTGGAGACGGTAAACCGTACCTATGCACATATGGTGACATTGTCATTAATATGATGGATAGAATAATGAGTATGGTTATACCATTTCTATAATAGAATCACAATATTTTTATGATATTGGAGTAATTATTTTATAATGGAAACCACAATGAAAGAGGAAGTGGATGAAGAAAAGAACATGAAAGAGGTGATGAAATATTTACCTCTTCTTCGGGTTTTCCATTTTGATTTGGTCAAAAGGGCTCCATAGGATGGTTAAATGAACAATTAAAGGCCTCAAGGATTAAGGAAGGAATGTAAGGAGGATATTCAGGTAGAGTGTGGCCCATAAAAATATATTTTTAGGTGTGAAAATAATTTAATGTGAAGTACACTTTTATTAGAGTGATGAAGATCACTTTAGGAAAAGCATGAAATATTATTTTATAATAAAATCATTTTCGGTTTCAAATGACATAAAAATTATTTATATCGAATATAATGTGGAGAGGGGTATAAAAACTCTCAAACAATAGGTTTAGATAGGTTTTGGTTGTCATATTAACATTATCTTTTAGATTTAACTCTTAGTTAAATAGTTGGACATTTATCATGTCTCTTGGTATTTTTATATTATATGGTTAATAATCATTATATAAAAAATAAAAGAGAACCCCATGTGGTTCATTATTATTATTTATATCCTTATCTAAGTCCATTGGATGAAAAATATATTTTTACGAATATTATATCAATTAATAATATAATATATGTTTTAAAACCTCAATTATGTCAATTTTCACAATATTTAGTATTTGAATTTTTTGAAATCCAAAAATACATTATAACATCGAATATAATTTATTTAACCAAACCCAATAATGTCATATTATCCTAGAAATTTATTGTAATTCATCAAAAACCACAATTTAAATTTATTTGGATATTTATAATATTAGTTATTTTAATATTTCATTAAAATGGTAATTATTACACCATCATTGAGTAATAAATAAATTAAATTATTTAATAAAAAAATTATAAATAAAATAAAATATTGTAGGAAATCATTTTATATTTCTAAAATATATTTATACTCGAATTTATATTTTGTGTAACCCTATATTTAAAATTGATTAATTATTAATCATTGAATTAACTTTTTTAACTATTCGTTAAATAAAATAATAATAAATGTCAAAATCTAATACAAATGGACCAAATGGAATCATATTTTATTCCTAATATTGTTTTCAATAGAATTACACTTATCTAATAGAAGTAGGATGTGTTTTATGGTAATTATGACATTATTTTTACCCTTAATTTCCCTATTTACTTTTAACCGTGGTAAATAATAGTCAAAAGTTACTATACACCAAAAATTAATTTCATCTTAGTGAAACACATTTTATTTAACGATATTAACCTTGTCTCATGTATTTTTTATATTCAACTCACAGAAGTGGTAAAATTACGTTTTATGCATATTGGTAAATGCTCCATGAAGGTGGGTGTAAACGTTAAAATGTTCAGCAAAATTTTATACATCTAATTTTATTATAAAATGACCCCAATGAATTAAATTGAACATATATATGAATTATTTATATATTTTTACTTAAAATAAATTTTAAAAAAAAATTATTTATATAAAAAGTCGGTTTTTAAATAATAACATATTGTTTTTCACTATTAATTAAAAATTGAATGTTTTTTGAAAAATACCAAATATTAACCCAAAGATAATTTTGATATAATGAATTCTAAAATAAAGTCAATTTTACCAAATTAAAATCATATAAGTTTCATTTATTAATTTAAATTGAATTCCCATTGTCAAAACCAAAAATCAGGTTTTCAAAAAAATAAAAACTATCAAAAGATTGACACGTGTTTATGTAATATATAAATGTGAAATTATTTATAATGACATATATTGTTTTAAATGATAAAAATATAATCTAATTATAATTGAAAACCATTAAAATTGAAAATTTAATACTATAAATTATTTCGATTAATAAAGTTGTTTTCAATTAAAACATATTATTTTTTACTATTCGCCAAAACATGAAAGTTATCAGAAAAGTTCCCAAAATTTGACCAAACTAAATTTTTATGTCTCAATTTTAAATAATATTTTAAATTAATTAAATTTAATAAATACTACTATCAATTTTTTTTAAAATTATTCACCATTAAATAAGCGGTAAAATTGGATTTTTTAAAAAATACTTGTTTTATCTGAAAAATTGAATTTTTCCTTGTATTATATATAATATACAAATAATATGGATGTTAAAATTATATATAGTATATATGATTCAAAATCAAGTTATCAATATTCATAACCACTTTTTTAACCGCTATTTTGGTATGTTTTTCTACACTCGAGCTTGGTGTTGCGTGCAACACATGCTATTGAATTACATTTATGAGATAAAGTACTATGAGATTTGGGGGTTTTACACCATATTTTTTATTATTATAATTTATATTTTCTAATAATTTTATGAAATTATTTTATGAAATTTTAATGTGTAAATAGTACATATTAATTACCACAGTTAAGGTAAGAATTGTTTCAATGGGTTTAATCTAAAAATATAATGGTTAAATTCATAAAAACACATTATAAAATATACTGTATGTCTATATGTCAACCCTATAATTACTAATTCTCAATTATTTTATAATTTTGACAAGTTTCAAAAATTTTAAAATTTAGATTATCCTTTTTCCTTTCTAAAGTTACATGTTCCCCACTCACCTCACATATCAAAAACCTACCCAATCTTCTCTCTTTTTTCACAGCCTCATAGATAGTTTTATTGGAAAATAACCACTATAATAAATAAAAACACACATCATATCACCATTGAAGCCTTATTTTTTGGTTGAAATCCAACCATGGTTTTCCTTGGGGTAATCCTATGTAGGCTACATGAAGAGGAGTTATCATTTTGTAATGAGTCTGTTAATTATATCACTTCCCGCACCTCCTCCGATTATTATTAAAGAGATATAATATCATAAAATATTTTACTACATATTTTAATATGTTTTTATAATAAATTAATGTCTTAAAAAATCTTAACTTCAATCAAATCGGTTATGAAATTATCATTTGTGTGTACGACAGACAACTTCCTCACAAAAAAATGTAATGTGTTTTCCCATTACCACCTCAAATAGTTGGGTATGATGATGGATATAAACACTATATGATAAGTATATTATATTTAAAATTATAGATTTGTAATATTTTATACACATTTTTACATTCCATTACATATGAGATATGATAGTGTCGCTCATGTGTATGAAGGACTACTTCTTAACAAGGCGTGTTGATGCGTTTTTCAATATCCCTTTTCGTCGAACGATATAATGATATATTTAATGATTTCATGAGATATAAATGACCTAATTATAATATTAATGAAATATTTATCATTCATAAAATATAAAATATATTATATTCATTCATACCTTTTCATTCAATTGAAAATAATAACTATATTCGTGTACCATTCAACAACAGCCCCTAAAAAATGATGTGACCCTATTTTCATCCAGACAAACTATTTCTGATTTATATAAGTATATGAAACGAAATAATATCACATTTATAATATTTCAAAAAATTTTGAATTAAAAATATTACTAGAAAACATTATATCATGGTCATTGAAAAATGTAAACATTATTCATGTGTAAGTACAGTCTACCACCTCTTTGATTATAACATAGTACATCATTCTATACGACTATTAATGATTAGTTTTAAAAGAATAATAGATAGAAAAATATTATAATTAGGTCATGATAAATGATTTTTAAAAGATATAACTGTATAAAATGCACAAATCAATATCATTCATGATGAAACACACATGGGAAAACGGGGTTTTTAACACCAAAAATAATGAAAACAACGACATATTATTAATTGAAGTGTGATAAGCTGTTATGTGATGATAATATATGACATTATAAAAATTAATATTGTTATTTTATAACTGAGTAACATGTTTCAAAAACTATTCAAGGGGTTAAAGCACATTCAACCAAGAGGATGCATGATGAAAGGGACTTTGTCTCAATTTCCCTTCATTGAGTAGTACTGTAATATTATGCACCATGTTTCTATAATATGGTTTATATAATGCCACATTTTAATTTGATATCGTGATTATATAATAATTCATGGTATTTACATTTAAATTTTAATTATTTATTCGGTGTATATTTTAAATAAGGGTAAAAAAGTAGTAAAAAAATTTCATAACTCAATTTATGTTCATTTGTCTATATTACATATTCATCATTTTTATAATTCTAATATTATATGTGTAATTGATTTTTATTATATTTATTTTTCATCCAATTTTGTAGAGTGTTTTTAAATTATACACATAATATATGTATTTACAAATTTTCATGTCAAAGTTATGATAATTATATGGGTTTATTTCACATTCACATTCACAATAGAATTCATTATTATTAAATTACAATTGAAGGAAATTATTTGTGATATTTATCATAAACCAATATAATTTTATAATGCACATTTTATTATTGATATCATCTAGTAATACTACTATTTTCTAACACGTTTTAATTTAAATTAATTGAGAATTTTTTTTAAAATATGTGACATTATTTCATTTTTCGGTCGAAAATCCTTTTTTTACAAAAACCCACTTTCTTAAAAATGTTTTAAAAATTGTCCTGAAAAGTTTCAAAATTATTTATTAAATATATTTTAGAAGTTATAAATATAAATTAAATTTAAAAAAAAATTCATGTCTATTTTAAAACAAGGACTATTTAAATTTTACTGAATATGTGACAGGAATTATTGATGTAAAATGTATGGAATGAAAGATATTTCCATATATAATTACCAATAAATTTATTTAAAAGTACTATATATGTGTCTGAGGTTACATTCGTGGAAAATTATCTTCAAATATTTTATGATCTTTTTGTACTAATAGATATTTTTAAATTAAAAATGCTATTTTCCATAAGAATGATTTTAATGAAGTTGTATGGTATTTCAATTCCACAACAAGAATTACCCATTGCAATAACCTCAATTGTTATATAATGGAATTATAAAATAATTTTTATTCCTCCATATATTTGTTTGTTACTTTGACTGGATATGTAATATGTTGACAACATTAATGTTACACTATATAGTTTATGATTAAACTTATTGATTGAGAAATGTATTTACTTTTTGCATTATATATTATAAACAACATTTCATGTGCATTATGATTCACCACATTCATAAGAGTAATTAATTTTTCATATTATTTTATGTTAGGTGATCTCCATAGGCCCTCTATGTATCATAAGTTATCATGTGAAAAACTAGATATAGTTTTGATCAATGAATTACATATTTTTATATGATTCATGGAACAATCCAAGATGGTATCTCATTTCTGGGAACATGCCTTTACAATATAATACATAATGTCACCAGACTCAAATATATATTTTAGATTTAATTCATTTTGAACATAATTATTGAATATAATTATAGTTATTTGATTAGTTAGACTATTTGTGTTGATGTTTGAATACCATGTAATTATTTTTAATGCATTATTTTATCAGCTTATTTCCTTTCGTATGGGGAAGTCTTTTTTGAATTATATAAAGGGATACACAATGGGAATAATGTATTTATCAAGTAAAAAATATTTATGTGTGTTTTTTTAAAATTATAATAAAACAATTTCATAATTATTATGTTTACATAGGCTAATAAACAATTTTATCCTCTGAGATGAAATTATAGGCATCTAATTCCAATATAATAAATAATACACCTACTTTAGACTAATTGGGTCAGGAGCTGTAGTTGTTATAAAAAATATTATAATAAAATACAATGGAAATATTTATAAGATTAAATAGTTTAGGGTACATAAACCTATTATAGATTTTGATTTTACATATAGACGAACATTACATTATTTTGATATGAATGATATTATGTGGGTTTCCTAGAAAATACATAATTGTTTGTGCACCAATAGGGGTGTGGTTCTCAAATATATGTGCCTAGGGTTAAGAACACTAACAAGGGTGAATTGGTAAAGACTTTATAATCCAATGGTTCATGAAAATATTCCTGAATGTAAAACAATTTGGAATCTCTTAGGGGATATTATAAGGATAATTCACATTTTATCAAAAACTGTTTTAAAGGATTTGAAATAAGTATATCCCCAATGAATCAATTCTTATGATAATGATAATTTTTATGCATAAAATTTTCAATATATGTTAAATATTTCATGCGTTTTTTATTATAAAGTCAATTTCAAAATGAAATGATCAAGTATATTTTCCTCTAAAATTTCCATACTTTACCCAAAATAAGGAATGAGAACCACTTCAATTCACATAATCCATAACGTAAGAATTGCAATTTCATTGATGGTATTATGAAAATATTTTTATTGGAAATAATCTTCCAAACATTATTATCAAATGAGGACATAGTATCATCAGAAAATAATAATGATACATAATTCAATAAAAATTATGTATTTAGTTCGAAGAAAAATAAGATAAGGATGGTATAGAAATATAATATTATGGGAAAAGGGGATAGGTTGATTTCCCTAAATTTGATCATTATTGAGATAAACAGTATATTAAATTATTAAATGGAACATGGGGTTTCTACATGGGAGGAGAAAAATGAAACCATTCATATTATTTCTAGTGGAATGAAAAATTTTCCATCATATAATGTTTCAATAACAAAGAGATAAGGCACTATGTAAATCAATGTCTCAAGTGTTAAACGAATATACACAAAATGGTAATTAATTATGGTACAACCTATTCTATTATGAAAGAAAAAGTTTATTGATTAATTTTAATGAGTTTATAAATAATAAATATGAATTTTTTTAATTTTAATACTTATATTCTCATTATATAAATTATGAAATATGCATGAATTGAAATGTAGTACATTGTTATTAAGTATTTGAAATCATATTGTGTATCATACTTATGAAAAATAAATATGACTCAGTGGAAATTATAACTTTTTTAAACAAAAATGATTTAGGTAAATATAAACATCAATATAATCATAACAATGGAAGAAATTTTTTTAAAAAAAAATATATTATTGATTTAGATAAATTTAATTTCCTAATAATGAAAACTGTTTTAATATTTAATTTTTTCTATAAAATTGGTTTATACAATTATTAATGGTGTTCACGAAATATTGATATTTAGTGAGTATTTACAATATTCAATAATTTAAATATTGAATGTGGAATGATTCATGTATTCAAAAAAAATTTTACTAACTCAGGTTATTACAATGTTTCAAGTAAATACCTTATGGAACACATTACATAATTAGAACCTGATGATTAAGATACACATATTTTTGTTTAGTTTATTAATGATATTTTTTTATAAATTTGGTGATATTCATTCTAAATTTATTTTATATTAATATTTTTTAGTGTACATAAGGTTAACCATTTGTGAAATTGAATTCGTTAATCTTTAGACAAGGTATTATAAATTAATGTACAAAATTACAATAATGATATTAATATATATTGAATAACCAGTTCTAACCATATTGAATTTTTAAAATAGGTAGATATAAATAGAATATAATTTAAACATTTTATGCACCCTATGTTCTATTAATTTTTTTTTCATAATACCTAGAAAATCATTTTTTGATATTCGTTTCATAGAGAAAAAGATGAATTGTAAATATATCGGAGAAAAAACAATTGAGTTCTATTAATGTTAAGAACCATTTATAGCCTTCTTGAGAAGAGATACATAGAACACATCATGATTTTGAGAGATATTTGGTGGAAGTTCCCGAAAATAAACTACAATACAAATAAGATAAAAAATTTGATATGGACAGATATATTTAAGGATCATTTTACCATTCCTTCCAAAATCTCATAATAATATTCCAAGTAAATATTCATTACAATACCTTTTCACCAATCAGACTCTGTAGATATCGATGATGATTTTCAGTATACCTTTTTTCAACTATGAGTCGACCTTATACGTGTCTAAATTGATTTTTATTTTTTACTCTATCTACACAACATTATAAGATAAAAAATTATTTATATCTCGGCTATTATCTATTAATTTAGGGTTTTAAACTACATATCATAGTCGGATTCATATAGATCTATTTGAATACAATATTGAAAATTATTGTTATATGAAAACAAGAATATTGAAAATTATTGTTATAAGAAAACAAGAATATTGAATAGTGTTGATCCTAACCATAATCAAAATCAATAGAAAAAGGTTGTATTATATGATATAATGTTTAAATAGTTATATATGATTGAACACCTATCTTGTAATGGTATTTAATACTAAGACACAACTACTAATCCATATCTTGCTAATGAATTCTATATAAATTTAATATAATTCTAGGATTTTGATCAGATGCAATATAATGTTGTACTTCCGAAAATCTCAACGCACGCATAATTTTTATAATTTAAAGAAGATCAATATATAAATCATATCCAACTGAAATTAAATATACAAAATTTATTAGGTGATAAACTACAACACAAATAACACTTTTCCCTTTTGATATTATGGGGATTATATGAACCAAATACTTACTTTTGTTTTATAAATTCTATTCAATTATGGGTATGGCTTTTAACATTACCTAGTCTTTTACCTATCTTCCTTGTCATGCCCCGTCCACCGAGGCCCATGCATTGACTACCCCTAGTCCTCCTTACTTAGGTCTGGGGATACCAAATTGTACCAAAATAGAATATCCCAAAAAGGGAAGGCATTTCCTTTCAAACTGTACACACACACGCCTCCCAAATTGTGGAATGTAAGATGAACTAAAACCATATATAAGTACAAGTACAACAAAAAGAAAAAAGTGTCGGAATTCAATCCCATGTGAATACAAATTAAAATAATGCAAGGGAATGCTCTGGAGTTTGTCCCCTAAGGATCCTATCAGAAGGGTAGGAACAACATTCTATTGGATGTCACAATAGAACACCATGTCTGTCGATCCACCTCTGATAACCATCAATCCATAGCTCCCCATGGTTCCAGTCAAATATTTATGTTGTCTACATAGGACACAACATGTTCGGGAGAAGCCAATGCACGGGTGAGTATAATAATACTTTTTCAGGACCCCAAGACCTACTATGGTATTACAAAAATCCTTAATGGAAATACCACAATGAAAGATCTCAAAGCAGAACATAGATAAAAAGATAGTTCACACCATGTATAACATAAGTATAGATTTAATGATGATAAGTCAATAGGATATATCATATTATTATGTTTATATTCTCTACTACTGATCTAGAAAAGGTCACTATGCTGCTGATCTACGAAGGGTCTCTCTATTGCTGATCCGCAAACGGTTTCTCTCCTGCTGATACATGATTGGTCACTCTACTGCAGATCAAAAAAGGATTTCTCTCATTCAGATCCATGAATGGATGCTCAACTGTAGATCCATGATGGTACACTCTACATCTGATCAATTGAGGGTCACTCTAATGCTGATCCACGAAGGGTCGCTCTAATTCTTTATGGCACCACCAGCCACTAGATTCCGGCACTTAACATTCATTATTTGGGGAGGATTTAATAATCAATAAATATGTCGTACAAAACCTATTTAATGTCCTACACATAGTAACCCAAATTATTTTCTCGTCGTAAGGGTTCCAATTCCATAGACGGTGCGTCCATCGGATGCCCAGTCTGAATGATATGGACCTTTTTGTAAAAGGGGTATGGTTGGATTTGAGTCAGATCCAACCCATCCATATTCTAATGTCTTCCATAACACACTTACATTATATTATAAGGAAAGCCTCTTTGAGAGGGTCCCAATTACACAATCTTCTAGTCAATCAGATGCACGGTTTGCAAGATACAAGCGTTTTAGTAAACACGGTCCAGTTGAGTTCGGGACTGGTCCAACTCGGTCGGATCGACAAGGCCAATCTAATATCGGTGTCTTGCATGACCCATCAGGGCTGACCAGCCCTTTGGGCCTCGTTATACTTGGTCCATGTTGGTGTGGGAATAATTCTCCTGGTCTCCCAGTGTCTCGAATTCATCCCGCCCGAACTGTACCGGCCGATCAGTCAAATTCTGACCCAACTAACTTGATGGCCAGGTCATCTTCCACTAGCCCTATCCGACTCAGTCAGATAGTCTCAAAAAATTATCTAGTCTGGTTTTTTGCACACACGACTAGTATACCCGGCCTCCCCCTTCCGTAAAACGCATCCCATGGATGTAGGATGCTCTTACACGCAGTGTTTGGTCACACCCTGTCTCATGCTCACCGTCACGGCGTCCTACTTCTCCTTTGTAGTGCGCGCATTGATTTCTCATCCTTCTAGATATTATCCCATGCCAGCATCCCATTATACACAACTGTGTCTAATCATTGTGTCGCTTATTCTTGGTGATGGCCACCTGCACGTGGCTTACACCGTGGGCCACCACTGGCAGTTCGTTCCACAGACCGCTGGGTTCGCACTGCTGGTCCGTTCATTGTGTCTCCTACGCATTTATCCTCCTTGTGGTTTCACATTCACCTCTAATTCAACGAAATATCCTTTCAACCATTTTGAAAGTTCAGAAACAAAAAACTCATAAGAACACGCATGGAGGAGGGACTCAGGACTTGTTCGTGTCTGCCCGCACCCCACCTTGTTAGCAGTGAAAAATCAAAGGGAGGTTTGGGATTTCAACACATGAATCTACCCAGCCATTCAAGTCCTATAATTTAACAACCCTCTTTCATGAACAAATGATCCACAAATCAACCTTTTCATGGGTTTATCCACATTCATTATTTTAGAAGAAAGAATGGGGAACGAACAATATTCATATAGAAAGAATCAAACATACATGGATTATTGAACCTGATACAGTTGATGGATGAGATCTGCATCATCTTATTCGATCCATGAATTGTTGGAATTCATCACTACATTCTTCATTATTAATTTGAAAGTAATTTCTCTCATGGTTTTTAAAAGACACCCCATGGTTTAATCCTTAACTATCCAATGCATTATTTTCAAAAAATAACCATGTCGCAACGTTTATATTATTTTGTGATGTTGCACTGTTAATCATTCATAATTATTAATTAAAGTTCCTCATTTATGGTACCTTGTCGTCACCTCATCACTGTAATGTAGCGCCACTGTCTTCCCCTCAACGTTGTAAAACAAAATAAAATATATTTTACTATGTTATTTAATTATTTTATGAAAATTTAGAAATTAACATTCATTCAAAATATTTCCACCTGAAATTATGACATTTTAGGTGAATCCCGATGTTCTGGGATAAATGGTACCATCAGATTCTGGACAACTGAACTAGTTTAAAAGTTTGAAAAAATAATTTCATGAATACATAATTTTACTAATAAAAAGGTAAAAATTATATTTTGAGCACCTTGATGATCAGAATCATGCGTCGTCTCATCACCTAGTCATGAAATAATTACATATAATTTAAAAAAAATGCATGGATAATTCTGGGACATTGAATTCTCCCCACTGTATATCTTTACATCCATAAAAGCAAAAAAAAAGTATAATCCAACAAATTGGGGAATTGAGAATGAATCTTAGACTCCCACTCATATGTGCTCTCCTAAGGGATCCCATGCTGTCAATAAACACAAAAAAATGGAATCAACCATCCAGAAAAGACCACCTCCTATTAATTTTCATTGTCCACTGGGAACTCTACATATGTCACCCCATCATCAATATTCAGCTCGCCCCAGCCAAAGATGTGCGATGGATCATTCATGTACCTCTCAGTTGTGACACATGAAAAACATCATGCACCATGTGCATCTATGGGGGAAGACCTAGGTGGTACACCACCTTGCCAACTCTTCAAAGAATCTGTAATGTTTCAATGAACCACAAATATAACTTTCCCCCACAATAAAATCTATGCAGTCCCTATTGGGGGAGAGCTAATGAAAAACATGGTCTCCCTCCTCGATCTCAAAGGACCTCTATCTCTGGTCAGCATAGGACTTACGTCTTATTTGTATAGTTCTCATCTGCATCTAGTTGATCTGAACATTCTCACTGGTAGCATATACAAACTCTAGACCTATGAATGATGGCTACCATAGGTATGTCCATCCTAGAGCTGATCTACAGGCTGCCCGTACAAAGCCTCAAATGGTGTCAGTACAATGGTGGAGTGATAGATATTGTTGTACACAGACACCACCAGTATAGGTGGTTATCCCAACTAAGAACAAAATATAGAACCCAATGAATGAATCATGTCCTCCAAGGTCTATATGGTATTCTCTATCGAAAAATCATTATGGGGGTGAAATGTTCTGCTCATGTGCAGTTGCCTCCCGATCAACTCTACGAACCCCATTCAAAAACAGGATGTAAAATGAGTGTTATGAACATAGTAGATCATTGAGGGAACACTAGGAATATGTACTATCTCCAATATGTAAAGGTGTCTGAATCCCTCTATAGATCCCTACTCCTAGATGTGTAGGATGGGAGCCAACTTGCTGAGTCAGTCAACAATCACCCATATAGAGTCGTGGCTCCTAGATGTGCATGGTATCCCCATCACAATGTCAATGGTAACACTATCCCACTTCCACTATGGTACATCATGTGTTTGTGTCAATCCCGCATAAACTTGATTCATATTCTCCACTTTCTAACAATTGACGCATCGTGAAACAAAGTCTTCCACAACTATCTTCAACTCAAGAAACCACTACTGTCGTCGAATGTCCGAGTACAACTTCACCACACTAGGATGTAGCTCCAAAGGTGATTTATTCAACTACCTAAAAACCTCCTCCAGTTACGTCACTCATACCATTTTAAATTCTATAAAAAGTTTGACATGTTCCCCACCAATAAAAAATCTCTTATAAACCTATCCTGAGGATATCAGAGCAAGTAAGGCCTCACAGTCAACATCCATAGGTCGTTCCTCCTTAACTCACTAAAAGAGTATGAGAGTGACTATCATAGGTTGGAGGATAACATCTCCATCATCATCCGTAGTGGATAACTTCATCGCAGCTAGTTACTCCATCGTCTCACTCAGTAGCAGCAAACCGAACCTCATGTTGGGTGTGTCAGCCACCACATTCCCCATACAAGGATTATAGAAAACCTCAAAGTAGTATTCCTAGAGGATTACCTACCATTTATGTTTTATCATGGTCAGGTCTTTCAATGAGAAGATATATCTGAGATTCTTGTGGTTAGATTATATGGTAATACATTCACCGATCATGTAGTGGTGCCACATCTTCGAGGCGAAGACCATCACAACTAACTCCATGTCATGGGAAGCATAGTTCTTCTCATAATGCCTCAACTGTTTTCAGTCGTAGGCAATCAATTCACACTCTTGTATTAGGAAAAAACCCAGTTTGGTCCCTAATTTTTCATAGAAGACTACATACCCGACACACTTTTCTTGTAGTCTCAAGTTAGGGGGCGCTTTCTATCTCCGCCTTGACTCCTAGAAACTATTTTGGGACTTTTATTTCCACACGAAGGCTTATCCATTAATTATCCTAGAAGTTAAATGTTTTTCTACTCTGGAAATTTTGTGCATGAACCTCTGGTAGTATCAAACCAACCTAATGAAACTCTACACCGTGGTCACACTCCTTGGTGGCTCCCAAGGAAGCACTACCATTATCTTTTTTGGAGCTACCACAACTCCATCCAACAAGATGATGTGTCATAGAATGTGGACATCCCTTTTCCAGAAATGGCACTTTGAGAGTGTACCATATAGCTACTGCTATCTGAGTGTATCTAGGACTATCTACAGGTGTGTATCATGCTCCTCCTCAAAGACTATGTAAATAATGATTTCATCAATGAAAACTAAAATGAAATGATTGAGGTAAGGCATGATGATCGAGTTTTTGAGCCCTATGAACACTGTTGGGGTGTTGTTCACATCAAAATTCATCACTAAAAACACATTGTTTATAAATAGTTATCTAAAGGTTGTTTTCAGTACATCCACATACCATACTCACAACTGATGATAACCTGATCTGTGGTCGATGTTCAAGAACCAGCTCGCACCCATTAACTACTAGAATGGATCATCAATCCTCGGTAGTGGATACATGTTCTTCTAGGTCACCTATATTAGGTTCAAGAGGTCCAAGAATTATCTCAAGATACCATATTCCCTATTGGAAAACAACGATGGGGATTCCCATAGAGAAACACTGAGTCTTACAAACCACATCCTCTACAAGTACTCTTTCAGTACTCTCAACTCTTGGAGCTCTACAGAGCCATCAGATATGAATGTTTAGATATTGGTGCCATCTCTGGGTTCTTGAAAATGTAGAATTCTACCTCTATCCAAGAGGGTACACATGGGACATCTTCAAGAAATAAATCCACAAACTCTACCTCCATTTAAATAATGCTCAAAATCCTCTCATCGTCTGTACTAAGGGTGAGGCTAGACAACTAGTGTGTGATTGGGTGCACCATCATCTGTGAAATTCCCTCATGTTTTGAAAAGGTTCCCTTCATTACAGTGAAGGAAATGATGGTCCCAAACCCATGGACACACCACACTTTTCACATAAAATAGTCGATCTATGAGTGGACACTAAATAACCAGTCTATACCCATGATGCCAACTTAATGCATCGACTTTTATACTAGGATATCCAAGATGAATCTCTATCCTCGTAGAGTAATCTCACACTATTTTCACCAGTGTGTAATCTTCGAATCCCTTCATGGAGGAGTCTCTAATTGTAAGGATCGAGCCAATGGCTCCACCAGAATCTCTGATCGTCTAACTAGGTTCGGGGAATGTAAAGTCTGACTAGAACCTATGTCTACAAAAACTACAGTTATGGTGGAGAAGACATAGATTGTACCTCAAATCATCTCTGGAGCACTGTGGTCGTAGGCCTCCACTACATGAAGCTGAACTTGACCATGTCTACTGGCTCTCTGAGCCCATGGTAGAAAAAATTGGTGTGGTGGAGGTAGTATCTCGATCCATGGTCTACCGCCTTCCACTCTACCTGCTCCCCTGCTAAGTCTTACGCCTTGTAGTCCTCCTCGCTTGAACCTCTAACGCTACTTTGATTGTCCCCCGACCATATTATGATTTTCTGTGTGGCGGTTCGGGCAGCCTCGAGCCATGTATCTCTACCTGTTATAGTATTAACAAACTCTATCCCTCATCTGACCTCCTCTTCCTTGCTAGCACTGCCCCATCGAACCTGCATGTTGGGGTCATCCACCTAAAGGTATAGGAAATTTGGGCCTCTCATTGTCTGCATATTGTATACTATAGAGGACTCAACCATCTGTTGTCCAGTTGGGCTTCTCACTATCAGTGTCTTCTCCGCTAAGATTCTCTCCACAAGTAGAGATCTCTCTATAACACTAGCTTGTATCGGGATGCAGAGAAAAATCATCGACACCCCAATCTCATATTAGGGTCCCTGATGAAAGGTCTAGGCACTGAAGAAAGGCTCACATATCTTATAGGTGGATTAGAAGGAGAGGTAAATAAACCTCACCATGTACTAGGACATAGTCAGGTTACCCTGATGTAGGTGCAATAGCTATGAAATACACACTGAGTTTAGTTTCGCCTGTAAGATCTCCACCATGAAGGGGATCTCGAAGTACGACTATGACAGGGTCACAGCCTCGTGTGTCCAGAGCGTCATCATCCAACTTCTCTATGTCATTCCCTAAAAGGATAGCGACTAGGGAACCGATCTGGTATATAGGTTTCTCTAACAAGTAAAAAACCCAAGTAAATGCCTCCAACCAATCCAAAACTGCCTAAGGATTTGTCTCACATTAACACCTCAGCGGCATCTTTCTATAGAAATCATGTTGTCTGCTCAGTCTTTTTGCACTGTCAGCTAGTGGGGATGGTAGCAACTATAGTTCTACATGTGGTGTTTCTGATGGTACAACACCTGAAGGTGCTATCATTGTAAGTGGTCCCTACAATGATGCCTCATCACTAAGTGGGACATCGTCCTGATACCTCTCCATAATTCTGACTGGCAGTCTTCATTGAAGAATCCTATAGGGAAACAGGTGCACCACAGTTAATTTGTTACACTTGGTGAGTTAAAAAAAAGTGATAGATAGAAAAAATTTCTAAAACACATGTAACACGTGTTTTTATGTATTGAGTTGGAAAACATAATTTGGGGTCCTGGTGTACGGATACATGAGTTTCCGCACAATCACTGGACTCACCATACTAAACGCCGAACACAAGACACATAACACTATTCCACACTTCGATAATACATCCTCATAGTTCTTCTAGTAGAACAGACCTCCCTTGTAGAACTAACCGCCCTTGAGACCGTTTAATCATGCCCCGTCCCTCTAGGGACCTTCTTGTGACTACCCTACGCCCAACAACCATCATCCAGGGGCTAAAAAATAGATCCAAAAAGTCATATCCAAAATAGTGAATTCGTTTAATTTTAACCTAGACACTCACACACACACACACACGAAGCCAATACTACAGAATTTAGTCTGAACTGAAAATAATGACATATAAAAGTACTACAGAATGATAAAGGGTCCGGAATACTGCCCCAACTGAATGGAAAGTAATGCAAAGGAAGTGAAAGCTCTGGAAGTCATCCGAGAAGGATCCTGCCATAATTTTTGGTACATCTCGCTATATTTTTTTACTACAGCAAACAATGTTTGTTGATCCATCTCCAGAAACCATCTAGACCTTGATCCTCAATGTTACAGTCAATGTTGTCTATCATATGCACTGGACAAAACATGTGGGGAAATTAATGTGCATTGGTGAGTATAAATATACTCAGGAGGGACACTAAGACCAACTCAGGTCTTACATAATTCCCCAAAATAAATAGGAAAAATAATGATCTCAAAGTAAACCAAATAAACAGATAGGTCCTAGAAGGTATAACGTAAGTATAAAATTAAAGATGATTAGTCATAAATATGGATAATATTATTATGTTCGGTGGATCTGCTGCTGATCCATGAAGGGTTTCTTTGTTATTGATCTACGAAGGGTCTCTTTGCTACTGATCAATGAAGGGTCACTCTCACGTTGATCCACGAAGGGTCTCTCTCTTTCTAATCCACAGAGGGTCGGTCTCATTATTATCCACAAAGGTTCTCTCTTCTATTGAACCACGAAGGGTGGCTCTGTTTCAGATCCACATGGGGTCCCTATCATGCTGATCCATGGAGGGTCACTACCATTCTTCACATTAAAACCGACCACTAGATTCCTGAACATAGCATGCTTGATTCTAGGTGGATAAAATTATAATTCCATTGGGCAGACCTCAACCGCCACGAAGACCCACACTGTGTAACCTAAAGGGAGATCCCGTTTTAAGGGTTCGAACTCTATATAATGATCATCAAGAAAATGCTCGGTCTGAAAGATATGTCACTTTTGGTAAAAGGGGCCTCATTAGATTCGAGTCTGATCTAACCTTCTCAAACGCCAAATTCCACTAACTCTCACATAGATTATCTTATTAGGACTGACTCATCGGGAGGGGCACATCACCTTAAATAGCTATTTAATCAGACACCAGATTTGTAATATACGAGTATTTAACTAAATAGGCGCATGTTTCTTTCAGACCCAGTTCGACTCATTCGGACCAACCATAACAATCCCGGCACAGGGTCCCACGTGAACTATCTTATTTGACCAGCCCTTTGGGCCTCATTATAAACGACACAGGTTCTCCATGGTTCTAATCCCTCAGGTCACCCTGGGACCCAAATTTATCCCCGCTGTACTGGTGGGCCAATCAAATTCATACTATGGCATGTCGATAGGCCCATCATCTTCCCCCAGTGCAGTCCGACATAGTCGGACCAGCTCAAAAAACTATGTGGGCCGGTCCGGTAGAGTCGGTATGGTTGGGGCTGCACACATCGGGTCAACCTGACTACCCCCTTACTTCAAACTCGACTTGTAGATGTAGGCTACACATCCACGCAATGCACGGCGGCACCGCATCTCCACCCCACTACTTCGGTCGACGATCTGCAACCTCCTTCTACCCTTCCATGATTCATGCTTGGCGCGCCGCTCTCACCTATCATAGGCCAATTCTGGATACCCTTCCATCACTTCCATAGTTGATCAGGACATGGCTTAATCCTGGTGCGCCGTCGTGGCTTGCCACCACCAACCCACGACTTCCACTATGGACCACTGGATCCGCATCGATGGTCTATTCTTCACACCATCTACAAATTCAACCTCAAAATTTAGTCACAATCACTTCAAAAGCCTACATTTCTCCTTCCCTCCATTTAGAATTTTCATCCAAAAATAATTCAAAAGAACACACAAGTCGTAGGGACTTGGTTCTTGTTCATGTCAGTATGTGCCCTTCGCATTAGAGGTGTAGAGACCCGTATCTTGACGTACATGGACATTACATTACATTTGCGGAATACTTAGTACATAACAAAAACACACACACAAGGATCGTAATAGTTTAGTGTCTTTGGAAACTCGGAACGTAATCTTCTAATCATGGTGAAAGATCTTCAATATCTCCCATAAAGATCTTCCCTTTTTTTTACCTAAAACCTTTCTTTATATCCTGGGGAAAAGAAAACATAAAAGGGTGAGCTCAAATGCTCAGTAAGGGTAAACAAAAGAAATATCAATCACATCATATACATAAGAACATAGCTTTTGGAAATCTTAACCTGCAAAAGAGCTCATAATATCATAACATGGGATAAATCATAGAAGTGAAAATGAGATTCCCATAATCATAACATGAAACTTGAAACTTTGTGGCATGCACACATAATCATGGAAAATCATTTCTTGTTAGTCATGACTCATTGCCAAGACTATCTTAGTGGACAAAGTCCCTTTCTGAACCGAGTTCACTCCTCATTTCAGTCCTGTATCACTGAACCGAAATAACCTTCCGTTCCAGACATGTCTATCTCATGAGATATAAAATCTTTACCCAATGCATTGGAGGGAGATATAGGTCCCACCCATCTTATAATGAATCCTTTCTTATGTGTGCCACATAATCATAAACCATACATCATAGCGTAACCCATGTAAAAAAATGGAATTCTTAAATAACATGACATCATAAAACAAATCATATAAGATAAAGGAATTCATAAAAATATTTCCATCACAACATAATCAAATCCATGTAATAATAGGGATAAAAACATAACCCTTTTATTATCTTAGATGGAAAATAATTTTGATAAAATACTTGAACTCCATTCTTGAGGAAAATATCATTTCTTCTTCAAAAACACTTTTCTTTTCTTAACATGTCATACGATTATAAACTAAAAGAATTTGATTAAAAATAAACTCGAAAACTTGTAAAGTAAGCTTCTTGTAAATAATGTTTTAAAAATCCATTCATGCCGTATAAGTTAAAAAAAACATTCTTCGTACTTTTGTCAGAAAAGTCAAAAAGCACCTCGTATGAAAAACGTCAAAAGATTCCTTTCATAATTTTTACTAAAAACTCACCAAAGGGTAAAATTGGATTTAAAAAATTTTAGTTGGATGGAAATAATATTACATATTGAGGAAACATGGATGTGGATGATAAAATACACCCCAGTAAATACTTACGAATAAACAATCTCGGATAAAAATGAGATTGTGATATTTCCCTTACCTTAGGTCCGATTTGCTTCGTAAGTGTCCGAACCTCCTGTATAATGATTTAAATAATGTCATTGACTTATTACAGAATCATATTCATTGTTATGATATCATATATGGTTCACTTATGACATTATATTACCCGTTCTTTTGTAAATTCCTTGTTAAAGAAGCGTTTTGGGTAAAATCGTTTCATTTATCGTAGGTGTTCTGACTTGTTGTTCTTGACATCATTATTACTTATATCGTGATTTACTTACTTCCAGAATATAAAATATGGTTTATATATCATATATATTCAGTATATATATATATATAATAGATAGATAAATAAAATTAAAAACACCGTTCATGGAGACGGTAGTCCGTACGTACGCATGAACATTGTTTTCCTTTCCTTATTGTCTTGAAATGGAAGTAAGTAGATGACATACATATATATATATAGATAAATCCAGTAGCTTTATAATGTCATATATTTCATTATTATTTCTTATATATACTTTATAATCATTCTTAAATTGTTAACATGGAGAATGAATCTCATTGCGTCGTGGAGACGGTAGTCCGTACGTACGCACGAGCGATGATATCATTTCCATAAATATTGAATTGAA
Organism: Viscum album; assembly: GCA_963277665.1. Classification (NCBI taxonomy): domain Eukaryota; kingdom Viridiplantae; phylum Streptophyta; class Magnoliopsida; order Santalales; family Viscaceae; genus Viscum; species Viscum album. The sequence continues at coordinate 397,685,585 of OY728161.1, forward strand.
TTGGAGTGGATTATAAAATATATCAGAATAAATATGATGTTTTAATAACTATGTATAGTTATTATTTACACCATTATACCCATCCATGTAAGGTGGTGGTGGAAAATAGATTACACCACGGCGTGGAGACGGTATTCCGTACGTACGCACACGCGGTGATTTCTTTTTCCGTAGGATGGATAGATGGTGAAATAGTGTTTTTTCATACTTATAATAACATATCAGTATATGAGTGATACTGATGTTATTACTTCATAATGAAACAACCTAATAAGAAGAAGTGGAAGAAGAAATAAAGATGAAAGAATTGGTAACGGTAATTACCTCTTCTTTGAAGCGCCTTTTGGAGACCTCCTCTTAGGGAACTAAAATTGGTCTTTGAGGAAGACCAGAACCCCTAGGATGTTGCTAGGGAAGTGGAGAAGAGATTTTGGCAGGGGTTGGCCGAGCTTGAGTTCTCAAATTGGTGTGAGGAGGAGGGGGAGGAGGTGTCCTTTTATAAGGGAGGAGAGGGGCACCTTAGGAATACCTCAAAATATTATTTTATATTAATGTCAAAATCGGTTTATAATGGTTCCAAAGGGTCTTATTTCGAAGCTAAAGTGGGGATGGGTAGAAATCCTATCAACCAATAATATTTAGACAAGTTTAGGGTATTATTTTAACCTTATCATTTAGATTTAACTCTAAGTTAAATAATTTAACTTTTACCGTGTCTTTTTGTTTTCTTTCACTATATGGTTAATACACTTACTATAACATGCCAAAAGAACCCCAAATTGTTTATTATTAATATATATATCCTTACCTAAGTCATGTGGCCGAACCATAGATTTTTAGGAATAAAATAACAATTAATAATATTATATTTGATTTAAAAACTATTTTGTGTCAATTTTGACACTATTTGATATAAGATTTTTTTGAAAGTCATAACAGAATTATATGTTCGAACCAAGTTGATTAAATCAACACTAATATATCATAGTGACCTAGAAAATTAGTGGAATTCATAAAAAGTCTCAAATTATATTTAGTTTGGTGTTTATAACATCAATTATGTCAATATTTCATTAATAAGATAATTACTGCATCATCTTTGTGTTATAAATAAATTAACTTATTTGATGTCTAAAAATTACAAATAAAATACCTTTATTTGGGAAATCTTTTTATCTTTCTAATGAATATTTACAATCGATTTTATATTATGTATAACCCTATATTAAAAATGTCTTAGTAAATAAACTTTGATTTTAACTCTTTTAACTCTTCTTTGAATTAAATAATAATAAATGTCCTAATCTAATCCAAGTGGGCCTAAATGATAATATTTTACACTTAAGGTTGTTTTTGGTCGAGATACACTTGTCCAATAGAATTAGGACATGTGTTAGGGTAATATTAATATCATTCTTACCCTTAATTACCCTATTTACTTTTAACCGTGGTAAATAAAAGTAAAAAGTTACTATTCACCAAAAATTATTTTCATCTCATTGAACCACATTTTACTTACTGACATAAACCGTGTCTCTCGGATTTTTGAAATTCCATTCACAGAAGCGGTAAAATTAAGTTTTATGAAAAATTCAGTTTTTTAACTACCACTTAGTAGTTTTACTATTCATCAAAAATTGATGTTTTTCAGAACAATGCCAAAATTTCATCCTAAGCTATATTTCATATTCCAAATTCAAAAATGAAGTCTATTTTACCAAATTCATATCATAAAAGTTGCATTAATTAATTTTATAATTAAATCCCGCTGTTAAAACAAATAGCGTGTTTTTAAGAAACAATATCTATCAAAAGATTGACACTTGATTATGTCTGGTTTAAATGTGAAATTACATCCAATGAAAAACATTGTATTAAATTGTAAAAATATATTCTAAATATACTTTAAAACCACTCAAATTAATGATTTATCACTATTAATTATTTCGATTAAAAAAGTTGTTTTTAATTATAATTTAGTAATTTTCACTATTCATCAGAATATGAAAGTTATCCGAAAAGTACCAAAATTTCACCTTAGGCTAAATTCGATACTCCGAATCCAAAAATGAAGTCCATTTTGAGAGCTAAAATTTCTAAAATATTAAAAGTGGTTATTACTATTCATAACGGCTAGTTTTAATAATATTTTAATAGCATATCATTGTTTCGTGAAACTCAGTATTACGTACTACACACGCTATCGAGGAAGGTTGTGATTGCGTGTAATGAAAGGCAAGTCAAGGATGTGTGTTGTGCAAGCTTCTTTTGGTGTAGCGTACAACAAAAGACATTAAAAATAATATTTTTTTCATAAAATCTCAGGGTGTTACATTCTACCCCCCTTAAAATGAATTTCGCCCTCGAAATTCGTCGGGGTTATAAATGGTTTACTATTCGAAAGTTTCTTTAATAGAAACCCACATAATAAAAAGGAATACCAAAACTTGGCTTTAAAAACTAAAGTATGAAATGTAACGATTACCCAAATAAACTAATCACTGGGTTTCCACATAGGTGAAAATATGGATATGAAAGAGAAATCTAACCACCATGTTCTGATGGAGAGTGGTAGAGAACATGGCTATGGAAAAGCCAGTAATCACAAATCCATAGATTTGTGATGATATAAGGTACCATCAGGTATAAGATCACTAGGACAACATTTTTGGTTTTCAAGATCATTTCACTAAAGTTGAAAATTTGAATTAAAATAAATACTTACTTTATTTTGGTACAATCTCACTATTGTTCGTGCCTTGAACAATTTCCACTTCATCTCTTAAATAAATGAAGATGAATTTGTTATTCGTGAAGTGTTAGCAGATCATGTGATAGAATGACTGTTCATTCCATCTGTCTCAAACAAAAAGTTAGCAAAAGTTATTAAATATACATAAGTCATTATATAGTGAGATTAATCATATATGGTTCCTAAAATGGACTTATACTTCATATATCATACTGCTTAATAAAACTAGTTTCTACTAAACAGGGACTTTCTGTAGGCCAGTGGTAGGCGATAAAGGCCAGTCGCACTTCGGTTGTGGGTTCGATTCCCACAGCCTTGTCCGAAGCGATGGGCTGTCGCCCGTCCTGCAGGTTGTCCTTTTTATAAAACTGTATTACTATAACATCCCATCAATAATATCGAAAAAACTTCTATCCTTAAACAATACTAACTTATGTCCAACATAATCCATTCCAATCTTTAGGCTTATCCATAATACTGCAGTCCGTTCTCATAACATAGTGAAAACGATTACCAGAGATTTAATACCATCGTTGATCCCCATATATCATAAGATATATCTTTTTGGTCACATTCCAAACATTCAAAGGCCTTAATCTTGTACTCTCTTGAATACCCATTGAACCTTAGTGAAAACTTGAATGCAGTTAAAAGTTAACACTTTTCACATACCGAAATCCTCAAAATTCTATATACTCAAACCATGATATCACTTAGTCCTTATATCAATCATGAGATCATGAATACTATCAAACATTTAATTTTCTCCTTATCCCTTCATTATGCGCATATCATCTACATTCCAAAAATATCTGAATAACCTTTCACGGATACTGGTAACATTAATCATACACTTTCAAAACACAAGTAAAGACAACAGTGTAACAATCCATAGATGTCTCTTTATTCCAAAATTACACATGATAAACATGTAATCATTCCACTACATTCTCAAACCATTGACCGAGCTTCAAAAATTCTTTCATCTCACATATCATTTGTAGTCTCTTCATCATCATCCACATAAATACTACCCATATGACCATACTGATTTTCTTCATGAGTCATTCCCTTAGGGAATTTGTTTGCATAATGCCCATACATTCCACATTTAAAACACTTAACCATTTTTGATGTCGTAGCAATACCATTATCCTCATCCATGGTGTTAACCGACCCTTTTCCTTTGCACTTACTTGCTTTGTGTACTTCTTTTCCACACCCAAAGAATCTTCCAGTTCCCTTGAAACATTCTCCTTGATGCCTCTTCCCACATGATTTACATAGGGGAAATTGAACTTTCTTTCCTCTATGATCATCATGGAACTCCATCTTTCTCTTATTAGTCGAGTCAGGAAACTTACCAAATTTTACTTTATTGATCATATTGTGAGATTGCTGATTCGGCATAATAATGATGTTTGGACATCCAAATCCCATTTCATTTGGTTTCTCATGAAGAATATCATTCCATTGTCCATCATATCCTCCATTATTGTGAATCATCTTGTTTCCAGCCATTTTCTAAAACCCTAACAGAATAGTGTTAGATGAAAAAATCATAATAAAGGGGGAGTAACTTAAATATATATCATCTTTGGTTTAATCTAATATTGTTACCATAGTTCTAGGACTATATCCTATACTTATACTTATCCTTAGGGGAATCCCTAGACATACCTTAGAAATATCTCTAGGGATCTCACTAACGTTTTCGCATCCTAGTTTCCAAAGGTTGACTAAACCTTTCCTCTGATACCAACTGTAGAGACCCGTATCTTGACGTACATGGACATTACATTACATTTGAGGAATACTTAGTACATAACAAAAACACACACACAAGGATCGTAATAGTTTAGTGTCTTTGGAAACTCGGAACGTAATCTTCTAATCGTGGTGAAAGATCTTCAATATCTCCCATAAAGATCTTCCCTTTTTTTTACCTAAAACCTTTCTTTATATCCTGGGGAAAAGAAAACATAAAAGGGTGAGCTCAAATGCTCAGTAAGGGTAAACAAAAGAAATATCAATCACATCATATACATAAGAACATAGCTTTTGGAAATCTTAACCTGCAAAAGAGCTCATAATATCATAACATGGGATAAATCATAGAAGTGAAAATGAGATTCCCATAATCATAACATGAAACTTGAAACTTTTTGGCATGCACACATAATCATGGAAAATCATTTCTTGTTAGTCATGACTCATTGCCAAGACTATCTTAGTGGACAAAGTCCCTTTCTGAACCGAGTTCACTCCTCGTTTCAGTCATGTATCACTGAACCCAAATAACCTTCCGTTGCAGCCATGTCTATCTCATGAGATATAAAATCTTTACCCAATGCATTGGAGGGAGATATAGGTCCCACCCATCTTATAATGAATCCTTTCTTATGTGTGCCACATAATCATAAACCATACATCATAACGTAACCCATGTAAAAAATGGAATTCTTAAATAACATGACATCATAAAACAAATCATATAAGATAAAGGAATTCATAAAAATATTTCCATCACAACATAATCAAATCCATGTAATAATAGGGATAAAAACAGAACCCTTTTATTATCTTAGATGGAAAATAATTTTGATAAAATACTTGAACTCCATTCTTGAGGAAAATATCCTTTCTTCTTCAAAAAAACTTTTCTTTTCTTAACATGTCATACGATTATAAACTAAAAGAATTTGATTAAAAATAAACTTGAAAACTTTTAAAGGAAGCTTCTTGGAAATAATGTTTTAAAAATACATTCATGCCGTATAAGTTTAAAAAAAACATTCTTCGTACTTTTTTCGGAAAAGTCAAAAAGCACCTCGTATGAAAAACGTCAAAAGATTCCTTTCATAATTTTTACTAAAAACTCACCAAAGGGTAAAATTGGATTTAAACAATTGTAGTTGTATGGAAATAATATTACATATTGAGGAAACATGGATGTGGATGATAAAATACACCCCAGTAAATACTTACGAATAAACAATCTCGGATAAAAATGAGATTGTGATATTTCCCTTACCTTAGGTCCGATTTGCTTCGTAAGTGTCCGAACCTCCTGTATAATGATTTAAATAATGTCATTCACTTATTACAGAATCATATTCATTGTTATGATATCATATATGGTTCACTTATGACATTATATTACCCGTTCTTTTGTAAATTCCTTGTTAAAGAAGCGTTTTGGGTAAAATCGTTTCATTTATCGTAGGTGTTCTGACTTGTTGTTCCTGACATCATTATTACTTATATCATGATTTACTTACTTCCAGAATATAAAATATGGTTTATATATCATATATATTCAGTATATATATATATATATAATAGATAGATAAATAAAATGAAAAACACCGTTCATGGAGACGGTAGTCCGTACGTACGCATGAACACTGTTTTCCTTTCCTTATTGTCTTGAAATGGAATAAGTAGATGACATACATATATATATATATACATAAATCCAGTAGCTTTATAATGTAATATATTTCATTATTATTTCTTATATATACTTTATAATCATTCTTAAATGGTTAACATGGAGAATGAATCTCATTGCGTCGTGGAGACGGTAGTCCGTACGTACGCACGAGCGATGATATCATTTCCATAAATATTGAATTGAATTGGAGTGGATTATAAAATATATCAGAATCAATATGATGTTTTAATAACTATGTTTAGTTATTATTTACACCATTATACCCATCCATGTAAGGTGGTGGTGGAAAATAGATTACACCACGTCGTGGAGACGGTATTCCGTACGTACGCACGCGCGGTGATTTCTTTTTCCGTAGGATGGATAGATGGTGAAATAGGGTTTTTTCATACTTATAATAACATATCAGTATATGAGTGATACTGATGTTATTACTTCATAATGAAACAACCTAAGAAGAAGAAGTGGAAGAAGAAATAAAGATGAAAGAATTGGTAACGGTAATTAGCTCTTCTTTGAAGCGCCTTTTGGAGACCTCCTCTTAGGGAACTAAAATTGGTCTTTGAGGAAGACAAGAACCTCTAGGATGTTTCTAGAGAAGTGGAGAAGAGATTTTGGCAGGGTTTGGCCGAGCTTGAGTTCTCAAATTGGTGTGAGGAGGAGGGGGAGGAGGTGTCCTTTTATAAGGGAGGAGAGGGGCACCTTAGGAATACCTCAAAATATTATTTTATATTAATGTCAAAATCGGTTTATAATGGTTCCAAAGGGTCTTATTTCGAAGCTAAAGTGGGTATGGGTCGAAATCCTATCAACCAATAATATTTAGACAAGTTTAGGGTATTATTTTAACCTTATCATTTAGATTTAACTCTAAGTTAAATAATTTAACTTTTACCGTGTCTTTTTGTTTTCTTTCACTATATGGTTAATACACTTACTATAACATGCCAAACGAACCCCAAATTGTTTATTATTAATATATATATCCTTATCTAAGTCATTTGGCCGAACTTTAGATTTTTAGGAATAAAATAACAATTAATAATATAATATTTGATTTAAAAACTATTTTGTGTCAATTTTGACACTATTTGATATATGATTTTTGTGAAAGTCATAACAGAATTATATGTTCGAACCAAGTTGATTAAATCAACACTCATAAATCATATTAACCTAGAAAATTAGTGGAATTCATAAAAAGTCTCAAATTATATTTAGTTTGGTGTTTATAACATCAATTATGTCAATATTTCATTAATAAGATAATTACTGCATCATCTTTGTGTTATAAATAAATTAACTTATTTGATGTCTAAAAATTACAAATAAAATACCATTATGTGGAAATCTTTTTATATTTCTAATGAATATTTACAATCGAATTTATCTTATGTATTACCCTATATTAAAAATGTTTTAGTAAATAAACTTTGATTTTAACTCTTTTAACTCTTCTTTGAATTAAATAATAATAAATGTCCTAATCTAATCCAAGTGGGCCTAAATGATAATATTTAACACTTAAGGTTGTTTTTGGTCGAGATACACTTGTCCAATAGAATTAGGACATGTGTTAGGGTAATATTAACATCATTCTTACCCTTAATTACCCTATTTACTTTTAACCGTGGTAAATAAAAGTAAAAAGTTACTATTCACCAAAAATTATTTTCATCTCATTGAACCACATTTTACTTACTGACACAAACCGTGTCTCTCGGATTTTTGAAATTCCATTCACAGAAGCGGTAAAATTATGTTTTATGAAAAATTCAGTTTTTTAACTACCACTTAGTAGTTTAACTATTCATCAAAAATTGATGTTTTTCAGAACAATGCCAAAATTTCATCCTAAGCTATATTTCATATTCCGAATTCAAAAATGAAGTCTATTTTACCAAATTCATAACATAAAAGTTTCATTAATTAATTTTATAATTAATTCCCGCTGTTAAAACAAATAGCGTGTTTTTAAGAAACAATATCTATCAAAAGATTGACACTTGATTATGTCTGGTTTAAATGTGAAATTACATCCAACGACCAACATTGTATTAAATTGGAAAAATATATTCTAAATATAATTTAAAACCACTCAAATTAATGATTTACCACTATTAATTATTTTGATTAAAAAAGTTGTTTTTAATTATAATTTAGTAATTTTCACTATTCATCAGAATATGAAAGTTATCCGAAAAGTACCAAAATTTCACCTTAGGCTAAATTCGATACTCCGAATCCAAAAATGAAGTCCATTTTGAGAGCTAAAATTTCTAAAATATAAAAAGTGGTTATTACTATTCATAACGGCTAGTTTTAATAATATTTTAATAGCATATCATTGTTTCGTGAAACTCAGTATTACGTACTACACACGCTATCGAGGAAGGTTGCGATTGTGTGTAATGCAAGGCAAGTCAAGGATGTGTGTTTTGCAAGCTACTTTTGGTGTAGCGTACAACACAAGACATTAAAAATAATATTTTTTTCATAAAATCTCGGGGTGTTACAAGAGGTGAATAATATGAGGAAGGATTGGTATTTAAACACATGAATATACCCCACCATTAATGTCCCCTAATTTAACAACCATTCCAAAATAATACATGATCCACTGATCAACATGTTCATTGGTTTATCAACATTAATTTTTTTAAAAGATAAATGGAAAAAGAAAAACAATATCAAAGAAGAATAATCCCTTCAAGGATTGTTGGATTCACTACTGACGATGGATGAGATCCATGCCTTCATCATTGATCTGTGAATCATTGGAATTCATTACCGCTTTCGTAGTTCTCCTATTGTGAGGAATTCAAATTTAGGTTCATCATACAATCCCCATGGTTTAACTCAAAACTCTCCTGTGTAATAGTTTAATAAAAAGAAACATGTCGCAGCGTTTATGTTATGATGTGATGTTGCGTCGCCTCGTTTTTCATTTATGAGACAATGTAGTGGTTATTTTTTCACAATGAGCCATTAATGATTATTATTTATTGGGTATTTGTATCATCATACCGCAGTGCCACCGTCTTCCACTCAATAGTGTGAAAAAAATTATATTATATTTTATTATTTTTTGGAAAAATAAGAAAATTAACATTACTATCCGACCCTTTCAAATAAATGTTCAATCATTCCATGGAGAATCCCGACGTTCTGATCTTAATAGTTCCCTCATATTCTCGATCATTGAACTAGTTCAAAATTTAAAATACTCACTCACATGTTAAATTATGTGAACTAATTAAATGTGTAAAATTAAATTCAGGGCACCCTGAGCCTTTGAATCATGTTCTATCTTAGCACATGGTCTCGAAATAATTCCATATAATATAAAAAATAAAATTACATTGAAATTATAGGGCATTAAAATCCTGAACCAATTCACATATCATTAATTCTAATACATACTATACAATATCTTTCTTAATGTTATCGTTATGTGCAAATTATTTCAGATATCTATTCATTTCCATACACCAATGATGAAAAAATATTGATAAACTATGAGCTTCATATAATATTTAATTCTAAAATTATAGAACAATTGGTGAAAATACATTATTTAAAATCATTATAATTAATTCCCAATCATGATTTAAATCAAGAATATTTATTAAATTATTCCATAGTTCCACTTCCACTTTATGTTCTTCTTTAATCGTAAAATTGATATATGGTAGAACATTCATTTAAGAATGATTTTATTTGTCCTATTTTTATAGTTATTCAAGTTCAATATTGTGAAACTAAATACGATATAGATTGAATTTAATTCTATAAACGAAAAAAATATTATCACCCTTTAATCATAGAGCATAAGTCAACTTATTCGTCATCCATAGGCGGTAATATACTGAAGAAAAATAATATTTAAATGAATATAACTGTATTATCTATTGAATATTCAATTATTTCATAGTGATTATCTACATTAGAATTTTATGATCTGTATATATGTCATAGATTTATTAAAAAATATATTTCCAAAATATCATTAAGGAAAAAACTCTTCTAGAATAATATGAATCATATGTTGGATATTTTTTCCTAAAATCATTCAATTAATGTTTGGGATAAGTTATAATCATATAATTCTTCATGATGAGGCATCATGTTACCATCATCCAATCATTTATATATATTAAAATCACTTTTAAATAGTATGTTGGAATGTGTTATCTAACTGACCATTCTATCAGCTAGTTAAAATAATCATTACATTTATTCAACCCAAATGATCATAGATCCATCGCATGTAAACATGGTGAGTGAATTTTACATCATTGATAATTTCTTAAAAAGAAGTAAATATTTTATAATAAAATAAGAATAATATAAATCATATTATCCGAGGTTGGGTTTGTACATTTCTTCCATATTTCATGGATCCACTAGAATACCCCTTGTTAATATTCTATGACGAAAAATAAAACCTTTAGAGTAAAAAATCATAATTATTATATTTTATTTACAGATTTTTATTCTACATAGCCTTTAGTAGAATTTTTATGCTATATTAACTATATTATATACACTTATAATATATATGGAAACAATCATTATAGACTACCACTTAAATATCCTCATAATATCTAAATACACTATCCATTAAATCCATGAGGATGGTGGGGATATTAGTATGAGAAAATAGTTTCACTACATATTCATAATTCACATACAACATGTGGAAAGTAATTTTGGTTATATACCCCTTCAGAACCATTAATTGATGATATCCATAATGAACATAAATATAGGGGAATTATTAATATCTATGCATTTGATCAAAAAAATCTTTAATATTGGGTGATTTATACTTGTTCTATGAAGGTATTTTATTAAGTTCCTGTTAGTTAATGTATAATTTCTTTTACCCCAACTTCATATTTAAAAGTCAATAGATTCACCCAATGCTTATTCAGTTGGTTGAATGAATTACACATTATGATTTTTTAATAGTTTCTTCTTCAATTACAGAATCATAATTATGGCCATTCTATAAGGATTATTTATAATGTTTATAGCACAAGTTATAAGTTATATTGTATGCTCATAATATGTATATTGAGGATGAATATGAAATTATTATATATAAAATCCTCAAACTCCCACAATATAGGTGTGTAATCAATGATGACTTTCTCCCAAACCATATGAGATCAATACACATAATGAACATGAATTTAGACTGAAAAAATAGAATTCATTTCCATTAGATATTCATATTCATCCACACATAGATAAATGACCACATGGTTTTTTAGAATATGTAATTTGTATTCTGTTCCTTGATAATTGATATATGAACTATATATGGAAGGAAAATTGATTCCAATAATCAAATAAAATTTATCTAATTGGATAATCATGATATTCTAATGAATCAGTTTCCAAAAAACATCCATCAATGAGGAACAATAGAAATGAGATGTAACCATCATACAAATTGGATTTTCACCACTAATTCAACATATCATCATTAATTTGGATATTAGAACCCTTTTAAAATTAATTTTATGTAAAACTGTTGCTAAATAAATTTTAAAATAAGGCATTATTTGTCCTAGAGTCGATGGAAAGTGTTCTTTTCACCAAAGCATTCATTGACTCACATTTATTGTCCTGATTTAATGGAATTTACATTAATCAATTTTTTAGATTATGTTCACTCCAATAATTACAATAAACCTTCATATTCAAGAATTGGTTGTCCAAATTCATTTAATCCATTAATAGGATGTATTGGATAGTGTGTGGTGAATTAGTTTGTGTCTTCTTTTCCAAAAAATTTATAACATGCATAGTCGTTTAACATAGACCTTCTGTGGAAATTTGATCTCCATTACCACATATAAGGAACCTCCATATTCCACTGAATAAATTACCTTGATGTTTCTTATCTGATTTATATCATGTTGATAGCTAAAGTAACATTTCACAATGTGACTGATATGAGTTTTAACGAGTCTCAGTCATTCGATTCATATCAAAATCTCAGGAATTGTGAGAATATCCAAATTCAATTTCTATCATGAGTGGTTAATGAATGGTATCTTCATGGATAAAAAGACTTATAGATAACCCCTTTTAAAAAAATGATTTTAATCCACCAGAAATCGATCAAAATTTTCATTAAGATCAAACTATTAAACCAGATGCATACCATTAATGTGTTTTAAAACATTAATCATAACTAACAATGGATTCATTTGACTTTTCATTATGCTGATAGATATTTTCAACCATCATTGTACAAATAATACAAGGTATTAACTTAATGATAAATATCTTATTAAATTAATCACATTCCATGAGGTAAATTTATTTATATTATTACATATTTTTAATAACTTTTGACTAAATATATTCTTAAAAATCAACATGATTAATGGGTATGACAAATGTATCATGTTCTAAGAATTTGAAAATAAAACAATCTCTTCACAATTGTGATGATCCACCTCTCAAACACCATGGGATCATAAGACCAAATAAATACAGTAAATGATTCCACATGAAATATGAAATAAAATTTAATTCCCTCCATTTAATTTTAGGATGATTTGTATGATTCATGGATAGAGGAAGATGCATGAATATTGATATTTGATTCTGAATTATGTCTCCCATTTCATTTTTTTGGTTAAAATCATTGAATTTCTATTAAATTTTTTTATCAATATTTATTTTTATTCCATCCATTAACAAAAAATATATAGTTTTATAATCAAACAATAAAAGTAAAATTGAAACATAAAATAATCATTAAATATCATTCAGATGATGTATAAATAATGAAAAATTTTACCAATTTAAAGAACCTTACATTTATCTTGAGTTATCTATATTCCTTACCATAACATTATATTGTTATACTCTACATATAATCCTCAAGAGGGTATTTACAAATGTTCTAAAATAAAATTCTCATAAAATGAGTAAACATTTCATCTAATAAAAAATATAGAGACTGATAAATTTCATACATAAATAGTAAATCACTTTTGGGAATATTTAATAAAACAATCAAATGAATTTTAGAGGAATGTAATGGTTTCGATTGTATAGAGGATATATAAAAATATATTCCTTTAATGAATGTTCATCAACATTTACCATAAATATCACCCACATAGTACGCTTCCTAGAAATACCCCACATTAACCATTCATTATATCATGGGGAAAGGAAACATAAGAAACAATGAGTTTAAATGATATGTAATGGTAAAAATAGTAGTTATCAATTGATGATCATATAAAATAATATGATCAAAATAATAGGATGTCATCATAAAAATAACATACACACATTATAACCAATATACCATGATTGATTAACATGCTTCATGAACATTATAATTTATAAAAATTAATTATAAGGGTGATTTATATTCAGAAATCAATCATGAACCATAAAATCATGTCATAAACATGTGACACGTCATATGCATAGAACCCATTCCCAATGTAATGGATAATTAATTTGATTTCCAAATCATATTCAATTATGAATTAATAGATTATTTCCATATCATACAAGATCAGTAATCACCACATATTTCACATAGTGTATCATGAACGCCATCTTTTTTCTCATTGTGGATCGATCAAATCGACTTTGTCCATTATTGGGGTGACAACCTAAAATTTGATCAGTGGGATTTTCATTATTATAATAAATTATTGTAGTATAAATTAAATTCATCAAATATAGAATCCAAAAAAATATAATTTTAGAAATAAATAATGATATATTTTAAAAAAACTAAACCAATAAGAAATAAAAATACTATTAATGTATAATAAAGAGAAAATAACATTATCAGAATAAGAATATTTTGATCCAATCAATCCACCAGAATGACCACACTCAAAAACAAATATATATATAAATATAACATAATGTATGAAATATAATTAAATATTCTCAAGAAGAAATTATTTATAACCCTAAGAGAAAATATATTTGAAATAACAATGTAGGTAATTATTTTTATTTAAATGAATTAGGAAACCTATATGGAACATAAAAATATTGTCATTGGAGTAGTAATGTGGTCATTTGAAATTTGACCTACCAATTGTAATAGTATCTCGAATATTAAAATAATATTATTTCCATTTCAAAGATTATCCTGAAGATTATAATTTTAACACGACCTATTTATTTTTACAATAAAATTTAAGTTCCCTATAATATTATAATATATTTTATTTAGATCGTGATAAGTGTAAATAAATTATTTTGAAATGATCAATTATGTATGTGATCATTTGTAAGACAAACATGATTTAATTATATTATTATATTTATGATAATGATTTTAATGTAAATTTATTTTCATAAAATTGCTACATAAATTAAAATAATGATTTTTAATGATGATAAAATAATATTCCTAGACCATAAGTAATTATATAATGGCCTATAAAAATAATATAATATTAGTGGCAATGATCTTGTACCCATGTGGTACATGATCCTCCATGGTATCCAAATGACTAAGGGTAAAATAGCAGAAGTGGAGAATTTCTCAGTATAGTTGAAACACATTAGCAGGGAACCGTAGAAGTACTATAGCAGCTGCAGAACTATATAAGCATTGACACTATAGTAGTGGGTGTACTGTAGCAGGAAGTGTTGCATCCCATGTTTTGTAGAAGAATTATTCACTGAACGACCCTTTAGGCCATAAAATGGGATTTCAATCCTGGTATTCATGCGACTTGTACATGGCACTTTAAGATATATAATGGGTCTTCCTCTACCTAGTAAAAAATAGGTATTTTCATTAATAATAAAATGATGCTTCGATCCTAACCATTAAAAAAGAATGAAATATTTGAATGACATTTTTAAAATAGATGATGAGTTTTTTTAAATATAATGTTACTATATTTAGGAATTTCATTTTATGAATGGATTATATTTTTGGAATATACATGTTGAAAAATGGTTGGTTGAATTATTGGCATTTTTCTCTGATTGTAGAACAATTTAGTCCAAAATGGTGTAACAAATTATTAGTTCCAAATCACATGAACCATTAGTTATATATATTCTCTTTTATTAATACTATTTATATTATTGAAAAGAAATTTTAAAATCATGAATATAATCACTACAAACATGCTCGTCATTCATTTATAAATACCACCCCTTCACATCAAACCTTTTATACCTATATGTTATCCAAATAAAAATGTTCATAAATGAACATAATGAATAAATAATATATAACATAGGTATGTAAATGTTTCTAAAATATTTAATTGGTGTATCCAATTTGATCATATAGTGTATTATATTCATGTTTATAATTCCTTCCGATATAAGCTTTGGGATCCCTCCAAATCTACAAATTTCCCTTAGCATACACTTTTCCTAAAATTTCCTTAATTTATCAAATAATACATCTAATAAAAATCTCCATTATATATATATATTGAAAAACTATATATATAGCGCAATTAATCTTTCATTGAATGGGAAATAAATTTTTTAAATGGTATATTCTCAATTCCCCATGATTAGAAAACATGATTAAATAGGAATTCTTTATTTCATAACAATATACATCAGTAGTTCAAAAATATTATTTAAGACACCCATATTTTTTAAAATCACTCATATTATCAATAAAAATAATTTAATTCATTTTTTTTATGGAAATAATTACACATCCACATTATTGAATTTTTATTTAGTTATCTATAACATCACTTATGTGGAAAAATTCTAATGTTACCTAAACATTTATTTAATGTTTTCACGTCAAATAGACATACTTATTCATGATAATTAATTATTTTCTATTTATAAATGGAAAATAATTATTTAATTCCTTTTAAGATGGATACAATTATGATATTCCCTTTTGATATTCCTTCTGAAATGATTATAAACTACGTTTCATTCCATGTTTGACTGTCATGTTTAATTTAATTATATGGAAGACATATTATCGTACATGTTATGACGGGTGTGACTATATATTTCTATAACTCAATAAGAAATTTATTAGTCTCATGAGGTGATGTGTATAAGATTAAGGACCAAATCTTGTCTGTTGTGGGACAATGCCCACCATGTGATATATTTCAGTGGATATATTTATCTTGTGTTTTTAAGTCATGATATTTGTTTCTTCGACATTTATATGTTTCTATGATAATATGATTCCATGTTATATATGTTTTTATTATATACATTTATTCGTGACACACTCCTTTTATTTTATTATGTTATTCCTTCTTTCTAATTTGTTATGATGTGTTCTCATCTTTACTCCATCGCTAGGATTTTTATCCCACCCATTATTTCTATGTATTCCCCATGTAATCATATAAATATGCAACATCACAAAGGGAGTTGATTTCTCATTATCAATATAAATTAAATGATGTTTTATTTTTGTTTCATGATTTCTGATTATGTATCGATTCTTCCAATGACACTACGATTTTGGATCCTTGGGATTTATTTGATTAATATTTTTGTTAATTGATAATTAAACCTATGTGTAAATGTCTTGGGTCACTATAGTTTGTATCATTGTATTGTGTAGTTATATTTTGAGATTAGGACAATAAATATTTATAAAGAACCATGGGATATAACATTAAATTATATGATATTCCTTCTAGTGTAATAGATTAACTATAATATTTAAATTTATTTAATTGTATGTTGTGATATAACATTAAATTATATGATATTCCTTCTAGTGTAATAGATTAACTATAATATTAAATTTTTCTAAATATTCAAACTCATAGTTTTTATTTTTATTTTTCAGTTAATATAGTTACATATGAGGACATTTTACATTATTTTATGTCATTGGTAATTTGATGATTTCCCTAAAGAGATTCCCATCCTAGTGGAAATGGAATGAAAAACATAATGATAGTATTGGAAAAACTGGTTCAAGATATGAATAATAACACGAATCATGTGGAATATCCATCTTTTCACATGAATGATCAGGTTATGGTCAAATCATATATATAAAAAATAATCTTATGATGAATAAATATTTTTATTCCCTCAACCAGGATAAATTGATTATCTTCATTTATAATATATTCTATATCATCCAATGCATAAAATAATAGAATTTCATACTGGTTGTTTATCATTTTTTACTGAAGATGATCATTGGTAGAAACTATCAAAGAATATAATGATTAATGTTGAATGTAATTCCATGGAATGGTAAAGATTGAGGAATATTTTTTCAATAAAGATTTCCCTCAAACTATCCATCATAATGTAGAAAAGGATATACTTAATCCATTCCAAATGGAACATGAGTCTATTAGGCTTTAGAAGGTTAACATTGTGAGGATTTCAAGATACACCTCTTTCATTTTTCATGTACACATAAATGATGGTGCATTACTTCATCATTGCACCATTATAGAGTGTATGAATATGGTTTGTGATTTAAGACATTGACAATTATCAGGATATTTTCAATGGTACCCTTGACGATGTGATTGATATTGGTTACTCTCATTGGTCTCATGGTCCTGATGATAAAATGAATATAATTGAGTTTGACATGGGAGGAAAAACAAGTAAATATATATTGGAGGAGACAAATAACAACATATCTTGTGTTAAAAGAGTGGGAAGTATCTAACAGCTGATGGTAGATGCCTCAAATATAGAAAATATGGGAATTATGATAATAATTTCAAAAGGGGTATGAATAGGCCCATTAATTCAATTGAATAATGAAAGGTTTGGATAAATAATTAGATAGTATTATAGCATTAAAACTATAAGGAACATGATAATTATGCAATGAAATTCCATATGATTAGGGTATTTAGAGAATATCAATGATAATATCCTCTAAGGATTAAATGAATGAATAGTGCTATCATATCTACATAGGTGGATCCCAAAAATGATGCAGGGATCAGTATGATTGTTATTCATTCAGGAATAGTGAATATACTAATTGATTATATTTCTAGTTGATGGATCATATAATTATTGTTTAGAAAAACCATTGAAACACCACCTCAATGTTTGGAGGATATGTTATCTGTGTGAATAGAAAATATGGAAATTATTACATCTAAAGTACATGAATATCCCCTAGTCAATTATTATTGACTGATCCTACTAGAAAATGTCCTCTAACATCTATTAGATGATTCAAATTCTATATGGGCCATTGATTTTATACCTTCATTTAAATATATCATCAACTATTGGGAGAGGTATATTATTTATAACACATTTATGCATCCTCGATTTCTATAAAAACTATGGAGTATGATGAATAATATTTACTTATGATCATGTATATATTGTTCAATTGATTGAGAGAAAGAGGGATATTATTCTTGAAAACATGCATGTTTTGAGGGACATCACTAATATATTCCATGTGTAATTTCTCAATCTCACTCATGACCAAGAGGATGAGTTCCTAATTGAAAATATACCTTTATATCAAAACATATTCAGGACTCTCAATATAATTCCATCCATTGAGTTTTAATAAATTAAGAATATGTTACCAGGGAATCCTTAGAAGGTATATATATATCATAGTGATTCACTATCAGGTGAGGTGGTCATCTTCATTAGGAATGTTATTTCAATGTGCATCTGTATTTATTATCAAGAGATACTAAAAATCACAATAAAGAACCAGTATACCATGTAATTTTATATGAAATTTTTGACAAACTACATACGACCATGCGTTTATATAATATGGAACTCATGTCTATATATCAACTATTAAATAGGAAGAAGGAATATATTCCCCAGACAACCTTCCAAATGTTGAATGGAAACAATGAGTTTACCATGATTCCCTTTAGACATAATAAATATACAAAAAACATTCATATCGATAATTAATAAGTTGTTTTGATATCCGTAAACCAACTTTTTCACTTTATTATGGATTATATTTCAAGATACCCAAATAGAATGAAGGTGAATGATGATCATTTCTATATTGTTGTATTGACTCTATGCAGGGATAAACTATATCAAATATATAGTTAATATTAGTTTTGTATGGTGAATGTACCATTAGTAGGGATCTTTTTTAAGGAAAATAGATATCAATAGAGCATTATACTATATTGGGAATTGATGAGTGGCTTATGATAACATCTAAAATTGAGATCAATAGTTTCCTTGACCTATATGGTTATTACCAATAATATTTTAGTAACATGTAATGATTTTCAATCCCCTATCCATGTTGGCTCTAAAAGGAGTAATGTTTTCTTTATACAGTGAATGAAAATTGTTATTCAAATAGTTAAAAATAGGACTATCATTGCACAAGTATATAAAATATCCCCAAGTGTTGAACTCATAATGGTATAAAATGATACATTAATAAAGGACTTAGGTTGTATACTTATGAAAAATTATATTATATAATGAAAAGTGTGATATATATTCTAATCACAAGGGCCTAAAATATATATTCACATAGAAATAGATTAATATGTTAAATTCATTATGATTATAACTCATTAGTGATTTTGATATATCAATCCAATATCATCCTCGAAATGAAAACAATGTTCTATATTCTCTATTTCGACATGATCATTTATCATTATCGATGATGATAATTGAGAGATATTTAATATTCATATACTTCTAAATGATGAACATGTGAATGATAAATAAGGTAACATCATTATTCATTCATCATATGACTATTTAACCATCCCATTTATAGAAACTAATATATTATCTAAGAGAATATGTTTAAATTTAGGAGGCATTAGATGCAATTGGAGTTGGGAAATCATTATATTTCGTAATTTAATGGGGTTGAGTTGTAATATTTGGGTACTAACTATGTGTAGCATTATATACTAATATATTTAAATAAATTTCAATGTATTCACATAGATTCACCTTCTCCATACCCAATATGTGAAAAAAGATACATAGAGATCACCAAGAGCATTATTTCTCAGAAAATATGAAGAAGGGGATTAGTAATTATAGATGAAAGATATTTGTATTTCATTGGTTGAAGGATGAAATGGAAGGAGTATATGGGGATGATGAATTAATTAATCATACCTACAAAGAAATGGGAAAATAACACTATGTAATTTTTCACTAGAATTCAGAAGAAATAAATAGGAAATAATATGAGTTGTGTTTTTGTGAATAATCATAGAAAACTATGGAATTAATTTCATTTTGAGAGGACTTATCACTTTATCTACATGCATGAATATAAACTAGATATTTATCGAGGCTTATTAGAGTAAAATTATCGGTTTCACTAAATCATGATTCATGATTTATCACCATATTCTACAAAAGACTCCACCATTCAGTAAACATTAAGCTAAACATTACCACATCATATCACCAAAAATATAATGTTTATTCTCATCAGATCATTTTGTAACATGAATACATATTGATAGCATGATTGATGGACATAAATGGATAATGGGAACATCATATTCCCTCTCTCAAGTAAATTAAAAAACATAGTTTCTACTCAATCATCAAAAAGATTATATATTAATCCCTTTATGGAAAACAATTCAGATCACATGTATTATGTTATAACGTAGGTGAACACATGTTGTAGGGTCATAAATATTCTATGGTCCCTTAAATATTATCACCATATTATGTATAATTAAAGTTTTAGGGTGAAATGTTTTAATGAGGGATAAATTATATTGCCTAAAATTTTATTAATCTATATTCGCTTATTATAGTTATTTTGTGTGGTATAAATAAAATACATTACATAGAGAATACAACAGAACAATATTCTAATAATTGAAGAATGATACATTAGTGATCAATTAATAGAACACTAATTATACATATTATAATAGATAGATAAATATAAAATAAAATAATAAGAAATGAAAAATTTGGACATTCTCAATCTAGCAAAATGATTGCATTCACGAACAAACTGGAAGAAAGAAATCCTATTGGTAATAATTAGAAAATTAATTTTAATGTAGAGTGTGAATATATAATGATAACATTATATATATGTTAATGAAGAATGAATATAATAATAGTTATTAATAAATATCAATAAACTTGTATCACCATAACAAATATGACCATAAAAAGAAAAACATGGCTGTTGGAAAAGTAAATGACCATTATAATAGTATCCTGACCATTATAAAATTAACACAACCATAATAAATTTTAACATTATTGTTATTATAGTATCCTAACATGTGTTAATGTAATATAATATATCTATATCATATGATGATAGAATATTTAATATTCACATCAAATTATATGTAAAAAAATGTCATTAAATGATTAATCAAATGATGGTATATTTTTAAAACATAAATTTTGTAATTTTATTTATATAATGAAAATTACAATTTAAAAGAAAATTTATTTTAGTAAATTGGATTCTGAAATTGATATCATGTTGTACGATAATGATACTAATATTTTATAATACCCTAATAAATTTTTCAAAGTGGCATAAAATCGAATATAATATGAAAAAATTAATTTTCAAATAAAAAATGATTTTATATAAAAGGTATATGTTTCATAATTATGTACTTATTTTCTTTTAATTGATTCCATTTTTCAATTACACAC
The DNA here is from genome assembly GCA_963277665.1 of Viscum album. Taxonomy (NCBI): domain Eukaryota; kingdom Viridiplantae; phylum Streptophyta; class Magnoliopsida; order Santalales; family Viscaceae; genus Viscum; species Viscum album. The sequence goes on from OY728161.1 coordinate 397,707,430, forward strand.
ATAATAATATAGTTTGGTTGAATTATATTGTATTTTTCGAAATTGTTTGTATTTTTTGGTCGTGGATGATATAAGCACCCATTAGTTAAAACTAACATGAAAATTTTAGTGTATATAGTAATAAAAATTAATATTGTTGATATTAATTTTTCCAAATTATTAACTAATTTATATAATAATAAAAACAACATATCCCCCATAATTATTACAAACACTCACCACCCATTCTCCAACCAACATTTATGCCTTGATTTATGCCAAATCTCTAACAAACACAATCATCCTCCCTCTACCCACTACCAAATGTTTCTAGTATCATTGAAATATGAATTTCTTGTTACATAAGGATACCATTTGGAATTATATTAATGTGGTATCAATCTCAAACAACCTATTTTAATTTCATTTCTTCATCTATATTCTTCACACCCATGTCAGAAATCCTATCATAATAATTCAAATATATTTTATATAATATAATTATATATTTCCAATGGAATATATTATATAGACTATTTTCTCATTTTCAATTATTCAATGTAAAATTAAACCAGATTTCATATTATGTCAGTCAAATGCCTTCATGGACTATGAGTTTTCATTTTCATCTAATACTATAATAGATTATTTAAATTCTAAAAAATTGTTTAAAATGAAATAAATATATACATTATAAGTGATTTTTTTTGAAATAACATATATCAAAAAAATTAAATAACATGAATCTATATTGGGATGGTTTAGAAACCCTCCTAAAAACATAAACATTATCATTATAATTATATTATCTTAATCATCCACATTTCATTATAAAAATTGATATGTCTGAACATTTAAAGTAATTTATTTAAATTAATATCATTACATTAGAATTAATTAGTTTCATTCAAATTTTAAAACAATATACACAATTATTCGAAAGTGAACCATCCATAAACCATGCTATAAATTCTCCTTGAATACTGAAACTAAACATTATAACTCCTGAAAATAGAAATAAAAATTCATGATCAATTATAATTAAAAATATATATGTGTGATTGTAAAAACCTCAAAATTATTTAATTATGAATATAATTTTATTATCCTTGATATTATGTTCATGTGAAAAAAATAATTGTATATAAGCTATGAGATCTCTCTAAACCTATGTATTTCTATTGGGTTAGGCATTCCAACTCTTTTACGAAATTTATTTACTCATTATTTTTATATAATTAACCAATATTATATATATATATATATATATATGAATCCCAAAAAAAATATCTAACTATATATATCTTTTTATCATGCATAAAATCATTTTATAAAAGGTTCCCTTCTCACATCAACTTCATAAGAAAGATCAATGAATGTGAAGTTTTCTATTTGTTTACCCTTTTCAATACCACTCAAAAAATGTTTTAAGGAAAAAATATTTTATGAAATCATTAATTCTATCAATAAAAACAATTTAATTAATTTCATTTTTTAAATTATGATGAATTTATCATCTTAGATGTCTCTTTGTTTGTTTCCTTAATCCCTATCTTAAGTGTCACATTTCTATGGTTACAATTTTATTTTTATGTTTTCAGTTTAGTTAGTAATTATTATTCATTATAAATTATTATTTTTCCATTATGAATATCTATGAATGATTTACTAAATTATTTAACTGATACCATAATGATATTCCAATTTTTATACCATATAACATGATTAAAAACCCCATTTTCTTCCATGGGAAACCAATATTTTTTATTTCATTGTATAGAACACAAATTCTTGTACATATTATGATGGGTGATCCTAGATTTATCTCTAATACATTTGGTAAGGAATAATTACCGTGAGGAGATATTTTGTGGGATTAAGGAATAAATGTAATCCATTATGGGACTCTAAAGATTAGATGATATCTATTTAGTAGTTATCGATGGGTCGTGTTCCTTCCATTATATATTTTACATCAGCATTTATATATTACTATTGTTATATAATTCCATGTTTTATATGTTATTCAAATATATTTTTATTTTGGATCCTCGAATTCAAGGTTATCATGACATTTGTTATGAATAATGATCTATGAATCATTTCCATGATTATTCACTTAATTCGATTTTTATCTTTCCCATTTATCTAGGATTTCTCTATTTTATAATATATATTGGTAGTAGATCATTCATATTTATAATCTCATTATAGAAATAAAAAATGGTATGTTATTCTTGTTTCATGTATTCATATTGTGTACCAAGTATTCTTAATTAAATATGTTTTTTGATAATTGGATAGTATATAATTGATATTTATGTCCACATTTAAATAATAATATTTCTAAAAATCATGGGCCACTATTCTCGATCAAACATATCAAATTGTTAACCATAATTATATTATATGATATAAAACATTACCTAATTCATTGGAGGGATATAAAACGATGGTACCACCCATATAAAATATAATATATACATATTTCTTTAATAAGTTCATAAAAAATGCATCCATTCATCAAGTCATACATCATGCATAGCAATCAGGTTTCATAAACAGCTCAGAAATGTATCGTAGTATAACCCATGGGAAAAATTGTCTTCATAATCACCATATCACCATAATTATAAACCATCTAGAAAATAATTTGAATTTTATCATTATATCATATCTACATCAAAATTTGTTTCAAATAAATGGATGTCAGAATTGATAAATATAGTATTAAGATAATTTGAAAATTTTTCAATTGGGGAAATACAGTTTTAATTTTCATTTTAGGAATTTAAATTACAAATTTTATAAGATATATTATAAAAATAATTTTTATTATAAAGATTCATGAAAAAATCATAGATTATTTAAATTATTTATAGTTCATGTTGGAGGTAAATTATCTTCATTCTTAGTACATTAAAATAATTAAACTTTCAAATTACAAATAAAATGTCAAAAAAATTGTTTATAAAATGGAAAGATGACTCATTTTACGTTTTTTATAAAAATTTAAAAAAATTGAACTTAAATCTAAATAATAATTTTTGTTTTTTTAAAAAAATTCTGAAATCATTATAGAGAAAAAATATACATGGAATAAAATTTAATGTAAACTATCAATATTAATAATGTTCATTTTCTGTTTTTTTTCTTTTGATTACATAATGAGAGAAAAATAAATATGAAATATATAATATCTACCAATAATTAGAAGAGAATTATATTTATATGGTTTTATTAGATAATAATCACATAGCTTCTTCAGTTTAAATTAATTCATAATTAATTCCAATTAAAATGGGATTGAAACATAAATCTCTTACTGCCTGGGAATCATTTGAGTTGAAGACACCCTGAAGTAATATAATAATGTCAAATGTCAAATTTATTTGTCAAATGTTGACTCGTGATATAAAATGGGAAGTGTTATGTTTAAACACCTAGTAAATATGATATGTTCGTAACATAACATATGTCCCCAAGAAAAAATTTTGAGATGATAAACTATTACCTAATGTCTCAAAATTATTCATATGTGTTCAAACAACTTGTATAATAAATATTTATATATTACAAAAAATTTCAAAACAATAATAATATTGTTTCAAACTGTATATGATTTACATATGGCTTCTCATTGATTAATTATTAATAATTTTTCAATTAAACTACCATTTTGGGTGATAATTATTTTATTTATCATGCATTTTTCGGTATGACAACCCTAGTTCTTATATATTGATCAATGATAAAATATCATTATAATGGTAATAAATATATATATATATAACATATATTAAATATATATATATATATACATATATTTATAGTCTTCTATAAATATTTTAAAAAAAATATATTACATAAGTCATGGAGACGGTAGATCGTACATATGCATAAATTTTTTTCACTATTTAATATATGTAATAAAATTACGGTGAGTAATAATTCCAATTTATTTAATCATTATTATAACATATATATCATATATATATATATTAATTAAATTTATCTATGTTTAAATACAAATAAATAGAATGATAAAAATGACTCACATCACTTCGTGGAGGTGGAAGCCCACATGTACACATGAGAGACATTATCATTTTCCAACCAATTAGAAGAAAATTAAAATATATATTTATAATCATAATAAGAATTTTGAATATTTGAGATATTAAATTCATTATATTTTAATCATTACTTTAGATTTAGATATTGTTTGATAATAAATAAAACAGAAAATGCACACTTAACAGTTATACTTGATTATTGAGTTGACTACTTTTTATTACACCATAATCATTGAGAGGATGATAATTTGGGAATACATGAATCTATATAATGTGTTTAAATAAGATACCAATATATTGTTATATGTTTCTTATAATCAATAACAATAGAAAATTAAGAATATTGAAGGATATGAGGAACCCTTTTATAAGTGAGGGGAGGGGAACTCAAAGAATTAAATAATGCATTAAATTAATATAAATTTATTATTATATTCATGGGACTCTGTATTTTTATATTTATAATATATATTGATGCAAATTTGATTTTATATACATAAAGAAATAAATATGCAAGTTTAATGTATTTTTCCATTCTATCCTAATTTGAACCCCTTGTAAACCCTGTTGATAATTTCAAAAATATCAATGTTTTCTCATCAGTAATGGTTAAAAATGTAATTCAAAAAAGAAACAATATCATAAATAAAAAATGGTAGATATTTTCTACCGTATCACATTAATATGTCAAGATATATGCTATTAATATATTTTGAATCATTTTTAAAAACATTATTCATAATGAAATATCACACTTTTTATTTCATTAACAATTCATTAAAATGATATTAGAAAACCATATGAAAAAATGGAAATAAAATATAAACCATTAAAAATTCAAATTTGATTATATCTAATTGAAAAAACTAAACCTAATAATTCATCCATATTTTATGAATTTTATTATTTTAATTACCATTTACATTATTTTACTATTAACTGAATATACACTATGTCGATATTGCTTAATTATTTATGAAAATAAATCAATTAATAAAAATATATATATTCATTGCCAAAAAAATAAAGTGTGACGTTTTTTGTAATTTTTTTAAAATAATACAATGGCCATACTTATAAGTGAATGACCATTTGTTTCTATATATTAAATAAATTAATGTATATGTTAGAACTAAAATCACCAAATAAGAAAATTCAATGCCATTTAATTAATTTGAAGGCTTGTAACATTTTTATTAACCATATCTAACCCCTTATATATTTCCTATGGTAAAAAAATTAATTAAGTTCACTATTAATGTTTTCAAAAAATAAAAGTGGCCTACATAAAATATTTGGACATCATAATTTACTATATGGAATCAATTTTTTTTATTCAATTTCATGATGGTAAAAAATGGTAGAATATAACAGCCCAAAATCCTACGAAGATATTTTTAAAGAAATTTTATTTTAAAGTATATTAATTTTTTTATTTGAAATTAAATCATGAAACTAATTATAATTAACATAATAACAATATTCATATTATAAAAGAAAAAAAATTACACTAAATATATTTTTAAACCATATTTATCTATTAATATTCATGAAAAACCCATTTTTCAAATAAATCAATCATTTTCCTTCCAAACTAGAAAATCAATTTAATAGAAATAAGGGAAAATCTATAAGTAAGATAATTTTTATATATATCAATTTCAAAAATGTTATCTTATATAACAAATATAGTTTCTAAATGTTATATATATATTTTATAATATTATCTCAAAAATTAATATCAATGTAAATTTTTATAAATTATTATTTTTTAAAATATAAAAATAAAGTACTAAAAATTTAGTAATTATTAATTAATTAATTTATCTTCAGTATCACCTTTATATATATATATATTATAATGTGATTAACAAAAACAGTATCCAAAAATTCAAATTCTAGGAAATAAATATAACATTAAATTATAATATTTTATTAATATAATGTAAATTTTTTAAAAACAATGTTGCATATAGAGAATTATATAAATGGAATCAAATTTATTTATCTATAACAATATCATAATATATTAACGTGCTATAGTATGTAGTTTAATATCCATTATAACAATACATATAAATTAAATGAATAAATATAAATAACCAAATGATTAAAATAATGTATACTGGTTTGATATAAAAAAATTATATTAATAAATAAGTACTCAAATTTAAGAAAATTATTTAAATTCATTTTAAAAACATATTTCTTCAAAAATAGTTTTTGTTTCATTTTGCAACAATATAATATAAATAATTTCATCAAATTTTATAAAATTTATTAACAAAAATTGACAATGTTATAATTTTTTTTAAATATCAATGGTTCTAATATTTTATTATAAATGAAAATGGTATTATTTTGTTAAATTTTATGTTTAATTTTGATTTGAATAGTTTTTATATATCAGGTCATAATTTCCTTCAATTTTCAGTTTTCATAGTATTTTTACTCTTTTAGTTTAAGATAAATTTTTCTTCTTACTTAAAATGAATTATATTAAAATAAATTCCATAATTTAATTTATCATCATTAATAAAATTTATTAATATCAATTTTATTTTTTTCAGAATTAATTTCACAAATAGTTAAAATTCGTCATTATAATGATGGTTAAAACGGGTTTAGCAATGGTAAAGTGAGGTGATAAGCGTAATTTTTCAATTAAATATTTATAAATAATGTATCATTTAATATTTCTACCTAGTCCTTTCCCACCAAGAATACCTATCCATTTGAATCTATTTTTCAAATGAGTGAACTTATTATATTATTCATTTAATAAATTACAAGTGTGTCCTTATACCCAATTATAAAATGATTCCCCTCCATTCTATTATTTTCACCATTCTGAGTAAACTTACATAAAAAACTATAAATACCTATTATCATGTTATATAACAATAAATTATAGTTTTGAACTTTATATTACCATTTTATGGTTCCATAAACAAGGACTTAAAGGAGTCCATCCACATATGATATAGTCATTTTACCTGAACTATTTAAATTTATTGATTCACATATCTCATATAAATCAATCCCATTAGTGATATAATAATATATCCAAAAAATATAAATTTAATTAAATTTCATTATTAATTTGGAATAACTAATATCCGACTTATTTTCCTCCCAATGAGAGTTTGATTATCCCTTGTGCTTACATGTGGACTGCCACCTCCATGTAGATATTTAATTCATTTTGCCTAACCATGAATCAATGGTTTTATTTATGATCTGTATAAATATTATATATTATTATTAGGATATTAATATCATTATTTGATTATATTTTCATTTCTATCTCATTACATTCAAATCTATTGAAAAATAATATCATCAAATGGGTGCACAGGTTTACCACAACATCCAAAGAGTGAAGTGATTTGTTATAAATTTCTTCCTTACATGGATAGTAATAAGGAATTATTTAATGAATATATATCATATATATGATATAAACATTTCTTTATAATTAATATTTTTTTTCATTTCTTTTCATCAATTCTTCAAAATGTGAAAACAGATTTCCTATCTACATACGACCTACCATATCTCTCAACTACATAAAACATTCTTCTATCTATATCAATAATGGATGATTAAATATATGTTTATAATGAATATTCAATAAGAATATAACATGATTAATATTATAGAGATGATGTAATAATGAGAAAACGTCAAGTACTGAAACTAAAAAATAGAAATTTACCTGAAAAAATTGATATTTTAATACTTATAAAAAATATTTTAATACATATATATTAATAAAAGGTATTGAAATATTATAATTAGATCATATATTATATTTTCATAATTTATATTTTTCTATTATTGCTTTATAATAAATTTAAATTTATTATACCTGAGGTTCAAATCACTTAAATGCATGTTAGACCTTAAGACATGTGTTTCATAACATATTTTCCATTCATTGGGATATATTTATAAATCATTGTGCATATTATTCCATGGTGATGTGAGAAATGACATCTATTTGTATTATTTATTATTTAATAACATTTTTTGGGATTTACATTTGTAACAAACATTAATTTCATTGATTGATTCTTTCTTCAGTTATATAGTCATTGTTAGGGTTTCAAATCTCACATTTATTTCATTTAACCATATGTTATATTCATCACTAGTTTCATTTTTTTAAAATATATACTACCACCATGATATTTCATATCACCAATATCATTATATTTAGGGTTTTTAACAATTTAAAAGAAGTTTTTTCTTTCATGGTGTTTATTATTCAAAATTTATGAAGGTGAAACGAGTTTATTTCTCAATGTAATTATTTTTTGGGAGTATTTAATTTTAGTTCTCTATTGGGGGAATTATTTATTATTTATTCCTTAGACCCTATTAATTTATTTTTCATGTATATATTTCATGAAATTAAAAGTTTTAAATTCATTTTCCACTCCTTAGGAAATAATATAATTGATAATTTGTTTTGAGGAAAATAAAATTTATTTCATTCTATGGTAAAAAACCTTTTTTCTCCATATACATAATTTTATAAATTTTTACAAGTATTTTATAAATAAATTTCGAAAAAATTAATATAAATATCCAATAATTTATAATTTAGAACCATTTTATAGGGAATCCTCTTGTCAATTTATAGATGAGGTACACTCCACATTTTTGGAAAATTATATTTGAAACTCTGTTTTAATGTACAATGCATGAGGAGAATATTCCACCTTCATGTTAATACATGGTATTGAATCACCCATTACATATTTCTATAATTATTTAAAAATAAATTTTTATCATTAATATTTTATATATTATTTTATTTTTAATATATTGATTTATAATAAAAATACTATTTGGAATATAAAATATTCCAAATTAAATATTTAATTTTTTTTAATCTATGTCAAAATCCATTATTTAATATCATAATTTAATGGGTTTATATTCAAATTATAGCTGCTATGAATGGATTTTGTTCATTTTGGATATGGAAATAATTGAAATTATGTTTGTTACTTCTAATAATATGGATAGTTATTAATTGTCATGGAATATTGATTATGTTGTTTTGTTTTTTCATATAATTAATGGAATTAAATTATTATGATATTGGTGAGGCCCACCCTTATATAGACCTTTGATTCATTTGTACGTATTTTGAGAGAAAATATTTTGGTTATTTTGATGTCGCCTTGCGCATTTAGTTAAGATTTTGTTGAATCAAGGCTCATGTTTTTTTATGATTTCAAACCTTATCACCAAATTCAATATTTTTATCTTCAAAAGATTAAATTGAAGGTGTATGTGAGAAACCTCACTAAATGACTCCAGCTCAAAAAACAATAAAATTACACATTATTACAAATCCCCCACACGCTATAAAGAAAACAACCGAAATCCCATTCAAATTTAAAAAATACAAATCTTGAAAGTTAAAATATTGTACACCCTAGTCAACATTGAGGCTAGAAACTATCTAATTTACCAGCTACCATCACAGTTAAACTATAGAACCACCCTCAGAAAAATGCTCTCATTCTACAGAGAACAGTTTTTGAAACCACCACATCGAATGATGATTCCTCCAAGATAGATCACACCAACATAACTGAAGCAAATATACTACCATCATCGAAGCAATACCTAAAGACTAAAACATAATCTCAATGAAGTACCAAGACCCGATCCAAACACCAATGAATAACACATGAAGAATAATAAGTCAAATAGGGGTTACTATGTTGATTCCGGAAAAAAAATGTCATCGTAGTGGATGATATGTTCAATGCAGCAACAACCTACCTTCAAACATGCTTGCACTCATCGGAGAATCATGGAACAATGAATCCCATTATTAGATCCTTGAGTAGAACATATCTTAATCCAACATATCAAGCCTCAAATACCACCACTCATTTCATATCCTAAACTGTTTCACCCACAATCATGCATGAATGCCAGATAAAACTATCACCAACATGAATTAATTCCATACAAACAACCAACACAATCCAAAATATACCCCAAGCACATTCTTTCTCGACCAAATGTGGGTTCTCAAAAAATGTGTTAGGCATAAAGAATGTAAGAAGGATAAATGGGCCAATTAATATGAACAAATGATAGGAAAACATCAAATGATCAAGGAAATAGATCAAAATTCACCGTTGAACGCCACCACATAACTAATCCCCAACAACCAGATCACCATAATGTGAAAAAATGGGGACTATGATGAAGTTATAGGGTGATAGGAGTAGAGGTATTAGTGGGTGCGAACCTCAAAATAGCAATAGGAACCCCAAACAAAAATAAAAATGATAGGGTAAACCAAAAAAACTCCAATATGGAAACACACAATTCTAGAATTATCAATTCCATCATTATGAAATATGTCATTGATGACTATGTAATTATTTGAGTTGATTTGAAATCCTTTGAACAATTTTTTATAATTTGGTTATTGAAATGGAATTATTTGATCATCATTTATTAATTCCATATTATTAAATTCTTATAAGTTCTATGTTTGTTTCCACCAGATATATTCAGATATTGTGCATCTGATCTCTCCTTATTCTTGTGTTTCCATTTCCTATAGATAATAATAAGCGTAGAATGAATGATATATTTTTACATTATATATAATGGAATTTTCAACCCATGAGAAATTTTATTTAAGTGAATTTTATGTTAATGTATGTATATAGTTGACCAAAAATACTAAAATATGTATTCCTTTGGGATGTGATATCGTGAATCTAGTGAAAAGTTAATAATGTAAGCACAAACTCTAAGATACTTGGGTCATGATATTAATTGTTGGTTTAGTGGAAGTTTCATCAAAAGCATTGAAAAATGTGTTTGGAATACACAGATTTAAGAACATAAACATATGAGAGACTCTTAGGATATTAATTATTGTATAATAAATCGATGATGTTTTTTGTTAATATAGTGATTATTTTGTATTCATAGAGATACGTCCCATTTTGGATAAAACAGGTGGGGTTTTTTTAAAATCAGTATATGGGAATTATCAATGGAAGGTGTTCGTTGATTATATAGCATCCATCATTTTATAGTAGGATTAATGGGATCTTATTATCTACCTAGTTTGACACTCATGTTAGATATTCTTGGTTTATGAATCATTTTCTTCACAAAATCATTTAAATTGTCTAAATGTATTTTTGATGTTGTGAAAATTTCCTACTGAATCTTATGTTTTCATTATGTTATTAGTTATGCATAAAATATCAATTTGTGTTAATAAATTCAAACGTTTCAAAATTATAGAATATTAATCATAAGTTTAGGATATTATATACTTTATAAAATTATTTAAAAATTTATTCTAGTGGAAGGAATGGAAACCATATCATTTAATGTAATCCCTATTTGGATTTACCTCTTCGATAAATAACAAATAAGGAGTCATATATATATAATAAGATGTTATAAATACATTGGGTGTATCTGATTCAGGTTATGACTAATACCCTTTCCTATTTAGAGTTACAAGATTATCTGAAATGTGGTGTAACAATATTATATTATTTCATGTTAAAAAAACCCCACCATTCAGGGGAACCAAATAACAATTTTTATCTATGAAATGATTATTTTCCTTCAAAAATATATTTCTCACATTGATAGGAAATGAAAGGGATATGGTTCTCATAGATGTTTATATTCTTACGTGGAAAAATATGAATAGTTTTATTTGACTCAAAAAACTAATGTTGTATATGAAATAACAAAAATAGGGTTAAAGAATTTTAAGATACTTTTCAAAGGAAATTTTATTCCTTTTGAGCTATGAATGATTGTGGATTGAAATTTTCCAAGGAAAATATAAAAGAAAGTTCCAATTGTTTATATTTATGATACATAAATTACAATGATAAAAATGAATATTACGGACTACGAACACCGTCAAAATAATAATATTTACATTTTTTGTTGGTGGGACAATGCCAATTAATTGAAGGGAATCATTCTCCAAATCACTTTCATTATATGAAGATATCGAATAATGTTGTATCAAAAAAGATAATGTTTTATCAATTTGTTATGGATTTGAAGGAATATATATAAATAAGTTTATAGGTGATAAAAATTGATTAGAGGAAAATTGAAAAAGGGGTTTTATAATTTATGATACTTATGGATGGAAAAATAATTGTACATTCTTAAATGGGAAATGATTTTTCTATAGGTTTATATACAAAGGTTATCAATCATAGGAATGATAAATTACTGGAGGATTCATTAAAATTATATTATTTAACTATAAAAAGTTGAAATATTATGTCACCCACTTACAAAAACATCATGGGAACATTCAAAAAAACTAATATTAGAAGAACATATTTATAAAAATACTAATACAATTGATTATTTACCTAAATATTTATTGAAACGTACAATTATCCTCCACTATATAGTTTCATATGTGTTATTTGATTATAGTTCAATCAAATCTATCAAATTGGATAAATATTACAGTGGAAATAAATCACCATGTCAACAATTAGATGTTGATTTAGTAATGAATATTAATAATGGTAGGAAAAATATATCTCATGTAAATATCTCTGATTAAATATATGTTTTTTTTATTTTTTTTGTTCGAAATCGTTTTATTATTAAAATTTTAAAATTTGATGCAATTATAGTTTTGTATATGATATCCCATTCTAGAGGGAATATTAATAATTTTTGAATGGATTTTATTTTCAATATATTGATTTAACCTTTCTTAATTTATCATTTTTAGGACCAATATAATATTTCAATGGAAATTACTTCTTTAATTTTTAATTTAAAATTAATTATATTTGGATATTTGTCTATAATGTATAGGGAGAAACTCATTATTGGGGATATTCATATTATGCAGAATATTTTTAGAGGAATTTCCCAAAAAAATTATTATAATCCAATGATTTTCATATATAAATATTAAATCATAAAAGAAGAATATCTAATATAAATTACCAATAAAACCACAAGAAAAATAAATGTTTAGTGTCATTGGATACTATATACTCAATCTTCTTATATATTGAATGGTCTTCAACATCTCCCATAATTCTCCTTCCACAAAGTTACCTTTTAAAACTCACACTACATAAAAGCGTTATTCAAACCATATTGAAGGTAAATAAAATAATGTATAATAATATATTACTTTTAAGATTAATCATATGAGATATCAATGATCACATAAATATTAACTGAGAATATGGTTATTGGAAAATGATTATACCCATAGAAAATGATACCATATATATAATATAATATAATATATTTTCATAGAATAAATCACGATGGTTCATTGGACATGAATCATAATGCAATAAATTAAAATAAATAGTGATATTGTAGTGTGCATATAGTAATGTTTCCAAAACATAAGCTTAAGCATTGTGAATATTTTTAACTAGAAATATGACCACTCAGTAAGATAAGGACATGAAGTAAGGCCCTATAAAAAACATATAGTCATGAAATAAGGACAATGTGAAACATTTTGGACAAAGATATTTTTCTTCAAAAAAACAAACGAGATTGAAATCTAGGACGATTCAAAAAAATTTGGACAAATTGAATAGTTCCATGATAAATATTATGGATATGAAAGACTAGTTCATATATAATGTTGTTAACAAGAAATTAAGTTAATACATTATATATTTTTATCATGATTTAGAAATCATTACAAAATTCATTATAGGTATATATAATTATGTGATAATGTATCAAATAATTAAAATCATATATATGTGTGCTAGAATATCATGAATCATTGGTAATATTGTAAAATAAAAAAATAAATCGTATTAATAAATATATTACCAATACATAGACTATTGAAAATAAATGAAGTTTAAAATAATTGTGTTATAATAATAATAAATCATCTAGAGGCAAAAATATGGATGGTATAATTGGGTCATATCCCTAGTGTAGAATATGTAAATTCAAACATTATCACCTAACATTAAATTTCACATAAAATATGACATGGAATATTTCCTTTTGAAAATATACTTTTCATATTGAAACCACATCCATAAAATCTAAAAATATCCAAAAAAAATATAAAAAATATTATTTTTGATAAAAACATTGAAAATTTTAAATTGAAACATACCATTAATTAGTGGTCATGATGGATGAATTTTTTTCTTGTCATACAAGTTAAATGAAAATAATCATTTCACAATAGTATAAAAACTAAAAAGTATCTAATTTTGAAAATTGTAGGAAAATTAATGGTAAATAATCTTATTAAAAATAAATCATGTGAAATATTGTATTTAAATAATCATAGTTGGACATTTAAAATGATATTTAAAATATTTTTGCAAAACATGGATATGAATTTAACATATTTTGAACTGAATATTAAATTTAATTTTTTCAACCCTATGGGCCCATAGTCAGTGGTAACATTTTTTTATTAGAATTACATATTAAGAGTCACATCTTGAATCATTATACTATTTAGTAGTATTATAAAACTAGTTACAATATTTTACCTTACATTACATTTGAAAATATAAACCAACACATAGTGGATATTTTGAGAACAACATTATTTGTCAATCATAACACTACGAATCAATCATAATTGATGACTTTTAATCCAGTGGAAAATATTTCGTAAGAGAGTTATGTAAATAAATACTCATTATGGGTTTTTTATACAATGGAATATATCATACAGTAGCTATAACAACTAGTGAATGATAAATAGATGAAAAAAATTCCATTAATAATTTACATGATCATAATATTGATAGAATAAGATATGCTCAAATATTTCCATGTAAATAATAATATGATGTAGAAAAAAAACCATAGATATTATACTAATATAATAATCACATGAAAATAAACCAATAACCTCGAAATGACAGAATTCATAATATCGTTCATCCTAAAAAATGTCAAGGCTATGATCAAGTTATTATAAATAAATGGTTAAGACATATTCAAATACATAAACTAGATTGTCTCGTGAGACATACTGATGAATATAGGGTATATAGTGAACCCTAGCTATAATATACTATGTACAAAAAAAACAGATATCAAATGGGCTGAAAACAATAAAAATAAAAATTCTAATATCAATAACCATTCGAAATGTAAATAAAATTCCCCAATATGTAAACATATTCACACACTAACGATCGTAATATGGTTAATGGTATGTAAATATTAAATTCCAAATCAAAATGATCATAAAACCATTAAAAAAATATTTTATATAATATCATAATATATCAGCCTCCATGAAACATAAAATTTAACAAACCAGTGTACATAGATGAAAAGATATTAAATGTTTTCATTGATAATTTACTCATGAAAATAGAATATTTAACATTGAAAATAAAAAATGATTAATATAATGTGAAATAATAATACATTAAAATGTATTTAAAATTAACATTATAATCATGCAAAATGATGCTTCAAAACAAATAGGTGCCATGATGGGGAAGAAATATACTCATTTCGTATATGGTTAAAAAAATATTTTTAAATATTTTAAAGAATAGATATAATAATTATTTTTTGTAAAATGATCAATATAATCCTTATAAAACATTTATTAAAAAGTTGAACAATTAAAAAAGTAAAATCTAAAAGTTATTGCATATTTTTGGGAAAAAATTAGACATTTTACTAAAACATGATCTTGTAAGAGATATATTCCCTAGTGGGGACATAGACATAATTTTTTTTTAATAATGTTGAGATTGGGAAATAAAACCATTCCACATTTTAATCAATAGAATCAAAATACATTTGAATGACTACCATTTTAAAAACATTTAATTCCTATTAATAAATATATTAATTATATAAAATTAAATTGGTAGTTATATACACCTCAATGCATATCATAGGAAAATAAAAATAAAATAAGGCTGAAAGAATGAAACATGAGATGATATTCCTTACAAATATGAAATTTCTAAAGTTATAATTAATTAAATTAATTATTTACATGTGTTGTAACATCCCAACACTCACCCAATATCTTAGGAAGAAATAGTGACATTATTAGGCCTTAGTTGACATCTCTAATAAACATAAGGGTTTCAATAAATGCAATGTGATTCATATATATTTGCGGGCTAATTTTCCATTAGAGAATAAAAATAAATTACAATAATTGAACTACCTAAGAGACCCTTAAATGATGCATGATAATACTATAAAACAAATAAATGTAACACTGACTTTTAATAGTACCAAAATATAATCAAAGTAACATAAGAGTATAATTTGGAAACCAATACCAATATCATTGTATAACATGGAAGCCAAAACCCAAAAAAATCAATGACCCCAAGATATAAACACCGCATATCCCTACATAATCAATCCTCAAATATCTCAATCCATGCCCAAATTATCATTATTCATCACTAATGAAATGATATACTATTACGTAACATATATCACTATATAAATTATATAAAAAATCACCATGGTGAATATTAAGGGGGTGAGTATTAATATTAATTGGTTTTCAGCCAATGTCATCCCTACTATTGCCGCTATGATACAACATGTTAGAAAAAATATATAAATCAATTTATATAAAACATTTAATATCAAATCCAAAACATTTTATTAAATCCAAACAAATCATAGGGAATGAAACCAATAAATATTTTAAAACAATTTCTCAAATTTCCATATTTCTATAACCCATTTCATTCCACACATCCACACAACCATGCTATCATAGAACTCCCTATACTCATTATTTTTGAGTCATCCATTCACCAATACATAAAATATTTATCATTTTGCATGGGGTTTGTTCCCACCATTATATTAACAAATTTTATGAGGTAACCATCATAGACATATTTTTTCAATGTTAAAAATTACTTAATTCAACATATTATTCCAATATACAGGAAAAACAAACTACATCCATCCAAGTCTATAAAAAAACCTATATTATTTAAATAATTTATATTGAACCATTATCATTAATGAAAGTCATATTTTAAAATCATTATTTGAAAATTATCATACAACCCACTGTTCAATTAAATATGTCTTCTACAATTTCAAAAACAATAACTAAAAGGGTTTTCAAACAGATAAAAACGTCAATTAGTCAATAAAAAATATTGAAATTAAATCAATTCTTAATATTGAATCGTTTTTAAAATTAGGTGTAAGAAATGAATCCACATTAATCAAAATCATAGTTGAAATCTATGAATGACACAAATACATCAATAAAACCAGATTGAAACACAATAATTGACATTAATCCTTGTTCCCTATCATGAAATTTTTTATCTAAACATTATCAGCTTAAACCAACATATATCTATCCCCAATTGATTGTATCAATGAATCCAAGAGCTGGAATAAGAATAAGCTATGAAAAAATAACAAATAACGGACACATAATATATAACATTTGCTTCCATTACACAAAGAATCACTAATGGATTTCACCCATCTCAAGAGGAAATGTCGATACATCCATTTTGTAACATCCCATTACCATTTTATGGTATTCATAAACCCCTATTTTGGTTTTGTTTTGGATGGGTTTCATTTGGAGTTATTTTTGGTAATTTTATGAAATTTATAGATGTTTATGTGCTCATGTTCAGTTTTCGAATGACCTGCACATGGTTCCAAAAATAATATGACAATGAAATGTTTTTTGAATTTGGTTCCCTAAGGAATGCACCCAATTTTCCCTAACCATATATAGTATCTCAGGAAAATGATTGGATGGGATTTTCTAGATCCTATATTTTTAATAAAATTTCTAAAACCCCCTTTTGAGGTCCCATACGGACCTCCTTCAACCCAAACACATTTCCCCCTTACTTGGATCTTTCATGATGGATTCTTGACCCCTTAAACCACATCTGAAAGAGATGTGAAGCTTGGTTAAAATTTTTTGATCTCTTTCTGGTTAGTTTCCTCACCATAATATCTTCCTCCCACAATATATCTCTTTCTTTATAAGGATCAACAGATCCTGGTGTTGAGATGTGGATTTAATAACCTTTGTTTTTATGGATCTCAAACTTATGTTTGATTCCCATTTTTTTGATATTCATTCTTCATAGAGAAATCTTGATTTGGGTTTTGCATTACGATATATATTTATATCGTTAGGTGGTTCAATTATGATGCCCAAATATTATTTAACATAATTTATATATATAAATTTATATTGATTGGAATTAGATGTGTGTGTCTAGATTTCAATCAAATTGATTTCTATCCTTTTTTTGGAGAACCCCAATTCCGATGAATTGGGGTTCTTGATGAAAAAATTGGGTTGTGGAATTGAATTGGAATTTCGACATACATATGTTGATTAATTTGGAATTTTGATTTGATTGTAATGTAATCTATTTAAATGTAGATTTTAATTGACAAAAAATATATATTATGGATTTTTTGTGAAAAAACCCTAATTCAAATGATTTTGTGGTTTTGGGATGAAAATGATGGAATCTTATTACTTGGTTTTAAATCCAAGTATCGTGAAAAATGGATTAAAAGTTTTTGATGGAAAAAATAGGGTCCCTATAACGACCCATACTTTACATACATTGTTAATAATTCAAAATTGAAGCATACTTATTACAACATATAACAAAACCACGGAAGGACCGTATAGGTATAGTGTATTTAGAAACTGGGAAACATAAACCACTGGTTCATAAAATGTCTACACTATCTCCCATTTATTTCATCATATCTATAGTCCCTTTTGGCATATATTACTTAATAACCTTCTTCCAGACCTGGCGAAAGAAAACATACAAAAGGGTGAGCTCAAATGCTCAGTAAGGGTAAACAAAAAAATATCAATCACATCATATACATAAGCACATAACTTTTGGAAATCTTAACCTGCAAAAGAGATCATAATTTCATAACATGGGATAAATCATGGCAGTGAAATGTAATCACAATAATCATAACTTAAAACATCAAACTTTGTGCCTTACACACATAATCATAGAGAATCATTTCTTATTAGTCACGACTCATTTACAGGACTATCTTAGTAGACAAATTCCATTTTTGAATTGAGTTCACTCCTCGTTTCAGTCCTATTTCACTGAACTGGTATAACCTACCGTTCCAGTCATGTCTATCTCATGAAATATAAAATATTTACCCAATTAATTGGAGGGAGATATAGGCCCCACACATATTATAATGATACCATTCTTATGTGTGCCACAAAATCATAAATCATACATCATTGCAAAACCCATGTAATAAAAATGGGAATCTTAAACATCGTGACATCATAAAACAATTCATATAAGATAAAAGACATCATAAATATAATTCCATATAAACATAATCAAATAAATTTAATAATATGGATATAAATAGAACCCTTTATTATCTTAGATGGAAAATAATTTTGATTAAACACTTGAACTTCATTCTTGAGGAAAATATCCTTTCTACTTCAAAAACATTTTTCCTTTCTTAACATGTCATACAATTTTAAACTAAAAGAAG
Organism: Viscum album; assembly: GCA_963277665.1. NCBI lineage: Eukaryota > Viridiplantae > Streptophyta > Magnoliopsida > Santalales > Viscaceae > Viscum > Viscum album. The sequence goes on from OY728161.1 coordinate 397,727,052, forward strand.
TTGATTAAAAATAAACTTGAAAAATTGTAAAGTAAGCTTCTTGGAAATAATGTTTTAAAAATCCATTCATGTCGTATAAGTTAAAAAAACATTCTTCTCGTACTTTTGTCAGAAAAGTCAAAAAGTACCTCGTACGAAAAACGAAAAAAGATTCCTTTCATATATTTTACTAAAAACTCACCGAAGGGTAAACATGGATTTAAAAAATTGTAGGTGGATGGAAATAATATTACATATTGAGGAAACATGGATGTGGATGATAAAATACACCCCAGTAAATACTAAAGTATAAACAATCTCGGATAAAAATGAGATTGTGATATTTCCCTTACCTTAGGTCCAATTTGCTTTTTAAGTGTCCGAACCTCCTATATAATGATTTAAATAATGTTATTGACTTATTCCAGAATCATACTTATTTTTATGATATCATATATGGTCATATTCTTATCTTCTTAGTAGTAATATTTCATTGCTACTTGTTATTTAGGTGTTTATAACTTTTTGTTCTTATGCGTGTCTTGTCGAATAAATTCTTATTATTCTCTTTAGGTTATAGATACCTCATTTCCAGAATGGTATTAGTGTAATATATATCATATTCATTCATTCAATTCATTTATATAATCATTATGAATTGAAGATCATGTAGAACGATGCGCATCACATCGTGGAGACGGTATTCCGTACGTACACACGAGTGATGATATCATTCTTATGATCGTGGAATTGTATTGGAGTGTATGTATAATATTTCAGAATCACTAATACTTTATAATAGTCATATATAGTCATTATTTACACTATTATACCCATCCATGTAAGGTGGTGGTGGAAAATAGATTACACCACGACGTGGAGACGGTATTCTGTACGTACGCATGCGCAGTGATTTCTTTTTCCTTAGGATGGATAGATGGTGAAATAGGGTTATATAATACTTATAATAACATATAACTATATGAGTGATACTGATGATATTACTTCATAATTAAAAAAATAAAAAAGAAGAAGTGGAAGAAGAAATAAAGATGAAAGAATTGGTAACATACATTACCTCTTCTTTGAAGTGCTTCTTTGAGACCTTTTTTTAGGTCACTAAAATTGGTCTTTGAAGAAGACCAGTACCTCTAATATGTCTCTAGCGAAGTGGAGAGGAGGAATTGGTAGGGGTTGGCTGAGCTTGAAGGATCAATGTGGTGTGAGGAAGAGGGGGAGGAGGTGCCCTTTTATAGGGGAGTAGAGGGGCACCTTTGGAATAACTAAAAATATTATTTTATTATAAAGTCAAATTCGGTTTTTAATACCTCCAAATTGATATATTTCGAAGATAAGGTTGGTAGGGGTCGAAATCCTCTCATCAAATAGAATTTAGACAAGTTTAGGAATCAATTTTAACCTTATCATTTAGATTTAACTTTAAGTTAGATAATTGAACTTTTACCGTGTCTTCGTGTTTTATTACACTCTAAGGTTAATAAACATACTATATCAAGCCAAAAGAACCCCAAGTTGTTTAATATTAATATATATATAACCATATCTAAGTCATTTTGCCGAACCTTAGATTTTTATGAATAAAATAACAATTACTAATATAATATTTCTTTTAAAAACTATTTTATGTTAATTTTGACACTATTTAGTAATTGATTTTTGTGAAAATCATAACAGAATGGTTAGTTCAAAAAAAGTTATTTAAATCAACATTAACATATCATATTATCCTAGAAAATTATTTTAATTCATAAAAAGTCTCAAATTACATTTATTTTGGTGTTTATAACATTAATTATGTCAATATTTCATTAATAAGATAATTACTGCATCATCTTTTTGTCATAAATAAATTAAATTATTTAATGTCTAAAAATTACAAATAAAATACAATTATGTAGGATATCATTTTATATTTCTAATGAATACTTATAGTCGAATTTATCTTATGTATAACCCCATATTAAAAATTATTTACTTATTAAACTTTTGATTTTAACTATTTTAACCCTTCTTTAAATAAATTAATAATAAATGTCCTAATCTAAACCATGTGGGCCTAAATGGTCATATTTTATTCCTAAGTTTGTTTTTGGTCGAATTACACCTGTCCAATAGAATTAGGACATTTGTTAGGGTAATAATAATATCATCTTTAACCTTAATTACCCTATTTACTTTTAATCGTGGTAAAAAAAAGGTAAAACGTTACTATTCACCAAAAAATTATTTTTATCTTATTGAACCACATTTTACTTAATAACATCAACCATTCTCTCGTATTTTTGAAATTACACTCACAGAAGCGGTAAAATTAGATTTTATGAAAAATTCAGTTTTTTAGCTACCACTTAGTGGTTTCACTATTCATATAAAATTTAAAGTTTTCAGAAAAATACCAAAATTGCACCCTAGGCTAATTTCAATATTCCGAATCCAAAAATGAAGTCCATTTTGAAAAATAAAATTTATAAAATTTCAAAAAGTGGTTATTACTATTCATAACGGCTAGTTTTAATAATATTTTAATAGCATATCGTTGTTTAGTGAAACACGGTATTGCGTACGACAAAAGCTATCGAGGAAGGTCGCTATTTCGTGTAAAGCAAGCCAAGAAAGTGTTGTGTAGAAAAATATTCCTTGGATGATTTATATAACATAAAAGTCTCGGGTGTTACATTCTACACCCCTTAAAATGAATTTCGCCCTCGAAATTCGTCACATTGTAACAAACAGATGAGGATACCTCTCCCTCATCATATCCTCAAGCTCCCATGTAGGTTCTTCTAATTGGTGGTTCCTCCATAAAACATTCACCAATCGAGTGGTCTTGTTTCGTAGGACTTTTTCTCTACGATCCAGAATCTCTATCGGTTATTCTTCATAAGAAAGATCTTGCTCCAGTGGTACAACTTCTGAGCTGAGTGCATGTGAAGGATCCGGTATGTACTTTCTCAGGAGAGATACATGGAACACATCTTGAACATGAGAGATATTATGTGGAAGCACCAATTGGTAAGCTACCTTCCCAACACGATCTAGTATTTCGAAAGGAGCGATATATCTAGGGCTCAACTTCCCCTTCTTTCCAAATCTCATAACCCTCTTCTAATGAGATATTCGTAAGAACTCTTTATCACCCACTTCAAACTCTAGGTCTTTTCTTCGGTTGTCGGCATAACTTTTTTGTTGACGCTGAGCTTCTCCTATGTGTTGTTGAATTGAGCTGACCTTTTCTTCCATTTCATCAATGAGATCAGGTCCTAATAGCTTTCTTTTCCAAAATTCATCCCAGCAAGTTGGAGTCCTGCATTTCTTTCCATAGAGAGCTTCATACGAAGCCATCTGAATACTGGATTGAAAGCTATTATTATAAGAAAATTCTACCAAAGGTAGGTGTTGATCCCAACCACCTTTGAAATCCATAGAGCAAGCTCTCAACATATCTTCTAGGGTTTGACTTGTTCTCTCAGACTGATCGTCTGTCTGAGGATGATAAGTAGTGCTGAAACTCAACTCTATATCTCGAGTATGTTGAAGACTTCACCGGAACATCGAGGTAAATCTCAAATCCTGATCAGATATAATAGAAAGTCGTACACCATGCCATCTTACCACTTCCTTTACATATATCCTGGCAAGCTGATCCAGAGAGAAATCCTCTCTAATAGCAATGAAGTGTGCAGACTTTGTAAGACGGTCAACTATGACCCAGATAGCATTATTGCTTTTGGATGTTTTAGGAAGTCCTGTGAAAAAGTCCATAGTGATGTTTTCCCATTTCCATTCGGGTATGGGTAATGGTTGTAACATCCCCTTAGACTTCTATCTCTCAGCTTTAACTTGTTGAAAAACCAAGCATCGAGAGACATATTCAGCAACATCTCTTTTCATGCAATCCCACCATAATTACTCTTTCAGGTCCCTATACATCTTCGTTCTTCCAGGATAAATAGAAAATGAAGAACTATGAGCCTCATCCAGCAGCTCCTTCTTTAATTCGAGGATGGTAGGAACACAAACCCGATTCCTGAACATTATTATCCCATCACAATCAAGGTTGAATTCAGGAACATTTCTAACCTTCTTTTGTAACTCGACAACTTCTTTCTGTGCCTCTTTAATCTTCACATGTATAGATGGTTGAACATTCATTTGAGAAAGATACAATTTCTCCCTTTTCATAATAATTCCAAGATCCATCCTTTTTAAATCCATAGATATTGGATCTTTTGTGATCCTCATCATGGATAAACTAGCATGGTCTTGCCGACTTAATGCATTTTCCACCTTGTCTGCTTTCCTAGGGTGGTAATGGATTGAGCAGTCATAATCCTTAATCAGCTCCAACCATCTTCTTTGGTGCATATTCAGCTCCTTTTGTGTGAAAATATACATTAAGCATTTATGATCAGTATAAATGTCACACCTTTCTCCATAAAGATAATGCCTCCAAATCTTTAATGCAAAGATTACCGCAGCTAACTCCAAATCATGTGTTGGGTAATTTTGCTCATGGATTTTCAACTGTTGTGAGGCATAAGCTATCACCATATCATTTTTTATAATAACACACCCCAATCCCTTCTTGGATGCATCACTATAGATCACAAACCATTCTCCACTACAAGGAAGTGTGAGCACAGGTGCACTGGATAACCTTCTTTTCAACTCCCTGATATTCTCTTCACATTCCTCCGTCCATACAAACTTAACTCCTTTCTGAGTCAACTTGGTGAGTGGATTAGATAATCGTGAAAAATCTTTCAAAAAACATCGATAATATCCTTCCAAACCAAGAAAACATCGAATCTCAGTCACTGTTGTTGGTATCAACCATCTTTCAATAACCTCAGTTTTTGCTGGATCCCCAGATATCCCCTCTTTTGAGATTATGTGACCCAAAAATGAAACTTTTTGAAGCCAAAATTCACACTTGGAAAATTTGGCATAAAGCTTCTCCATTCTCAGGGTCTTCAATATAATTCTCAAGTGATCTTCATGTTCTTCCTTTCTCTTTGAATAGACAAGAATATCGTCTATAAAGACTACCACAAATTGATCAAGATAGTCTCTAAAGACTCTCTTCATCAGATCCATGATGATAGTAGAGGAATTAGTAAGACCAAATGGCATCACTATAAATTCATAGTGTCCATACCGTGTATGGAAAGTCGCCTTTGGTATATCCTCCCTTTTTACCCTTAATTGATGATACCCTGAACGAAGATCAATCTTGGAAAAGTATTGAGATCCGCATAGTTGGTCAAATAATTCATCAATGCATGGGAGAGGATATTTGTTGTTGATAGTGATCTTGTTAAGTTCTCGACAAGCAATGCAGAGTCTCATTGATCCATCTTTCTTCTTAACAAATAGAACAAGTGCTCCCCAAGGTGACACACTAGGGCGTATGAATCCCTTATCAAGATTCTCTTGGAGTTGCTTCTTCAACTCCTACAACTCAATTGGGGCCATTCTCTAAGGTGTCTTTGAAATAGGCAAAGCACCCGGTACAAGTTCTATTGAGAACTCAACGTCACGATTTGGTGGAAGACCTGGTAATTCCTCTGGAAAGACATCATCAATCTACCGTACAATGGGCATATAATTAATCATGAGTTTCTCACCAACCATTTGAGATAAATAACCTTCATTTAGTGGAATAAAGACCCATAAGATAGAGGAAATTTCCACTAGAAGGTTATGTTCATCCTTACATCGATAGACGATCATAGATTGATCTGGAATATGAAATGTGCCTTCCCTTCTTTGGCAATTGATATGAGTTACATATAATGAAAGACAATCCATGCCAAGAATCACATCAAATTCCACTATAGGAAGGATCACAAGATTTGCAGGAAGCACATTCCCACAAACTTTGATCGGAGAGGAATTATAAACTTTTGATGCGACTGTTGTACCATTAGGTGTTGTCACAGCTAACTCAACATCTAATTGTTGAGTTAATACGGTTATACCCTTAGAAAATTCTTCAGAAATAAAAGAGTGGGTGGATCCAGAATCATATAAAACATTTGCTACTTTAGAGTGGATGGTAAGTGTACCTTTCACCACATCATTATCGTATTCCACATCGCTGATAGAAATTGCATGTGACTTTCCTTTGTCATTAGCCTTAAGAGTTTGTTGACATCGACCATCATCATCAACCCTGGGATTAGGGCATTTATTGGCATAATGTCCCATCTCCTTGCACTTGAAACATTGAAGTGTAGTACGTTCATTCTGTGTATCCCTTCCTTTGTTTGCATCATTGGAAATCTTCTTCCCATCATCGCGGCATTCAAATTCCCGATGACCTTCCTTTCCACATTTGAAACATTTACTTTTCCCATTAAGACAACTCACTCCATGTTTCTTTCCACACTTTGAGCATAAGGGAAAGCTCATCTTCTTTTCAGTGTGCTCTTTAGATTTTCCTTTGAATTCCATTTTCCTCTTCTTATCAAACCCATATGACTGATGGGTTACTCCAATCTACATATCTACTTTGAGAGCACATCGAACGATTTCCTTGTAGCTATTGAAGTCCCTTATGGATAACGCCCTTCGAATACTTGGTTTTAAGCCACTAAATAATCGATCGATCTTACTCTCAGGTTGGATAATAATACCAGAAGCATACCTTGAATGTCTTGTAAAATTTGCTTCATAGGTACCAATAGATTCATCATCCTTTTGCTTCAGTTCAAGAAACTCCTTCTCCATCTTTGTTCAGAGAATACGAGGGAAGTACTTATTGAAAAATAAGTTCTTGAACTCGTCCCATTCCATGGACTCAATTTAATCCCTTTGACTCATATTCTAAATAAGATTCCACCATTGATCAGCATCACTTTCCAAACGATACACTGCTAAGATGACTTTATCATGTTCAGAACATTGAAGAACTGAAAATATCTTTTCAATAGTACTAATCCATTGTTCAGCAACTAATGGATCAGTAGACCCGCTGAAAGAAGGTGGACGCTGCCTCATGAAATAGTCAATAGAATGTTCCTCCTTCCATTGCTCGTTTGGAAGTCCTGCATGATTCATAGGTTGAGAAAGTTGTGTGAGCATGGCTACAAGATTTTGTATTCCATCTCCCATAACATTTGGTTGCTTAGGGGAACAATCATTGCATTGCCTATCACATTCCGTATTAACATGATTCCTTCGGGTTCCAGCCATTCACTAAAACCAAGAATAATAGTGTGAGAAACACTAATTATAATAGGAAAACCACATAATCAAGAATAAAATTTCACACTTAAGGTCTTATCCTAGATTATTCATTGTCATTTCTAAAACACAAAGATTGTGTTCTATTCTTAGACTTATCCTTAGGGTTCTTACTAAGGCTTTCACATCCTAGTTTCTAAAGGTCGACTATAACCTCCCTTTGATACCAACTATAACGACCCATACTTTACATACATCATTAATACTTCAAAATTGAAGCATTCTTATTACAAAATATAACAAATCCACAAAAGGACCGTATAGGTATAGTGTCTTTAGAAACTGGGAAACATAAACAACTGGTTCATAAAACGTCTACACTGTCTCCCATTTATTTCATCATATCTATAGTCCCTTTTGGCATATCTTACTTAATAACCTTCTTCCTGACCTGGGGAAATAAAACATACAAAAGGATGAGCTCAAATGCTCATTAAGTGTAAATAAAATAAATATCAATCACATCATATACATAAGCACATAACTTTTGGAAATCTTAACCTGCAAAAGAGATCATAATTTCATAACATGGGACAAATCATGGCAGTGAAATGTAATCACAATAATCATAACTTAAAACATGAAACTTTGTGGCATACACACATAATCATAGAGAATCATTTCTTATTAGTCAGGACTCATTTCCAAGACTATCTTAGTGGACAAAGTCCATTTCTGAACCGAGTTCACTCCTCGTTTCAGTCCTGTTTCACTGAACTGATATAACCTACCGTTCCAACAATGTCTATCTCATGAGATATAAAATCTTTACCCAATGCATTGGAGGGAGATATAGGTCCCACCATCTCATAATGATACCATTCTTATGTGTGCCACAAAATCATAAATCATACATCATTGGATAACCCATGTAATAAAAATGGGAATCTTAAACATCTTGACATCATAAAACAATTCATATAAGATAAAGGTATCAATAAATATAATTCCATCACAACACAATCAAATAAATGTAATAACAAGGATAGAAACAAAACCCTTTATTATCTTAGATGGAAAATAATTTTGATAAAACACTTGAACTCCATTCTTGAGGAAAATATCCTTTCTACTTCGAAAACATTTTTCCTTTCTTAAAATGTCATAAAATTTTAAATTAAAAGAAGTTGATTAAAAATAAACTTGAAAACTTGTAAAGGAAGATTCTTGGAAATAATTTTTTAAAAATCCATTCATGCCGTATAAGTTAAAAAACATTCTACTCGTACTTTTGTCGGAAAAGTCAAAAAGTACCTCGTACGAAAAATGACAAAAGATTCCTTTCATATATTTTACTAAAAACTCACAGAAGGTTAAAATTGGATTTAAAAAATTGTCGGTGGATGGAAATAATATTACATATTGAGGAAACATGGATCTGGATGATAAAATACACCCCAGTAAATACTAAAGTATAAACAATCTCGGATAAAAATGAGATTGTGATATTTCCCTTACCATAGGTCCGATTTTCTTTGTAAGTGTCCGAACCTCCTGTATAATGATTTAAATAATGTTATTTACTTATTATAGAATCATACTTATTTTTATGATATCATATATGGTCATATTCTTAGCTTTTTAGTAGAAATATTTCATTGCTACTTGTTATTCGGGTGTTTATAACTTTTTTTTCTTATGCGTGTCTTGTCGAATAAATTGTTATTCTTCTCTTTAGGTTATAGATATCTCATTTACATAATTTTATTGGTGTAATATATATCATATTCATTCATTCAATTCATTTATATAATCATTATGAAATGAAGATCATGTAGAACGAGTCGCATCACATCGTGGAGACGGTATTCCGTACGTAGGCACGAGTGATGATATCATTCCTATGATTGTGGAATTGTATTGGAGTGTATGTATACTATTTCAGAATCAGTATTACTTTATAATAGTCATATATAGTCATTATTTACACCATTATACCCATCCAAGTAAGGTGGTGGTGGAAAATAGATTACACCACGACGTGGAGATGGTATTCCGTACGTACGCACGCGCGGTGATTTCTTTTTCCGTAGGATGGATAGATGGTGAAATAGGGTTGTTTCATACTTATAATAACATATCTGTATATTATTGATACTGATTTTATTACTTCATAATGAAACAACTAAGGAAGAAGAAGTGGAAGAATAAATAAAGATGAAAGAATCGGTAACGGACATTACCTCTTCTTTGAAGTGCTTGTTTGAGACCTTCCTTTAGGGCACTGAAATTGGTCTTTGAAGAAGACCAGAACCTCTATGATGTCTCTAGGTAAGTGGAGAGGAGGAATTGGCAGGTTTTGGCCGAGATTTAAGGCTCAATGTAGTGTGAGGAAGAGGGGGAGGAGGTGCCCTTTTATAAGGGAGGAGAGGGGCACCTTTGGAATAACTAAAAATATTATTTTATTATAAAGTCTAATTCGGTTTTTAATAGCTCCAAATTGAAATATTTCGAAGATAAGGTGGGTAGGGGTCTAAATCCTCTCATCCAATATAATTTAGACAAGTTTAGGTATCAATTTTAACCTTATCATTTAGATTTAACTTTAAGTTAGATAATTTAACTTTTACCGTGTCTTCTTGTTTTCTTACACTATAAGGTTAATAAACTTACTATATCAATACAAACGAACCCCAAGTTGTTTAATATTAATATATATATATCTTTATCTAAGTCATTTGTCTGATATTTAGATTTTTAGGAATAATATAACAATTACTAATATAATATTTGTTTTAACAACTATTTTATGTCAATTTTTACACTATTTAGTAATTGATTTTTGTGAAAATCATAACAGAATGATTAGTTTAAAAAAAGTTAATTAAATCAACACTAACATGCCATATTATCCTATAAAATTATTTTAATTCATAAAAAGTCTCAAATTACATTTATTTTGGTGTTTATAACATTAATTATGTCAATATTTCATTAATAAGATAATTATTGCATCATCTTTGTGTCATAAATAAATTAACTTATTTAATGTATAAAAATTACAAATAAAATACCATTATGTAGGAAATATTTTTATATTTCTAATGAATATCTATAGTCGAATTTATCTTATGTATAACCCCATATGAAAAATTATTTACTTATTAAACTTTTGATTTTAACTATTTTAACCCTTCATTAAATAAATTAATAATAAATGTCCTAATCTAATCCACGTGGGCCTAAATGGTCATATTTTATTCCTAAGTTTGTTTTTGGTCAAATTACACTTGTCCAATAGAATTAGGACATGTTTTAGGGTAATAATAATATCATATTTACCCTTAATTACCCTATTTACTTTTAACCGTGGTAAAAAATGTAAAAAGTTACTATTCACCAAAAAATTATTTTCATCTCATTGAACCACATTTTACATACTGACATCAACCGTGTTTCTCGGAATTTTGAAATTCCACTCACAGAAGCGGTAAAATTATGTTTTATGAAAAATTCATTTTTTTAACTACCACTTAGTGGATTCACTATTCATCAAAAATTGAAAGTTTTCAGAAAAATACCAAAATTTCACCCTAGGCTAATTTCGATATTCCGAATCCAAAAATGAAGTCCATTTTGAAAAATAAAATTTATAAAATTTAAAAAAGTGGTTATTACTATTCATAACGGCTAGTTTTAATAATATTTTAATTGCATATCGTTGTTTAGTGAAACTCGGTATTGCGTACGACGCAAGCTATCGAGGAAGGTCGTGATTTCGTGTAAAGAAAGCCAAGAAAGTGTTGTGTAGAAAAAGATTCCTTGGATGATTTATATAACATAAAGGTCTCGGGTGTTATAGTCTCATCTTGGTGAAAACACATGATTATTATTAAAACCCCATTACGGGTTTTGATGATAAAATTGGAATATTTAAAATGGGGAATGAGATGGATTTATTTTTTGTGTTATAAATATAATTTCAAATCATTGATATGTACCTGATCACATGAAATCCTATGGTAGTTAGTGAGTTATTTTTTGTATCACATTACGATTAATGAAAATTTTAAAACATTATATCAGCACATCCCATTCCATATGCGATAGTGATGATATCCCATTTAATTATACATAAAGTGGTGTTTTACATTCTTTTTCTTATTTATGGTATTCGATCCTAATATCCTTGATCTATCATTGTTGTTTTAAACATGACCATGTAGCTTAGTCTTTTTAATTTTTATATTTGTAAATTTGAAGTAGTTATATAATATTTTACATGCCTTGATAATTTATATAAACTGTTCTTATAAACTGGTTATTTAATTTATTTGTGAGAATTGATGTTTTAGCATAGTATCCTTTGATTACTGTAAAATTCCATCATTTGACATGTTTTCCCATCATTTTATATGTATATAATTATTTTCTAATGGTATTTCCATCTATTAAACTTCAAATAATTATTTTCTTATGTATTCATTCTTAAATCCAAACATGTTTGTTTTAAAATTAAATTCACATTTTTGTAATATTTATATAGTCATAGGTTATAGAATCTTTTGTTAAAATCTTTCTAGGCATTGTATGACACCCTACTTGTTCATGATTTTAAATTATCTCTGTCCAGGTTGCAGAAACGGAAAAGGATCTCTCAGAGTTGAATTCAACTGATGAACTTTGTTCTTGGTAATGTGTGTCCTTTGGGGCCTTGGGTTGTTCTCCCCTTTTAGTACAAGGGTTGTAGTACATCAGTAGTTGTTCCTGTTTAAATTTTGTTACATTATTCCCAATCGAGTTTTCTATTGTTATGTAAACTATTTTTTTCCATTTCCTTTCATATGGTGAGTAGAAAAATAGATCACACATTCATTTTGAATGATGTTAGGTAATAGTCATTTAACCATGGGGATACGAAAATCCCTTCGAGCTATGTCATGAGTAACTCTGTCATCAGGTTCTTATGGAACCTCAGTTAGACAGTGACACTGCGGTATCAGTGCAAATTTGAGCTTTTTTCCTGAAGTCAGCTATCATTGTGAAATATATTTAGGACTTAAGAGGTAGTTGAAATGGATTCCCATGAATGCTCTCACTGCAATGAACCTTATGTCGCTGGGGGTGTTGATGGAAATATGTCATGATGTTTAGTTCTAGTATTTACCCTATTTTTATTTGGATAACCTAAAATCCAAATCTTGTAAATCCTTTCTATTAGGATTAATATCCCCCGTTTCTTAGTTTAAGCATTTCTTAATTTCTTATTTGTTCTCTTATGATTTTTTGTAACATCATTCCTCTGAGAAGATGTGAGAATCAGACCTAGGATGAAGCTACTTTTGAACCTCAATGAGAAAATCCTTTTGTGGATCTGAATCTAACTTATATGATTGTGCATATTGTTCAAGCTATAGAACTTACAGCACATATAGTTCTTATTCTAGAACCCATGGTGGATCCTCTGAGGGCTGTTATCAAGATTAGTTCTCAATAGTTACATCTACCAAACCATGTATATATCAAGGGAAAAAATTCTCTTCAAAGAGGTTGATAAGTGGTTGAGAAGTTTGAAATGCTTATTTGGGGATTGGACACACACAATGAGATCAATGTTATGTGTTCCTCTTTTGTAATGGATGGACTGAGAAGAAGATGTTGGAAAACTATGGTCACAATGAATGAACATGAGGTCATTGACTAGAAGGACATAAAATTTCTTTTCATCAACTAGTTCTATCCAGATTTGATGATTTAGGAAAATTATACATTGTTTGTAAAACATGAGTATGATGACTGGTCTGTGACAAAGTATGAAAACCTTTTTTTGGAGCATGTGCACATTGTACCTTACATAATATTAAATGACATGATAAAGGTTTCATGGTTTTATCTGGGACTTTGTCTAGATATTCGTTCTTAGTTTTTTTGTTGATGCTTCCCTCTTATGATGATGTACTGGATGGAGCATTACTAGTCGATATGGACAAGGCGGGATAGTTAGGGTTATCTTGAGTCTCATTGTCTCCCATTGGAAGTGTTTGTTCTTTCAAAGGATTGTGGATGCATATTGATTCTCATGGCCATTAACAATGATATTGTTTTTATAGACCCCCAGTTTTACCAGGAATATGACCTTTTGTTTTCTAATAGTGTAGAAGACATGTTAATTTTAAGAAGGTTTTCACTGAGGAACGCATGAATTGTGCCTCCAACGGGTGTTCAAAAAACATGTAGAGGTTCACTAATGTTTATTCCAACCAACATAGTGGTACATGATCCTAATCCCTCCTATAACATCAGGTCAATTTTATTGTTCACATACAAAATGGTTCCAGCCATAAGCATATGGAATGAGGATTCATTATGCAGTGGAAGAGTCTAGGGGAAGCATAAATGGGTCCATTAAATTTGAGAGTAACCATCAATATAGTTTCATAATAGTGACAACTTTATTGGATACTAGTGCATCTTATTATTTTATTTCAATCTATTTATTTAATATTTTTAATCTTACTATGGAATTTTTATCAAGTTTAATGGATATTACAACACCCAATGGTATGAAGAGAGAGCATGGTCTCTACAGTTCTACTTTTTTTTCTCTCTCTCTTAGATGTTGAGATGGCTTTGACCTATCTGGTTCCTAACATTAAATTGTTTGACACAATCTTTGGAATAGATTGGTTTATGGCTAATAAATACAATACAAATAGTTATCTTTGTTGGGTCTCCTTTACTACACCCAGTTGTGTGTCTCTCATGTTTCAAGAAAAATGGGACCCAAGGTAAATCTAGGCCAAAAAATATTATCTAGAGTTTGTGGAATGTAATATCAGTTTTTATATTTGATTTTATGTGGGGTTCATTGAGATGTGATCTCCCTCCAGTCATCATTGATATTCCCAATTTTTTTCCTTCTATCATCTCTAATTTTCCAGTTATAATAAATGTTGAGTATTCCATTTATTGGATGCCTGATACTCAGCTAATTTATATTTCTATTACCAAATGGTACCATCTGAATTGAAAATTTTGAATTCGCAATTGGATAATTTTATTGGAAAATGATTTACACATTCGAGCATGCCAACTTGGGAATTGTTGGATCTCTTTGCAATGAATACTGAATGGTCACTCTCCTATTGATTGATTACATAATGCTCAATCGAGATATAGTAAATAAAAAGAATTTTTTCCATGGATTGATGATTGGTTTCATTGGTTGAAAGGGATTATGTGGTTCTCATTGATTAACATTCACTCGAGTTTCAATCAGATGGGGATAAAATAATCTAACATTCTAAAAACCACCTTTCAGAGTAGATATGGCCATTATTATTACCTTGTCATGCCGTATTGTCAAAACAATGCTCCTGCAGTTTTAATGGGATTAATGAACATGGTTTTCAAATGGTTATCTCAATACCTTTTATTCTTGTGTTTGTGGATGATATCACAGTTTACTCAATATAAAAGGAGGATCATGTGTATCATATGAGAACAATTATAAGTTTACTATGAAATCACACTCTCTATCCAGAGAATTCAATTCTTTATTCCTGGATTCGAGGTGGGAGGTTTTTAGGCCACGTGGTGTCATAACATGGTATTATAGTTAATCCTAGAAAAGGTAAAAGATGTTATGAAATGGGCACAACCAAAAAATTCCATCATGATTCAGAGCATCTCAAGTTTAACATGATATTTTCACTGCTTCATGAAAGTCATAAAAAAGATTGTATATCTGATTACTACTCTTACTCGGTAGGGAGTGATGTATTTTTTGGAATGAGAAACCCTAGATCTATTTTTTTGGGCTGAAATTTATTTGGACTATAAGGCTAGTTTTAGCTATTCCAAAGGCCAGACAAGCCTACATGGTCTTTTTTTGATGCAGCATGTTTTGGCTTGGTTTGTGTTCTTATGGAGGTTTATCAAGTTGTTGCTAATGGATATTTTAAACATAGGATGGCTGGGAAGAACTATATTACCAATGATCTTAAACGTGCATATGTGGTTCACGATCTTAATTGTTTGTAAAATTACCTTTATGGTGAAATTTTTACAGTGATTTCTGAAAAAAAAAGTTGAGTTACATATTCTCATAGAATGATTTGAAACTTCTCTATAATAATTTGGTGGAATAACCGAATTCATTTTATTTTGACATGTTATATGCCTCGGGGAAAGGGAATTTCATTAGTAATGCTTTGAACATAATGATTCCAAACAAGGTAGTGAATGAATCGTCATTGGAGTGGAACATTGTGGCTATCATTGCACAATTACATGTTGGTGTTTTGGAAAAAGGGGTTGAGGCCTCCTTGGATAGTGTTCAGTAGTAATCCTCAATTATTTATATGATTCATCATGATCAGAATCTTGTTGGTGAATTTCATAGAATTAGAGACCCTCATAATGGTGGGGACACATTTTCCTAATGGTCACTCTCTAATGAAGGAATTATATACTATCTGAATTGTCTTGTGATATAATCATTGGTAAAGAATGATGTGATGGGGGATTAACTTAATTCTCACTGGTAAATTCTCCCAGGACCCCCAAAGATGTTCTACGACATGAGGTGGTAGTTGCGGTGCCCAGGTATAAGGCGAGGTATTGCTGCATTTTTCTATCATTGCTATACATGCCAAAAAGTAAAAGCTGAACACCAAAAACCATCAGGGTTGCATCAGCCACTTCTATTCCTTAGAAGGAAGTTGGATGAGACCTCTATGGATCTTTTCATTGGGTTTCCATATACTCAATGGAATATGAATGAGATATTGGTAGTGTTCGATATGATAATGAAATTTCCACAATTTATATCCATTCCTGCTACTACCAATGTTAAGTAGTTTGTAAGTATATATTTGAACTATAGAGTTCATTATCATTAAATATACTATAGTCCTTGATAGATATCATCGACATATTTTTTACTATGAGAGATGACATATAGAGGTACTAGAATATCACATTCATTTTAGTACCACATACCAATGCAGTCAGATGGCCAAAATGTAAGAGTTACAGTGATTTTGAGGATATGTTTTGCGCTTGAATTCTAGACATTGGTGGTGGATGGGATGATCATTTGTGGATATCTGAGTTTTCTTATAAAAATATGTACCAGTCCCCGATAAGGATGTATCCTTTTGAGGCATTGTATGGCTGGCCTTGTTAAAATTTATTGTGTTTTCCAGATATTTTTTAGAGTTCCTTGGTTGAACTATTCTTGGTCTAAGAGATGAAAACAATGATTCCGTTGTATTTGTGACTAAATGGTCAGTAAGGATAGTTGATTATGAGACCATAGTACATCATGGGTGAACGATCCATTTGGTTCATGTACTATGGAAGTATGGTTCTTATTCTCATGATATGTGTGAGAGGGAAGAACCGGTGAGGGAGAAGTGGCATAATCTTGTTGATAGGGAGGCTCCATCATAGGCATTCTGGGGTTAGAAAGTTTCCTTGGAGTGGATGTAATAACATCCTGTGATAGTTTTTAGGTAATCCTAAACCTTTTATTTCCATTTATTTTTGGTTGTGTCTTGTTTGGAGTTTTTTCAAGTGTTTGATGAAAAATATGCAGTTCTATATGATGGAGCATGTTTCGCACATATCTTTCACATGTTTTGGCACGCTGAGTGCTAGTACCGTGTTTTTCATAGTGGTCTCTGCATGGTCAGCATGTCGTTTTCCCAACCAGTGTGTAGTTTCCAAGCTTAACATACTGACAGGTTTTTCTAGATCCAACATTTTTATTGAAATTTCATGATCCTCATTTTTAGGTCCCAGATGGACCACCTTCAATACAAACATGTTTCTCGCAACCTTATACCTCCCAATAATAATTCATAGAACCTTTATCCACATCTGAATATTATCCTACACTAGGAAAGCGTCAGTAGATCTCTTTTAGTTTGGTTTCCTCCAAAATTCTATTCATCCCATGATCACACCCTTTCTTTTAAGGGTTCGTTGTATATTTGTATAGATTTTTGGATCTAATACCATATTTGGGGATATCAAACCATTTTCTGATCCAATTTTTGTGATATATTCATTCATTGTAAAAAAAATAAGTAATTGGGTTTCGAATTTTGAGATCCATTGTTTTTAGTATGTGGTTTCTTTACGATGACCGATTTTTATTGCACATGATATCTTTTCCTAAATAATAATTTTTTGAATTAAATTGAAATGATTTATAGTTGAATAAAATGGATTTAAATAGTTTTTTTTTTGGAAAAACCAAATTCTTATAAGTTGAGGTTCTTGAGGAAAAAAATGGGTTTTTTGGCTAGAAGTTGGAATTTTAATAGATTTAAATTATTTAATTTTCATTTTCATTTTGATACGAATAGAATAAATTGAAATGATTATTTTAATTGAATAAAATGTTATTCGAAAGAATTTCTATGAAAAACACAAATACATGTGAATTTGGGGTTTCTGATGAAAATAATGAATTTTTTTTATTTTGTTTCAAATCCTGGTTTTCTGAAAAATAGTTTAATTTTTTTAATGGAAACTATAGGGTCTCACCCCAATGAAAATTCATTTATTTTTTTAAAACACCATTAGGTGTTTTAAAGAGATAAAAGTCATATTTTGAAATGTTGAATGGGATGAATTGGATTTTTTAGAAAATGAATTTCTGATCAATGATTTTTACTTGAGTACATGAAGTCCGTAGTTATATATTGAGATATTATTGGTGGAACAATACAATTCTATAATGTTCAAAAACATCATATCAACACATCCCATTTTTTAGGTGATGGTGATGATAACCCTGTACCTTATGCCTAAAATGGTGAATGTACATACATTCATGTAATAACAATGTTGGATCACTATATCCTATAATTATCTTACCTATTTTGCACCTGACCATGATGCTTAGTTGTTTTCATTTTTTGAATGTGTTTATATTCCATTTTTATAAACTATTTTTCATGCCTTTAAGATTCATATAAACTATTTATATGAAGTGTTTATTTAATAATTTTTTTATAATTGCTTTTTATGCAATGTATCCTTTTATTAAATGAAATTTAAAACTTTTGAAATGCTTTTAAATCATTTGAAATATATAGCATGAGTTCCTAAAGGTATTTATATTAGTTAAATTGTTGAGAATTAATTTTTTAAATATGGTTTATTAGTTCCAAAACTGTTTATTATGAATTTTAAAGATCATTTTGGATAAATTGATTTTAGAATATTTTATGGAATCTTTGGGTGAAATCCTACCAGGATTTAGCTCACACCATACATGTTCCATCAGGTGTTTTTATATTATATTATTCTAGGGACGATAAAAGGAAACAATACTCTTGGATTTGGATACTTCTAATAAATTCTCATATTGGTGAGTTGTGTCCTTAGGGACTATGAGATGTTTCACCTCTTTTAGTACATGGTTTTTAGTACATTGGCGGTTATTCCTATTTAACATCTAGTACCTTAATCATGTTGTATTTTTTCATTAATATGCATAATATCCTGTTTTCTATTCATTCCAAATTTTTAGTGGAAATTTCATTTCCAATTTTGGTTGTGGTGATTCTAGGTGCTAGTCGTCAACCTGTGGGGATCAGGAATTCCCCTAGGTCTATGTCAGCACTAAGTCATTTTTCGTGTTACCAGGGTACCCGGGATGTTTTTTGACACTTTTATATGAAAGGAATTCAATTAAGAAATATTTATATGAAAAAATGTCCATTAAGGGAAAAATATAAATAAAATCCACAATTATTGGATCTTAACTGTGAAAAGTTAATCTAAAAAATTAGGAAAAAAATTCCCAAACCATGAGTTAGACATTTCCTCTAAACACTTGTCTAATAGTTGGTCCACATGGATGGATATACCATGAACCAACTCCTCTAAACCCCTATGTTCCAGTTTTCATTGTTTATTAGTTAAATTATCATGGAACTGAAAACCATGTTCATAATTGTGCAACTACAAAGAGCCTACTATTTTAGTTGTATAATTTCCTAGAATGTGTAACATGGTTTCTAATAACAATTTTAAAATGTTTAACATCCTCAAAATTACAAAAACATTTTCAAACCCTCCCCCCCCCCACAATGAATCTCACAAATAACCATTTTAAAATATATAATTAAAATATAGAAATAATGTGTTCATTACCTAATACTGAGGGTGAAACATTCTTCCCACTATTTTCCTTTCAGTTTTTAAAATGTATTAAAACAACAATTCCTTATGTGTTTATGGAACACCCAAAATATTCAAAAGTATGGATGATATATTAGATAAATTTCATGAAAAGTGACAAAAAATGCATAATAGAAAATAATAACATAATAAATTAAAATTTATTTGTTAATATAAATAGATTTTATATGTTACATTCATCGTAATGCACTCAACACTGAGTTACCTTGTTTCAAAAAAAGACAATGTTTTACCTAAAATTTCTATATTATTATATATAATAATATATAACCTATATATTAATTTGTAGTTATGAAAAGGTGTAACTAATTTATGAAGAAATATGGTTAACAAGAATATAAAATGAATCCATTAATTGTAAATTAATTATAATTGAATATGATAACTGATTGAAAATAAAAGAGAATATTATTATTTTCACACAATATTTTTCCCTAATAGATATAATTAATAAAAATTAGTGGGTGATATTAATATATATATATATATCATATAATAAATAATATATTTATTAGGTTAATCTATTATATTTTAATAGAATAATACATAAAATAACAAAATATTACACCAAAAACCCTATATTTTCATAAAGTCTGTTTTACTGACTTTTATTGGTGAATCAATTTGAATTATGAATTATGAATATTTAGTTGATATATTATAAGAAAAAAAATTCATATTTTAAATAAAAACATTATAATTATGTCAGGGTGAATTTTTTATGTTTTTTAAACATTTTATTTTTTAATGACAATCAATAATTGTACATTTTTTGTCCAAAATGATTATTCAGGTGATTGTTTTATAAGAATAACTAATTTTTATATTTGTTTTAAATATTAATTAGAATAATGTTTTTATATAAATTAGAACTATTCATTGTTATTATAGTCCATTTAAATTAAAATTTTAAAATAAAATATAGAAAACATCTGGATTCTTTTACATTAAAAACCCACATTGTCGTCCAACTTGCGAGGTAAATTTTAAAATAATATAAGCCGCATATATGATTTTAATATGAAAAATGGAATCCATTTTTAGAAATAGAAAAATTCATATTTACTAATTAGACCAACTTTTTTTACTAAAAAAACTATATATAATGATTAAAATTATTTAGAACGCTTAATATTAAATTCAGAATAATGACGGACTAAGAATTATCATTTCAAGCAAAATGACCAATACACCTCTCCATGACCCATTTTGGGGAAATATTTATTCCCACTATTTTTGATAGAATTTGGTTCATTATTTTATCAACATTCAATGGGTAAAATGTTGGTGTAATTTCTTTTTCACTAAATTTACAAGAGGTCCACTCCACTATAAAAAAGGCATCTTATCCTAAAACTTATTCAAACATCTAAATGATTATTGGTCCCAAAAATATATACCAAAATATGTCCTAATAATCCATCCCAAAAATCTGATAATCCTTCCCCTAGGATAAAATCAATCTATGAAATCATTTTTAAACAAACCAGAAGTAGTTACCCAATTAGGAGGTAACTTATTTTCCCAAGAAATTTAATTTCATTTCCATTATACCCCAACTAAAACATATTTATTCCATTATTATGTAATAAAAAAGTAACCTATATATAATAGGATGATTTTATATAATTGTTATGGCCTACACATTCACACATCTCCATCTAATGGGTAATGAATATGCAGTTTCTGTGTACGTTGAACTACTGTCTCATGAAACGATGATTCATTATTTTCACTTACCACATCTCATTGTATCCATTATTATATAATATAAATATTATATATATTATATATATTATATTTATAATTTCATTATGGTTATAAATGTTTGATTTATAACATACCATTATGCTTTCCATATTGTGTAAATATGATAAATTTGTTTGAGGAAGTGTGGACAACTACCCCATCAATGTGATATGACTCATTAATCCTATACATGGAACATATAAAGGATGGTTATAGTAATAAAACATTATGTATATAACAAATATTTGATACTAGAATTATAATATACCTATGTATCATTTAGTTATCATTATTTCAATACAACAATTAAATGAACGCAGTGCTCATGAATACATACGACCTACCATATCCATTAGTGGTGCACTTCATAGCTAATTTCCAAATATTATAG
This sequence comes from Viscum album, assembly GCA_963277665.1. Classification (NCBI taxonomy): domain Eukaryota; kingdom Viridiplantae; phylum Streptophyta; class Magnoliopsida; order Santalales; family Viscaceae; genus Viscum; species Viscum album. The sequence goes on from OY728161.1 coordinate 397,748,602, forward strand.
GCTATTGTAATTACATATATAATTATTAAAAATTATAATTAATTAATTTGATATATTTTTTATATGATTAAAACATGATCTAATTAATGATAAAATCTAATAACAAGTTAAAACGTATTCAACATGAAGAATTGTAAAATAAATGAATTTTTTTAATAAAAATGCAATGAGATATTATAACTACTATATATATGGTATTATAAACTCGAATATTGTTTTTATATTAGTTAGTAAAATATTTTATTCACATTATAGGAATCTAAATACCACAAAAAACAATGATAAGTTATGGGATTTCATCATAGTTTAATGTTCATTGAGAGTAATTTTTTATTCACCAATTCTATGTTATGTGGTGTATATAATGATATACAACAGGTTACATAATTAATCTAATTATTCTCTTGATTTTTTTTTTCATTTAATTCATATTGAATTATGATTAAAATGTTCAAAGTGTTATGAGACACATTGGAATGGTTAACGTTAATTTTTTTTGAGAGAATTTTTTATTGTAAAACCCCATTGATTTTAGTAATCCTCCGATGAGGTTTTTTTGATATATTTATTATATTAATTCTATATCGATATTTTATATGGAAAATTATTTATTATATATGTGAGGAATTCTTTGAAAATAAAATAAATCAGTTGGAGACCATTTTAGGAAAGCCCTGTGGGTAGGGGACTGGTTAATGCATTCCCATAGGGGCATTAGTAGTCTCTAGAGACGAATTAGTTGGTCAAATGGGTTATATAGTATCTTTCTATTAAAAATATCATGTTAATAAGAAACATAATTTTTTATAATCATGTACAACCTTTATTGAGTATTTACTTATTATATATCCAATATATTTATCATCTACATATCTATAGATACATATCATTTTAAATTAATTGATTTTATTGAATTTGTTTTCAGTATCATAACTTACAATTTATATATATTCGTGAATACATATTTTTATTGTTCTGTTATCAGCTATTTAACTATCCATGTCAATTTATTCATAAATATTTTTCATCTACATTACATACCCTTACTATGTATTTATGCTCACCATTATTATGTTTCATTCCCCTAGGTTATGAAGAATAAATCATTTATTTGGTGTTCAATGATGCAATTTATTTAATTTTATTATGTGTAATGTATTTATTTTTTATTTAAAAATTTATAATTGTTATAATGTATGTAATATTTATTTCTAAAACTACGAAATTGATCATTCCATTAGGATTTTTTTTCTTGTACACATGCTAATGTGATCAAAATAAATCAGAAGAACCATGCTTTTGGGGTTGGAGACTTACAGTTGGTATCAATGAATGGTTTTAGTTACCTTTTAAATTAAATTTAGAAAAAAAATTATTAGAGAGAAATTCCCTATGATATAAATTTTGTTTTATCATAAATGAGTATCCAAGAATTTTTGTAAGGTAGTTATTATGTGTGTTTTCCTAGAAATATATCATTGTATAAATACTAAAAGCTGAGAAAGTTATAGAACATATATATCTAGGTGTCCAAACTCTAATAAGGTGTTTTTTCCAGACTCGGGGTAACATGGAAAACAATAATGAGCCTTACTCCCCAGATGGTTTCACACTCCACATGGGATATGCTTAAGATAGTTCACAATTTAATTAACTAGAACAATGAAGGATTTAAAAATATGTATATCCTTAATGAATCCATGTATATAATTTGAAGATTGTATTTTTTAATTTTTTAATTTATTTCACTAGTTATTGGAGTATAAATTTCTTTATGATTTAATATAGTATATTCCATTGTTTTTAAATACCACCTATAAGATGGAATGAGAACTCCACCAAATTATATGGTCCAAATAGTTATAATGATAATATATTTAATGGTATTCAGCCAATGTTAATAATGGAAATATTCTCCCAAGTATTCTCTTCATATGAAAAAAATTTATATGTGCTAAGAAGATATAAAATGAATAATCCATGTCCCATGTATTTTAAGGAATCCAATACAATAAAGGTCCGTCTCAAAACCATGAAAATAGAATTATTTGAAGAAGATGAACGGAAAGAATAATTTTATAACATGTGATAATTGTGGAGAAAAATATCGTGTTACTTTATTGAATGGAATGTAATTTTTTATTTGTGTGGTGAAAAAGGACAACATATTCATGACTTCAAGGGTAATAAATGGAGTCCAATGTACAATTATTCAACTTAAAGGATACATGAAACTATTCAAATCAATTTCCTATGTGTCAAAGGAATATAACTCAAAAAATGATATTGGAAAATGATCATGTTATGATAATACTCAATATGAAGATGGGTGATTAATATTTCTATTCATGAATTATCACATCTTAATATTTTATCAGAAATGTACTGATTATAAGAATTTTGGAATATATAATAATTGTACTATAATACTTTTTCATTAAGGATTTGAGGTCATATGCTTAAAGGTACCAAGAATGTTACTTTTGTAGAAGTTATTATTTAATGAAAAAACCTAATATAGGGACATACAACCCCTAAAATGTTACTAATGTTAATATAATGATGAATAAATATTTAATTAGGCCATGTTATAAAAATATTAGAATTGATAAATGACTTTCTGAAATGTAATTTTAAAAAACATATTAGAGTTTACAACACGTTCGGATTGACGGAATATTTTAAAAAAAACATATGTCCCTTATACAGAATAATAAAAAATTAATTTTTTCAATTTGTATTTATGGTGACTTTAGTTTTTAAAATATATCAAGAAGATACATGATGATGTTATTCATAGATTTGGAATGATAATATTTAGTTATTATTCATTTTGATTAAATGATAATGATAATTTAATTTTGGAAATTTAGTGACCATATTTTTATTGTGTTGGATCATAATGTTTTGTAATGGATAAACCATTATGAAATGGATTATTTATAAGGACCTAGCCTTAAATCATTACATAATCTTGAATTAAATGAATAATTCACATTACGTATATTTTCAGGTTTATAGTTTTAGAGAATTATTCCATTAGTATATATATCAAATGATTACAAAGTAGGCACTTCTACTTAGTTTCTATTTTTTTTGTAAAATAAAAACACTTAAAAAGAAACATGTCTAGTTACATGTATTAGATTTCATGTCTTTCCATGATCCAATACTTGACCCTATTCATATTTAAGTCCTGTTGAAAACATTTAAAAAATGTGGGATGAGCATAAAAATCTCAGTAAGGGATACACAAAGAATGAAACTGTTAGTTTTTCAAAATAACAAGTAAACCATGAATACATAATCAGAAGTAATACTTTTAAACTTCATGAGGTAGTAAATACTATTCACTAAATAAAATATTATTGCTTAACCTTTTGTAATAAAATGATCACTATAAAACCCATATAATGAAAACATAACATATAATGGTGATTTGGGACATAAAAATACTTAAATGGAATAACCATACAGTTGAATTCCACACATGTCACTAAATGGAATAGCCATATGGCCGAAATCCATACCCAATGCATTGGAGGTTATATGGTAACCACCTATCCTGGTTTATCAAGACACCACCCGTCATTTGGTTTATCACATAACCACCCGTAATATGACCAAGTACCATTATAAAATAATAACATATACAACAAATATAAAGGAAAGAAAAAATTTCCACATTTCAATTAAAATTTATCCCGTAAATATATTGACATAAAAATTACATTATCAAAACCATTTTCATTACAAAAATACATAATAGAGTATATGGTATTTATTTTTCCTTTTAAAAACATTATGGCTTGTTAAGGAATCCAAAGATCAATTAATAGTCACGACGGCGGAAAGGTCGTTGTCACTACGTACGTTAAAAAGAAACATACATTTTTTCATATAGAAAAAAGCATCATAGAGTAAAGATTCCACTTGAATAAAAGTAAAATTCAAAGTGGTTTATACACTGTATAAAATAATGTTGAATATAAAACTAAATATGCCTCAATGAAAGGATATTGAGATAAAGTCCCTTACAAAGATGGTATCCTTATATTAATGATAAATCATTGACATAATTATGTGTGAAAAATATAAATACACCAAATATAAGTGGCTATTATGTGTAAAACAATAATAAGAAATTCAAAAATATTCATAGCACGACAAAATATAGAAGTATATGTTTATCCCAAAGAATTGAAATTGGGTAAAAAAGTACCCTTATAGAAATTCGACAGCCTAACATCGTCTCATTAAAATTCAGAAAATGAGTTGATGAGAGATAAAAAGGGAATATCATCACTTGGATAGAAAATTTACAGCAATAAGGATGTATAAGAACATATCCCAAGATAATAATATGTTAATTAAAAGACATAACAAAAAGCATAATTTTAAAAAGAGGACAGTGAAAGGTTCACTTACCGATTCGGTAACTTACAAAACATCCACCCCATGAAAGAAGGACCATATAATGTTGATGTAAATAACCATAAATGAAAATATATTATAAAAATAGTATAATAGTGTTCAGTACATACACCACTCAAAAGCGATATTGACAAATATATCATGAATCTCACGGGAATAAAAAGTGAGATAAAAACCCCTTACCTCGTTGTAATAAATCGAGTCTTATGACCAAAAGATAATAAAAACCAAATGAATCACTAAATAACATGAATATAAATAAAATATGATAATATATATCACATGGATGTACACAATACACCTTATGAAATAAATAAATGGGGAACAATGGATATCTCACAGAATTAAAAGTGAGATAAGAAATCCCTTACCACGTGTCCGACTTGACTCACTTGTATGTTCCTTGTTCTTCCTGAATGATAAAAATAAGTTAACTTATTATTTTATAAGAACATTTTTTAGTTTATTATTTATTTTATATCACTTATTACCATGTTATAAACATTATGTAATCATTTATGTTAATAACGACTGTTTTGTCGATATTTGGTACTTGAGTCAAAAGTGATCTTCTTATATTTACATGTTGTTCATGTAGTAAAATATCCATTATCACCAGAATTATATTCATGATGTAGATATTATATATATCATATATATCAAGTATATATATGTATTTATACCAATACATAACATTTTAAGGTATGAATTGAAATGCTATATTCATAGAGATGGTAAGTCGTACCTACGCATGAACGCTACTTTCATTTCTAATTCGCATTTAATAGAATAAACATATTATGATATAAAGGTATATTAAAATTCCAGTATAATATAATATATCATATCATTAACTACATCCTTTATACATCCCACATATGGAATTAACTATTCAAATCACTTTGACGGGGCGGTATTCCGCACTTCCTAAAATGAAATTATCATGTTTACCGATTATGGAAACCATAAATGTATGACATAAATGAAAAAAACAGAATCATAAGAATAACATAAACATAATATATATCATATATAAATAAAGTGACATCTTAATGGGCACTATGAGAGGTAGTATGAGATAATTGAACAATCATCGTTTCGTGAGGCGGTAGATTGTCGTCCACAGAAACAACATGTTCATCAAACATTTGATGGAGGTGTGTGTAACTGTAGATCTATTAATTCTCAAAACAACATACTAGTATATTGTATATACTGTTTCTATTACAAAAGATATTAATAAAAATAGTTTAAGGGTTGGAGAGGCCAAGTAAAACAAAATAACATAAGAGAAGAAATTACCTTTAAATCGGGTAACTCCCCTTGGTTTGAACTAAAAAGATTTTTTGAAGTGCTTTATGCCTAAGGTAAAGATTCTAGGATGAGGAGACAGATATTGGGAGATTATTTTAGTAGAGTATTGACGAGACAAAGGGATTGAGAAGTGTGAGAAAGGGGCAGGAAGTGAGGTCTTTTGTAAGGGATGGGAGGGGCTCTTTTGGAAAGCTTGAAAATATTATTTTATTATATATTGCTTTTCAGTTTCTAAATGTCCAATAAATGTTATCGTCTAAGATAATGTGTCCCATGTTAGAAATAAAATCATCCAATAATAATTGGCCATGTTTTTGATATTATTTTAAACTTTATCTTCATATTTGTTTAAATCATTCATTAATGACTTAAACAATGCGTCATCATTGTGGCATAAATAATTTTCTTTATTTGTTTTCTAAAAATTATAAAAAAAATTAACATGATGTAGGAAATCATTTTAGCATTATAATTAATTTTTTTAGTCAAAAAGATAACTTATATAACCCCATGTAATAATTTTTTTAGTAAAATAATACATGTTTTTGACATTTTTCTTTTTACTTTAAATAAAAAGTTATTAATGTGATTATTATACCCAAGTGGCTCCATGGGGCCCCCAAACTGACCAATGGAGTGTCTTGGTCGGACAAGACTCATATAATAAGGTTAGGACATGCGTAAATGTATTTTTATAATTTTATAATTTTATTTTTACCTTAAATTATCCTAATTACCATTAATTGTGGTTAATAAAACTCAAAAGTTACTATTCACCAAAAATTATTTTCATCCCATTGAACCACATTTTACCAACTAATGACAACCATGTATGTCGAATTTTTTTAAATTCAATTCACAAAAGCTGTAACAGTTCATTTAAATGAAAAATTCAGTTTTTTAACTACTATTTAGTGGTTTCACTATTCATCAGAAATTTATGTTTTTCAGAAAAATACCAAAAATTCACCCTAAGATATATTTGATATTCCAAATTAAAAAATTATATCCATTTTACCAAATTAAAAAAATAGGGATTTCATTAATTAATATGATAATTAATTACCGCTTTCAAAAAAATAATGTGTTTTTAAGAAACAATATCTTTCAAAAGATTGACACATGTTTATGTCCAATTTCAAAGTGAAATTAATTCCAATTACCACCATTGGATTAAATATTAAAAATATATTTAAATTACACTTTAATCCCAATTAAAAAGTTAATTTGTCCATATAAATAAAGTAGATTAAAAGGAAGTTTTGAATTACAATATAACATTTTTCACTTTTCATTAAAAATGAATTTTATCGGAAAAATAACATAAATTTACTCAAAGTAAATATTGATGTGCTGATTCCAAAGAAGGATAATATTTGGTCAAATATAACTTATAAAAGTGAAAAAAATAGATTTCAAATGGGTTCTCCATCAAAAGGCGGTAAATCAACCTATTAAATAATATTAGAATATTTATGCTTTAAAATTGGACTCATTCTCATTTTAAGCCTCTATAATTTATTGGATAAACGTAAAAACATTTACCAAACATGTATAATCATTTTTTAGTTATTTATATTCATCCCACCATTACAAATTCTAGGCATTAACTAGAATTTAAAATAATATTATTATATTATTAGTGTGCAATGTAAGATCTCTAAGAAACTCGTTGTTGCATATTGGGTATGTCATCGAACATATGATCCCTTTTAAAGTGATATTAATATTTTATTAAAAACTATTACTAAATATGAAAATTTAATATTCTTTATTTACCTAGGATGTTACATCCATCCCACCATTTAGGAATTGCATCCTCACAATTTTAAAATTGGGCTCAGAAACTTCATTGAATGTCCCACTTCGGAAAAGGTGTAAATAAAATTATCACATTAAAAGAATGAAAAATAAGTACAATGGTCACATGAAAAAACCCATACTAGGATTCCATGAAAACATGGATATGGAGGAGAAAACAAGCCATCATGTTCTGATGGAGAGTGATAGAAAACTTGTTTAGGAGAACGTTAACCACCAGAAAGTCAGAAACTTGTGATGGGTTAAACAGTATTTGATTCCCCAGTAGGAAATGTTGACAGAAATCATTTTTGTTATAAGTACCTTTTCATTAATTAATTTATTTATAATCTTAAATAAAATATAAGGAAACATACTCACTTGTAATGTAGACTTTAATCTTTTACTGGATTTCTAACACAAACTTGTATTTTCTCCAGACGATGAGTATTCAAGATGACTTGTTTGCATTAATAGCACTAAAATTAACATTGAGAGAATCACATAATCCATAAAAGATGAACTATATAATTCCCATGTCTTTAGACCTTAACAAAAAAATTGTTTCTACAAGATTAGATAATCCCCAAAAGGATAATCTTTTACAAAAAGAAAAACTACTCTTAATCTCCAAAATTTTCAAACAAAACCCAAAGTTCCTCAAAGACCATTCAATAAAAAATTATCCATAAAATTATTCAATGTAATCTGAACTAAGATTTAAACCCAAATAAATGAAGGATTTAATCACATATACTTCCAAGTTTAATGTTAACATTTATCTCCAAATCACATCAGCTGTAACGCCCCGACCCCAGCTACCCAGAGTCGGTGCATTACTTCGTAACATTGGCATGATCACAAGAAAGATCAAATCTCGAAAGACCGATTGGTTTAGTAGCCTTGGAAACACTAGATATAATCATAAAGTTTTACATTACATTTAAAAGAGAAAAACTACTACAACAACAAAGTCTTCATATCCACACTATTAACCCCTCATAATATCCCTGCAAGTCAATCATAATTTACTTCTTCACTACCTGGGAAAAATAAAACATAGAAAAGGGGTGAGCTCAAATGCCCAGTAAGGATAACAATATAGCGGAACATTCAAAATAAGCGTAAACATTTAACGCAATGAATTACTAAAACAAAAGCCTTTTAAACTTGAACTTCAACAGAGTATGGCAAAAGTAAAATGAAATAATTCCATTTACTTGTTCACATGGATATTCTACTAATCGAATAATCACATGCAAAATCAATAACCACTTTCATAATGTTGGAATGCATAATGCCAGACTATCATAACCACATAACCAAGGCCTCGTGCCAAGACTACGAATAAGATTTTGTCAAGGCCTTGTTCCAAGACACTAGTTTGTCTCATGAGACCTACCGATGCATCGAGGAGCTATAGCGGGCTCCACCCGTCACTTATTAAGTCCAATGCATTCCCATATGAAAAGGTTTAAACATAACATAAACATTCATATTAAAACTAGCATATGAAATGTCAATACTTTCACCATAAACTATGAATGGTATAAAAATAGCACATCCACAGTCAAACATATCACAAAACCATCAATAAAATATAGATGTTTTGTATCATAATAAATCAACTTCAAATAATCTTAAAATCCATCAAAGGATGTTGACATAGATGAAATCAAAATTCTTTTAAAAGAAATATCTCCTTTTATTTTGAAATCATTTAAGATCCATATAAAATAAAACATTTTCTTTGAAAATATTCTTATAAGCTTGTAAGGAAAGCTCTGAAGATTTTATAACGGCGTAAAATAACCGCACATGCCGTATAAGTTAAAAAAAACATTCTTACCTCAATTCTGTCGAAAAGGTTAAAAAGGACCTTGTTTTGAAAACGACGGAAAGCTTCCTTTATAAAACTCTTATAAAAAGTCAAACAAGGGTATAAATGACTATAACCCATATTCTTGTAAATATTAAAAATGTTTTGAAATACATTTTTAAGAAACATGGATGTGGATGATAAAGATATCCCAGTAGATTATTACGTATAAACAACCTCGGATAATGAAGAGATTGTGAAATAACCCTTACCTTGTACTTTTCCTTGGTTGGGGTAGGTTAACCTCCTGTATAATGGTGAAATAATTGTTATTAAATTATAAAAGAATCATATACATTAATATGTTATCATATATGATCTTTTAATATTGATTTGATAATAATATCTTAGTATTATCGCCGTTTCGTGTGTTAACTTACTCATTTTCGTTTATATGTTTTGTTACATAAGTCATGTTTGTTGTATCTTATTCATATCCAGAATGATATCAAGTCCTTAAACATCATTTTTAAATCATTAAATGATAATTATACTTGAATGGATACGATGGAGAATGAATCTCATCGCGTTCGTGGAGACGGTAGTCCGTACGTACGCACGAACGCTACTTCCATTTAATTTTTATTTTAAAAGAATCGAATCCAAATGATACATAGGTATATTACTATTCCAGTATAATATAATATTTTATATATGTTACTTAAGTTCATTAACACCATCCTTTATACGTTCCATGTGTGGTATGAACGAGTCATATCATTTTAAGGGGGCGGTAGTCCGCACTTCCTCAAATGAAATTATCGTATGTATATACAACATGAAACGAATAATGGTATGAAATAAAATGGAATTACAGAAGCTTATATATAAAATATATATCATTAATATCATATTTAATTACAGTTCCATCATAATGGCGACCATGAGAGGAGGTAAGATGTATTTGAACAATCATCGTTTCGTGAGGCGTTAGTTTGCCATCCACAGAAACATTATGTTCATCATCCATTAGATGGAGTTGTGTGTATGTGTAGTTTGAATCCTTCTTATAACAACATCCTAGTATATTTAGGATACTGATGTTGTTACAAAAGAAAGGAAATAAAAAGAGTTTGGGGGTTGGAGAAGCAAAATAAATGAAAATAATTTAAGAGAAATCGTTACCTTTAATTTAGGTAACTCACTTTGGTTGGAACCAAAGGACTTCTTGAAATGCTTTCTGCCTAAGGGGAAGTTTCAAGGAGGAGGATAGGGATGTGGGGAGATTAGTTGGGCAGAGTTTGGACGATCCAAGTGGCTTGAGAGGTGTGAAGAATGAGTAGAAGTGGTCTCCTTTTATAAGGGAGAGGAGGGGCTCTTTAGGAAAGAGTGAAAGTATTACTTTATAATATAATTATATTCGGTTTATAATGGTCCAAAAATCATTGAGGTCGAAGATAATATGACTCATATTCTAAATAACATCAACCAATAAGAATTGGACAGGTTTTAGATAATATTTTAATCATTATAATCTTATTTATTTAAATGATTAATTAATGAGGTAAACATTGCATCATTATTGTGTCATTAATAATTTAACTTATTTGATGTCTAAAAATTATAAATAAAATATCATCATGTAGTAAATCTTTTTAGCTTTCTAATGAATATTTATAATCGAAAATACAACATGTATAACCCTATGTAACAATTGTTCTTCTAAAAGATGTAAGCTTATGCCATTTTTATTTTTATTTTAACTTTATTAATATAATGTGTCCCTACCACATACAAGTGGCTCCAAGGGGTCCCCAAATTGACCCAAGGATGCTCATGGTCGGGTATGTGTCCACCAATAAGGTTAGGACACGTTTTAGGGTAACTTTGTATTATTATAATATTATTTTTTAACCCTTATTTACCGGATTTACCCTTTAACCATGGTAAATAAAATATTTACCGCAGTAATTATTCAAAATGTGTAAAAATAAAAGTTACCTATTTACATAATTTGGAAATCCTGATTCAAAATATGGAATCCATTTTCCTAAATTCAAAACACAGAAGTGGCAGAAATTAATTTAAAATTAATTCCCGCTGTCAAAACAAAAAGCGTGTTTTTAAGAGGTAATAACTATCAAAAGATTGACACTTGTTTATGTTCGGTTTAATTGTAAAATTATGTCCAATGACCAACATTATATTAAATGGTAAAAATATATTCTAAATATACTTTAAAACCACTCAAATTCACAATTTATCACTATTAATTATTTTGATTAAAAAAGTTGTTTTTAATTAAAATTTAGAAATTTTCACTATTCATCAAAATATGAAAGTTATCCGAAATGTACCAAAATTTCACCCTAGGCTAATTTTGATATTCCGAATCTAAAAATGAAGTCCATTTTGAAATATTGAATATATATGATTTCAAAAAGTAGGTATTACTATTCACAACGGATAGTTTAATTAGTTGTGGTGTGTGTTAGAACTCGAGGTTGCGTACAACACACGCTATCGCATTATTCGAAGGGAAACGTACCATAGAAGCTTGGGGTGTTACATTCTCCCCTCCTTCAAATAATTGCGTCCTCGCAATTTCTAGGGTATTACTGCATAAAAAGACTCGGGTGGTTCTTCATCATAAGTTCCCCGGGTTCCCACGTTGCCTCTTCCATCTTATGGTTTCTCCACAAAACTTTTACCAGACGCGTCGTCCGGTTTCTCAGTACTTGTTCTCTTGTATCAAGAATCCTGACGGGCTCTTCGCAATAAGACAGATCGGGTTCCAGTTCTAATTCCTCATAGGTGAGTACATGCGACGGATCAGGCATGTATTTCCTCAATAGAGATACGTGGAACACATCGTGAACTTTGGAGAGACTTGGCGGCATTGCCAATCAGTAAGCTACAACCCCAATTCGTTCTAGAATTTCGAAAGGTCCGATGTACCTGGGACTCAATTTACCTTTCTTACCAAAACGTATGACTCCCTTCCACGGAGATACCTTCAGAAAAACATGATCACCGACTTGAAATTCCAAATCCTTCCTTCGATTATCGGCATAGCTCTTCTGCCTACTTTGAGCTGCTTTGATGTGATTTTGGATTACTTTCACCTTTTCCACTGTTTCCTCCACCAGTTCTGGGCCTACAAGTTTTCTTTCACCAACGTCATCCCAACAGGTTGGTGTACGACATCTCTTTCCGTATAACGCTTCATATGGTGCCATCTGAATACTCGAATGGAAGCTATTGTTATAGGAAAATTCTACCAGTGGTAAATATTGATTCCACATTCCCTGAAAATCAAGTGAGCAAGATCTCAACATGTCTTCTAAGGTCTGAATAGTCCGTTCTGATTGTCCGTCTGTCTGAGGGTGGTAAGCAGTGCTCAAATAAAGTTCAGTATCTAGGAATTTCTGAAGACTTTTCCAAAATCTTGAAGTAAAACGGGGATCACGATCAGAAACAATTGATAAGGGTACTCCATGAAGTCTCACAACTTCATTAATATATAGTCTTGCTAGACGTTCCAGGGGTAGATCTTCACTTATAGCAAGAAAATGTGCTGACTTGGTAAGACGATCAACAATAACCCATATTGCATCGTTCCTTCTAGGAGTCTTTGGTAGCCCCATGACAAAGTCCATCGTAATATTGTCCCATTTCTACTCCGGTATGGGAAGAGGTTGCATGACTCCTCCAGGCTGTTGCCTTACAGCTTTCACTTGTTGACAAACCATACATCTTGACAAAAAATCAGCAATCTCCCTCTTCATGTTGTCCCACCAAAAATGTTCCTTCAAATCTCTATACATTTTGGTTCTCCCAGGGTGTATAGAGAAATAGGAACTATGAGCGTCATCCAGCAATTCCCTTTTTAGATCAGGTATATTGGGAACACAAAGTCTCTTCCCGAATTTCAAAATTCCATCTTCATACACAAAGTCTCTCAATCTCCCATCATTCACAGCTTTAATCTTCTTTTGGAATTCTTCATCATCGTTCTGAGAACTCTTAATCCTTTCTAGTAAAGATGGTTTGGCAACCATTTGAAAAAGCATTGATGTTTCACCTTCCCTGGTTATTCCCGTGTCCATCTTCACTAGATCCATGAAAATTGGATCCCTTTCAATTCTCATATTGTTCAAAACTCCATGGTCTTTTCTACTCAAAGCATCTGACACCTTGTTTGCCTTCCCTGGGTGGTAGTGTATCGTACAATCATAATCCTTGAGTAATTCAAGCCATCTCCTTTGCCTCATGTTGTGTTCTTTTTCTGAGAAAATATACTTCAAACTCTTGTGATCAGTATAAATCTCACATTTTTCACCATAGAGGTAGTGCCTCCATATCTTCAAAGCAAAGATCACTGCTTCTAACTCGAGATCATGAGTAGGATAGTTTTGTTCATGAATTTTCAACTGTCGTGATGCATAGGCAATAACTCTAACATTCTGCATAAGGACACAACCAAGTCCTTTCTTTGATGCATCACTATAAATAACGAACCCATCATTCCCCGATGGTAGAGTCAATATAGGAGCATTGACTAATCTTTTCTTCAGTTCTTCGAAACATTCTTCACACTCTTTTTTCCAAACAAATTTAACCCCTTTACGTGTGAGCTTCGTTAATGGGTTAGCCAATCGGGCAAAATTCTGGACGAAACGTCGATAATAACCTACCAAGCCAATAAAACTATGTACCTCAGTTATACTCGTAGGTGCTGGCCATTCATGGATTTCCTTGGTCTTAGAAGGATCAACAGAGATTCCATCTTTAGAGACAATATGGCCAAGAAAAGAAGTCTCCTGAAGCCAGAATTCACACTTGCTAAACTTCCCATATAATTCATGCCTCCTCAGAGTCTTCAAGATAATGCGCAAGTGATTTTCACGATCTTCGTAGGTTTTGGAGTATACCAAGATATCATCAATAAATACCACCACAAATCCATCGAGATACTCCTTGAAAACTCTATTCATCAGATCCATGAATACAGAGGGTGCATTAGTCAATCCAAACGGCATTACAGTAAACTCGTAATGCCCGTACCTGGTTCGAAATGCTGTCTTCGGAATGTCTTCCTTCTTCACACACAACTGATGGTATCCAGATCGAAGGTCAATCTTTGAAAAGTATTGAGCTCCATGCAGTTGGTCAAATAAATCATCAATACGAGGTAGGGGATACTTGTTCTTTATCGTTATAGCATTGATCTCCCTGTAGTCGATACATAACCTCATAGATCCATATTTCTTTTTAACAAAAAGAACAGGGGCTCCCCATGGAGAAACACTAGGGCGAATAAATCCCTTATTACTCAATTCCTCTAGTTGTTTCTTTAGTTCGACTAACTCTACAGTGGCCATTCTATAATGGGTCTTCGATATAGGCCTTGATACAGGAATCAAATCAATGGAAAACTCAACTTCTCGTTCTAGAGGATGTCCAGGTAAATCTTCTGGAAATACATCTACAAATTCTTTCACAATAGGTACATCCTCTATTTGAACATTCCTTTCCTCACCCACAGTTATTTCATTCTCTTCCTCCCCAATAATTGAATTTAGTTGAGCTATTGAGGGTGGATCTAAATAAGAATTAGGTGGTGACGATTCTGCTCTAAAAATAAGGTGTTCCTTATCATTATCATCAAGAATCGTAACCTCTTTCTTCTTACAATTAATCTTCGCATCATAGTCTGAAATCCAGTCCATACCGAGGATTGTATCAAACTCAATCATAGGTATGACGATGAGATCAGCATATAAAGAAAATTTATGTGCTCTAATGGGGACTGATTCACAAAACTTTGTTGCAACGATACTTCCCTTAGGAGTTTTAACTGACAACTCCCTTATTAAATCAAATTGGAAATATCTAATTTTCTTAGCAAACTGGGAAGATATGAAACAATGCGAAGATCCAGAATCAAATAATGCATTTGCTAAACTTGAGGAAACCATTAAATTACCTGCCACCACATCTTTCGGAGCTTCTACCTCAGCAGTAGTGATAGCATAAGCCTGGCCTTGATCCCTTGGCCTTTTCTGAGGTAAGTTCTCCTGACGCTTAGGACATGCATTTGCATAATGCCCCATCTCCCTGCAATTGTAGCACTGAACGTTGGTAGCTTCCTTCTTCCCCTTGCAATTATGAGCTTGGTGGCCTTTTTCACCACACTTGTAACAGACTCTCATTCCCTTCAGGCAAGCACCGGGGTGTTTCTTCCTGCACTTACCACAAGATGGATATTCAACCTTTCCCTTCTTCCCCTTATTTCCATTCCCAGATTGATCAGCAGGTCTCTTCTTCTCTTGCTTTGCTTTAAAGTCATAAGACTTAGAGAATTCCTTTTCGGTCTTGATAGCACATGAGACAATGTCTTCGTACGATGAAAAGGATTATGAGACTAATGCTCGACGGAGAAATGGTTTTAACCCATCAAAGAAACGATCAATCTTACTTCTTGAGTTGCGAATATAATCACCAGCGTACCTCGCTAACCTTGTAAAGTTAGCCTCATACTTTGTGACATTCTCATCCTCCTTTTGTCTCAGACTCAGAAATTGTCTTTCCATATCTGCTCGATGGTCGCGAGGAATGTATTTTTCTAAAAACAGATCTTTGAACTCCCTCCATTCCATATTTGATACTTCATCATCTTCCTTCGTATTTTGAATCAATGACCACCATTGATCAGCATCTCCAGTGAGGCGGTAAACTGCCATGATAACTTTTTCCCTTTCACTGCTCCCCAAAGCCTGAAATATTTTCTCTAGGGAAAATATCCATTGATCAGCTACTAAGGGATTTGTATTCCCATTGAACGTTGGTGGTTGTTGTCTCATGAATCGATCTAACATTGATCCTCCACGCTGCGGATCAGGGTGCTCCATACGGGTAAGGTTATTATTCATAACCTGAGTAAGTTGTCCCAGTATGGTGATTAGCTGGTCAGCACCAGTTGCATCACCAGCCCCACTATAATTATCTTGAGCAGGAGGGAAATCCCTACATGGAGTGCGTGCATTGATACGGTTTCCATTTCTTCCACTAGGCGCCATTTCTAAACAATGGCATAAACTAGATCAGTTTATGAATCAAAATACATAATCCCATACTTATAAAACACTTAACGTAAATTGAACTATTTATGGATATAATCCATAATCATAAGAATGTTTTCTTTGAGGAAGTATATACTCATAATCCCTTCAAAATGATTTTTAAAGAAAATGAGAGTTATCCTAAGCATATCCCCCGGGAGTGTCGTAACCAAGAGTGCAGCAAGGCCCGTTGTCGTGTACCAGTTCTCGTTCGAGTCTAGCTCAAAGCGGTGTTTTCGGGTTTTACCCCTAGGTACATCTGTGCCAGAGCAGCCTCTACCTTCTCGTATCCAGACAGGGATGTATTGCTCGGAAAACTCACAAAATCTCTACAATACCAAAATTCTAGGAAGTTCTTCTATACTAATCCTCAAAGTTCATCTTAGGTCTACGTGCTCTAATAAGAGTTTATCTAAATCTAGCTTCCAAGGTTTGTACTAAACTTCCTCTGATACCAACTGTAACGCCCCGACCCCAGCTACCCAGAGTCGGTGCATTACTTCGTAACATTGGCATGATCACAAGAAAGATCAAATCTCGAAAGACCAATTGGTTTAGTAGCCTTGGAAACACTAGATATAGTCATAAAGTTTTACATTACATTTCAAAGTGAAAAACTACTACAACAACAAAGTCTTCATATCCACACTATTAACCCCTCATAATATCCCTGCAAGTCAATCATAATTTACTTCTTCACTACCTGGGAAAAATAAAACATAGAAAAGGGGTGAGCTCAAATTCCCAGTAAGGATAACAATATAGCGGAACATTCAAAATAAGCGTTAACATTTAAGGCAATGAATTACTAAAACAAAAGACTTTTAAACTTGAACTTCAACATAGTATGGAAAAAGTAAAATGAAATAATGCCATTTACTTGTTCACATGGATATTCTACTAATCGAATAATCACATGCAAAATCAATAACCACTTTCATAATGTTGGAATGCTTAATTCCAGACTATCATAACCACATAACCAAGGCCTCGTGCCAAGACTACGAATAAGATTTTGTCAAGGCCTTGTGCCAAGACACTAGTTTGTCTCATGAGACCTACCGATGCATCGAGGAGCTATAGCGGGCTCCACCCGTCACTTATTAAGTCCAATGCATTCCCATATGAAAAGGTTTAAACATAACATAAACATTCATATTAAAACTAGCATATGAAATGTCAATACTTTCACCATAAACTATGAATGGTATAAAAATAGCACATCCACAGTCAAACATATCACAAAACCATCAATAAAATATAGAAGTTTTGTATCATAATAAATCAACTTCAAAAAATCTTAAAATCCATCAAAGGATGTTGACATAGATGAAATCAAAATTCTTTTAAAAGAAATATCTCCTTTTATTTTGAAATCATATAAGATCCATATAAAATAAAACATTTTCTTTGAAAATATTCTTATAAGCTTGTAAGGAAAGCTCTGAAGATTTTATAACGGCGTAAAATAACCGCACCTGCCGTATAAGTTAAAAAAAACATTCTTACCTCAATTCTGTCGAAAAGGTTAAAAAGGACCTTGTTTTGAAAACGACGGAAAGATTCCTTTATAAAACTCTTATAAAAAGTCAAACAAGGGTATAAATGACTTTAACCCATATTCTTGTAAATATTAAAAATGTTTTGAAATACATTTTTAAGAAACATGGATGTGGATGATAAAGATATCCCAGTAGATTATTACGTATAAATAACCTCGGATAATGAAGAGATTGTGAAATAACCCTTACCTTGTACTTTTCCTTGGTTGGGGTAGGTTAACCTCCTGTATAATGGTGAAATAATTGTTATTAAATTATAAAAGAATCATATACATTAATATGTTATCATATATGATCTTTTAATATTGATTTGATAATAATATCTTAGTATTATCGCCGTTTCGTGTGTTAACTTACTCATTTTCTTTTATATGTTTTGTTACATAAGTCATGTTTGTTGTATCTTATTCATATCCAGAATGATATCAAGTCCTTAAACATCATTTTTAAATCATTAAATGATAATTATACTTGAATGGATACTATGGAGAATGAATCTCATCGCGTTCGTGGAGACGGTAGTCCGTACGTACGCACGAACGCTACTTCCATTTAATTTTTATTTTAAAAGAATAGAATCCAAATGATACATAGGTATATTACTATTCCAGTGTAATATAATATTTTATATATGTTACTTATGTTCATTAACACCATCCTTTATACGTTCCATGTGTGGTATGAACGAGTCATATCATTTTAAGGGGGCGGTAGTCCGCACTTCCTCAAATGAAATTATCGTATGTATATACAACATGAAACGAATAATGGTATGAAATAAAATGGAATTACAGAAGCTTATATATAAAATATATATCATTAATATCATATTTAATTACAGTTCCATCATAATGGCCACCATGAGAGGCGGTAAGATGTATTTGAACAATCATCGTTTCGTGAGGCGTTAGTTTTCCATCCACAGAAACATTATGTTCATCATCCATTAGATGGAGTTGTGTGTATGTGTAGTTTGAATCCTTCTTATAAGAACATCCTAGTATATTGAGGATACTGTTGTTGTTACAAAAGAAAGGAAATAAAAAGAGTTTGGGGGTTGGAGAAGCAAAATAAATGAAAATAATTTAAGAGAAATCGTTACCTTTAATTTAGGTAACTCACTTTGGTTGGAACCAAAGGAATTCTTGAAATGCTTTCTGCCTAAGGGGAAGCTTCAAGGAGGAGGAGAGGGATGTGGGGAGATTATTTTGGCAGAGTTTGGACGAGCCAAGTGGCTTGAGAGGTGTGAAGAATGAGTAGAAGTGGTCTCCTTTTATAAGGGAGAGGAGGGGCTCTTTAGGAAAGAGTGAAAGTATTACTTTATAATATAATTATATTCGGTTTATAATGGTCCAAAAATCATTGAGGACGAAGCTAAGATGACTCATATTCTAAATAACATCAACCAATAAGAATTGGACAGGTTTTAGATAATATTTTAATCATTATAATCTTATTTATTTAAATGATTTATTAATGAGGTAAACATTGCATCATTATTGTGTCATTAATAATTTAACTTATGTGATGTCTAAAAATTACAAATAAAATATCATCATGTAGGAAATCTTTGTATCTTTCTAATGAATATTTATAATCAAAAATAAAACATGTATAACCCTATGTAAAAATTGTTCTTCTAAAAGATGTAAGCTTATGCCATTTTTATTTTTATTTTAACTTTATTAATATAATGTGTCCCTACCACATACAAGTGGCTCCAAGGGGTCCCCAAATTGACCCAAGGATGCTCATGGTCGGGTATGTGTCCACCAATAAGGTTAGGACACGTTTTAGGGTAACTTTGTATTATTATAATATTATTTTTTTACCCTTATTTACCGGATTTACCCTTTAACCATGGTAAATAAAATATTTACCGCAGTAATTATTCAAAATGTGTAAAAATAAAAGTTACCTATTTAAATAATTTGGACATCCTGATTCCAAATATGGAATCCATTTTCCTAAATTCAAAACACAGAAGTGTCAGAAATTAATTTAAAATTAATTCCCGCTGTCAAAACAAAAAGCGTGTTTTTAAGAGGTAATAACTATCAAAAGATTGACACTTGTTTACGTTCAATTTAATTGTAAAATTATGTCCAATGACCAACATTATATTAAATGATAAAAATATATTCTAAATATACTTTAAAACCACTCAAATTCACAATTTATCACTATTTATTATTTTGATTAAAATAGTTGTTTTTAATTAAAATTTAGAAATTTTCACTATTCATCAAAATATGAAAGTTATCCGAAATGTACCAAAATTTCACCCTAGGATAATTTTGATATTCCGAATCTAAAAATGAAGTCCATTTTGAAATACTGAATATATATGATTTCAAAAAGTAGGTATTACTATTCACAACGGCTAGTTTAATTAGTTGTGGTGTGTGTTAGAACTCGAGGTTGCGTACAACACACGCTATCGCATTATTCGAAGGGAAACGTACCATAGAAGCTTGGGGTGTTACATCAGTTACTCTTAAAGTATCATATTGAAATGTAATTAATGTAATCACATATCTTCCATGATAGGTTAATAATTTCCATAGATATCCCAAAATAAATTTATTTTTGATTCATATAATCATCTGACTAAAAATAATGAGTCATACTATCTAGGGACTTCACGTTGCCCGGTGGAAGGCGATAAATACGAGTCACACATTGGTTGTGGGTTCGATTCCCGCAGCTTCATCCGACGAGACGGGTTGTCACAGGTTCTGCGTGTTTCCCTTTTAAAAAACTACATAATTTATAAAATTTCCCAAAAAGAGATAAATTAATCAAAAATCACCATAACATATTTTATCCACAAAGGTTATCTAATAACATTAATTTTGCATCCCAAAATGTTTTAACCAGTAATTGCCTCAAATTCAAGGATCATATAAACCCAAATGGTACTTTATAACTATATACACAAAAGAAAAGATAATTATTCCTTGAATAAAATTTTCATATATCAAACCTCAGGGATACACATACTATAAAAATACTTCTAACATAATCCCATCATCAAAAGAGCATTAATACTTTTAAGAATTTCACCATCCTAAAATATACCATAACTCTTTAATCCCTTATATGTTGACATCTTACTCATTCAACATTCTTCATGATCCATTAACCATTCCTTTCCAACTTATCCAGAAATACAATTTTCCTACAAACAAAATCATGAATCATATCCTATGATTTCAATAATAGGAAAACATATGTCATGAAATAGTCCATACCTTTCATTGGTCTTTGTCAGTTTCTTCATCCTCAAACGGAATGGAATTAGGTATTGGTAAACATATATTTGTACGCTCTTGGTGATCCCATTCTCAAAACATCTTTTTAGGTTATGTGTTTTCATAATGACCATGTACACCACATTTAAAACATTCAATTAATCCCTCTTAAAAGGACTTCATTACCTTTCATAGAGTCAACTAGATGCATCCTTTTTCCATGGTATGTTCTTGCTTTATGACCTTCTTTTCCACATCTATAACATCTTTCTTTCTCATTGTAACATTTCCTAGGTGTTTCTTTCCACATCTTTGACACCTTGGTTTTTGAACACACATACCTTTATGATTATTACCTGAACATCCATAGAGATTTTTACTCACATATATGTTGCCTTATAAAAATCACTAATGATTATGTGGTCAATAATGACTCCAGATAGTTGGTTCATAATAAACACAAGTGTTCTCATTGTTGCTCCCATATCATTCAGTTTCTCATTCATAAAACATTCACGGTTTTCTTCACATCCACTATTACTTTGGTTCCTGCTTGATCCAACCATTTACTAAAACCAAATAGGTCAGTGTGAGTATATTAAAAAAATCATCATATAATACTAAGATATAATTATTAATTTTATCTTAAACTCATTCACATTATCTAAAAAAACTATTACTCTTTCTGAAATCCTAACCATTATGGCAATGTCACTTATGCTTAAAGAATACCCTAACCTCTAAAGTTATCTAAACCGACCTTTGATACCAACTATAAAGACTCAGCCTTAAAACATTACATAATATTGAATTAAATGAATAATTCAAAATGAGGATATTTTCAGTTTTAGATTTTTAGATAAATAGGCCATAACTATTATATCTCAAAAGATTACGAAGTAGACACTTCTACTCAGTTTCTATTTTATTCATAAGATAAAAATACTTAAAAAGAAACATGACTGGATCCATGTTTTAGATATCATGTATTTCCTTGATCCCATCCTTGAACCTATTAATTTTTAAATCCTGTGGAAAACATTTCAAAAACATCGGATGAGTATAAAAATCACAGTAAGGAATACACAATGAATGAAACTGTTAGTTTTTCAAAATAACAATTAAACCAAGAATACTTAATCATCAGTAAAACTTTTCACCTTTATGAAGTAGTAAATTCTCTTCACTAAATAAAATATAATTGCTTACCCTTATGTAACCAAAAGATCACCATAAAATCCATATGAAGAACACTTATCATATAAAGGTAACTTGGGACATAAACATACTAAAATGGAATAACCATACGGTCGAATTCCACACATGTCACTAAATGGAATAGCCATGCCGCCGACTTCCATACCCTATGCATTGGAGGTTATAACGTAACCACCAATCCAGGTTTATCACAGCACCACCCGTCATTTGGTTTATCATGTAACCACCCGTCAAATGTCTAAGTACCATTACAAAATCATTACACATACAACAAATATAATGGAATAAAATAATTTCCACATTTCAATCACAATTTATCACTTAAATATATTGAAATAAAAATTCATTATCAAATCCATTTTCAATAAAAAAATACATAATAGAGTATATGGTATTTATTTTGCCTTTTAAAAACATTATTTCTTATTAAGGAAGCCAAAGTTCAAGTAATACTCGCGGCCGTGGAAAGGTCATTGTCACCACGTTCGTTAAAAAGAAACATACTTTTTATCGTTTAGAAAAATGCTTTGTAGAGAAAAGAGTTATTTTGAATAAAAGTAAATGTCTAAGTTTTTTATACACCGTATAAAATAATGTTGCGTATAAAACAAAATATTCCTTAATGAAAGGAGATTGAGATAAAGTCCCTTACAAACACAGTATCCTTAGATTAAGGGTAAACCAATGACATAATTATGTGTGACAAATATAAATACACCAAATATAAGTGTATATTAAGTGTAAAATAATCATAGTTCATTCACACATATTCATAGCAGGACATAATCAAGAAGTAGAGTTTTAACCCAATGATTTTAAATTGGGAAATGTTGTTCCCTTACAGAAATTCGACAGCCTATTGTCGTCACATTAAAATTCAGAAAATGAGTTGATTAGAGATAAAAACGGTATATAATCACTTGGAAATAATATTTATAGCAATAAGGATATATAAGAACATATCCCAACATAAGAAGATGTGAATTGAAGGACATAACAAAATAATCCATTTAAAAAGAGGAGGGTGAAAGGTTCCCTTACCAATTTGGCAACTTATGAAACATACACCCCATGAAAGAAGGACCATACATTGTTGATTTAATTACCCATAAGTGAAAGTATATTAATCCAATAGTAGAATAATGGGAAGTACATACACAACTCAAAGGAGATAGTGACAAATATAGCATGAATCTCACGAGAATAAAAAGTGAGATAAAAACCCCTTAACTCGTTGTAATAAATCGAGTCGTATGATCAAAGGATAATAAGCACCAACTGAATCACAGAATACCATGAATATAAATAGAATCATGATAATATATATCAAATGGTAGTACAAAATACACCACATGCAATAAATATGTGGAAAACAATGGAAATATCATGGAATTAAAAGTGAAATAAGAAATCCCTTACAACATGTCCGACTTGACTCGCTCATATGTTCCTTGTTCTTCCTGAATGATAAAAATAAGTTAATTTATATTTTCTTAAGAAACGTTTTCAAGTTTATTATTTCTTTTATATCACTTATTATCATGATATAAACATTATGCAATCATATATGTTAACAACAACCGTTTTGTCGATATTTGGTACTTGAGTCAAAAGTACACTTCTTATATTTACAAATTGTTCATGTAGAAAAATATCCATTTTCCCCGGAATGATATTAATGATGTAGATATCATATATATCACATATATAAAATATATATAGTTATTTATACCATTACATAACCTTTGATGGTATGAAATGAAATGCACCGTTCATGGAGACGGTAAGCCATACATACGCATGAACACTACTTTCATTTCTGTTTAGCATTTAATGGAATTAACACATTATGATATAATGTAAAATAATAATTTCAGTATAATAAAATATTTAATATAATTAAAAAAATCCTTTATACATCCCACATATGGAATTAACGATTCAAATCACTTTGAGAGGTTGGTAGTCTGCACTTCCTAAAATTAAATTATCACTTTTACCCAGTATGAAAACCATAAAGTTATGGGATAAATGAAAAATACAGAATCAAAAGGAAAACATAAACATAATATATATCATATATAAATATAGTTACATCTTAATGGCCATCATAAGAGGCGGTATGATATAATTGAACAATCATCGTTTCTTGAGGCAGTAGTTTGATGTCCACAGAAACAGTATGTTCTTCGACCATTAGATGGATGTGTGTTTAAGTGTAGCACTTATACATCTAATAACAAAATCCTATTATATTTAAGTTACTGTTTTTGTTACAAAAGAATGTAATAATAATATTTTAAAGAGTTGGAAAAGCAAAATAAAACAAAATAACATAAGAGAAGACATTACCTTTAAATCGGGTAACTCCCCTTGGTTTAAACTAAAAGGATTTCTTGAAGTTATTTCTGCCAAAGGTAATGCTTCTAGAATTAATAGAGGGATCATGGGAGATTATATGAATAGTCTATGGACGATCCAAAGGGCTTGAGAATTGTGAGAAAATTGTATAATGAGGGGTCTTTTTATAAGGGATAGGAGGGGCTCTTTCGGAAGGCTTGAAAATATTATTTTATTATATAATGATTTTTGTTTATATACGTCCATTAATCATTAAAGGTGAAGATAAGTTGTCCCATGTTATAAATAAAATCATCCAATAAGAATTGGACAAGTGTTGGATATTATTTTAATCATTATCTTCATATTTATTTATATCATTAATTAATGTTGTAAACATTGCATCATCATTGTGTCATAAATAATTTTATTTATATGGTGTCTAAAAATTATAAAAAAATTACCATGATGTAGGAAATGTTCTTATATTTCTAATTAATATTTTAAGTCAAAATGATAATTTATATAACCCAATATAAAAATTGTTTAGTTAATCAATACATGTTTGTGACATTTTTATTTTTTACTTTAAATAAAAAGTTATTAATGTCATTATCATGCCCAAGTGGCTCCATGGGGCACCCAAATTGACCCATGGATTGTCATGGTCGGAAATGAATCATAAAATAAGGTTAGGACATGTTTCAAGGTATTTTAATATTTTTATAATATTATTTTTACCTTAAATTACCCTAATTAACTTTAATCGCGGTTAATAAAACTCAAAAGTTACTATTCACCAAAAAGTATTTTCATCCCATTGAACAAAAGTTTACATACTAATTACAACCATGTATGTCAGATTTTTGAAATTCAATTCATAGAAGCTGTAATATTTCAATTAAACGAAAAATTCATCTTTTTTACTATTATTTTGAGGTTTCACTATTCATCAAAAATTGATATTTTTCAGAATAATACCAAAACTTCACCTTAAGATATATTTGATATTCCTAATTAAAAAATGATATCCATTTTACCAAATTCATAACATAGAAGTTGAATTAGTTAATTTTATAATTAATTACCGCTTTTCAAAACAAATAGCATGTTTTTAAGAAACAATATCTATCAAAAGATTGACACTTATTTATGTCCAATTTCAATGTGAAATTAATTACAATCACCAACATTGGATTATATGGTACAAATATATTGTAATTACACTTTAAAACCAATTAAAAAGCTATTCTATCTACATAAATAAATTATATTAAGTTGATGTTATGAATTAAAATAAAAAAAAATGTCTCTAGTCATTAAAAAATGAACTTTATCGGAAAAGTAACAAAAATTTACCCAAAGTAAATTTTGATGTCCTGATTGCAAAGATAGATTTAATTTTGTCATATATAACATATAAATGTGACAAAATTTAGATTTAAAAAGGTTTCTCTATCAAAAGGCGGTTAATCGACCTTATAAAAAGTATTAGAATATTTATGCTTAAAATTAGATTCATTCGCATTTTAAGCCTCTATCATTTATTTGATAAATGTAAAAACATTTAGCAAATATATATAATCATTTTGTAATTAGTTAATTTTATTCCCTCCATTATAATGGCTAGTCGATAACTACAATTTAAAATAATATTATTATATTATTAGTGTGCAACGTAAGATTTCAATGAAACTCATTGTTGCATATTCGGTATTCCATAGAACATATGATCCCTTTTAAAGTTATATTAATATTTTATTCAGGGATATTAATAAATATGAAAATTTCATATTTTTTATTTACCTGTGATGTTACATTATGTTAAAATTTTAATACAATTTTAGATATTGATAAATTATATTATTATAGGATGAATCGTATTCTAAGAGATGAAGTAGACATAGTTACAGGAATGATCTATGGAAATGATTATGTTTATAGAAATATATCTTCACTTATATTCGTAGGGCGTCAAATAATTACTAAAATAAAAGGTAAAATATCTTGAAACCAAAAAAAAATTCAATGTGTCATCATCTATACATAATTAAATTTCCCTTACACCAAAATGGATTTAGAAAGTTCAGATTGTAATGTTTCTCATAACCATGTCAGGTAGCACCGTCTATAATAACGTGATTGTTTGAGTTTTTCTATGTATCCTTGATTCCATTTCTCACCTATGTTTTCTTAAAAAGGGACCTATTTTCATGAACATCATTCTATACATTCTCTCTTATTATGAATATTTTATATGAACACTTTGTATGTTGTGGGTATTACAAATATAGTTTAATTTTAATTATTAAATTTCTGAGATCAGTTTTTAATGCTGATTATGTAATTAAATAATGGTAGGGATAATATGAAACAACAAAATTCTAATGTAAGGTCCATATATTTGATATAGTGAATGAAATTTGAATCAAAGGATGTAGGGGAAAAATACCCTAATACTTTAAAATATATTTTCTATTTTTAATAGATTTGATGTATTCAGTATTTGGTAATCAACTTGACACCAAGTAACCTTACGATACACGCAAGACCGAGTTTTACTAAATAAATATATATTATTAAATATAATAATGTATAACCTATAAATAAATAAGTATTTATGAAAAAGGGTAATTAATTTATGAAAATATATGATTTAAATATATAGAATATTAATTCCTTTCATATAAATTAATTAGAAATGAATATGAAAACTGAAAAAATATAAAAGAAAATATTATTATTTTCAAAAATATGTCTTAAACTAATATATTTAGTTTATATAAAATATTGGGTTACAATAATTTAATAAATCAACATATAATATAATTAATTTAATATTTTTTAAATTCATCCAATATATTTCATAAGCATATGAAACGAATATGCAAAATATTATGCTCAAAACCCAATTTTATTTTAAAGGCAATTTTGCTACCATTTTTCATTAAACCCATTTAAAATCTGAATTGATACACATTACATGATTTATTATTTCAAAATGACATTCATATTTTAAATAATAACATAATAATTCATTTATTTCAGAAACACTACATTTTTAATGAATAGTTTAAAATTCCTCTTTTTTGTTAAAAACAAGTTTTCAATCTGATTAATTTATAAGGGTAAATTATGTTATATTTTTGTTTTAATGAGTAATTATGTACTATTATCATAATTTTTTACAATTTATGTTATTATAATAAATTTCATTTTCAAATTGACTATGAAAACATACCAATCATTTGAATGAGTTTACATTAAAAACCCGCATTTTCATCCCACATGTAGGATGAATTTATATATAATTTCGTCCACGTATATGACTGGAATTTTGGAAATTTTATTAAATATTTTGATTTTGAATAATTATTAATTTATAATAAGTCCAATATTTTGGATAAAACATATTAGTTAAGGTTATCAAAATTAATTACAACAATTAAGTGCAAATTAAGAATATTAAGGGAATAGACCTTAATGTTGGGTCCAAAAAAGACCTATAAACTCTTCCAATTTCTATTTTATAGATATATTTATACTCTATTATTCCTTTTATTTACATTGTATCATTTTTTGATCAACATTCAATTGGGAAAATGTGGGTTGAATTTCCTTTCCCAAAATTTACAAGATTGCCACTCATCCTATACTATAAATGGTGTCCTCTCCTACCAATTCCCCACAAATATGAAGCCACATAGGATATAACGTTAACTCTCAAAATATCACTTAAAACACCTTAAATTAATCATATAATCTTTCCCGTGGGAATGAATACATCCAAGGATTTCTTTTATTAAATCCAAAAGTAGTTACCCGATTAAGAGATAATGTCTTCTATCATGATTTTTAGTATCATTTCTATTATCCACCCCTATAATATTTTATTATTTATTATGTAACAAATCCCGTATCCATAATATGGTAATTTATTTTTATGTAATCGGTTCAACTAATACATTCACATACATTTCTGTTATGGGTCACGAACAAACAGTTTTTCTGTATGGTGAACTTCTGCCCAACGAAATAATGATTATTCATTTATCCCTTAACACATCACATGGTGGAAATTGGGATGGAAAATATATATAAATATGTTAAAAATATATATTTAAAATTTATTAATTCTTACGTAATTTTTATTGACATCATACAATTATTCTTTCTATCTTACGTAAATATAATAATTTCATTTGAGGAATTGTGGTCGACTACCCCCTCAAAGCGACAAGACTTATACATGCCATAAATGGAACATATAAAGGATGATTTTAATAAAAATATGTGAAATATATTATGTCATTATGATTCATGAATTATAATATTATTTTTTATCATTTAGTTCAATTATTTTATTATAATAATGAAAAGATTGTAGAGTTCATTACTACGTACGGCCTACCGTCTACAAGAACAGTGCACTTTATTAATAATATCCATATTATTTGAATACTATATATACATATATAATGATTATATATGATAATTAAGTTATATTATATATTATGGAGATGATGAAAATGTGGTCTAATTAATGATAACAATATTTAATAAGTTAAAACATACTTCAAAAAACTAGGAAATTAACACCAGAAATAGTAAAATTAATGAACCTTGTTAACAAATGTGTAATGATGTACTATAAACAGTTAATATATGGTATTTTAAACATCATTATTGTAATTATATTAGTTTGTAACATATTTTAAACTACTATATAAGAGGGTCATATCCCAAAAAAGAATTTATAAGGTAATGGATTGTGTCTTAATATACATTCCATTGAGACTTATATTTTTATTTTGAAATTCACATTAATATGGAAAATTTACTTTAATGAGAAATGATATATAAAGAATCTACATATTATCATAATATTTTTTTAATAATGTAATTGATAGGGAATTATGATCTAAATGTTTCAAGAGCCATGGGACACTTTGGAATCTTTAAAGATTATTTTTTTCTCTGGAATATTTTATTATCATCATCGGTTGTTTTTAGTAATAATCATATGAGGTTTTAATGATAATTCTATATTACTTATTAAATATGGATATTTTATAAGGAAAATTATCTTTTTGATATATGGGTAAATAATTTAACCTGAAATACTATGGTTAGGGGAAATTTAAGTCATGTCTTATAGGATTGGGATAGTAAATGAAAGCCCCATAATGCAATGACGGTCTCATAATAAAAACTAATTAGAAAAATAGTTTAAACAATCTCTTGAATGTAATGGTATCATGTTCTTGGGAAACATGAAATATGATAATTAATTAATTCATTTATGGGGAATTAAGTTATTCTTTATACTTGAAATTTTGTGTCAACATCTCTATGAATGAATATTTAATTTTTATTTCGATGATGTAATGGAATGTGTTTTTATTTTATTAACTATACATAATGCTATTTTTTTATCTAGTTCTATTTATGAAATTTTATATCATCTATTTACCATTACATGTTAAATTATACATATTTACTTGCTATTAGTTCATCCTTACTTACCATTACTGATAATTTTAACTCACCATTATTATGTTTCTTTTCCCCATGTTATAAAGAAGAAATAATTGAATAATCATTCATGGATGTAGTTTATTTCATTTTATTCTGTATCATGTTGGAATTTTATATTTCCCTATCTATTATGGGTATCGTGTATGTAATCCATATTTCCAATACTGCTAATATAATATTTTCTTTTATGATTTATTTCCACGTACACATTATAATGTAAAATAATAATGAACAAACAATAGGTTTCTGGGGTTTGGGGCATTAAATTTCACGCAATTGATTGACCATTTTCTTCTCACCTTATCATGGTTCGGATTGAATATGACCATGTTTCCATAAAACATTCACTATAATATTTCCTTTCCTAAGAAATATAATCTTTTATGTACCCAAAGTCTACACTGGCACATGACCCAATGAATAATACAGCTCTAAGGCAATTTTATGTCATCGAATCACATGATCATAATCTAGATAATACTTATTCAATTGATAAACATTAAAAACATTATGTGAAAAACTAAATCATATTGAAACAAAAACTAATATTCCGAATAACCAATCCATTCATGTTTCTCAAGATGTTCAATTTATCATGGATATAACATTCTATTCTTACCAAAATGATGATGTTTATTCCTTTAAGTGGTTCTCAAGAACACATGAGAAATCAAGTTGACTGAAAATAGTCATAGATGATTATAATTATATGATTTTTGATTACGATGCTTCACCTTCATCATTTCCAAGTCTAAGAAAATTTTCCATATTATCTCTTCTAGAAGGATTATTCAAACTAGTTATGTATCACATATTTCCAGCCAATAATGTGTAGAACAATGAGGATGCACTCTCATTCTTTAAAATGATCCATATATATCATTGGGACATTTTTTTAAAATAATTTATCCAATGTTATGTGATCCATCCATGGGCCACAAAATATCAATAAACATTCCTAAATGATGTATTCAAACATTTGTACAATTCTATAGATTCTTCAACCCATCTATAGATGATAATCCATGTTCATAGTATATTTAGTCCCAAGATGGAGTAATAATGATTTACAAAAAAATCAGACTTTAACCTCAAATCATGGTCTGATATAGTAAAAACTATTATTCCATGCATCATTACATCTTCTCATATATATATTTTGGAAAATTCAATTGCGATATATGGTTCATGATTATAGATTAAATAGTTTGATTGGATGATCCAATAATTTAACCCCCATCTTGAATCATGTTTTTGATCTGTCAATAGGTGGCCTATAAAAAATCCCCTAGTTATCTACTCCCATATCAACATTAGAAAAGGTCATGTATGCAACATGCGTGCTAGCTGATGGTTTTATTCTGTAACCTATAGAATGGCGAGTCATCTCATTACAAACTCAACCAAATTTATTTTCATGAAATCCCACCAATAAATTAGTTCCTTATACATATTCTGTATTCCATTTGGAACAACCCATCGTGAATAGAGGTAATCATGACGAAGTTTTTCCACACATGAAAATGGTATTATAATCTGATTTCTAATCCAAAAAACTAAAATCCCATTAATTCTTTATCCGTCAATGGTCCTCCATGCTATTATTTTTACCCCATTGTAACACATTCTGAGCCAGATGTCTGATCATGTTTGACATCCTTAACAATCTAAATAACAAAAGTAACATGAGAGAATATGAAACACTACATTTTTCATCACAATACATTTTTATTTCAACTACAACTAACAAAAAATTATCTTGATATGAAGTCTTTTTTTCCAACATACTACACCACATTATACATAATTCATCATAAATTGATTTTATTTCCCATTGTAAACATCAATTTAAATTTAATCATTTGGAGATACTCCTTCCCACATAATTGTGTCAAATTCAAACCTTTTGTGAGAACATTTGTTCAAATCTCAGCCAATATACAAATATGTTCATATTCAAACCATGGGGTACTAAATCATTAACTTCAAAGAATGGGATTCAAAAATTACTTCCAAATATTTTTTAGGTAGTTCATCTCATAAAAATGTTACTTCCATGTTCAATAAGTTACAATAGGATATCCTTGAATTAAAACACATAGAAAAAAATGCTTTGAAGAATCAAATTAAACCAAATAACAAAATCAATATTCTGGAAATATTGTGATTAGTGGTGATGTAATTCATACATTAATCTCTTGAAAATAATTCTACCAATCTTTTATTCAGTAGAATAAACAATTTTTCATTGTCAAATAATTCATTGGTGATTCTTTTCATGACAATTTATAAATCAATTGTCTATAATAATAATAATAATAATGAAAACTACATGTTTTGATGATATTATTTGAATATTTCAATGTTAATATATAATCTATCATTCTTTTGATCTACATAAACCCCTTTTTTAGAAAATACATGGCAAAGGAAACATACCTCTTGTATTCAACAATCATACATTTATAAATTGGCATACCGATGATGACCTCGAAAAATACCCCAATTTTTTACCTGTCTTGAGCATGACCAACCTTTTTCATGAATACCCCACTATGTCTTCCACACACACTACCACCAATGAATTAGAAAGAAAATAAAATATTTGATTCACCAATTCCTTAAATACATATTATAAATTCATAATACTGAAAAGAATTACCACAAACACATTATGGACATATCTAATTGTTAATTATATCTTCAAAATATTCTCCTTACGAACATGATGTTATAGATTTCCTGAGCATATCTAAATTTTATAGAACCACTTTTCCCTTCAATTGATCAAACTGATCTTCAATTCAATGACGTGGATATTTATATATTGTCGTAACATGGTAATGATTATGATAATCAACACAAAGTATTATATTTTTTCTACATTTATCACAAAAAAATTTGTTTCATCCCACATAGATGTATTAGGAAAAATAAAACATTTTTTCCATCTCTTATATATACATTAAATTCCCTTAATTCTATTGGTGCCATCTCATAAGGAATAAGTGATATATGACTAATCCAAACTATAATATATATTATTATCCCACATTCTTTTATGGTTGTAATTCAAGAGAAAATGTATATAAAACATCTAGAATCTAATAAAATGACTCAAGGAAACTCTTATTATCGATATCATCCTTAAATGAAAATGTCCAGCATCAATGTGATACATGATAGATCCAACCACTATTACTAACAAAATTTTTCCACCTATATTAACGTTCTAGTCTCTACTAATGAGATGTGTAATGCCATCATAGGTTGTAAACCTAACCCCTCAAGTATAAAATTATACGTGATCTATGAACATAGTCAGAAAAATCATTCACAGGACTATGTCATTGGAATCCTTCTCAAGAACTGTGGAATTTGAGATCAATTAATCTCAATGAATCATTATAGAATATACTATCACATAAAGGCTCAATATTTTCATTATACAATAACATATTAGAGCTGAAAATATATAGAATGATCTAAGCATGAAAAAAAATAATACCAAAAACATGATTGGTGATAAATTAATGTAATTCATTCATATCATAATTTTTTTAATAATAATATAATTTAAAATAATCAAACATGTAGTAATCGATGGTCTACATTGATCATCCACAATCAAATAATCAACTCCATACAGTTTTTTAATTTCTACCCATTGATATTTATTATCATCATGATATTTTACTACCTGAAGAATAAAGGTATTCATATAATCACTATTACTCGATCGCTTGGACTGATGATAATGATTCAACTTCCCTCATATCATCAAGTCATATGACGTCTTCCTACCTGAGATGTTTCCATGACACTCGATCATAGAGTATAGCTATAATAGTAATGATGATGGACCATATGTTTACTATTGCGTAATTCATTATATGGTTATATATAATCATAATTCGTGTGACCAAGATAAATACATTTAAAACATCATTGTTTGTGGATTAGTTAATGTGGAAGATTCACTAATCCAACATTTTTATTCCGATTTATTCCACTAATTTTAATGTAGGTGTCCCTATTAAGATTATTTCTATAATTAGAGTTCCCATCACTTATAATATGTATCAACTTACTACCTAAATCCAACGTTCATCATATTCCACTATATTTAATCATCTATTAATTCACCATCTATTTTAAAAATTTTATTAACAACCATGAATGTCATCGAGAGAATCTCCCTCTGAAACCATGATAAAAGACTGTATTCCTTCGATGATGAAATTGAATCATGGTTGTGTAAAAAGAAGACTAAATTCATTATTTTATCATCATAATCTATAACATGATATTTTCATTATTAAATTTGAAAAATATCATCATTATAGAAATACTGAATGATCGGCATTAGAATTTTGTTATGTGAAATTCTTCAAAATCACACCAAGGAATGCATTGCTCTAAATTATCATGAACAACTAAATCCTTCAATTTTTGTACATGTTCCATGAGTATGTATGATGAAATGAAGAATTTATCCTTATATGGTGAGCATAGAAAATTTAATATTCAACTAATCCTATTCATAAACACCATCAATATTTCTAGTTCCAAGTCATCGAGAAGGAGTTTTGGATTCTACTTCTAGAACTGACCAAAATTATCCAATTATCTTGGTACATCGATTTAGTTCCTTAAATCAACATCTTGAAAATCATGGGAAATACTATAACGTGGATGTCTGATATCATTCGACTCAGGTGAAAGTAAATTCTCCGAAGTATATTCTGGTTAGTATCTTGGTTTCCAAACTAGTGAAATTTTATTTAACAAGAAACTTGAAATTTAGTCTCACTCACTCGAAATTGAAGGTTAAAAAATTTCAGATTTAAAATACCAAAAATATAAAAAAAATTCATCAAAAAATTCCACTAAATTCCACATTTAAACCATTTTTGAAAATTCAAACATTCTTTTCAAAACAAACCATTTTCAAAATAACGGTATAATTCCTTCTCAAAATCAAACCATTGAGGTTAATTTAAACACATTTAAAAAATAATCTAAACTGTACCAAATTATAAATGATTATTCAAAATTAATTATTCACTCCTAGTAGGAAGTCAATTTTATTATTTCATGGCCATTTATTCTCATCGACTAAGCCTACGACGATGAGGATAAAACTCTTAGATGTGTCTCAAAACACTTATGTATCCAACTCCATAGTAACTAAACATTTAACATAAATAGGTTAGCTACACCAAATTATTATAAATATTTATTGTTCTAATGAACCTACCTCTTGACACCAATATAACTAATGGACTATTCTATAATGATTTTCCGTCTCTAATTGGGAAAATCCAAAATGATTTTTACCAAAATTAAAAAAGAACGGGTGATAAAGGATACCATTTGTAACATCCCTCTCCAACCCCATTAGATTTGAAAATGTCTATAACATTACTAGGAGTTATGTGATATATTTAAGACACCAATGGATGGTAATAAATACCAAGGTACTTATAAATAGTTGTGGGATGATTTTTCCATTGAGAGAAAAACATCCATATTGAAATATCCATAACTCAACAACCAATAAATGATGATTTTGAACAATATAATAAAACTAAATTAAATACACACTAAAAAGTGTAATAAAATCAAACCAAATCCATGTTAAAGAACAATACTATATATAGACCAATAATAGAGTATAATGTAGATGAAGACAAAAAAATACCATAATGGCATAGAATCCATAACTCCCCATTTTATCGAAGATCCACCTCCAATATCCATACCCAATGAATCACGAGGATTTATTAAATAAATTATATTCCATGAATTTAAATTTATCTGAATATAAAATATCTGAAAACACACCAAGGTTCTAAAGTATGTGTGTGTATAAAACATAGGTGGGTTCCCCAAAATGTCATCCCAAATCACACTAGTGGGATTTAAATTTTAATCACATTTATTGAATGTAATTAAAAAATATATAGTTTTTTTGTTGACAATCTATTTTAAATAATAACCAATTTCCAAATAAATAACACAATCAACTATTTAAAACCACATTCAAAATATCCATTTTGAAAGAGAAATTTCAATTCAAAAAATCCACAAATGAATGATACCATAGATCTTCCTATACTCACGAGTGGTGAGTAATCCTTTTACAACATTATCAGATGGTGATATACATTTATGGGGGATTGTTTATACCCTTTTTCATCCAACATTTGAAGGGGGATCATTATCCCCTTTTCTGTCCCATATTCAAACGAAGGCACCCCAACCATTTATGCCGAAAACAAAGAAAATCATACTGATTCCGGAAGTTTCCATAATATATCTCTTTAATTGAAAACATTTCAATCATACCATTTCGATGAATCAAAAAAATTCATCTTTTAAATTCCACATTTCAAAATCCTGAAACAAATCACTATTAAAAACAACCAATTTTCCTCTATTTCATAAATCATCTCCCTAAATAGTTTCTACCAAGAAATACACAAACATTTCACAATTAGAATCCTGTAATCCTATCAATTTTAATTCATTCCATAAAATTCTAACATTTGGATTCAAGATTGATGTCACCTACCTAAAACTCTTATGTTCAAACAAAGAACAACACAACAACTTCATCAAAACAAAGTTGAAAATCTAATATAGCTCCTTAGATCTGGTTCTATAACACCCAAAAATTAGTATATCATCTTTAATGACATAAAAAATTATATATATCCTAAATGGAAAAGATATATGAATCTAATATAGAAACGAATATTAATGTCTTGGAAAACAATAAATAATGGACACTTAGCATGGAATTCGAGCTTCCATCATATAAATAACCATTAACATATTTCTCTTGGATTGTGTAGTAAGGTCTAAAAAGCCTTTGGGAAGAGAGGAATTTTATTTAGGTCATTTTAATCATATGGGACTCCTTTAATGAGAAGATCCTAATTAGAACCAAATTTTTTAGATATTTATTTAAGGTGCATAGTTAGAGCGCTGAGTTAGGAAAATAGTACGAAAACAATGATCCAAACACTACCTCTAAAAATCCATCACATTGATGGATACCATAGATATGAATACTATTATATAACCATACTAAACACATATTGTCAAAATTAAACATTTACTTTTAACTAGACGATTGATTTGGAAAAATTGTACACCTAACATTGCGCCTATCAAGCAGCCACCATTTTAGTTTCTGGGTTACTTGGATGGTTTTTCATGGTTAAATTTATCTTTACTAAAACATTTCACATATAGAAACGAATAAATAGGATAAAAATACCTTTTTCTTTTTCTAACATAACCCAATTTCTATATAAACATAAAATATACATATAGAGTGTTAATTATAGGAGACCAGTGATGCAACTCGTATCAATATTCAATCTATGTAAAACAAGTGGAAATAAAATCATTACAAAATTCAGTGTAAATTCACACAAAATCATATCATTACACAATCAAGATTGTAAATGTTTAACCAAATTACTGTAAATTTTTTATGAAATCTATTACCTCCCACTTCACATTATTTTTGACAATTTCAACCTCCATTATAATGGATTTAGACGTGATTTTAATTTATTATGAATATATATTTAAATTTAAATTACCTTATATGATCATTTTATAACATCATAATACCTTTTCATAATATTTTTTCATTATGTTATTTTTTTGGGTGCATTCGATTTGTGGTTTCCTTGTTAGTCCTCCTATGTATAATTGTTTATGTTCTTATAAAATAGAAATAAGACTCTAGATGTGAATTGAATAGGTTATAATATAAATGTTTTTAATGGTTTCATATATCATTTTTCATTCTTATGTGATGATGATTCATTTTATAAGAATATAATAATAAATGTTTTATTTAATTTTGTGGTTCTTATAACTATCATGAATTGGTTCATTCTATTAAATAGTAAGACTCTATATTAGTTTCAGATTCTAAAATATGATATAATATATCTACTATAATCATATTTAACTAGAATTATTCTTTTATTCCCATCCATGAAATACCTAATTGAAAACAAAAAATAATCATCCATAGAGAAAGTTAACCACCATAAGTTTGACAATGGGTTTGTTACTTTGAATACGAGGATATAAGAAAAGTAGTGGATAGAGGATATTAAATTTCATTTAATAATTATGACTTATATGTGATGGTATAAGAAAAAAATAAATTAATAGATTTTTTTTAATAAAGTTACCTCTTCTTTATAACCATCTCAAAGGACCCCATCAGAAACATGTAATTCAGTTTATCTTCGGAATATCTAAATATGAAAATCATTAGGGTGGCGATTTGAGGTTTTAATGTTTATTTTATTATATAAATTTATTCTTAGGGGAAATGTATGGTGAGTGGTGGTATTTCTACTTTTCTGGGGTTGGTTTTATGTGATTAAATGATGATTAGTTTATATATTATGAAAAAAAAAATTTAATGGAATTAATATCAATGGAATTTTCTGATATGTAATAATGTAAGGGATTTATAATTTATTAAACCACATCTAAATAAAAATAATCTTCAGTTTTTATTTATTTTATGATTATAACTTTTCACTATAATATACTACTTTATTTTATATATAATATGTTAAATATTTTTATTACCACAGTAACTTTTTTATTACTAAAATTAAAAATGAACTCATAAAATTATTTGGAAAACCTTTTTCCAAATAATTAATAATATTTGTCATTATTAAATTATGAAAAGTGATAAAAACCAATTCTACGTTTTTGATGGGTATAAATAAAGAAATTGATTTTCCCATGTTAAAATATTTGTTTTAGATTTATTCAGAATTCGTTTATATAAATTAGAGATTGTATATTGTTTCATTGAAAAAATAAATTCTAATCATTAATATGTTTTAATAAATTTTAATTTGTGATCATATAATAATTATTTCTTAAAAGTTATAGTATTTATAACAAACAAGTGTTTTACTCTTTATCCCATGGAGAGTTTTTTTTGAAAATGTCCAATAATATTCACTATGTTAATTAAAAAGTACTAATTCCAAACATGATTTTTATTTTGTTATATAAATATTGTAAATGTTTAAATGCATTTTATAATTACAATCTCAAAACAAATCACCTTTTGAAGAAATATTATATTTGGTGAATAAAATGACATTACTAAAAATCATATGTTTGTTCATAATAGTAATTAGATTTCTATTTAATATGAAATCCATATTTAATTTATAATATGGTTAATATAATGTACACTATTTGAATTATTTTTCTAGTTTATAAAAACTGTGTTAAAATAATAATACTTTTGAGTTATTTTGGGCTCAGTGTTCTCTAGAATGTAGGCTATTGAATGTAGTGTTCATTAATAATTTCGAGGGTAAATATTCACTCCACCATTAATAAATTGTTTCCTATAAATTTAAACATATCATTGGTAATCATGGAGTTAAAATTTTAAATAACCCTTGTAGAAACACCACATTATAGGAGGTGTTAATATAACAACCACTTAAATATGGGGCATAGAAAATGTGATGGTCACCAAAAAATTGGTTTATGAATAGGAATCATTAGTTAAAAGTTACTATATTTCTATTGAATAGATACATAAGTATCAGGTTATGATGGAGTGTGACATATAACATGGTTATTAAGAAGATTACAATAAAAAAACTATAACTCACAGATTGGTTAAAAGGTTATTGATTTCTCAATATGAAAATTTAACAATAAAATTTACATTCCATAATTATTTTTTTTAAATGAGGAATTATCTTACTTCATTAAGGAAATGTAAACATGAATTGTAGAGTTTCATCAATTAAAATATTCATCTAATACATAAATTATATCTCATAATTATAATAACATTTGAAATTATTTTATCTATCTTAATATTATAGGGTTTCCATAATCAACATATATATTATTTGTCAGACCAATTATGTAAAGAGAAATGATGTTATACAAAACTGAACAACACATAGGCCAATGGAAGGTTATGCGCCCATCTTTCCATTATATTTTAGATTCAAGACTCACAACCTTTTCTAATGAATTGGGTTGTATTCCAACCTATGGATTGGAATTTTTCTAAAAATATGTTTATATAATACATAAAACATTCCAAAAATAACATTAAAAGTTATGACAAAAATTTCATTTTTAATTATAGAAAAAATAAAATGACCTATTTTAGATTATTATTTTATGGAGTCATCAGTAATATAGTGAAAAATTAAATTGTAATATTATCACGGTCCCCAGTATATAAATACAATAAAATATATTTTTTATTTCTTAATATGAAAAAACAAGTTTAATGGATATTAATATCCATACTGAGAGAAAATTGATTTTTTATCTATCAAAACTATTTCCAAAAACTGACACGGTTGGAACAAGCAATCTAATATGCATAAATAAGTTAATCATTAAAACGTCTTCCAATGTTTGACATCAATAATTTTACAAATGGTTTAGCTTATAACTCTTCTAAAAGAACATGATCAAAATTATTTGGATTGATGGTTACTCAATTTCCAAAATGAGCTAAATATTAATATCCCAATCTACATGTTGAAGATATTAATTATCCCCTTCCAAAAATGTCAAATACCTTCATCATTTATTTTCATGAATCATGGTAATACCGTGAATTACCAAAAACTAAATTTTAAAACATTAAATATTCTTTATTCCTTGAGTAATAAAAAGATTAAGGGATATTTTCAATTAATAAAGAAAACAATTCACCATAAATTGTATCATAAAACAATTTTTCCAAAAAATATTATTCATCCCCATGGTATATAACATATATATCCCAATGTTATCAACACAACATCAAAAAAAATATGGTTTGTATTTACATCTATCATGTGTTATGAAAAGAATCATCATTCCACTGAATCACTTTTCATGGTGATTTTTATATTTCAACAAATTGATAGATATCCACAATTTAAATTTCTAAATAAAAACCCTTATACATTTTATAATTATTATAAAGATAACTTCACCCAAAAAAATATATTGGATCAAAGAACAAACAAAAAATAATCATTCCATTTCAGCTATATCAATAAAATAATATTGACAATGATCCTTTATCTTCATATGATGTATAATATTTTGATGGTTTATGACTTTTTTTATGTATTTACCCATAAAAATATATTTGAAACATTTCTCATTTACAGCTTCTTTTATTCCCCTTAAAACATGAGTATAGTTTCCTTTCTGTCCACACATTTGACATACTCACTTTCACATCAAGCATGGACCTTGATGTTTCATACCAGAATTATCACACATTGGAAATTCTATAATTATATCCTTCCCCATATACAATTTTTTCCCTTTTTTTGTCTTCTTATTTTTCATTCCATTATAACCAAAACACTTGGTGAATTTATTCTCAGTCTTGATTGAATAAGATACTATATACTTGTATGATGAATATTTTTTTGAAAACAGTATCATTCAAAGGATTCCTTTAAGAACATTCATGAAATATAAAATCATAATATATAGAATACATATGTAGTATTTAGATTTCATGGATATCATTATAAATTTAGATTCATAAAAATCAACATTTTATTCTTCCTTTCATCTCATACTGAATATTTTTTTCCACGAACCTGCTCATTATTCTTGAGGAAAATGTTTTTCCATGAAAATGTTCATTAAAATCATCCCATTCCACAATCTATATTTCTTTAGAGTCATTTGTGTTTGTATTCAATGGACACCATTTATATTAAACAAATTATATATGATAAAATCCCATGAAAATAATTTCCCCTCCTTTAAAAACATTATTGATAAATATCCTCTCTGAGGTACATATTCACTACTCATATTCAAA
Organism: Viscum album; assembly: GCA_963277665.1. Classification (NCBI taxonomy): domain Eukaryota; kingdom Viridiplantae; phylum Streptophyta; class Magnoliopsida; order Santalales; family Viscaceae; genus Viscum; species Viscum album. The sequence continues at coordinate 397,790,886 of OY728161.1, forward strand.
TGGATTGGTAGACTAATTGAAAAATTAAACATGTTGTACAGAATGTAGTAAATGATTTCTATAGATCATTATATATCATGTTTATCCATATTGGAATGTTTATTTCTAAACACAATATTAATTTTCAATTTATAGTTATATATTATTCACCACCATCTCTAACTTCATTTAAATTTATACCAACATCTTTAGCTTCATAATCTACCTTAAGAGTTAAACACTTGCATGGAATATTCTAATTAATACAGTTCCAAATCCCGCTTCTAGGAAGATTTTCTAAATAAGGTGATACACTAGAACATATCATAAAATTATGAATCATAATTCATATTAGCATTACTACTTAATGAAAATATAAATTTTATGTATAACTAAAAATATAAATCATCGGATTGGTTTCATTATGTGTATTTCAAAATTAGATGATTTAGTTTATCTCTCTAATATATTTTTTCCTAAATCTACTTCCCAATGTTTCTATTAATCATTCTTTAATACCAATTTTATATACATTGACCTTAGGGGCCTGTAGTCAATGGTCACATTATTACACTAGCATAAATTTAAATGAATCATATACCAAATGATGAAATCTTTATTAACTTTTTAGTATTCAATAAATACGTGAACATTATATTAAAATTGAAATTATAAAATACTATATTGAGAATAATTTTTTAAGACCCCTATCCTCCTATATTATCCATGTATATCAGCCATAATAAAAATCATAGAATCTAGGAGGAATATAATATGTCAGATTCAGGTGAGTTAAAATCTCATTATGAATATGAATACATTGAAATCTATCCTAAACAAAAAATAAAAATTATGTCAAATTATATAACTAAAAAATTACTTTTAACAACTGGCATGAGCGTAATATGGCTGAAATAAAAGATGAAAAAGATATTCCATATAAATAATCACATGATCTAGAAAACATAACCATGGATATTATACAAGTATAATAATCAAGAGGAGACCAACAGAAAGTATCAAAATAAGGGATATTTTAATGCAGAAAACCCAAAAAATTACATTCATTTTTTCATCCAAGATAGTATACGTAAATGGATACGACATATGATAATTGTAGACGCCGAAAAAAGTCCATAAATCTTAGAGGAAGTTTCGAAATGACGAAGAGAAGTCATATTCAGACTCAAAGACCCAGTCCAGGGGACCCGGGAGTGGTGAGAGAAATTAAAAAGGACTTGCGTGAAAAAATGTCGTCCGCGCGAAGGATTTCTGGGATTCGGGTGAAAACAGCGGGATGACGCATAATTTTGTGCGCCTGATTACGCGCGGTGAGGCTTAACATGCCGACGGGTCCCGGCGTGGAAGATTTCACGCCCCACCCGGATTTTGGACCGGAGGATGCCTATAAATAGAAGGTCACCCCAACTATTTTGGGGATGAAAAAATCTGGACCAGCTCATGTGCGTGCAATTCGGACTCCCGTGTGCGCAAGATGACTTCCAGGTAATTCGTCTTTTTGCTCAATATTACCCTGAGGATCACCTTTGTGCGCAACCCCACTGGCTTAAGTGAATTTTCCAAACTCCTTCAGGTTCTTCCTTTTCGAGCAATTCTTGTTCCTAGTGCACAATCCCTTCCAATTTCACGCAATCTCTTCAAATTGCGCGCAATGCCATTGATAGGCTTCGCCGCGCGCAATCCTTCGTTTGTGCGCATTCCGCTGACCCAATTGTGCGCCATCCCGGTGTTTTGCGCACAAAACCCAGGACCTCTCACCTTAACGCCCTGCGTAGGCGCCCGATGCCTTCCATGATGGGCAAGCACACCATGCGTTATTTTCCCGTACGGCCATCCAGGATCATACGAAGTAACCTCAAGGTCCCTTGGATGGTGTTTCCCGTTGTGTTGCTTTTCCTTATGCTTCTTTACATAGTCATGATAACAACTATTGATTCTCCGCATAGCCTTGCTAATGTGGAACCCTCGATGGTTCGCCCTACGACCCCCATTCACTATGACCTTGCCGATGCCTTCCCTCCCATAAGGGTTCGAGGGTGTTGGGCATGTAATCCCTAAGGGTGTGGATCGGACCCACCTCCTCCATGATGCAGAATGTTAAACTTTTAAGCACCTCGTCCTTAACAAATGACGTTAAACTGTGGTCCGACCCCGTGACTCGCACGCAGGGTCCCCCCGGCTCAGAAATTCTTTACGCCCATTCGTCTCCACGAGAATGGATTCTTCCTCACATGGAATAAAATCCTCCTTTTTGGAGTGGCGTTTGTCCACGGGGAAGGGCTTCCTTAGAGTGTAAGTCCCTAACCTCTCTTGCGGAAGGTTTCAACCATGCACCATCGTACATCCCCAATGCCAAGACCAGTGGAGTCCCTTTCCCACTGCACTTTGTCGCACCACGTGCCTCCATCTGGGAGTAAGCCCCGACACCAAGGGACGCTAACCATGTGTAGGCCCCTGTTTCTTATTTGGGCCGCTCAATGCATAAGCCCCTTCCCACTTCTCACAGATGCACCCTTTGTGACGTGATCGTCTGGTCCATGTTGCCTCTTATTTCTCACACCGAGCATGACTCACGTGGGATTAGAGTGCGCATCAACCATGACATCCTCTTATGGGCCGCCTCAGATCGTAAGCCCCATCCTAGCTAACCATGTGGACTTTGATCCATGATAACACATGTACGTATGAAGCCTCCACGAGGTTCAATCCCACCATCTGGTCGTTCCGACTTCCTCACGTCGGTCCTCCAATACCATGGGCTTCCTCATAGTGTAATCCCAATGCTCTCGTCCCGCATGACATTAAACTGTATTCCCTCGTCCCGTATGACATTAAACTGTATTCCCTCGTCCTACATGACATTAAACTATATGCCCTCGTCCCGCATGACATTAAACTGTATGCCTCGAACTATGTGGACTTTGATCCATGCCAACGCATGGTACGTATGAAGCCTCCACGAGGTTCAAGCCCATCACTCAGTTGTCCCGACCCCTCCGTATCGGTTCACAACCACTATTATGGGCCGCCTCAGAGCGTAAGCCCCATACCCACCATCATGGGCCGCCTCAGAGCCAAAGCCCCATACCTTACACCCACGTCTCATCCTGACCTCTCCCTTGATCCCATGTGCCTCGGGAAGCTCATGCCCCATCCCGGAGATCTTACTCTCTCTAGGCTCCAATCCATGCATTCATTCTCACGGGTCGCCTCTTCAGGTGTCCCACTGTATCACCGAACAACGTGGACTTTGATTCCCTGCCATGGGGATACGTAAGAAGCCTCCATGAGGTTCATGCCCGTCACTCGATCATCCATCATGATCCTTACCTGGGTCGCCACATCTCGGTGAGATCATGACACCTCATTCCACCCCACAGTATCTGAGAATCCTCCCACGTGCTGGCCTCAACATCGGTGTTCCCCCTAGGGGGTCCTTCAATCTGGTCTACCCTCAGTGTTCCGATCAATTTGATCCATCTCTGCAAGACGTTAAACTCGCAGAATACCACGTGTTAGACATGGGAAGCTAAGGAAAACCTCAGATGACACAAAATCCCCCACGTCCGATGCGGGATGCCTCGGGCTTCCGTGCCCTTTAGAATCCATGTGATAAAAGAAAAAAGACATACATGCCAATCCCCAGCAACCAGACATTCTGACGACACCCCAGCGTGACTATTCTCCTCACCAAAGGTTGTTCCCCCGACCAGATCCCTTGGAGCGTCTCGACGGAAGCAGTGTAATTAACTGGCATCCATGCAGATATGGCGCCGGTAACAAGCTTCACAAACCCATCTTAAATCTATGAGGTAGACCCGAACTAGTTGATGAGCTCCGAGGAGGAAACCACAGAAGGAAGAATCGAAATCCCATCATCTCGGTTTTGATCAAGGAGCAGATGTCCCTGAACAAGGAATGGATGTCGCCCGCCTTTGGAAAGTAGGAATACGAGGCAACAAGCCACGTGTTCTCCCCCCACGTGACGGAAACACACACACCCTGACGTAAAAGCGTCAGAAATAGAAAATGGTGAACCCGACGTGATGCTCTTCTCATCAATACGGAGACGGGTAGCGTTCGGGGTGTCATAAGATTTGCATGTCACCAGGTCCGGGGACATATTACCGGGATGTGAAACCTGCCAGGGGTTGAGGTAGTCAGGATGTTGAGCACTCTGTTCTGCGACATCGTCAGCGTGGATCCCTCTCGCTGACCACGGAAGACGGAATGACACTGGGGTATTTGTTGTCGAATTATTTTCCTATTAGTACTGATGAGTTCATCTCCCTTCTTCCAGGAATCAGATCGCTACATCTGGAGCTCAATCGCCACCTACCCACCGGCGTAGGGGTAGGGGCAGTACCGACGTAGCCACCCCGCGTGGTCCGACCTTTTCCATTGTCACTCCAACTCCGACCGTCATAGCTGCAGGTCGCTCATGCCCCCTCTCCCCTTTAGAGATCATCCAACGAAGGGTGATCAACGACCTGGTTCACAGGTATGATGAGGAGGGGGTCATCCCCACCAGGGGTATGGCCCGTTTGGATCTAGAGGTAGTTTCGCCTCACCACTACCATCGCCACCCACGAGGGCCGCGTAGGGAGCCGATGCTCCCCACTCCGACGTTCAACCGCTTCGAGAGCATATCCACAGAGAGCCTTGGCACCTCTCTTCCCAACGCCGATGAGGTGGGAGATGTCCGGGTCCACCCGATCAGATACCCATCCCAGGGGTTCACAGTAGGAGCCCCTGCCAGGCTGCGTCAACTCCGTAGCCTGACTCCACGGGCCGAGGAGCAGTCAATCTTCATGACCGGACTACCGGCTCCAACCCATCTGACTCAACTCCAGCGTCGGGTGTGGCCGGAGGAGAATGCCCACCCTGGGGCACCAACATCAGCAACCACTATGGCCCGAGCCATTGCTGAATCCAATTATCAGAACCCCACACACGTTGAGCAGGGGCAGTCACTTGCTCGACCTGGATCGAGGCCTTAATCGACCTGCAGGAAGGTTGGGTCGACTCTCCCGGTCGCGGGCACATGCAACAGCCATCGCGGACCAATTCGTGGTAGTGCCACCCACCATAAAGGCCCATTCTGTGCCACTGATCTGGAAATCAGAAGGCTTCTCCGCGATAGCTACACTCCGGGAATTGCTTTTTCCAGCGTTCACTGGGCTGGGTGTGAGGTCACTTACCCTACCGCAGGCCACGAGTATGGATCCAATGCATATCTGGTCGCTTACCCACATGGAAATCCTCCCCATGTCCCTTTGGACATTTTTTCTGATGCTTCTCGCACCCCGGCCATCAGTACTCTTTTCCCCAGCACAATTGCGGCCAGGGGACTCCTTGACGGAAATCATCCTTTCCCTGAGGAGCCACCCAGGGGCAGGAAGGTGGTATGTCATCCCCTTAAGAGGCATGTCAGGGGAGTCCGGGCGGAAATCAAACCAGTCTATTTCTTGGACTCTGAGGCGGAGTACTTCTCAGCAATGGACCCCCCCCAATCATATGAGTCAATGGCAAGGGTGGGGACATGGCGCTTCAGCCTTGTACTCCTCGAATGCATGTTTTTCATGATTCTCTCCTTCCTCTGAAGGTATATCCAGGAGGACGGGGACTTGGCGTACCCCCAGGGGTCAGACCCGCAGTTACCACTGGCCTCCCCCAGAAGTATCTTCCTCCTCAGTCAGGGAGGGTGGGGAACTTTTCTGGGTACTGGTGGAAGAGTCGCGACATGACACACACTTTGAAAGCGCCGACGATGAGACAGGTGGCCCATTCTTCGGCCCATCCTATCGTGACGTGGCAGCACAGACATTACAACCCTTGGAGGATGACTTTGGATTCGGCGGCCAATCAGCATGCTCACTGTATTCTCTACCGGCCAGCTCACCGGCCCAAAGGCCTTCCTCGGCACCGCTGCCAGTTCCCTAGCCATTCTCAGTTGATGAGAAGGGGCTGCAAGGGCCGGATCCCAAACTAGGGTCGTGGAGCTTCCGGACCTTCCTCGTAGAAGGCCACTTCCGCGAGAAGTTTGGCCGGTCATAGAATCAGATTTTGATAGGCCAGAGTCGTTCACCCCGGGGGAATTTGAATGTTTCCACCAAACTCTTCGGGTGACCCACTCCCGTCTTCGCCATCAGTGAGCACCTTATCCCGAGAGTCAAGCACATCTCGAGGATATCAGTGAGCAGTGTCGTTGGGTCGACCTAACTGCGCTCCCCGCGGTTCGGCACCCCGAGACACTTGGCCACCACAGGGCCCTCCAGCAACAATGCATCCAGAGTCTTCAAGTACTCCACAAATTTATCGAGGATGCCACCCCCCACGCGCACGTCTGTGGATGGGAGAAGTATGCTGCCCCTTTTTTCTGTTTGATTCTCCGACAACCCAATTCACTGGGCGGCTCTGAGGGAATGTCACAGAGGGCAGTTGCGGTCAACATGGCCGACCTTCCGGGTGAGGGAAACAGTGGGGAACTCCTCTATGGGGACCCAATCCCTGAGGAAAAGCCGTTAAATGACCCATCTGGGAGGATTACTCGCCAACAGAGAAGCCTCCTAGGTCTCTCCACACCCACTAAGGCATTAACCCTGTGCTGAAACATTGGCAAGGGTAAAAAGCACGTCGGGGCTGTCAATCTCACCGACCCATTTGCCTCGATACAGAAGGCAGAGGAAGATCCTGAGAAGGCCATGCTACGCCAATAGCTTGATGAGAAAAAGAGGTTGGTTGATGAGCTCTTGGCTGAATGCATTGCAGAGGGTCGACCTGAATACGGTAATCCCAGGCCAGGACAGCAGGGGTAGGAGCATCTACCCCTCGATGATATTCCCCCGGGCAACCGCGACCATGCCGCGTTCGCCGACATGGGAGAGGCCAGAGCCCATGGAAAGAGGGTGCGATATGTTTCACCGAACCCTCCTGAGCGGCGTGATCACCCACGGGACCCCGCACAGTATCCTGCTACTGCCCAAAGAGTCACTCCGCCTACCGCCCCGCAAGATGCTGAGCTTGAAAACCGGATTGAATAGCACAACATTGCGCTTGTGGTTAGAGATCCCCATCAGGACAGGAACCCACATCCGGACGACCTAATGGAAGCACTCATCGCCCGCCTAGAGGCCCTGGAAACTCGGCAGGTGGCAATCCCACTGGACGACAAGACATAACCAACATGGGTGGATGATATACCAGCCCCACATGGATTTGGGAACCCCACTTTATCCCCCTTTAATGGGACCGGCAACCCACCACAGCACCTGGCCCACTTCAACTCTAGGTGCAAGCCTATGTTAGGGACTCCATCACAGTAGGAGGCCTCCAAGCTTCGTTGCTTCGTTCAGACGCTGGAAGGACAAGTATTCGTCTAGTACAGCCAGCTCCATGTCGGATTTGTGACTAGCTAGGAGGACCTTCGCAGACAATTCTTCTAAAAGTTCAGTTCCATGACCCATAAGACGAACATCGAGAACTTTTTTGGTTCAGACAAAGGCCTAATGAGTGAGTCAGGGACTTCGTCACCCGGTGGAAGAGGCCCACGTACTCCCTTTATATGCCACTAACTAAGGATAAATTACTGAAGATACACTTATGGAACGTCAAGGAAGAGCTGTTTCCTTCTCTGATTAGTCAGAATTACCCCGGAGGGTTCTGAGACTTCTCAGACAAGGATCATCGGCTCGAAGAAGCCCTGCAACAGGCCAGTCAGGCACGCCCGCCGCCTCATGTAGTCCCTACAAGGAGAGATTTCAGAGTCGAGCCCGCTGATGTGGCCCAAATATAGGCTCCTAGGTAGCTAGAGTTGCTACCAGTGAGGCCAGCTCAGCAGCCCCATACAGGTCCACCCCCATGGGCACAGCCTCCGACCCAGTAGCGACTGCCTCAAAATCGGTGGGCACCTCCGCATAACGCACCGCCACCACATAGGTGAGAGAATCAGGTACCACCTCCTCAGCATGCTCCTCTGGCCCCTGGTCATGGCCATCCTCCATGAGCATCGTTTCCAGGAATAAGGAATCAGACATACTCATTTGACGAGGCCCAGGTCCCTGGTTATTTCTATAGTGCCCTAGAGCAGAGGATCGTGCAGCTGCCTGAGTGCCGGAAGCCAGAAGAGGTGTGTCTCACTGATCACCCTAACTATTTCCCTTATCATAGGACTCTAGGGCACACGATCCAACAATTCTATGTGTTCATGGACTGGCTCCAAGACCAGATTCAAAACAATATCGCCAGGTTGGGCCCAGCCCCGGCGTAGGTGGCAGGTGTCTTTGTGAGACAAGATGGTAGTAGTGCCAACGAGGATGAATGGCAGCAGGTTTCCGACCGTTGGTCCCAGAAGTATAAAGACCGAATGGCCCGCAAGACAGTCGCTCGTGCCCATGCCATCATCCATGCACACCTGAATCACCCAGATCCCTCAGAATCTGCAAGCACCACTTCGGCATCGTTTTCCCAGCCAACCTCTTTCCAGAAGAGCAAGCGGTGGCGCAAGAAGAAAGTGTAAAACCTGAAAAATCCTCCATCATCCCACACTCTTAGTGATTTTATGCCCCCAGAAATGGGGATCCCTTCGAGACTTCGTCCGGAAGTGGATGACTCATTGAGTGAAAGCACAGGGTATGATTTGGTTAATACCGTAGATTTGGTAAATCCCTTTTTGACTCATGACGATGAAGATCGCCAGATGGACCTTCCCAATGTCCCCAGTCGTCGCCAACTTCGACGAAGCCATGGCTACGTGAATCTCCCGGGCACGGTAGTTGGAACCTCTAGCCAGGCCGTGCACGCCAATGAAACCAGGCAACATGCCCGATACAGAGCTCCGCACATGCGGCCCCCTTCATCTGGTGTCGACGGGTTCGACTTTACCACCGTTTCTGTTACTAGATCAGGCAGAACCACCTCAGCCGTTCCACGACTAGCTCTGCCCTGCCACCGGCCGACCGCAGCATTCTGGCCCTAATTCGAGACCACAACCTTCTGTCCCTAATCCAGTAGCCACTTCCTGGGCTTCATCTAGTGAACAGCGAGACGTGCCTAGTACCAGTCAGTCACCAGTTCATCCGGCAGAGCCCGTCATGCTTCCAATCATAGAGAGGCCTCCTGTAAGCAGAATCTCATGTTTGGCTTGAATGTATGTTGTTCTAAAGAACCTGTCCAGCATTACGACAAGGCTTTCTATCCTTGAGGCTCTTCGCCTATCGTCTGAAATGCGTGAGGCGCTCGTCGAGGCTATAAGGAGCCCCCTCCATTTTGAGACGGAGGTAGTGGCTGCAGAAGCCTTCCACACCGAGGCAATTGAAGACACCGAATGTCAGGCGGTTATCTCATTATCAGGTGAACATGAAGACCCCCCCCCCCCATATAGGGGCACATTCGCCCACTGTACATCACTGGCCAGTTAAATGGCGTGGAAGTCCGGTGCTGTCTTGTTGACATGGGTTCTAGGATTAACCTAATCACAACTCGAACACTGTGGATGCTGGGGCTGTCTGAGGATGATCTAACCCCCCCGACCTCAGGATACAGGGGTATGACAGGACCGAGCAAACTCCACTCGGCAAGATTCACTTGATGACCAAGTTCGGCGGCCTAATTTCCATCACCGAATTCAGGGTTGTCTCTCAGGACACCGCATACAACGCTTTGATGGGCAGGTCGTGGCTCCACCTTCACGCATCTGTTCCCTCATCGTATCACCAGTGCCTCAAATACTCCCTTAAGGGTCGAGTAGGCGTGCTCCAATGAGATGTGTCTCCTTTTTCCTCTTGTGATGCTCATTATCTAGACGCCGACTATTACAGGAGCAAAGACAAGTAGATCCTGGAATGTGAGGTTGAGCCTTCCACTATCGCAAGTGATCCCTGGGCAGGTTTGGACGATGCGTATGTCTTCCCAGTCCATCGGTTGGAGGCCACAATCCCAGACATGGGGCATTGCTTCGTTCTTTCATGTACCAGAGGAAGGCATATTTTAGGGTCCATGCGATGATAGGAAATCACATCGTACTCTAACACAAACCAGGCTCACGTGATCCCCGAGCCGCCTATCCTTGTACGATATCGGGACGTTAGGCTCATGGTAACGATAGTACGTCATACGTGTCTATTTTGCCGGGCCGGAATCGATCGGCTCCAGCCGATGCGCCACTACTTCATTGATGTCATAAAGTGTGCCCCCATGGGCAAAATGCCAGATGGGATTGTATCAACTGCCTTTTTCGCCAAGATCTCTGTAGTACATGATTCTCCTGAAATGACGACCTCTGCTGCCTGAGCTGGCACCAGCTGCCCATCAGGGTCTGGCAGCCCCGAAACAGCTCCCCACATGGATGATCCCTCCACACGTGGGGAGGAGGATGTGGATGATGCACCCCTTCCTTTGAAGAAGGTGTCTCCACTACGGTCGATGAGTTAGTGCTGGTGAACCTGGATAGTGAGGCGAACCCAAGACCCACGTTAGTCAGCACCGCTATGCCCCCCGAGGAGCGGCAACATTACGTAGACTTTCTTAGACAGCATCGTGATGTGTTCTATTGGAGTTATGATGAAATGTTAGGACTAGATCCCCAGGTAGCTGTCCACTACTTTGGCCTTCCAGCAAACCCTCGGGGTTCAAGCAGCCTCCCAGAAAGATGCACCCCTCTCATGGTTCCATGGTTGAGGTCGATGTTGATAAGCTCATTAAATCCAACTTCGTCAAAGAAGTTTAGTACCCCCAGTGGCTAGCCAAAATTGTGCAGGTCAGGAAGAAGAACAGACAGATCAGGGTCTTTATCGACTTCTGTGATCTCAATCGCCACTGTCTGATGGATGATTTTCCCCTTCCAGTGACAGAGTTTTTGATCGATGCCACGGCCGGTTTCCAAGCCCTCTCCTTCATGGATGGTTACTCTGGGTACAACCAGATCCGGATGGCCCCTGAGGATGAAGAGTTCACTACGTTCAGAGCCCCCCAAGGTACTTTCTGCTACAATTTTATGCCCTTCTTCCTGAAGAATGTAGGTACCACCTATCAACAGGCCATGCACCGCATATTCATGCCAATTCTCGGGACGTTGGTGGAGTCCTATGTGGATGATCTGGTGGTCAAATATCGCCAGCACTAGGACCATCTCAAAGACCTTGAGAAACTGTTCGGCTTCCTCGGTTCTCACTACTTAAAGATGAATCCACTGAAGTGTGCCTTCAGGGTCACCTTCAGAAAGTTTATTGGCTTCGTTGTTAGATACCAACACATTGAGATCGACCCGGAGAAGATCAAGGCCATCATCCAGATTCCTCCCCCAAACATTATTCAGGAGATTCGAGGTCTCCAAGGCCACATAGACTATATACGCTGATTCATTGCGAATATGGACGGTAGGTGTAAGACCTTTTTCTTGCTCATGAAGAAAGGTGCCGCCTATGAATGGGATGAAGTGTGTCTGATCGCCATTGAGGAAATCAAGCAGTATCTGCTCCAACCTCCGGTATTGAAGCCACCCATTTCCGGAAACCTGCTGGTCCTTTACATGACCGCCGCAGAACGATCCATCAGTGCACTTCTCGCCCAGAAGAACAGCGAGGGAACAAATAATAGCCTCTAATACCTCAGTCGCATGCTCCTCGATATGGAAATTAGATATTCTCTCATCAAGAAGATCTTCTTGGCGCTCGGATTTTCTGTATAGAAATTACGGTACAACTTGCAGCACCACGAGGTATACCTGGTCTCTCAGGTAGACTCGTTGAAATACATCCTGAACCGACCTATGTTGACCAGCCGATTGGGGTGCCGGGCAGTGATCCTCCAGCATTTCGACATTAGGTTCGTACCTCAGAAGGCTATCAAAGGAAAGGCATTGGCAGACTTCATAGCTGCTCATCCGACCACTGCGGACCAGCCACTGGATCTAGGCTTTCCTGAAGAGGCAATCCTCTCAGTCGGCCATTTCATCCAATGATGGCAGATGTACTTTGACTGTGCCTCCCGGAGCCCCACCGATAGAAGGCTCAATGATCCTAGGCTCAACAGAGTGGGGCTAGGTGTCGTCTTCATCACCCCAGAGAAAGTTTTTCTTCCGTATTCATTCCTACTGTCAGAAGGCTGCACCAATAATGAGTCAGAATATCATGCCCTCATCACTTTCCTCGAGTTGGCTCTCGAGATTGATGTACCCCATCTTCATGTGAAGGGGGACTCCGAGCTAGTCATCAAGTATGTAAATGGTGACTATGTTGTCAAAAATCCATAACTCGTGCCAATACTACAGTGCACCCTCCGTCTAATAGCTATGTTCCCTTCTCTGAAAGAGGTCGTTCATATCCCCAGGTCGTATAATAGTCGAGCAGATGCTTTGGCCTGCCTGACCACATCACTTGCGGAACCCGAGCAGAACGACCTGATTATCCACATGGAACATTGGAGAGTCATTTCTCCTGTTATTACGGAGGATGATCATGGCCTGTGGGTGAACCATCTCACCATTGGGGCCCCTACGTTAGGATCCCCAGGGACCTCAGATGCGGTAATAGAGACAGTTCCTGACTGGAGGATGCCTTTGGTTGAGTATCTCTTGTGCGGCAATCTTCCGTCGGATCGAGACGAGCGTGATAGAATCTGATGCCACACACTGCAGTTTACCCTTTAGAGCGGTCCAAGCCATGAGCAGCTCCTTTACAGGCGCGGATTTGATGGTGTTCTCCTCTTTTGCCTTCATGGATTCGAGATCCCATAGGTCATGCAAGAAGATCATGCTGGTTCCTGTGGTGCCCACCAGACCCGGTCGAAGTTGTCCAACCAGAATCAGAGGCTGGGATACTTCTGGCCCTCTATGATCTACGATTGCATCGAGTTTTCCAAGAGGTGTCATGCGTGCCAAGTTCACACTATATTTGTACATTGGCCACTAGAGACTCTCTATAAAACCATGTATTCTTGGCCCTTTGTAGTCTGGGGGTTGGATGTCGTAGGACCTTACCCGCCGGCGACGGCCCGTCAGTGCTGGTTCATCCTGACCGCTACGGAGTTCTTTTCTAAGTGGGCGGAGGAAATTCTGCTCAAGGAAGTCGAAGCATGTTCTATCACTAACTTCGTGAGCTCCAATATCATCTATCGATTTGGAGTACCTCATGGTATACTTAAGGATAATGGAACCAACTTCCGAGCAGCTGAGCTGAAGAAATTGTACGCCAAGTACACCATTCTCTCTAACCACACCTCCCGCTATCATGTGTAGGAAAATGGACAGATCGAGGCGTTTAACAAAACCCTATCTAACATTATGAAACAAATGGTTGGTCAGAACAAGAAAATTTGGCCGGAAAATCTTCCCAACTTTCTTTGAGCTTATCGGACAACGACTCGTAACTCCACCAAGGTGACACCATATTCCCTAGTTTATGGAGCTGTGGTCATCCTGCCCATCGAGATTCAGTTGCCTTCATTGCGCATGGCGGTCTACGACCATAAAGTGCCAGATAGAGTATCCAAAATCCGTCTAGCTGAATTGTAAGTGTTGGACGTAAATAGGCTTTGTGCTTTACATAACATGGAAAGGCATCAGAGTAGGATGGCTCGAGCTTTCAACAAGAAGGTTCACCTCCGCTCCTTCCTGCAAGGTGACCTGGTGCTGGCTCTCAGAGCGCCAATGATTCACGGCAGAAAACCACCCATGTTGGAGCCCAAGTGGGAGGGGCCTTTTATTGTCCATAAGGTCTATCCCAATGGCGCATATTTCCTGGTGACTATGGATGGTGAGTGTCTCACTCCTCCCACCAATGCCAGGTTCCTTAAACGGTGTTTTGCCTGAGGTCCTCTGGTCCGAGTTCTAGGACCGTAAACTAAGACCCTTACACAGTCCAACATGACCTTAAACAACATTTTTCCCTACATCTGGGCCCCTCTGGTCCAAGTTCTAAGACCTTACACTAAGACCCTTACACGGTCCAACATGACCTTAAACTACATTGTTCCCTACATCTGGCCCCCTTCGGTCCGAGTTCTAAGACCTTAAACTAATATCCTTACACTGTCCAGCATGACCTTAAAATACATTTTTCCCTACATCTGGGCCCCTCCGGTCCGAGTTCTAAGACCTTAAACTAAGACCCTTACACTGTCCAGCATGACCTTAAACTACATTTTTTCCTACATCTGGACCTCTATGGTCCATATTCTAAGACCTTAAACTAAGACCCTTACACGGTCCAGCATGACCTTAAACTACATTGTGACCTACATCTGGGCCCCTTCAGTCTGAGTTCTAAGACGTTAAACTAAGACCCTTATGGTCTAGCGTGACCTTAAACCGCGTGCTCGTCCTCACTGCAAGACGTTAAACTACAAGTTGGTTATGCATCCCTAACCAAGGCCCATCCCCAGGCCCCTTGGCCTCCTCGGGCCTCTCAGCCCCGGCCTTCACCCGGAGCAGACGTTGCACTATAGGATTAGGTCCTCATTCGCGACGATTTATCCACTCCGCCATGCACACCCCCTGGAAGAAGGAGATATTATCATCCTGTATGATGTTAAACTGCACTTCAAGTACTATGTGCGGCTTGATTCCCATCTTTATGGGATACGTAGGACCACTTGAACACCTAGATTTCAGGTCCAGCCCAATCTCTTAGGAGATCCCACGATCTCTCCGTCGCCTCGGTCTTTTTCCATGTCCCTCCCCACGGGAGGACATATTGGTGTGGCACAGGGTTGTTGGCACTGCACCCCCTTCCCTCTGGGAATCCACCATCTTTTGGCCGCTCTCATACTGAACCGTTCGACCCTTCCCAGTGGTCTGCTAATGTGTTCAGAGTACTATGGTCTAGGACCTGGAGTGTCATATTCGACATAGAAAAGTTTTCGTGCACTTTTCAATCTTCATGAAGCCCTTTATTCAGGCCCCATTATCTTTTGCACCCGGAGGAACCACCAAGAACGTTCTGGATACAATGCCAAAGGCCTCTCCTACCATCACGGGCCAACACCCCCGAGGGTTTCAGGCACTAAATTGATACAAATCCCACCTTGTGAATGTGGTCAGTGGTTGATTCTTATTTGTTTTCCCATGTCTCTTGGCTAACGTGACAGGATGCTGTGTTGCGAACATGCTCAGCAGTAATCCTTAGTCATCACGCTGGCTTCTTCAGGCCCTGAATGTTGGTTGCATGATTCACATTATATTCCACACCACCGTGCCAAGGTGGAATCTTGACACTCCTTGCACAAACCCTCAGTACACCCCCACACGTCACACGGACCAAGCTGTGTAACAGTGTCTCTAGGGGCTCCCGTGGTCTGAGCGCTAGAGTATGTGCATGGGTTTTTCCTTTAAGGATTGAGTGCAGCTTGACCCTCATCCCCATGGGAAACAAAGAGTCGCCCAAACATTGCGTTTCGGGCCCAGCGTAGCTGGGAGCTAGCATCTCTTACCACCTTGATTGGTGAACCCTCGTCGACCCCTCGGCCCGAGGCTCATCTCTCGGAGTCGCACATAGTTATGGTATGAGGATATGCCCTCATCTACATTTGGTATGCCTTACCGCATCGTTTGTATTCCCGAGGTCCAAGCCATATGACCTTAAACAGTGCTACCATGTCTATTCCATATGGCCTTAAACTGTGCTGTCAGGACCAAGCCATATGACCTTAAATTGTGCTTCCAGGTCCAAGCCATATGACCTTAAACTGTGCTCCTAGTTCCATTCCATATGACCTTGAACTATGCTGCTAGGTCCAAACCATATGACCTTCAACTGTGCTGCCAGGTCCAAGCCATATGACCATAAACTGTGCTGCCAGGTCCAAGCCATATCACCTTAAACTGTGCTGCCAGGTCCAAGCCATATAACCTTAAACTGTGCTGCCAGGTCCAAGCCATATGACCTTAAACTGTGCGGCCAGGTCCAAGCCATATGGCCTTAAACTATACAGCCAGGTCCAATCAATATGGCCTTAAACTGTGATGCCTGGTCCAAGCCATGGGACCTTAAACTGTGCTGCCAGGTCCAAGCCATACGACCTTAAAATGTGATGATATCGCCCTGTCCGCACGATAAAAAAATGGCACTGCATTGTGGTGACCTCCCCATAGGGTATATCACGATGGGTTTTGGTCAATCTCCATTTTTCAACGCCTTACGGCTTGATTATTATGGTGACGCCAGGTGTTCTTGCCCCAGGTCGGTCACTACACAAAAGAAAAACATCCACCTTCAAGGACAAACAAGGTATATAAAATGCCACTTCTTTTGTTGCGAGGGCTATACTCGCACGTCACCCTCATCCTTTGCACCGGCACCGGGTCGTGCCACGCCACCTCTCTAGAACTTCGTATGGCTTGATTCTCATCCTTATGAGATACGTAAGAGTTTCTGGGCACTTCCCCACGGGCCCAGCCTAACTTTTTGTGATCGGTACCTCAGCCTAAACACGCCCCCAGGAGAACATAGTAAGCAGTGCCTTGCCCCCATTCACGTCAGGATTCACATCTGCTTTACCATATGTCTCCCATTCCTCTTGTCCTTTGGTCCGAGTTCTAAGACCTAAAACTATGATCCTTTCACGGTCCAGCATGACCCTAAACTACATTTTGCCTTATATCTGGGCCCCATTGGTCCGAGTTATAAGACCATAAACTAAGATCTCTTAAGAAATACGTCTGGCTTGATTCCCATCATAATGGGATACATAGAAACACCCAGACCTTTCGTCATTGGGTCCTTCTTGAGGTCCGCTAATACATCGCGTCTGTCTCACTTTTGGGACATTGACTATAGGATCGCGTGGCTTGGTATGTGATTATGTTGTCATTCAAGTCGGGTTTACAATAGTTGTACCACGCACACCTTGTTCTCAGGATTTTCCCTCCTATTTCGTGTTCCCCATGACATTAAAAGGCGCCCTCAAGAACAACGTGTGGCTTGATTCAAATCCTTATGAGATACGTAGGAACTCCTGGACAGTTTGTCTCGGGTCCAGCCGTAGGGATTATCAAATTCCGTCCCTCCATACTGTCGGTCCCTCGGCCTGACTTCTTGAGGAGTGGTTTAGTCGCGACCATTATGCGGAATAAGTTTGTGATTCCCCATAGTAATGGTAGAATGTGGTAGTTCTCTCACCAGAGATGTCCTGTCTGAAAATTGGGACGATCGGTGATCAGGTTGGTACGTCCGCCTAATGTGTCTCTACCGCAATGGTGCAATTTTTGGGAGTGTTGGACTCTGTTCGAACAAACCACCACTCCACTTTCCATGCTTTCTGTGCCCCTTTATTCAGAATCCTAATCCTATTTCATGTTCAAGGGGACACCCTAACAGTATGGATGATAGACTTTGGTCCGCCTGCTGCGACAATATAAATGATAGACCTTTTGTCCGCCTATTGAAACAGTATGGATGATAGACCTATGGTCTGCCTACTGTCCTGGGCCAACCTCCCGGAGGACTAGTCATGTTTGGTGGGACCCCCTAATAGTATGGATGATAGAATTTGGTCTTCCTGCTGCCACAATATGGATGATAGACCATTTGTCTGCCTATTGTAGCAATATAGATGATAGACCTATAGTCTGCCTGCTGTCATGGGCCAACGTTCCGGAAGACTGACCGACGATATTTGAGTTAGGCCCCGTGTTGCAAACATGGTCAGCGGTCAGCACTCCTTTATTGCCCCCATTTCAGTCCAATGCGATATGGATGCTGCATTTCTGCCACAGTAAATAGTTATCCTCTATCGTCGCGCCCCATTGTGTTCCGAATTTGGGTAACATGATTCATCTTTCTCATCTACCTATGTTTGGATGAATTTCAATGGCCCCGGCATTGACCCAATCATGTGTTAGGGCATGGGAAGGGGATGATACATCGATCGGTCTGAGGTACCCTCCCGTCGGCTGGACCTCCCCTTTCTCCCCAGAAATCCAAGCCCGAGTTCGGGTGCCTGAAGCTTGGTTAATGCCCCATAGTTGGATGAAATTATAACACTAGCATCGTTTACTTCTCCTATTGGGTGCGACCCACATGTGCTTAGGGGTGAGTTGTTATTCATTTCAGAATTATGGTGAGAATATTAGACGAAATGTACAGATAAATGGATTGGTCCATACATGGGTCCAAATGTTGAGCAATAAAAGAAAAAAGATCATGAGATCGCCGAAACAAAGCCCTTAAGGATTAGAGTGCTGGATCGATCTTTCCAACGCTGCTAATCTTTGGTTGGTAGCCTCCAGGACTACTTCTCGATCCACGAAGACTCTCTCTTCATCAGCATCCACAGAGCGCAGCTCGCCAACTCTGGCATGTGCCTGCGCCCGCTTGGTTTGAAGTATGGCCATCTGGTGACTCACCTCTATCAGTTGGTCTTGGGCGTTAGCCAGCAAGGCCATCAATTGTTCCATGAGCTTAGATCACATTGCAATGAAGGCCTCCTTCTATATTTCATGGCCTTCGAGGCGCATGACCTCCCGCTTCGCCCTCATAAATGCTCGGGTGCTCGCCGATCTTTCCCGACACTGGGCAACGTCGGTGCGCCAGATGCTCTCACGTATCTTCTTGGTAATGTAATCATGGACCATCAGATGAAGGCGCTGAGCATCAACCCCTATGGTGCACAGGGAAAGAAATCTAGGTCTGAAGTGATCCCATCCGCCTCATCCAATCCAACTGGGGATGCCTGAGAAAGCGCTGGATACACATTCACCCTTTGCGCCATGTCATCTGGCTCTCCTCGGCCGCTTCTGAGTCCGAGTCGTCTACCTCCTCAGGATCAGCGGGATGATTGACAGGAAAGGCAACAAGCAGGTCAGCGACATGATCTGCCTTAGGGATGTCTCCATGGGTAATAGGATCCTCAATGACCGGGCGACCTTCCTCTCTGGCCCCAATAGCAATGGTGCCTCCATCAGCTTTGGACCTCGCTTCAAGGACAACGTCGCTGATGTCTGCCACCCCCTCCTCACAAATTTCGGGGGCCAACTCAGTGTGGGGAGCATGTGCTGAATGAGGTGGTATGTCCGCCACTGGTCTTCTTACAGACGACCTGGGCTCCGCAGCCTGATGAGCCTCCGATGTTGATATCACTGTGCAAGATATACCCTAATTAGTCGGAATCCTTGATAGAATGTGCCAATATTGAAGCATTGGACTTACAGGAACCTAGACAATCGGCCTCCAGAGTTCTAGCCACTACAGGAGCTTCCATGACAAGAGACCCCTTTGTGCTTGTCAATTCAATGATGGGCGTCGGATCCCCATCTTGTTCCACTGGTTCCTCTCCTCCCTCCTCTAGTGGGGATGCCTGAAAAATACTTAGTAACTCCTGAGTGTAGAATAGAGATGGGTTGGAAATTGTAAAGGAGGATAGACGAACAAGGAAAATGAATAAAGAGAGAGATAGACTTCAAGAATCTCAGTTATGTCAAGATCAGAGACGACAATCTCGCAACTCTCCTGGAGACTCCCTTGGTAGGTCACCCACTGCGAACCCTCGCCTTCAGGTTCTCCCTCTCCTTCATCTTCTCCTTCACCTTCGTCTTCTCTGGTTTCCTCCTCCTCCTCCGACTCCTTGTCACTGTCACCTTCTCCCGGTGGCATCACTTCTGTATCATGCTCCTAGCCGAGCATCACATTCAATAGGAAAGGTGGCTCCGCATGCCGACCACTTTGGCACGCGTATATGTCCATGGTCGTCAGATAAGCACGTGGCCGATGGAAGTTCACTCTTTCGGAAACTTGAATGAGCCCGACCTCTGGCAGCTGGATCCCGTTCTGCATTATCTTATTCCAGATGGATTCAACGTCCAGTGATTGTCGCAGTGTCATCCTGGCCGACTACAGGGCCGGGAAATTTGCATCTTGGAATGGATCGAGCAGATACCTTATTTGCTTCCCGAGAAGTTCCCTGGCCGCCTCGTGTGACCCCCCATGGGCAACGAGGTCGTGACAGCGCTGTGTGATGTTCCCGCCATTGAGGTCCCGGCCTGGGCATGCCTCACTGCCTGACGCACCCCTGGTTCCCCCCCCCCTCCAGCAGCACCTTGGCTTCTCCCCTATTTCCCGGTTTTGGCACGGGTAGCCTCAAGTTGCCGGAATCGCTTGCATAAAATCCCCTCAGGGTACGCCATGGTCCAGTGCTCGGCATACTCAGTTGCCAGGCCAGCGTCGACACCGGTGGGAGGAAGTGTGATGACGTCGCCAGAGCCGAAAGTGGTGAACATCAACCACATCTGGAGCAGAACGCAGGGATTCTCCTCCGCCCAGATAGCTGTGAATACCTTCTTCGGCATTTGTTGGAGGCACCCAAATTTCCTAGAAAATCTGTAAGTCACGTAAGTCTTACAGATCACCTTCCCGTCGATCCGAGCCACAAACACCCCGCCCCGGATGCTCTAAAAATACTCCTCATGTTCTAGTGAGCCTCGACCATTGTCCACCATCTGGCTGATCGGGGTGGGGAACGGGCTGATGTTGAATTTGGTGTGGTTACTAATGCGGATCCTCATGCCCTCCTCGTTGAGCGTCATCAGCGCCAACCCGACGATGTTTAGCAGGGATGGTCACAGGTCGTTTCCTAGAGGTCAAATGGTGTTTGGGAAAGTGTACCCGCTGAGATGAGCCACCACCGATCCATGGAAGATCTGGAAGGGGCCATATACCCTCCGAGGTGACCCCCCTCATGTGATACACCCCAGTTTGGCATACGACATGGCCAGAACGGGGACCCCCATGTTGAATCGTTTGTTGGCGGCCATGGTGCTTGCCATCGCCAGTGTTTCTAGACGGACGCCCATCCTCGCGTCCCGCACCGGCATGAGCCACTTTCTCAAGAAGGCGGTATGGAACCCGGCGTACTAGACGTTCGGGTCCCGGTCATCAATGACGTGTTAACCCCATGATTGGTATTGCCCCGCATACGGGGTCCTCCAATACGACCCATCCTTGCTCCTCTCAGCCATGTTTGGGCACCGTTTACCCCTTCCCGACATCTTGATTACCGGATACCTCTATAGGAATTGGTTGAACCAGCCCTTGTAGGCAATGTCCTTTAGGATGTCCTTGACCCCCATCCTCTATTTGGCCAGCTCCAACAGGTGCCACATCAGCATGGGGGTCCGTGACCTGTCCTCCCAGGTGTTCATTGGAGGAACGAACTCGTCATATTGGTTTCCCTCCAGTGGGATACCTCCGATGCAGTGAACATCCCAAAGGCTGATTCTAACTTCCCCATGGTGAAGGTGGACTGTGTTGGTATCAGGATGCCACCGGGTGAATAGATCCGGCCCGAGCTCAGGTTCATGGTGGAAGTGGAACTGCGACGTCCATATCACCATAGTAGACCCCGTAAAACGCATTCCTAAAATTTTCCAAATGCTTCCATACACGATCCAAGATCGTAGAACTTTTCTTAAGCTTCGATTTGGTAGGTTGCAGGGCCCGAACGGAGCTATGGAATAGAAGTTATGGATGTCTGAAGTTTGGCTGGAAATCTGGTTCGCGAAGCCCATTCGCAAAGCCCCCTCCGTGATCGAGGAGCGCCGCTACGAAGCAATGAGGCGGGAAGCTCCGCGAACCTGTTTGACGTTCACGATGCGCCACAAAGACCCCTCGTGAAGAACCAATGTAAAGCACCCGGGCATCGCGATCCCGCGAAACTCCGGAGGCGGTAACTCTCCGCGAATGAATTTGACGTTCGCGAGCCCGCCGCGAAGCTCCGTAGGCAGTACCTCTCCGCGAACGAATTTGACATTCGCGAGCGCGCCGCGAAGCTCCTGAGGCGGCATGGGAGGTCTTCTTCGCAGCGCCCCTGCCTATAAACACCCAGCTCACCCCCCTTCTCCAGGAGGACGGCCACGGCCACTTCGCCCCTTAGGCGGTCGAGCGGAGCTCCGCTTTGCGGCTCCTCGAAGCCATGCTCTGCGAGCAGCTTCCTTCGCGTTGCTACTCCGCAAGCCGAGACTCCATTAGTCCATGCTCCGCGAGCCCATGCTCCGCGATGCTGCTCCGTGAGACCAAGCTCCGCGAGAGCCCTTTGCTCCGTGAGCCCATGAAAAATGTAGAGTCGCACCACGAACTTTTTAGGTCAGGATGCCGGGATTTTTTATTGCACCCTTATGCGCTCCTATGTTCCACCTATGGAACACCATGATTTGAGATACTCCTCCACACACCATGAAACACCTTGAGTCGACATATTTCTCTGGATTTCATTCCATGTCGTGAGTTGAGATTCTCATCATCAATTTCCCGAATACCTTGAGTCGAACCATTCCTCAGGCAACTCCTCCAAACCCAATCACTTGGTTCCTATGCCAGGTTCAACCAGAATGGGACTCCCTTGCGTAAGTCCCAACACCAAACATTTATAGGCTCCTTCTGTCTAATAGTCCTATCTACATGACTTTAAACTGTAGTAATCCCTATGTGCTAAACAAAGGATGCCTATTACCCTATATGAGAGATACCTTATGCTCCAAGCATGAGATGCCAATAGTCATATCTACATGACTATAAACTATAGTACACCCTATCTAACAAATGATAGGATGCCTCTTCCCCTATACGAGAGATTCCTAATGCTCCTAGGATGGGATGCCAATAGTCCTACCTACATGACTCTAAACTGTAGTATTCTCCCTATCTAACAAATGATAGGATGCCCCTTGCTCCAAGCAAGAGATGCCTTATGCTCCTAGCATGAGATGCCAACAGTCCTACCTACAAGACTATGAACTGTAGTATTCTCCCTATGTTCCTAATGTAGGATGCCTCTTGTTCCAAACATGATATGCCTTATGCTCCAAGGGTAAGATGCTCAATGCCATGATTACAATGGCCTGATTCCAACGCCCCTTGACATTTTCCCTCTTGTGCACTAGTGCATAAGTGAAGGCCTCAACTGACAAGTGAGTTGGGATGCCCTCATGGCCAGACATGAGGAATACAATACGGGAAGCATCCTAGCGTAAGCCCCATTCACCTGTGCTGCTCTATAGTGGCACCCGGGCAGCTTCCTAGCATAAGCCCCATCCACGATTGCCGCTCCTTAGCGGCATCCGGGCAGCTTCCTTGCGTAAGCCCCATTCACCGTTGCCTCTCCATAGCGGCATCCGAGAAGCTTCCTAGCGTAAGCCCCATTCACCAGTGTCGCTCTATAGCGGCACCCGGGTAGCTTCCTAGTGTAAGCCCCATCCTCGATTGCCGCTCCTTAGCGGCATCGGGGCTGCTTCCTTGCGTAAGCCCCATTCACCACTGCCTCTCCATAGCGGCACCCGGGCAGCTTCCTTGTGTAAGCCCCATTTACCATTGCCCCTCCGTAGCGGCACCCGGGTGGCTCCTTGAATAAGCCCCAATCACTATTTTGACTCCTTTTCTGTGGTAAGCCATTGACATCCCTATGCAGCGGTATGCCGTTGACAACCCTATCCAGCGGTAATCCGTCATGATCCTATTCAGCGGTAAGCCGTTGCAACCCCATTCCGTGGCAAGCCGTTGACATCCTCATCCAGCGGTAAGCCGTTGTGATCCTATTCAGCGGTAAGCCGTTCACATCCCCAGCCAGCGGTAAGCCGTTGTGACCCCATCTAGCGGTAAGCCGTTCACATCCCCAACCAGCGGTAAGCCGTTGTGACCCAATCTAGCGGTAAGCCATTGTGACTCCATTTAGCTGTAAGCCGTTCACATCCCCAACCAGCAGTAAGCCATTGTGACCAAATCCAGCGGTAAGCCGTTGTGACTCCATTTAGCGGTAAGCCGTTCACATCCTTATCCAGTGGTAAGTCGTTGTGACCCAATCCAGCGGTAAGCCGTTGAAACCCCCAATCGGTGGTAAGCCATCATCAAAAGAACTACGTGGTCTTTGATCCATGTCAAGGCATGGTACGTAGGAAGCCTCTTCAAGGCTCAAGCCCAAAAACTATCATCATCCTTTTCCCTGGGCCTCCATCCTGGAGTAAGTCCCAGCACCATGGGCCGCCTAACGCGTAAGCCCCTCTTCGCTTCTCACAGACGCATCCTTCACGACGTGATCGTCAAGTCATTGCAACCTCTTGTTTCTCACACCGAGCATGACTCATGTGGGCTTAGAGTGAGCACCGACCCTGACCCCTACCCCTAGCAAACTACGAGGACTTTGATCCATGTTAAGGAATGGTACTTAGGAATCCTCTCTGAGGTTCATGCCCACCTGTCATCTATTCACGTCGGGTCCCATTCCCGTCCAGCACGACGTTAAACCGCATTCCGGTCCAATGGTAAGCCGTTGCGACCCATCTAGCGAACTGCGAGGACATTGATCCATGTAAAGGGATGGCACGTAGGAAGCCTCCATGAGGTACAAGCCCACCCGTCATTTATTCACGTCGGGTCCCATTCCCATCCAACAAGACGTTAAACTGCATTCTGGTCAAATGGCAAGCCATTGCGACCCATCCCTTTTGAACTACGAGGACTTTGATCCATGTCAAGGCATGGTACTTAGGAAGCCTCCATGAGGTTCAAGCCACATTGCTCGGTCGTTCATTCACGTCGAGTTTTGCCCTCGTCCATCATGACGTTATACTGTATGCCCCTACCTTTGTCCTGCATGACATTGAACGGCACACCCATTCCAACCTGAACTACGAGGTATTTGATCCATGTCAAGGCATGGTACGTAGGAAGCCTTCCAGAGGTTCAAGCCCACCACTCATTGGACCAAGGTCCACTTTCACGTCGTTTCTCTGACAAAGATCCATTTGATCTACGAGGTCTTTGATCCATATCAAGGCATGGTACGTAGGAAGCCACCACGAGGTTCAAGTCCACCCATCATCATACACGTCGAGTTCTACCTACATCCAGCACGATGTTAAACTGCATTTCCAGTCCGACAGCAAGCCGTTGTGACTAACCTGAACTACGAGGTCTTTGATCCATGTCAAGTCATGGTACGTAGGAAGCCTCTAAGAGGTTCAAACCCACCATCCGGTCGTTCCGACCTCATTCACGTCGGTTCACCCCCGTCCTGCATGACGTTAAACTGTATTCCAAAACTTGAACTACGAGGACTTTGATCCGTGTCAAGGCATGGTACGTAGGAATCATCCCGGAGGTTCAAGCCCATCTCCCATCGGACCAAGGTCCCTCATTTACGTCAGTTCACCGACACCCACCGCCCAACGTTTATTCAGGTCAGGGTTCACTACCGTCCCACATGACGTTAAATTGTATTTCATCAATCATCCGAACTACGAGGACTTTGATCCATGCAAAGGCATGGAACGTAGGAAATCGTCCCAAGGTTCAAGCCCACCACTAGTGGACCCCTGGGTCCATTTTCACATCGGTTCACCGATGAAACCCTTTTAACTACGAGGGCTTTGATCCATGTCAAGGCATGGTACGTAGGAAGCCTCCCCAAGGTTCAAGCCCATCTCTCATCGGACCAAGGGCCACCTTCACGTCGGTCCACTGACGATGCCCATCGGACCAAGGTCCACCTTCATGTCGGTACGCTGACGATGCCCATCGGACCAAGGTCCACCTTCACGTCGGTTTACCGGCACCATCCTGAACTACGCAGACTTTGATTCCCTACCACATGGATACGTAGGAAGCCCCTTTAAGGATCAAGCCCAACTTCACTGTCGCCCCTGCAATGGTCCCATTTCATTCCCCCTCGGCTTCATTAATCCATCCATCACCCAACCTGATTCTCACCCGGGCCGCCACATCCCGGTGGGATCATGCCATCCACCTCCCCGCTGCTCCAAGCAGCGCATGGGCCGCTTTCCACGTGTAAGGCCCATCATATTTATGGGTCGTTGTCCTCTCTGTACACCCCGATACATCACCCCTTCGAACTACGTGGGTTTTGATCCCTGTCCTCTACATAGGGTACGTAGGAAACCTCCAAGAGGTTCAATCCCAACCAATGGTAATGTACCCCATCCTAGGGTGCACTTCCCCTGATCCGCCCTCAGTGGTGTTCAGATCAGCCATTACGGTGTGACATCTCCCCTCTACGAGGCACACCGCCATCGATCTGTCTCTATGGGACATTCTGATCACCCTCATTCCGTCTCCGCAAGATGTTAAACTCGCGGCCTACCTTGTGATAAACATGAGATGCCTGAGGAAAACCTCAGATGTAACGCCTTTGGTGTAACCATCTTCGCAAGACGTTAAACATACTGCATACCCTGTGTTAAACATGGGAAGCTGAGGAAAACCTCAGATACATGCCTTGGGTTATACACCCTTGAGATTCCCTCTTATGAGGAAGAATACAGGATCCCCTTTGTCCACGCACCCAGAGATGCCCCAGCATGCCCGATGTTTCCGTCTACTCCGACAGAATGTCGCTACCATATCAAGACCCTGTGGAAAGTCTTCAAAGAAGTAGTGCAATTAACCGGCATCCGTGAAGATATGGCACCGGGAATGAGATTCACGAACAATGTATTAAATCTATGAGGGAGACCAGGACTAGGTGATGAGTTCTGAGGAGGAATCCACAGAAGGAAGAACCGATTTCCCATCATCCTGTTTCGATCAAGGAGAAGACGTACCTGAACAAGGAACTAATGCCGCCCGCCTTTGGAAAGCGGGAATGTGGGGCAACAAGCATCGCATCCTCTACGGATGGATGCACGCGCCCCGGCGAAAGCGTCGGAAACAGCCACGAACAAGCCAATATGCCACAGCTCGGCCCCAAACTGGTCACAAGTATGGCGAACTCAGAACTCCCAGGCCCACTCTCTTGTAAAGTTTCCCCTGGACCGCATGTTCCAATCTTTCAGCTAGCCCTTTGTGTCATTCATGACTCTCTGACAGAACATGCTCGCGTAGAGGGCCGAAGAATTCTCTATGATAGGATCATCCCCAGTAATGGTCCTGGTACTTGGGTTCAGGACATATACATCCATATGTCTGGTTTCTCTAGAAGGATGGCCATTGTTGGTGATGTTGTAGCGAGGATGCTCGTCCTCCCGGGTCACCCATGACCGCGGTGTGTCCACTTCGAAGCCCGGCAGGGGAACCTCCTCCAGGATGCCAAAGTTCCAGAGTGGGAGGTTGTCAGATAAGGTATACACCTTTTATGATGGGGTTAGCAGATTGAACAAGGTTAGGTTGCTGGAAACGATCACCTTGGCGCCATAAACCTCCTCGTTCAACGCCATTTCGGTTCTACGAGCAGTGGCTTCCCCCTCATCAACTTGGTGTGCAGCCATCTCGAATATTTTGGGAGTCGTGCTAAATCAGGATGTAGTGCATGAAATAGGAAGCTTCGGTGCGAAATCCAGGATTTGGGTGTGCAATCATCATGCTAGGCATGGAATATCCCGAGTAGGAGCGCAATGGCGGCCGAAATTCAGAGGGAATTACGCGCAACCAAATTGTTTTTACGCGCAGCCGCGGGTGCAATTTCGCGCATGAGAGTAGTATGCCTATCGCGTGGAAAAGCTTGAGTACGGAACTTGGGACCCAGCTCCCATTATATAGGTGATGCCATGGTTCGACGCTGCGCGGAAAGAGAATTCCGCGTAGATCCAACGTTTGGCGCACCCCGTGGGATTTTTATGCCCAAAATGCCCAGGAGATGCACTGCTTCGGCATTTCGGCATTACCATCGGAATCCTATCATTGCGAACTCTCGCTGATCCAATTCTGAGGGGGGGGGGGAATTTGTAGACGCAGAAAAAATTCTATAACTCTTAGAGGACGTTTCGAACTGACGAAGAGAAGTCATATTCGGACTTAGAGACCCGGAAGTGGTGAGCGAATTTAAGGAGGACTTGCGCAAAAAAATGTCGTTCGCGCGAAGGAAGTTTGGGATTCGTGTAAAAATAGTGGTATGGAGCATAATTTTGCACGCCTGGTTCCGCGCGGTGAGGAGTTTCACACCGACGGGTCCCGGTGAGGAACATTTCGCTCCCCGCCCGGATTCCGTGCCAGCGGATGCAAATAAATAAAAGGCGACCCCAACCGTTTCGAGGTTGAAAAAATCCGGACCAGCTCCCGTGCATGCAAACCATACTCCCGCGTGTGCAATATGACTTCTAGGTAACTCCTATTTTTGTACAATCTTACCCCGGGGTTCGTCATTGCGCGCAACCCCACTAGCTTAAGTAAATTTTCCAAACTCCTTCGGGTTCTTCCTTTGCGCGCAATCTGTGTCCCTTGAGTGCAATCCCTTCCAATTGCGCACATTCTCATCAAATTGTACATAATCCCGTTGATAGGTTTCCCCGTGCGCAATCCTTCCATTGTGTGCAATCTGCTGACCCAATTGCGCGCCATCCCGGTGTATTGCGCGCAAACCTTCTATTTGCGCGCAAAACCCAGGACCTCTCACCTTGACGCCCTGCATAGGCACCCGATGCCTTCCATGCCGGGCATGCACACCATGCATTGTTTTCCCGTACGGCCTTCCATGCTCGAACGAAGTAACCTCAATGTCCCTTGGGTGGTGTTCCCCGTTGCATTGCTTTTCCTTATGCTTTTTAGCATAGGCATGCTAATGGCTATTGCTTCTTCGCATAGCCACGCTAACGTAGACCCCTCGATGGTTCTCCCTACGTCCCCCTTCACTACGGCCTTGCTGATGCCTTCCCTCCCACAAGGGGTAGAGGGTGTTGGGAATGTAATCCATAGGGGTGTGGAGTGAACGCACCTCATCCATACTGCAGGACATTAAACTTCTAAGCACCTTGTCGTTAACACATGACGTTAAACTGTGGTCTGACCCCATTCCTCGCATGCAGGGTCCCCCCCGGCTCGGACATTACTTACGCTCACTCATCTCCACTGGAATGGATTATTCCTCACATGGAAATAAATCCTCCTTGTTGGTGTGGTGTTTTTCCATGGGGGAAGGGATGCCTCAGAGCGTAAGTCCCCATCCTCTCTTGCGGAAGGTTGCACCCATGCACCTCCGTACTTCCCCACTGCCAAGGCCAGTGGAGTCCCTTTCCCACTATGCTTTGTCGCACCACAGGCCTCCATCTCGGAGTACGCCCCAACACTAAGGGCCTCTCACCACGATTATGCCCTTGTTTCCTCTTTGGGCCACTCAACGGGTAATCCCCTTCCCGCTTCTCATGGACGCACCCATTGCGACATGATCATCTGGTCCCTGCACCCTCTTGTTTCTCACACCGAGAATGACTCACGTGGTCTTAGAGTGCGCATCGACCATGACATCCTCTTATGGGCCTTCTCAGAGCAGAAGACCCATCCCAGCGAACTATATGGGCAGTGATCAATGCTAATGAATTTTACTTAGGAAGCCTCCACGAGGATCAGGCCCACCACCGGGTTGTTCTAACTTCTTCATGTCGGTCCGCCAATACCATGGGCCGCCTCAGAGCGTAAGCCCCATGCCCTCATCCAACATGACGTTAAACTGTATAACCTCGACCCGCATGACGTTAAACTATATACCCTCATCCTGCATGACGTTAAACTATATTCCCTTGTCCCTAATGATGTTAAATTGTATTCCCTCGTCCCGCATTATGTTAAACTATATGCCTTGAACTACGTGGACATTGATCCATTCCAACACATGGTACGTAGGAAGCATCCACGAGGTTCAATCCCATCACTCTGTTGTCCCGACCACCCCCCCCCCCCGCGTTGGTTCACAACCATTATTATGGGTCGTCTCAGAGCGTAATCCCCATACCCACCGTCATTGGCCACCTCAGAGCGTAATCCCCATACCTCACACCCACGTCTCATCCTGACCTCTCCCTCAAGCCCACGTGCCTCAGGAAGCTCATGCCCTTGCCCAGAGATCTTACTCCCTCCAGGATCCAATACATGCGTTCATTCTCACGTGTCGCCACATCAGGTGCCCCACTGTATCACCAAACTACGTGGACATTGATTCCATGCCATGGGGATACGTATGAAACCTACATGAGGTTCAAGCCCATCACTCCATCACCCATCCTGATCCTTACCCGAGCCGCTACATCCCAATGATATCATCCCACCTCATTCCACCACACAGTATCCGGGAAGCTGCCCACGTGCTGGCCCCTACATCGGTCTTCCACCTTGGGGGTCCTTCAATACGATCCACTCTCAGTGTTCCTATCAGTCTGATCCGTCTCTGCCAGACGTTAAACTCGCGGAATACCCCGTGTTAAACATGGGAAGCTGAGGAAAATCTCAGATGATACACAGCCCCCGCGTCCGATGTGGGATGCCTCGGGCTTCCGCACACTCGAGAAGCACTGTGATAAGGGACAGAAGACAGACATGCCAATCCCCATCGTCCAGGAATGCTGACAACACCCCAGCGTGACCATTATCCTCACCGAAGGTTGCTGCCCCGACCAGACCCCTTGGATCGTCTCGAAGGAAGCAGTGTAATTAACTGACATCCATGCAGATATGGCACCAGGAATGAGCATCACGAACCCATATTAAATTTATGAGGGAGACCCGGACTAGGTGAGGAGCTCCGAGGAGGAATCCACAGAAGGAAGAACCGACATCCCATCATCCCAGTTTCGATCAAGGAGCAGACATCCCATAACAAGGAACGGATGTCGCCCGCCTTTGAAAAGTGGGAATGCGGGGCAATAAGCCGCGCGTCCTACCCCCGCGTGATGGAGGTGCACGCGCCCTAGCATAAAATCTTCGGAAACACTAATAAAGAAACTAGTTTAGCCCATGATACCTACTGATGACTTGAGGGGATAGAGCGGGTCCCTACCATTACCTAATATGTAAAATTAGTTCTTCATAACCAATGGGTGAAACATAATTAATATATAAATTTATATTATATCCAGAAATCAATATGAAAATATCATCCCCCAATATTTAAACATAGTCACAATCTATCCGGTGCAATATGGTTAATGGAATCTAAATATTACATTCCCAATAAAACTGATCATAAAAAACCATTAAATATATGTTTAATGATATCATAATAGATCAAACTCGATGAATCATAATATTTATGAATGTATTTTGATATAGATGAAAATATTCTAAATGAGAACATTGAAATTTCTTGAGGAATATACCTATTTCACATTGAAAATCACATGTGATTTTAATTTTATTCATTCATAAAAGAAAGAAATAAATTTGAATGTAACTATTTATAAAAGTAATGGAATATAATAAACATATAGCTATATATATGGAATGAGAATATGATAATTCCATATATATGAAAAAAATTATTTTGTTAATTTTGTAACAAAAGTAATAATGTTTCCTTTTTGAAAAATGGAAGAATGATTTTTCATAAAGAAATTATCAATTTGAAGAGAGAAAAAGATTTCATTTAACAATCATTTGATTATGTTGCTAAGAATTTTTGAAACATTTTTTGAAAACATGTACCTATAATATCAATATTATCTATTGGTGACTTAACATAAACAGTCCCACATAAATAGTAGATTGTAAAATTTAACCTTATTGAATTTTAATAAGTAGAATTTTATTCCAACTGAAATGTTATAATTCAAGTAACATAAACTATCTTGAAAATTAATATATTCATGATATAAAATTTCAACTATGACTTATATACACCTTAAAAAATATTTGTGGTGTATAACATGAAAATTTGACTCAATGAAATAAAATTCAGACAAAGCCCCTTACCAAGATCAAATAATTGATGTTATAATTAATCATATTATTTATTATGTCAAAAAAACATCAATAAAAATGAAAAATTGTAAATAATACCATATTATATACCATCGTAAGATTAGAAATAATATTATTATTACATAATCTAATATGTAGAAGTTTAAAATATATTATATTCATATTTAATACATATTATATTCTCCTTTTATAACATCTCAAAACAGGTTCATTAAAAATATTTCATTATTTTCAACGTTTCGGGGATGTTCATTTTTTGGTATAATGTCTTGTTCACTTATGTATTACAATATATGTTTATATAATATATAAATTAAACAAATTTAGTTAATTTAGATTTTATTACATCACATCAATTAATTTAAGGGTTCCCAAATAACATTTTTCTCCCTAACACAAGGATGATTCATTTAATATGAATCTAATGATAAATGTTTAGTTTATTTTCGTGGGTTTTCCAACCATCACGAACTAGTCTTGAGTTGTATAATATAAGCACTATAGATTTTTTCATGAAAATTGAAAAAGATATAAAATACCTATTATATTATGTTTCAACCAAAATATTACTTTTGATACTATCCATGAAGGTGGTAATATAAAAGAAGATAAGAGAGGTTTTATTAGAATCAAAATTAATAGAGGATTCTTGAGAAATTTACCTCTCATGTAAAGACTCGTAAATTTCAAGGAAATTTTTTTCCTAATTTTCTTTGGAATTTTAAAAGAACACAGTTTCTGACGGCACCTGATTCTGATGCCCGGTGTGCCCGAAATCATTTTCCGATGTTTGGCTCGGGTACATTCAGTGAACGGACGAGCATGTTTTTCTAACTTTTGAACCTTTTCCCGGAATCGAATTCTGAGGGAACCGATGAAATCGCAGTGCCGGTATTTGCTTAGAAACGCCTCTTCAGGAGTTGCGTTTCCTCCGGTGTGGTTTTTAATTTTTGGGCATAAAGTTAAGAAATAAAATAAATTGTTCGACAACCTTTATTTTATTTCACTTAAGCCACTTGAAGCCACTTGAATGTCACATAAACTGAGTTGAAACGGATAGGGTGCTATCCAGAAATATCCTACCCT
This sequence comes from Viscum album, assembly GCA_963277665.1. Classification (NCBI taxonomy): domain Eukaryota; kingdom Viridiplantae; phylum Streptophyta; class Magnoliopsida; order Santalales; family Viscaceae; genus Viscum; species Viscum album. Next base: position 397,823,591 of record OY728161.1, read on the forward strand.
CTTGGTAGGATATTTTTGAGGTGGGGCCCACACGAGCCCCGCCGTTTCTTTTCCGTTAAGTAACGCACTCGCAAAAACCCGTCATTATGAAAGTCAAATGACGTGTTTTCTTAAAATTCATAACGCACCATTTAATTGGGTGGTTTTATTCGTGAATTAAATGGGCGGTTTCTTTCGTTGAATTAATTCAACGAATTGATGGGTTGTTACTTACCTTTTTCGTTTGTTGGCGTAATAATAAAATAAGACCAACACGACATTTGGAGGATTACACGTTGAGAGGCTTGACAGAATCCTTGAGCCTTCATCCTCCTTCGCGAAGAACTCGAAGAACGCAAAGAACACCGAACTCCGACGAAGAACACTGAACCTGCAGAAATCGACGAAGCGACTCCGTGTTCCGCGACGCCGACGTTCCCTTCCTACAATGTTCTTCTGCTACGTCTCTTCCTCCGCAACGAAATCTTCGATCAGCTGTTTGAGTTTTCCGACTCAACGCCGGATTCCGCGACGACGTGACACCCTTCCGCGACGACGCGACGATCCCCTCCTTCCGTGATGAACAAATCCGCGACGAACGTGCGTACGACGACGACTACGAGGTAGGGGTTGTTGTGAAAAATTCCTTTTTCCCGTGATCTTTTCTTTTAAAAGTGAAGAACCCGGAAAATAAGAACAATTTTAATCCATTAAAATTGTTGATTCATGTGTTGAATATTTTTCTCCTGTTGTTTTTATCTAACGTGAAGGGTGCAGGCCAAATGAACACGGACCGACGACCCTCCGTCGTTCTTCGTTGTTGTGCGGATTTGACGGGTGATGACGGAACGTGACGCAACGGAAGTTTGATGGTTCCGCAGTGAAGAACGAGTCCCGGGAGGAGAAGCGGCACAGACGGGAATGCAATCGGACCACCGGCGGCGCGGGTCGCCGGTGCGGCAGCGCCGGAAGCCGGGGGCAGCGGCGCCCCGGAGTGCCACCGGACAGGGCCACCGCGACTGAATCCGTGGAGGCGGCACCCGCGGACCCATGGCTGCGCGGGTCCGGCGCACTCGGGCGCGGCAAAGCCGCGTCCTTTGATCCAGCGCGGCCCCAAGCGGGGGGCCGCGGGGGCGGCGCCCCGCGGCATCCAGCTGCTCGGCCGCTCGGCCGAGCCGAGCCAGGATGGTCCGACCAGCCGGGTCGCGCCCTGACTGCGTCATACCGAGTCGGGTCGACCCAGTTCGGCCGACCCAGAGGGGTCGGGCCGGGTCGGCCCTGGCCCGGACCCCCCGTCTTCGGACCTTTTTCGGTCAAATGCCCGTAACATGAGCTACGGGCCTCCAAACGACTCGCTGTCAGCGGAAACACGATCCTTGGATCGAGATGGTCATTTCAGTATATCGCACTCAAGGTTTCGGAATACTTTGAGTTCAGCCGGGTTGGTTCGTACACGAAACCAACCGGGCCTTCGGAGCGGAAACGCTCATATCTTGAGCTACGAACGTCTGATTGACGTGCCGTCGGCTTTTTTGAATTCCTCTAAGTGAGACGGATCTTTTGGCTCACTCTGCCCGAAGTTTGGACGTAGGTGGAGTACAGTCGGGTAGGTTTTTCCTTAAAAACCAACTGGGCCCCTGGGACGAAAAAGCCAATAACTCTCAGACCGAGCGTCTGATTGACGCGCCGTCTGCGACGTTGAGTTCTTGTTGACGATACGGAACATTTGGATACATCAACTATGGAATTTGTGTCAGTTGATGTATCAGCCTCTCGGATCGTGGAGCGGACCCTCCCGAACGAGCTTGCTGTGTGCGGGAACCCTAGAACTGGCTGTGACTGCTACTTCGACAGTGACGACCGTGCAGAGATCCTCATTGGACTGCGACGACGACTGTCCAGAGATCCACAGTGGACTGCGACGACGACAATGCAGAGATCCTCAGTGGACTGCGACGACTACTGCACTCAGTAATCCTACTTGGATCAGTGCTACAGGTCCTGTGTGGGCCCGATCCTGTGTGGGTCAGCGCTCAGCGGTTCTATGTGAGCCAGTGCCTACAGGTCCTGTGTGGGCCAGATCCTGTGTGGGTCTTTGCAGGGGTTAGTACCAATCGATCCTTTGTGGGTCTGACGACTTAGATGGATCAGTGATCATCTTTATCGTCATCCGAAGAAGTATACCTATGTGAGCTAAATCCTGTGTTACCCTCCTTTGTGGATTGTGTTGAGCTATCCTATGTGGATTTACTGTTTAATATCCTTTGTGGATTGTGATGTGCTATCCCGTGTGGGTATACGTTTGCTTTCCTGTGTGGACTGGGTTGTTCTTGGGCTCGGACGTTGGAGCCGAACGGGAATTGTTGACTTAGTTATATGTATGGGAATATACCTAAGCCGTGTTAGATGTTACTTCGTGATTGTATCGTTCCTTTGTGGATTATCCTTTGTGGATTTCGGGAGACCTTCGGGGGTCTCGGGGTCCCTACTGAGTAGCTTATACTCACCCCTGCATGGGCTTTACCTGCACTACGTTGTGTTGGTTGCAGACGACGGACAATGCTGATTGGGGTGGAGGCGTGCGGAGCAGGACGATACCTGGAGGTGGACCACTGGGCGGGACGTACTCGGAGCGGTTAGGTGGACCCTAGGAGCAGTGGAGGCTATCTGTACCCACCCTTCAGGTGGGACTTCCAGAGGACTGCTTGATGCTGCAACTTTTCCTTTCAGTTGATATTTTCCCCTTTCAGTTGTGCTTTAAAGTTGGGCTTGTATTTCCGACCCCCTTTACTTTCAGCACAGCTTGTTACAGTTTTTAATTAGTGTTTACTTTTCCGCTTGCTTACTCTGTGGTGCTTGTTTTCTTTTCAAAGGAAATGCCTTTCCTCTTTCCGGGATTGATGCCTTCGTGCTAGTCTCCAGCCCATGGCCTATGGAAGGCGGGCTTGGGGTAGTCACGGCACGGGCCCCGAGGACGGGTCGTGACAAATTGGTATCATAGGTGGTCGGTTCTACCGCAGCCTCTGATATTTCTTCTATGTGAAGAAATAGTGTTTAGTGTATTGAGTGTGGTTATCAGTCCATGAAGTCCAGTGTTGGTGCGGCGGCCAACGTATCCGTACACCAGGACCCTGACTTCTGATTTCCGACTTAATGCACGAAAACATTGATTGCATGTGTGTTTCAAGTTTTCTTTGTGATTACTTGTGTCAGCTCACCAGGTATACTGTTCTGACCGTGGCGCACTTGTTTCCTTTTCAGGATGGCCCGACGACAGTAGCCAGCTAGGGTTCCGAGAGTAGAGCACGACGACAGCCCGCCGAGCGATGAGGCATCAGTACAGGGTCCGTTGACAGTAGAGGCACCAGCGGTAACTTTACCCGCCGAGCCCCCGATGCATCCAGCATCGACCGCTGACGATGCACGTCACCTCGGAGATCTGCATGAGTTCCAGCACCAGCAACCACCTAGGTTTCGTGGGGAGACGGATTCCCAGGCAGCCGAGGACTGGCTGGAGGTGATCGTTCGAGTTTTCAGGCTAGTGAGGACACCAGCAGACCTCATGCTGATCCTCGCGGCGAGCCTACTGCACGCAGCAGCAGGACGATGGTGGAGACTGATGCTCCAGGTGCACGATGAGACCTCTCTCATCTGGACGGACTTCGAGAGCCTCTTCTGCTCAGAGTTTGTCCCGGCCACCCTCCGTGCGGTGCGAATTCAGGAGCTTCTTCACCTGCGGCAGGGCAGCTTGACGGTCGGCCAGTACGTGGTGAGGATCACCGATCTTTATCGCTACTCGACCGACATGGTACGAGACCCCTTCTTCTGGGCCCGGACCATTGGTCATGGATTGAGACACGAGATCAGGGCATCACTGATCTCCTTCAGCATCCCGACCCAGGCAGGACTGCTAGAGCGAGCCCTTCTGATCGAGAGCTTTCTGGATGAGTCCACAGCGAGACCTACCGCAGGGCGGCAGGTAGCAGAATATTCAGCAGCTGGTAGCCGAAGGATGACTCAGGGTTCCAGGCAGACCAGACACTCTCGTAGACGACCTCAGGACACTGGCTCAGCCGTGCGGGGCACACAGCGTAGAGCCAGTCTTCTGAGAGGCAGGCGGTGCTACTCGTGCGGCGGGCAGGGCCACATGGCTCGTGACTGCCCGACCCGCCTTACCGTGGAGCAGCAGACAGTGGAGGGGCCACCCAGTCATAGGAATAGGGTCGACTGTGGTGGTCCGCAAGGAGGAGGCGGACGTGGAAGATGACCTGGCCGAGCAGCCGGAGGTGGGAGACGCTTTGAGGCTCTGCCACCACCACCACCAGGAGGTCCACCCCGACCACAGGGAGCTGGCGGGCAGAGATAGGCACATCTCCAGGTAGTGGAGGCCTACAACCACGACACGCAAGAGATGATTCGAGGTACGATCTGTGTCTATTCCACCCTTGCTGTAGTTCTTATAGACAGAGGAGCGAGTCACTCTTTCATAGCCGCTGCCCTTGTTCGGAGCTCGGAGATTCCGACAGAGCCGTTGGCTCGATCATTACGTCTAGATACTCCTACGGGAGCAGACTCGACAATTACGCACTGGTGCCGGTAGTGTGAGAATACTCTAGGAGGCGAGAGCTTCGGCTGGGATCTTCTTGTAGTAGCGTCGAGGCCTTACGACGTCATCTTGGGCATGGATTGGTTATCTACCGTCCATGCTCAGATTTACTATTTTAGGCGCAAGGTGCGATGTGTGCGCACCTATGGGAGCAGGTTCACCTTCACCGGCGATAAGGGAGCCTTCGCAGCACAGGATGGACTCACGCAGAGGAGAGGGCAGCCCATCACTCATCAGTTGGCTAGCCTCATCCTTGGAGCAGTTGACGTGTGGAGTCCTAGTTTTCCTGTAGTGGTGGATCAGTATGCGGACGTCTTCCCCGACGACATTCCAGGGCTACCTCCTCGCAGAGAGGTAGACTTTTATATTGATCTATACCCCGGGATAGCCCCGATATCCAATCCAGCGTATCGGATGGCCCCCACTGATCTTCGAGAGCTATGGGTACAGTTGGAGGACTTTCAGGGCAAGGGGTTCATCTGACCCAGTGTTTCACCCTGGGCTTCCCCGATTTTTTTCGCCAAGAAGGCGGATGGGAGCTTGCGACTGTGTGTCGACTATCGTCGCCAGAACCAGGTGACAGTGAGGAACAAGTATCCGCTACCAAGGATTGATGACCTCTTCGATCAGATCAAGGGAGCATGGTGGTTCTCGAAGATAGACCTCAGGTCAGGCTATCATCAGCTCAGAGTTCGAGACGAGGACGTGTAGAAGACGACCTTCAGGTGTCGGTATGGTCACTATGAGTTCTTGGTTATGCCTTTCGGCGTAACCAATGCTCCAGCAGTGTTCATGAGCCTCATGAATAGGATCTTCCAGCTATACCTCGATCAATTTTTCATGGTCTTCATCGAAGACATTTTGGTGTACTCGACCACAGAGGAGGAGCACGCCTACCACTTGCGGGTTGTACTAGACACACTCTGAGAGCACCAGCTTTATGGAAATCTCTCGAAGTGCCAGTTCTAGTTACGTGAGGTCCACTTCTTGGGGCATGTAATTTCTGAGGTGGGAGTTGCAGTGGATCCCACGAAGATCGAGGCAGTGCTAGCTTGGGAGCCACCCAGGAGCGTGATGGAGGTGCGGAGTTTCTTGGGTCTAGCCGGATACTATCGGAGATTTGTGCCAGACTTCTCCAGAGTTGCGGCGCCACTCTCATCTTTGACGAAGAAGGGGAAACCATTTGTGTGGTCAGACAGATGTCATCAGAGCTTCCAGGAGCTGAGGCAGAGATTGACCAGTGCACCTATCATGAGGTTGATTGAGGAGGGAGTTGGATACGTAGTCTACTGCGATGCATTAGGGACCGGACTCGGGTGTGTCCTAATGCAGGAGCGGGACTTCATTTCATATGGATCACGTCAGTTGAGGCTGCATGAGCAGAACTACTCTACCCAGGACCTAGAGTTAGCATCAGTTTTCTTCGCTCTGAATACATGGCGGCACTATCTGATGGTCGAGTGCTTTACAGTCTTCTCTGACCACCAGAGTCTCAGGTACATCTTCTCGCAGAAGGACCTGAACCTGAGACAGCGGCGATGACTCGAGTTCCTCCAGTACTATGACTTTGAGATAGTCTATACTCCTGGGAAGGGGAACGTGGTAGCCTATGCCCTCAGTAGGAGAACGGGCATCCAACTACATGAGGAGGCGACAGAGCAGCTAGCCGCTTTGCATATATCCTTCGTGGATAGGGATGGAGCAGCCTTCCTTCAGTCTCTCACAGTCACTCCTCGACTACTGCAGCGGGTTAGAGAGTCACAACGTGAGGATGCTGACTGTGAGACGCGGCGTGCACAGATATCCTCGGGACAGGCACCTGATGGCTTCTCCTTTGGAGCAGAGGACAACATCCTTTTCAGAGGACGTACCTTGGTACCAGTCGCTTTACGAGAGGAGGTGCTGAGAGAGTTTCACACTTCTCCTTTGGCAGTACATCCTGGAGTGGCAAAGATGTACCAGGATCTCAGACGACAGCACTAGTGGTCGGGCATGAAGAAGGCTGTGGCAGAGTTCGTTTCACGGTGCCTCACCTGCCAGTAGGTGAAGGTAGAGCATCAGGTACCAGCAGGCTTGGTACAGCCCATGGAGGTCCCGGAGTGGAAGTGGGACGGGATATCTATGGACTTCGTGACTGGACTTCCATGCACTTTCAGAGGTCACGACTCCATTTGGGTGATTGTTGACCGACTCACCAAGTCGGAACACTTCTAACCAATCAGAGAGCAGGGCTTAGTGGAGAGCTTGGGGCGTCTCTACGTTCAGAAGATTGTACGGCTTCACGGTGTGCCATCGACTATCGTCTCCGATCGGGATTCTCGTTTTACTTCTCGGCTTTGGATGGGGTTGCGGGAGGTGTTCGGGACGCTGCTACGTCTAAGCATCGCCTTTCACCCTCAGACGGATGGTCAGACGGAGAGGACCATTCAGACTCTCGAGGACATGCTCCGCGCATGTGTCCTTGACTTTGGTCACATCTGGGAGGACCACCTACCCTTGGTGGAGTTTGCGTAAAACAACAGCTACCCCTCCACCATTGGGATGGCACCGTACGAGGCGTTGTACGGCAGGCCTTGCAGATCTCCTTTGTGCTGGACAGACCCTGGGGAGTCAGCACTTGTGGGACCAGAGATGGTCCAGGCCACGACAGAGAAGGTCCAGGTCATCCAGGAGCGGATGAGAACAGCTCAGAGCCGGCAGAAGTCTTATGCTGATAGGAGGCAGAGGCCATTAGTGTTCAAGGATAACAACCACGTCTTCTTGCGTGTCTCACCTCGATGTGGTTTGTGGAGATTTGACCGAGGCGGCAAGCTGTCTCCACGCTTTATTGGACCATTCCAGGTCCTCAGTAGGATTGGCGAGGTGGCTTATCGCCTGGAGCTACCACCTCAGTTGCACCGGGTGCACAACGTCTTCCACGTATCTCAGCTGAGGAGATACGTGCATGACCCGACGCACATCATTGACTATGGGGATCTAGGCGTGGATGATGGGAGACTTTTGTGGAGGTCCCGGTGGAGATAGAGGATCGATAGGAGCGGGTCCTACGTGGGCGATCGATTCCTCTTCTGCGCATCAGATGGAAGCACGGGAACCTCCAGGAGAGCACTTGGGAGCGGGAGGCTCAGATGCGTGCTCAGTACCCACATTTGTTTCCCTAGTTTTTGATGTATCTTTACGGGGACGTAAAGCCCTGAGGTGGGAGTAATGTAAAGATCTGTAAATTTCAAGGAAATTTTTTTCCTAATTTTCTTTGGAATTTTACAAGAACGCATTTTCTGACGGCACCTGATTCCAAGACCCGGTGTGCCCGAAATCATTTTCCAAAGTTTGGCTCGGGTACGTTCATTGAACGGATGAGCCAGTTTTTCTATCATTTGAACCGGTGCCCAGAATCAAATTCTGAGGGCACCAATGAAATCGCAGCACCGGTATTTTCTTAGAAACATGTCTTCCGGAGTTGTGTTTGCTCGGGTGTGGTTTTTAATTTTTGGGATTAAAGTTAAGAAATAAAATAAATTGTTCGACAAACTTTATTTTATTTCACTTAAGCGACTTGAAGCCACTTGAAAGCCACTTAAACTGAGTTGAAATGGATAGGGTGCTATCCAGAAATATCCTACCCTCTTGGTAGGTTATTTGTGAGGTGGGGCCTACACAAGCCCCGCCATTTCTTTTCCGCTAAGTAACGCACCCATGAAAACCCATCATTATGAAAGTCAACTGACGCGTTTTCTTAAATTCTTAACGCACCATTTAATTGGGCGGTTTTATTCATGAATTAAATGGGCGGTTTCTTTTGTTGAATTAATTCAACAAATTGATTGGTCGTTACTTACCTTTTTCATTTGTTGGTGTAATAATAGAATAAGACCAACACAGCATTTGTAGGATTACACGTTGAGAGGCTTGACAGAATCCTTGCGCCTGCATCCTCCTTCGTGAAGAACGTGAAGAACACAAAGAACACCGACCTCCGATGAAGAATGCCAAACCTGCGGAAATCAACGACGCGACACCGTGTTCTGCGACGCCGACGTTCCCTTCCTGCAACGTTCTTCTGCGATGTCTCTTCCTCCGCAACGAAATCTTCGATCAGTTGTTTGAGTTCGCTGACTCAACGCCGGATTCCGTGACGACGCGACGCCCTTCTGTGAGGACGCGATGATCCCCTCCTTCCGCGACGAAAAAATCCGCGAAGAATGTGCATACGATGACGACTACGAGGTAGGGGTTGTTGTAAATAATTCCTTTTTCCCGTGATCATTTCTTTTAAAAGTGAAGAACCCGGACAATAAGAACAATTTTAATCCATTAAAATTGTTGATTCATGTGTTGAATATTTTTCTCCCGTTGTTTTTATCTAACGCGGAGGGTGCGGGCCAAACCAACACGGCCTGATGACCCTCCTCCATTCTTTGTTGTTGTGCGGATTTGACGTGCGACGACGGAACGTGTCGCAACGGAAGTTTGATGGCTCCGCAATGAAGAACGAGTCCCGGGAGGAGAAGCGGTGCAGACGAGAATAGAATCGGACCACCGGAGCGACTCTGGTGGCCCGCGGAAGCCGCCAGTGGCGCGGGTCGCCGGCGTGGCGGCACCGGCAGCCTCGGGCAGCGGCACCCCGGCGCGCCACCGGACAGGGCCGCCGCGGCTGAAGCGGCGGCGGCGGCGCCCGTGGACCCACTGCCGCGCGGGTCCGGCGCACTCAGACACGGCAAAGCCGCGTCCTTTGATCCAGCGCGGGCCCACACGGGGGGCCGCGGCACCTCCAAGCCGCGGGGGCGGCACCCCGCGGCATCCAGCTGCTCGGCCGCGCGGCCGAGCCGAGCCAGGTCGGGCCGCCCCCGGACCGGGTCCGACCGCGCCCGGACCGGGTCCGTCTTCGGACCATTTTCGGTCAAATGCCAGTAACATGAGCTAAGAGCCTCCAAACGACTCTCCGTCAGCGGAAACACGATCCTTGGATCGAGACGGTCGTTTCGGTATATCACACTCAAGGTTTCGGAATACTTTGAGTTCGGCCGGGTTGGTTCGTACACGAAACCAACTGGGCCTTCGGAGCGGAAACGCTCATATCTTGAGCTACGGACGCCCGATTGACGTGTCGTCGGCTTTGTTGAATTCCTCTAAGTGAGACAGATCTTTTGGATCACTCTGCCAGAGGTTTGGACATAGGTAGAGTACGGTCGGGTGGGTTTTTCTTTAAAAACCAACCGGGCCCCTGGGACAAAAAAGACAATAACTCTCAGACCGGGCGTCCGATTGACGCGCCGTCTGCGACGTTGAGTTCCTGTTGACGAGACGGAACTTTTGGATACATCAACTTCAGACTTTGTGTCATTTGATGTATCAGCCTCTCGGCTCGTGGAGCGGACCCTCCCGAACGAGCTTGTTGTGTGTGGGAACCCCTAGAGTTTGCTGCGACTGCTACTTCGACAGCGACGACCATGCAGAGATCCTCAGTGGACTGCGACGACGACTGTCCAGAGATCCTCAGTGGACTGCGATGACGACAGTGCAGAGAACCTCAGTGGACTGCGTTGACTACTATATTCAGCGATCCTACGTGGATCAGTGCTATAGGTCTTGTGTGGGCCCGATCCTGTGTGGGTCCGATCCTATGTGGGTCAGCGCTCAGCAGTTCTGTGTGAGCTAGCGCCTACAGGTCCTGTGTGGGCCTGATCCTGTGTGGGTCTTTGCGGGAGTTAGTACATATCGATCCTTTGTGGGTCCGGCGACTTAGATGGATCAGTGATCATCTTTATCGTCATCCGAAGAAGTATACATGTGTGAGCTGAATCATGTGTTACTCTCCATTGTGGATTGTGTTGAGCTATCCTGTGCGGATTTACTGTTTACTTTCCTTTGTGGATTGTGTTGTGCTATCCTGTGTGGGTATACGTTTGCTTTCCTATGTGGACTGGGTTGTGCTTGGGCTCGGACGTTGGAGCCGAACGAGAATTGATGACTTAGGTATATGTATGGGAATATACCTAAGCCATGTCAGATGTTACTTTGTGATTGTATCTTTCCTTTGTGGATTATCTTTTGTGCATTTCGGGAGTCCTTCGGGGGTCTCGGGGTCCCTACTGAGTAGCTTATACTCAACCCTGCACGGGCATTGCCCGCACTATGTTGTGTTGGTTGCAGACGATGGACAGCGCTGATCGGGGTGGAGGCGTGCGGAGCAAGACGGTACCTCGAGGTGGACCACTGGGCGGGACGTAATCGGAGCAGTTAGGTGGACCCGAGGAGCATTGGAGGCTATCTGTACCCACCCTTCATGTGGGACATCCAAAGGATGGCTCGACGCTACGACTTTTCCTTTCAGTTGTTGTTTTCCCCTTTCAGTTGTGCTTTACAGTTGGGCTTGTATTTCCGGCCCCCTTTACTTTCAGCACAGCTTGTTACAGTTTTAACTTAGTGTTTAATTTTCCACTTTCTTACTCTGTGGTGCCTGTTTACTTTTCAAAGGCAATGACTTCCCTCTTTCCAGGATTTACGCCTTGGTTCTAGTCACCAGCCCCTGGCCTATGGAAGGCGGGCTTGGGGTAGTCACGGCACGGGCCCCGAGGACGGGTCGTGACATCTCGAATATCATCTCCATGAATGAACCCTTAAGAAACATGGAATTGGGCATTGGGCGAGGCTCGAATATCTTGGATGTGGGGAGGGTGGGAAGATATGGTTATTCATATATTTTTAGAGCATCAAGGATTTTTTGAGAAATTGGTGCCGAGGGGTGGTATTTATATTTTAGGAGGATTGGTTTTATGTGATTGGATAATTATTTTATAATATTTAAATCTAACAATTTTTTTATTGAATTATTTCTAATTAAATTTGTTTATTGTAAATGTTATAGTATTTTTTAAGGTCTTCAAAAAAGTAAACATAAATTTAATGATTTTTTTTATCCTATGATCCTATTACCTTTTAACAACAACGAGATAAATTATTTTATCTATAATGAGGAAAAACAATTCTTACTAGGGTAAACATTTCATTACTTAAAATAAAAATAAAAATATAAAATAATTTAGAACTCAAGATTAAAATAATATAATAAAATTTAAATTTATTAAAATTATAAATCTGATAAAAATTAATTCTATACATGTTGTTTTTAGAACACATAAAATAGTTTTTCTATAGTTAAAATCACAGTTCTCAAAATATCAAAGCATGTGTCTCTATATTTAACAAATTATGTATTATGTCATTAATTACATACATTTTTTTCAAGATTTATGATTAATAAATTTTAAATCTTGTTCATATAATAATTATCTCATAAGAGTTATGGTATTTCATAAAAACATTATTTTAACATTTTAACCTAAATTTCATCTTCTTTTGAAAATTCCAAACTGTTTACCATAAGATAATTTTTTCGTGTTGATTCCCTAAATGATTTTTATTTTTTAAATAATCTTTATTAAGGTTATTAAATTTAATTTTATTTATTTAAACATAGAATAAAATAAAATTAACTTTTCGGATAAACAATATAAATGATGAATAAAAAATCATTACAAAAAAATTATTTATTTAATTCATAAGTATAATTAATGTTGTTTAGAAGATAAATGTAATATTAATCACACATAATTGTTTTATGTATATTTTAGTTGTCATACTGTAATATTAAATTTTTTAGTTTGTTTAATCTCAGTGTTCTGTGTAAAAAAGGCTATCGAACATGGTGTTCATTTAAAATCTCGTGGTGTTGAAATATAATATTTTTCGTTTTACATTTAATATAATTATTTCAGAATATTGAGAAAATAAAATATGTGATATTAATGGATAAAATGGATTTTAAATAGATGTATATTGGATAATAAAATTTAATGTGATTTATCAAATAAAGATGAATTAATTTTCTCATTATAAATTCATGCATAAAAATAGACAATTATAAATTAAATTGAAACATAAATCCTTAAACATGTTGGTAAATATTGAACCAAAATTCCCATTAAATAATAAAATCATATTAATATTTAAATATTATTTAATTATGATATTTATTAATGTGAATTTTGATGTTCTTGTATATAAAAAACAAAAAATGAAGGAGTGATTATTATGGAATATATTCACTAGAAATCCCATTCAAAATGTCTCGATTTACATTAAATGAATTTGATACTCCTATAAAATAAATAGATACTTATTATACATGTAATATAGTATCATAATAAGATATATAATATTGTATCATATTTCTTAAAACATGTTTTAACTCATTTATTAATGATTCTTTATTAAAATAAATATGTGAAGTCATAACATATATGTTTTTTGATGAATTTTTCTCTAACTCCCCATGGATGAAAATGTAAATGAAATGACTTAAATTATAAAAAACAATGATGAAAAAATTGTTTTAATGATATAGTTATAGCATATCTGTTTATTCATAATTTTTCCTCTTTTATGTTTTGAAATTCAAAAATCGGTCATCTACAACTGTAATCAGGATGTTATTTGGAGTCTGATGGAACAAAATTGATTTTTGGTGAATATTATTATAAAATAATGAATATTATTTTTAATAATAAAATGAATCTAATGAATAGTAGGTTTTGGTATTATTTTATTTTCTTATTGATTTATGATAATGAAATCTTGATTAAATTTTCTATGTTATAACAAATAAGTTATAGTTTAAAAATTGTTAATTTTCAAATAAAATATATTCTTAATTAAAAATTATATTAATAAAATATTAAAAATTAATTTTAAAAAATGGATTCCAATTGTTTAATACGGCATTTTGATAAATTGTGTGGGTGATTTTGTGGTATTTTTTCTAACATTCATTAAATTTTGATCAATAGTGAAATACAATTATCTATATTATATACAAATTATAATATAAATACATACATTTTTACATCCTGACTAATTTAATACCACTTTCTTCTAACTCAAATTAGCACTTTACAATTTGTATCAAAATAATGGAGACTATTTAATGTTCTGGAAAAAAATATTAAAATAATGATTAAAATAATATAAAATTCCTCCTCTCCTAAAATATAAATACAACCCTCATTACCCTCTTCTTCTCAAACCTCTAAATTATATAAAATTTTCTATATTCTACTAAACCCCTGTATAATTCTCTTCCCTATGTCTAAGACTGGATGGCCTCACAAAAAGGCCAAAATGAAATTCCTTAAAGAGGATCTTAAGGAGAAGAGATCAACATGTATGAATCCTCATCAATTTCATGTGTTATCTTTTAAATTAATTTCATTTCTTATAATATATTCCCGAACCAAATATAAGAGGTATGAAATATCTAGAATCATAAATATTCATTATATTGTCATGTTCTTGTAAAACCATAATCATCATTCTTCCTCTTGCTTCCTCTTATTTTAAAAAATCATCATTCGTGATGTGTTGTTTACAAAAATTGTGGACGATATACATTCAATTTCCATTAAATCCATCAAAGATGACCCTAAAACCCTTATAATTGTTGGAAAATAATTTTATTTGTATGATGTCACCTATTTTATGTGATATAATATAATTTTATGCCTGAAATTAATTTTTATAAGAAATAAGTACACGATTATCGGGGATCTTCTAAAAATGATCTAAATGAACATCATTAAGGTTTTATCTAAAGATTCGTCATAATATATGATAACCTAATGTATTATTGTATCATTTTATATTCTGGAAACATATTAATACTATTTCATTCCACTTTTGTAATTTCATTACATTATGGAAAGAAAATCAAATACAATATGTCCATGGAAATCATGTAAAGACCACACCAAAATAAATGAACAGAATAAAATAATTATATTTAAAGAGTAAAATTATGTTATTATATGAACATATCAGGTGTCATAATCCTGAAAAATTCTCTTTAAAATCATAACAACACTCTGTTAACCATTATATCATAGGTTTAGACATGATTGACGTAAGACAAACCTGAGGTAAGGGAATTCACAACACAATTCACATTAATTGGGTTAAACTAATAAATCATTAATTGTGTGGTTTTATGATATTTTCTGGGATGAATATTTTTTTATATTCTGTATTATTATGTTTATTAACATTTTCTATAGATTTTCATTTCATTATATTTATTCTCAAATAAATTTTAAAGGTATTTGGAATTGAATTTTGTAACAAAATCCTCTATTAAACATCTAGTTTTAAATAATTCAAAATGAATGTTTATGTACTAGTATATTGTCTGATGATTATGTAATGGTTCTTGATAATTGATTTTTATTAAGGTTGGTACCTATATATCCCTAAAATTAATTGGGTATTTTAATGTTTGAGTTCGGCTATATTTTTACTCCATGTGTAGTTGCGATGGTTACCAAATAATGTAGTTGTAAGGGTAACATTGTAAGGTAGTCATGAGCGATAAAAATCATAAGGTATCTGGGGTGGAAAAAATATATGTATGTAATTCACCAAGACCCATTCATGATTCTATATATTTTCTTCTTATTTTTGTAAATCTTGTAAAAATCTCAAGATTCACTATGTAAGTATATACGGGTGACTAATAGGTCTTTTTGAAAATAATTTCCTACGTTCATCGACTAATGCTTTTTTCACTTTTAACAATCTTATAGATCCTTTTTTCCCATCCCATGATAATTATTTATTTATATTGTTTATAAGGATGTGAAATACCAAAAATATATACTTGTTAAAATTTATGAATATTGGTTTATTAAATCATGGTTTATTTGAAATGTTTTAGATTTTGAATGAAATGGATACGTTTTTTTAGAGTATGTTCTCTATATAAATGTAGAACATCATGTTTGTAATATATCATAATTCATTGAAACAAAAAACTTTTAAATATCCCTAATATGAAAGGAATATAGTTATTAAATACATTTTTCGATTATGAAATATAATAAGGATGAGTTCTTATGGGTGATATTATTGTATGGTTTGTATGAAATTTGAAATTAGTATGATGTCAAAAGAATACCATAAAATATTTTAAATTATGGTAAATTTGAATTTTTATATCATTTAGATATTACTATTTCTCTTCGACAAAGATATGATTTTTTTGAATGGTTTTCTGAAAAAAAAAACTCGGAAGCTGAAGTGGAAATGCATCGAAAAATTGATATCCTTCTGAATCTTTAGCCTGGAATGGTAGGAAATGGAACCAAATAGTATTTGATTGTAATGGCATAGATGAAATAGGTAATAAATAGTGATTTCATGTTTGCAGATGAAAACCCAAAGGTACAAAAATGGAACATGATGATATTAAAACATTATATGATGCAACACCCTCCTACATTCAGTGGATCTTCTTAACCAATACCAGCATATGTATGGATTCATGGAATTGAATATATATTCGATGTTATGGGTGTTTAGATAATCAAAATTTATGTCTTCCAATGTTTCATTTGGAGGTGAAGATGATCAATGTTGGTTAATGGTCAAGATTATCATAGATAGTGATGACATGGACCCCTTAGAGTTAGATTAATTTAAATGTATTTACCTTGAAAAGTATTTTCTAAATGTTGTTTGACATAGGATGGAGAATAAATTCCTTGAATTGAAACTAATGAATGATGATTCAGTAGTCGGGTATGAAGAAAACTTCTCCTGATTGGAATGGTATTCTCAAAATATTATTCTTGATCATGATAGAAAAATCAACTGGTTTTTACTCTATATTTATGCCAATGTATGGAAGGGAATATTCATCCCATGATTTCAAATGTTATGATAAGCTTGTCTGATTTTCTCAGAGGGTAGATATGGAGTTCTTTATGACCACATGAACTATGAAAATAAGGAGAAGATGATGTCCAAATATAAAGAAGTGGGTAAAATTAAATCATAGAAATATGATGGTAAGAATTACTAGATTCCAATTTCTGAAAGGTGTGTCAAAAAGAACCTTGAGGATTTTCATACAAAAACATTGAAGTGTTTTTGATGTAGTAACTTTAGACATATGGCATGAGATTGAAATAAAAAATATCTTAAAACTAATCCTAATAAAAAAACTGTTAAGTGTTTTTAATGTGGTCAGATGGTTCATGATTCAAATGCATTCACAAAGAATGAGCTGAATCCAGCAAAGAAGCCAGACTATAAGAATAAAGGTGTGGTGAGATCTTTAATGACATAGTCAGTAGATGGAAGGCTACCCAATGAACTTGTATCAGTTTCCTTGTTTTTTTCGTAGATTTTTCTAATTTTTTGTATGATATAGGGTCAATATATTCAATTATTGTGAAGAAATGATCATGTAAATAGGAAATATCACCTCAAAAAATGACCCAGACACATATTATTAAAACAAAAGGGGGGATATTATACCTAATTGTGAAGTCATATTAATGATTGACTTAGTTCCTGATGTAATGAAAATTTAAAAATCCATTTACTGAATGGCCCAAATGGAACTTTTAGAGTTGAAAAATCAGTTCCAGGATTTTATTGATAAATGATTCATTAATCATAGTACATCACCATGGGGTGCTCTAATTTTTTTGTTAAAAAAAGTTAGTCGAATGAGTCGATTAATTGATTACAGAGCATTGATAATATCTCTATTAAAAACAATAATCATTTTCCATGTATTTTTTTCTTGTTTGATCAACACATGGAAGCTCATAACATGTCCATGATTGAATTGAGATCTGGATACCATAAACTGAAGGTGATCGAGGATAAAATCCAGATAACAGCTTTTCGTACAAGATATTTCCATTAGGAATTTGTTGTTAAGCCATTTGTGATAACTAATTAACCTGATATATTTATGGATCTTATGATTATAATATTTTGTGATATATTTTATATGTTTTGGTTGTGTTTAATGATGAAACAATAGTATTTTATAAGAATAAATAGGGGCATGAAAAACATCTAAGGGTTTTTTTATAAACTTTAATGGAAAAACGGTATGGAAAATTTAGCAGGTGTGATTATTGGTTGAATTATATTTTTTTGTGGGTACATTATAAATATGGATGGAATAAATGTTCATACATCCAAAAAAAATGGTTTATTAATGGGGAATACAATAAAATGTTACATTAATTTGTATTTTTCATGGATTAACAGGTTATAATAGAAGGTTTCTTACAATATTTTCAAGCATATCAAGCCTTCTAACTATGTGAACACACAATGTGTTCAATTTTTTTAGAAATAAGAATATGATGTTTGTATTCAATAACATAATAAGGCATTGGTAAAAGCACCATTTTTGGCATAGCCTTCATG
This sequence comes from Viscum album, assembly GCA_963277665.1. NCBI lineage: Eukaryota > Viridiplantae > Streptophyta > Magnoliopsida > Santalales > Viscaceae > Viscum > Viscum album. The sequence goes on from OY728161.1 coordinate 397,841,457, forward strand.
ATATGGTTATTTTTTCATCTATATCAACTATTCACTAAAGGTACAAGGTTGTGTTTTGATGAAAATGATCAAGTAATTTCATATGATTCAAGAAAACTAAAACCTCACGAGTGAAAATATCCCACACATGATTTGGAAATGGCCGATGTATTTTTCACGTGGAAAATTTAGAGGCATCATTTATACATATCCAAATTTCAAATATATAAAAAAAAATATCAGAATTATATATTAATCATAAGGAAGTAAACATGTGGTAGAAAAGATGGATTGAACTGATAAAATGTTATGATTTCATAATCAAATACTATCCAAGAAAACCAAACCATGTGGTGGATTCCTTGAGTCGAAAGCATCACGCATCATTAACCATGTTATGTTCGGAATGTGATCCATTGATTAATGAACAACTATTTTTGGATTAGTTGTTGTTGGTGAAGAAAATACATCTATTTTGTTTCATGTATTAGTGAAGTCATCATTATTGTATAAAATTAAAAAATCACATAAGGAAGACTGTGAGTTATAGAAAAAGGTTTAATTGGTTAAAATGGGAATCTTTCCTAAATTTAACCTTGATTAAGAATGTGTATGTAGATTTGGAACAATATTTTGTGTCCTAATGATCCCCAGTTGAATAAGACTTTATTGGGTGATGCTCATAGTTCTCCATTTTATATTCATCCTATTATTTCTAAGATATACAGAGTCCATTAGAAGTATTAATGGTGGAATGGAATGAAAAGAGATATTGTGAAATTTACCATAAAATTCATGACATGTCAATAAGTTAAAGCTGGGTATAATTTACTAAAGGTAATTCTTAATACTTTACTAGTGCTAGAGTGAAAATGGAAAAATATATCCATGTAATTTGTTATAGGACTACCCAAGACTTCTTTATGTAACAATTAAATCGAGTTTATTGTTAACAGACTGACTAAATTATCTAATTTAATACCTATTTGAGATAAAATGTTTTTTATTAGTTATCTCAATTTTACCTAAAATATCTTTCAACATTACATAGATTGACTCTCTGCATTTTGACTCACCAGGATCCAAGGGGAAATTTTAATATTTTAAAGGGCCTTCAATGTTATTGGGCATAGAATTTAATTTCAGTATAGATTTTCATTCTCAATCAGATGTGATGCCAGAACAAATGATTCAGACTATATAAGAAATGCTTCAATATTTTTCAATGGTCATATAGGGAATTTTGTATAAAATTAAATATTAAGTGGAGTTTTATTATAATAATAGTTTTCATTCTAATATATTGGTGGAACCTTTTGAATAAATGTATGGTAAGTGGTTTTTAAATATATATTTTTAGGATGAAGTTAGAGAATGTATTTTTATTGGACCAAAATTTATAGAGGAGGAGTATGAAAAAGTGGATATGATCTTTCAAAACATGAGGAAAACATAGAGTCGGTTGAAAATTTATGAAGACAGTAAGAGAAAAAACATTCTTTTGAGGTAGGGGATTATTATTTTTTAGAATCTCACTATGGAAAAGGGTTGTGAGTTTTGGTAAGAAATAAAATCAAAGAACACAGTTCATTAGAACATATGAAATCCTATTGAAGGATGTACCATCTACCTATAGATTATATTTGACTCCATGTTAATCTTATGTAAAAAATTATTTTCATTTTTCGATGGTGAGAAATTATGTGGTTGATTCATCTCATTTCAGGAACCCAAATGTAGTTCAGCAGGAAGAGAACATTGCTAATGAAGACATACCAGTTTAGATTATTTATCGAATAGATAAAGCATTGAAGAATAATTTAATCCACTTGGTAATGTTTTTTTGGAGAAACCACATGGTTGAAAAAACAACATGGGAGTATGAAAATGCTACAAAGTAATGGTACCCTCACTATTTTTATATGTAAATAAATGATAAAAAAGCATAGGATACTAATTTTAGAAGGTAGAGAAAATGTAACAACCAAAGGTTTTACAAATAAATTAAATTCATGAAATAATAAAACTCTAGGAAATAATTTTTTTTAAGAGACTCTTATAATGTATCCATTAAAGCATTATTTTCCTGCTACAATGTTTTGAATTTTGAAAAACTATTATCTACAATTATGATCAGAATGTTATTTGTAGTTTGATAGAACCAATATGATTTTTAGGGAATCTTATCATACCCTAATTAACAGAAAAATTAATTATCATATCACCCTAATAAAGAGAGAATTTCGTTATAATTTTATTATTTTAAGGATTAAATATAATGTCATCGTGATTAAATTTTCAAGAGTAACAAATTTTTTAATAGTTTTAAAAATTATAATTTTCAAATAAAGTGTGATTTTATTTTAGAAATTAAATGAAAAATATATTAAAAAATAGTTTCTAAAAATGGATTGCATTTTTTTATTTTGAATGTATAAAAATTATTAGGGTGAATTTCTGGAATGATTCACAAATTCTGGAATTTTTTATGAATATTCAAATAATGTAAAATAACATATATACAAATTATTTTTTAAATACAATATTTTTTACATATTTTATGATTTAATCCCACTTTTGTCAAACTCAAATTCCATGTTTACTCTTTTTATCACATTAATGAAGTCGATTAACATTATTGGACCAAAATATTAAAATAATGCTTAAAATAATTTCAAATCCATCCTCTCCACGACTGTTAATTCCACCCTCATTACCCTCTTACAATCATACCTCTAAAGCATTGAGAATTATCTATTTATCCCAAATACCCTTCCCAAGGCCCTTACCCACGTCCATGTACTTCTAGTCTCTCCAAAAGGCAAAAACCAAAGGCATGTGATTATCGAGGAACTGCAAAAATGATCTAATCAAATATCATTATTGTTTTATCTAATTAATATTCATCATATATGAGAATAATTATTTATGGTATCATTATATATCATGGAAACATATAAATACCATTTTATTCTACTTTAATACTTTCATTTCAATACAATATGAAAATCAAATACAATCCCACCATTGAAATCATGAATTTAACACACCTAAAACAATGAATGAAACTAATTAGTAATAATTAATGGGTGAAATGATGTTATGAAATGATCATATAATGATATATAAATTGTAAATTTTTTCTAAAAAATAATAACACTCTTTTATCCATTATACAATTGTTTTAATCATGTTTGAAGTTAGACAAACCCGCTGTAAGGGAATTCGTAATACAATTATCATTACTAAGGTCAACCATGTACTTCATTAATTTTGTGGTTTGAAGATAATTTTTGTGATTCATTTTTTATTATGTTATGTTTTGTTATGTTAATTTATATTGTATAAAAATATTCCATTCATTATATTTACTCTCGTATTAATTATATGTTATTTGTAAGGGACGTTTCTTATAAAATCTTCTTCTAACTTTCATGTTTTACATAATTCTATGCGAATATTTTTAAAAAATAATTCATGTTTGATGATTATTTTGTTGTAATGGGGAATTTTTTATTATTAATAGAGGGACCTATGTAGTCCTCCAATGTATTTGTTATGTGTATGTAGAAGTTCAACGATATTATTACTCTATGTGTAGATGCGATTGTAACACCATAAGTTTTCTAGGAGGGATACATTGTAAGGTAGCTATGTGGGTTAAAAAATTTAGGGTAGCAACAATGGAAAAAATATAACTATGTAATTCCACAATATAACTTTATGGTTCTACTTATTTTCTTTATGTTTTTTGGAAATCTCATGTACACCTTATGTTTCACAGAGTATGTATATATGGGTGGAAAATATATCTTTTTGAAAGTGATTTCATACTTTCATAGACTATTGAGTTGGCTTTACTAAATTTTTATCCATTACCGAGATTTTGTGATCATCCCAAGTTTTTAATTGATTTTCATAGTTTATAAGAATTTTTAATACAATGATTCATTCCATGTAAAATTCTATGATGATTTATAAATGAAATCATGATTAATTTGAAACGATTTATATTTTGGAAGAAATAGATAGAATTTTTGTGGTATTTGATCTATATAAATGCGGAATGTTGTGTATTTGTTATATCTGAACTCTCTATAACTATAACCATTAATATATCCTCAATATGAAAGCAAGAGTTTTCTTGACTATAATTCATGATTACGTAATATAATTAGGTATCATTTCTATAGTTTCACTTCCGTCATTATATGTCAGTCATAATTCCATATTCAATAAAATTTTTCCAATGATATCATATAATATTATATATATATATATATGGATTCACACAATAAAAGTACAAAAATGAATACACTATTTTTGTAGATTGTAGGTCGTACGTATGAAAGAATGTCGTAACAGTTTTCGTTCGATGGATAAAAGGAAAATTAAATATTATTTAAAAATTTAATATCAATTATTGTGTCATATATATCATATATATTTATTAATTTTATCATCATTGACATATTTTTAAATTGGAAATGAAAAATGATTTTCATCCCTTTGTTGAGCTGGTAGTTTACAGGTACACATGAGCAACATTATCAATTTTGAATGGATTTAAGGGTGAGAAAGTGTATATGAAACTATAATCGAAAAAGAAAAAGTATTTTCTAAAAATAATATAAAAATTTCTTAGAAATAATTATAAACATCCATGATATATGGTCATGTAAAATGTAATTTATTTCTACATTGTGACGGTAGACCATATATATGAAATATAAATACATTCACTTCTAATTTGATTGAAATGATATTGAATAAAAGTGGTCTCATAATAATATTGAAATTTAAGAATATCATGGAAAATTATTAAATTATTTAATTAAAAATATAATATATTTATAATATTTACAGGACAAACAATTTGAATGTGGGTGGGTAAGATGATTGCTTCTTAATCAGTAGGCCACATTTAAATCCCTTGTTGATGACAATTTTTTTATATTTTAAAATTTTCAAAGAACTATAATTAATACTGAATGGGGTTTACAATAAATTTAGGAATGATTTGGATGATCTATATGAATCAAATTTTTTTTCGAATGATAATGATGGGTTTCTATTTTATAAGTAATGGAAGGTGGACTCTTGGAAATTTCTAAAAGATTAAAATATAAAACATTCATACTCAATAAAAATTCATAAAAATTTCCAATTTTTCAATGATAAAGTTGTATATCGAGTAAATATATTAAAAAATACATGCATTTAATGTTTAACAACTTTTTTAATGCTTATCATTTGTCTTATCCCCTTAGTTAATCAATATTTACCATAACTATGGAAAATGAATTTTCAATATTAAAGAGTTTTAATACTAATTATAATTTAATAATTTTCATATAAATCTATAATATAATATATTATAGAAAAAAAATATCCACCTGGCTGATATTGAATATTTTTATGATATTTAAATAATTAAATAAAATATCATTCTCAAAAACTATCAATAATATCATTTCTGAAACAATTCATTTAATTTTAAGGTAATGAAACCATGAATGTGTAATCTTGTCTTGGGTGCCACTCAGTGGTTCCTCAAAGTTGGAGGGCTATATCTCCTCCATCATTCATTCTAGTATGCTAGACATTGCCGACTAGTATTTTAGGCCTATGGTTTGTTCATGGGGATATAATTACCTCATGTATAAGTGGAGAACAATTGATAACAATATGAAATAAAATATTGGAAGGTCTATAGAAATGAATTTCCCAATAGAATAATACATAAATATTAATAAATATAAGAAAATGATAATAATAGTCAAAATCAATAAACTAAATCATATAAAAATGGTGACAATGTAGAGCATGAAACAACATAATTTTAAAATAGGTATACACGGTAACATGAAAAAAAATGCTATAAACATGAATTGAAAAAATAAAAAAACTAGATAGAATCTGGAGAACAGGCATAGTCATCTGCAGAAAATCTCCATCCAAACACAAGCTTTTGTTACTACGTGTGAAATACATGATTCCTCACCTTATAAACACCCGACAACATATAATATTCTAGTATACCATCACTGATCTATAGTGTTGAAATGCGTGGCCGATTGTCTCCTATTGACCGGTCAAGGTTCCGGTGCTCTGCTAATGTGTATAGCAGCACTCGGGTCGAATCCTCAGTGATGGTACTTCGTAACAGTCGATTGTTTTTAGTTGATTGTATTTTGATTAGGGGGTTTGTTGAAGAGCTTAATTGAAATTATTGAATGACTATAATTGTATTATCAAATTGACAAATATTGGGGTGATATCATTATTATGGAGTTATGTTTGTGATATCCTTGAGCTTTGCTTTATATTGAATTTAAATTAACACCCACTTCACAAGTTGACGTCGATAAGAATTCTAAGTGTTAAATCTCTAATCTAAGGCTTAACTTAACTAAGATTATAAAATCAATCAGTACTTGTTTATGGTAGTGTATTTATGGTTCCAATAATCCATTGAAAGCACATGCTAAACAAAAGATGTCATTACTCTATGACATATTAAGTCCAACATACACAATGATAAATTAACGAATACTCAACGAGAAAATATTCTCAATCACTTAACAACCCTAAATTTTGAATCACCCCAATTAGATATTTACTCATCCATTTGGGTGTTTAATATTATGGTTATAATAATTATGATGATAAATTAAGAATAGAAGAAAAATAAAGGGATTAGAAAAGAGTTGTACGTCGAACACACACACACAAGAACAACGATGATAATTAGAAAAGATTTTTGATTGAATGGGGAAAAAAAATAAGGGAAGGATATTTAACTCAATTTAAACAATTTTAAGAACATTAATACTAAAATATAGAAGGTGGGGGAGAATAAGAGATACTGAAGAAGAAACATGCATTAAAACAGAACTACAAAAAGGACTTACAAAATTACAAAAATGAAGAACACAAAAGTAACTGAAAAAAAGGGAGGAGGAAAGGTCTCTCAAGTTAAAACATGAGTATGGAAGGTCCTCACAAGACCTTTTCAAGGCTTTGGTCGTTCCAATATGTTCTCATATCTTCTGAAATGCCAACCCCTCTCAAGGAGAGAATGGGAGAGTATTTATAGCCCAAGGAGTGGACTGATTGCATTCCCAATATGTCTCTTCATTTGAACCGCCAATTTGGATATTAATACAGCCTAAAATCCAAATATCTCCTTCTTAAAAGATATAGGTAATAATGTTGGCGACTACTGTCAAAATTTGGAGGCATTTGGACAAGTGGAGCCAAAGTTATGGTGGTTTTTTAAACAAAGGTAAACTGTCCATTTCTATCCCTTCTTTTTCGATGGCCAAAATGTGAATGGATTTTGGAATATGAATAGGCCTTCAAATCCGAATGGGTTCTTCAACAAAGTCGGCAGCCTATATCTCCTCTTTCATACTGCAAAATATCATCTCGATTTGAGGCTTACATCATGAGATATGTTATGAATACTATAGTGATTTTAATTCTCGGATAGAATGGTGGGCTGGACTTAAGAGTTTCATTTGGGCCTATTGTACTTGGATTTGGGCCTTGCAATTTTTATCCAAGATGAAATTTAGTGTCCCCAGAATTATTGTGGAGAGTTAATGTTTTTGGTCTTCTGTATTAAGCCCAGTAAATCAATCTTCAAGGCTGGTCCAGTTTGTTCACAGATTCTTTGGTCTTGATTGTGAGGACCATATGACCCTTTATATGGAATAATTGGCTCATGGTACCTTATAAGGAAATGTTTTATATTGAAATTAGAATACTAAAAAAGACAAATCACACAATTTTGATCAGTGTAGTGATTGTTATTATTAAAACATTAAACTGACTCAATTGGACTACTTCAAAAAATTCTAAAAAAATTATACTTAATATTAAAACATTAATATTTCACACAAATTATGCACATTTTATATAAAATAAGTAATGAGGTAATATAATATGTCATGAAAATATTAATAACATCAAACTCCCCCACACTTAGTCTTGTTCAAGTATTCATGTTAAACAAATATAAAAACATGAAAAAATAATTTTTACTCACCAACAGATTTTAAAATTTTGTTTTCTCCAATCAGGGGACGTTTAGACTATTTCACTCATCCATTTTGAATTCCACCACAAGTTGTTACAGAAACAATGTTCCAAAACTAATTCATTTTTTCATGCTCAAACTTAGAAATGGAAAATTTGGACACTCAAAACTCACACCTCTCAAGATGATAAAATTTATTTGTGGAAGTTCACTCTTTCACCAACCAAAAGTGAAAATATTAGAGTTTGAAAAGAGCTCTAAACTTTCAATCCCTATCGAAAGTGATCAAGAATAAAGAGGTCTTTAAAAGGGGCTTTTCTGTGGCTATGGGATGGTAGGAATATAATGTCCAAGAGAGAGAAGAAGAGGGTTAAAATACCAACATAAAAAAAGCAATGCACATTTTTTTGAAATAAGACACGGAAGGAAATGAAAACACATATTTACAAGGGAATGATTGTGTGAATAAAGACATAGTAAAGGAAGAAAATATGAATTTAATGAAAAGATGAAATATTTACAAAACAAAAAAATTCTCTCAATAAGAATATAATGCAAGTGTTCTTTTTTTTTCTTTTTTTCTTTGTTTTTTCGAAAGTTGACCTTGAAACAGACCTCACACACATATCCCAACCCCTGTTTGATCTCCTCATGACAGTAATTGTAATAGTTATAACAAGATCAATGGTTGAGGAAGAGTGACTTTTGACCTACCCAAGACACAACCTATTTTTTTCATTTTTGTTTTATTTTTGTTTTATTTTGATTTTTTTCTTGAATTTTTTTTGAACAATTTTCTATATCATTTTTAAAATACATTCCCAAATACCACTGAATGAAAATATCCCACCACACTAAAATGGATGATTTCCCTCAACCATATGATAACACAAAATAATTTAAGGAAATGATACCAAAAAATTATATCCATTCCCCCCACATATAAATTTCAAAAACATATGCAATGAAAATACATGATGATATTGGGTGGGATAAGGTATTGGGCTTTTAATGTGGCTATCAAAGAAAAGGGTTTCATAGGCTTGATGGGGCTTTCAAAAGGAGGATTAATGTAATGTAAATGGGGGGCAATTTGGATATTGTGATTATCATGTGGTTCAGAAAATGCCTCTATCATACTAATGGACACTAAGTTAGGAAATTCAGCTCTAAGGTCCACCAACTCAAGACTGAAAAATGGGGGTGAAAACACACATTTTGAAAAGATGTCCATATGTGGCCTTGGCATGGATGCAAATGTTGTTCCTCATGGTTTGTGAAAACCATTTTCCAAATAAAAAACAGAGAATTCAAAATTTTTTGGTTTTGACACAAAATTCGTTATCCAAAATCATAATGAAACTACAACATTTTTTGAGATGGAAACATGTATGTTAACTCCCAAAAATGGTTGGAAAAAATTTAAAATCTCGATGGTGAGTAAGCATGAGTTATAATTTTTTTGTATTTTTTTAAGTGATTGTTTTTTGGGTTTTTTCGGTTTTTTAGGTTTTTATTTTTGAAAAGATACACCCACACAAAAGGGAAAGTGAAAAATAAAGGTTTTGATAAAGAAAATGGTAAAAAAAAATTGAAAGAGAGAGGAATAAGAAGAAAGAGGTAGAGAGAGGAAGAGATAGAGAGAGTTAAAGGGAAAGAGGTGCCCCCTGGTTTGGATTTGGTGGGTCGCCTTCTCCATCTAGTGGTGGGTTTACTAGAGAAGTTGGGTATCCAATGAAAGTAGATGATGATCCAAGATTGTGAGTCCTCTCATTGTGATGCTTTATCCGATGTCCATTAACCATGAATGTCCTTTTGGAAGAGGGGTCTTGGACTTGCACTGCACCAAATGGGTAAACATTAATAATAACAAAAGGACCTTCCCAACGAGAATTATGCTTATCTGGGTGAAGCCAAAATCGAGAATTGAAGAGCATTACCATTTCACCTTCATTAAATACCTTTCTCAGGATGTTTTTTCCATGGAGTACCTTATCCTTCTCTTTGTAGAGATTGGAATTCTCATAGGATTCAAGTCGAAGCTCCTCCAGTTCAACCAATTGCAACAATCTTTCTTCACCAGAATTTTCCCAATCAAAATTACAGGATTTCACTGCCCAAAAAGACTTATGTTGGATTTCAACTGCTATGTGACATGCTTTACCAAAAACTATCCTAAAAGGAGACATCCCAATGGGTGTTTTATAGGCAGTTCGATATGCCCAAAGGGCTTCACCAAGTCTCTCAAGCTAGTCTTTTTTGGTGGGCTTAACAATTCTCTCAAGTACTCTTGTCACTTCTCTATTAGAAAGTTCAGCCAGACCATTTGATTGAGGGTGATATGCAGTTGAAGTTTTATGTACAACCCCATTCTTTTTCAGAAGAGCTTCCATGGTTCTATTACAAAAATGGGTTCCTAAGTCCCTGATCAAGGCACATGGTGTTCCAAATCTTTGGAAGATGTGGGTCTTTAGGGACTCACTAACAGTATGAGCATCATCCTTCCTAGTGGCTTTGGCCTCAACACACATTGAAACATTATCGACCGCAAGAAGAATGTATGAGAATCCATTGGAAGGGGGAAATGGTCCCTTGAAATCGATGCCCCAACCATCGAAGATTTCACAAAGATTAATGGATTTTGGGGCATTTCATTTCTTTTGGAGACTGTGCCGAACTTTTGCCAAGTGGGACATGATTGACAGAAGTCATGTGAGTCCTTGATGAGTGAAGGCCAGAAGAATCTAGAGTCTAGGACCTTTCAGGAGGTCCTTTTTGGTCCAAAGTGGCCACCTCCGGGAAGTGAGTGACAGAATTCTATGATGGAATAATGATCATTTTCTTCAACGCATCTCCTAATTATCATGTCATCCCCAGTTTTCCAAAGTTTATTTTCTTCCCAAAAATAGTATTTTGAATCAATTTTCAACTTCATTTTATGTTCTATTGAAACATTTTCAGGAAAAACACCAGAAACCAAATATTTTACAATTGGGACATACCATGGTAACTTTGGTGTGAGAGACGAAAGGTTCTCAATGGGGAATTCAGGATCAATGATTTCTGAATGAGAAGACTTAGAAATTATACTCAAGTGATCAGCCACATGGTTTTTTTCTAGGTCTATCTTTGATTTCAAGTTCAAACTCTTGGAGCATTAGGATCCATCTTATTAGCCTCGGTATGGAATCACTTTTCTTGAGTAGGAACATTATAGTAGAATGGTCTGTTAAGATTATGATTTTGGCACTTAAGAGATAGGGCCGAAATTTATCTAAGGAAAAAACTAATACTAGAAGTTCCTTTTTAGTCACAGTGTAGTGAGATTGAGTTTTATCCAATATTTCTGAGGCATAATAGTAGACATGAGGAATATTTTCTCTTCTTTGACCAAGAACTGCCTGAACAGATCTATCAGAAGCATCACACAATAATTAAAAGGGTAAGGACCAATCAGGGGGTTGGATTATCGGGGCATATGTGGGAGCAGTTTTGAGTTCAATGAAGGCTCTCTTGAAATCCTCATCGAAATGGAAAGTGACATCATTTTAGAGAAAACGAGTGAGTGGGAGGGAAATTTTACTGAAGTTATGGATCAATATTCGATAGAAACCAGCATGACCGAGAAATGAATAGATGTCTCGAAAAAAGTTGGGTTCAGGAAGTGATTGGATCACTTCAATTTTGGTAGGATCAACTTCAATACCATCTTTTGAAACTATATGCCCTAGAACAATCCCATTTACAACCATGAAGTGGCATTTTTCAAAATTAAACACAAAGTTACACTTGACACACTTTTGAAGGACTAGAGAGAGTGAATGCAAACAAGATTCAAATGACTCACCATAAATGGTGAAGACATCCATGAAGACATCCATGAAGTTTTTAATGAATTCTGAAAAGATACTCATCATAAACCTCTGGAATGTTGCAGGATCATTGCAAAGTCCAAAAGGCATTCGTCTATATGCATATCTTTCAAAGGGGCATGTGAAAGTAGTCTTTTCATGGTCCTGAGGTGAGATTGTGATTTGAAAATAGTCGGTGTATCCATCAAGAAAGCAATAGTGTGACTTTCCGGCCAATATTTTTAGCATTTGATCATGGAATGGAATAGGGTAGTGATCTTTTTGTGTTTCAGCATTAAATTTTTGATAATCGATGCATACATGCCATTTGTTATTCACTCGAGTTGTGACTACCTCTAAATGTTCATTTGTGACAACAGTTATCCTATACTTCTTAGGTAAAACTTGAATTGGACTAACCCACTCACTATCAGAAATTGGGCAGATAATACCAGCTTGAAGAAGCTTGGTGATCTCTTCCCTAACTACCTCAAGGATGAGTGGATTGAGTCTTCTTTGAGGTTGTCTAATTAGTTTTAATGATTCCTCAATATGGATGTGATGCATGAAAAGGGTATGGTTGGTCCCTGGTATGTTTTCTAGGGTCCAACCTAAGGCCTTTTTGTTTTCCTCTAACACCTGAATAGGTTTCGAATCCTCGGTTTCAGTAAGGTTGGCAGAAATAATGATTGGATATGAGTGATCATGGAAGAGGAATGCATATTTCAGGTGTGCATGAAGGGGTTTCAGATTAGTCTCATCTTTTATTTGTGGGTTAGACATCTCAAGAATGGATGGAGGGAGTTCAGTTGCTTCAGATTCATTTTCCTTAATACTGTCCAAGGTGTAGCAGTAGAGATCAGAATTGATGTGGGATTTAAGAGAGTTTTCATGTTCCCCTAGATTGATGGACTCTATGAATTAGAGGTCCACAACAACTTCACCATTTATGACTTGGTTAATCAGGGAGAAGATTTCACAACATCCTTTGTCATTAGAACCTCAAGAACATGGTGGATTGGGGTTCAATTGAATATTAGAAGTGTCCTTAGAAGCATGGATTGAGAATGCAGAGTGATCCTCAGATGGGTATCGCATGGCTTGGAAAATGTCGAACTTGAGCAGTTGGTCACCAAATTCCATGGATAAGATGACTGAATAGACATCAATCTTGGTTCTCTCAGTCATAAGGAATGGTCTTCCTAGAATTAGGGGAGATCAAGAAGAGTCTGTCTCACCTTCCATGTCACGAACATAGAAATCAGAAGGGAATATAAGATCATTGACTCGGACAAGGACATCCTCAATTATTCCCTCAGGACTGGCTATGATTCGATTGGCTAACTGAATGACAACACCTGTTGGGTGCAAGGGACATAGACCAAGGTTGGAGAATATGGATTTGGTCATGACATTAATTGAGGCTCCTAGGTCTATGAGTGAATCATCAAAGTTGGAACTTCCAATTTGGCATGGAACCGTAAAGTTACCTGGATCATTGATCTTAATGGGTATGGACTACTGGGTTGAAACATTTTCAAAGGTCCTAAGTTGCCTCTTGTGGGTACACAACTCCTTGAGAAACTTTACATACTTAGGAATTTTTTTTATGGCATTTAAGAGGGGAATGTGGAATTCAAAACGTCTAAACATGTCAAGCATTTCTGGATCAGGTTCAATGAACTTCCCTGTATTAGAAACAACTTGAGGAAAAGGAATTCGGTCCCTAAGTGGAATGGAAGGAGGTGATGGAATGGATTCAGATTCCTTTTCAATTTTCTTTTTCTTTTCATTTTCTATGTCAACATTCAAAGGTGGGTTTGAAGATTTATCCTGAGGCATAGCAAGTTGCTTTCCTGATCTAAGTGCAATTTCACTTACATTACACTTGGGGTTGGGTAATGGTTGAGCTGGGAGTTGGGAAGAATTTGATTGTTGTTGCTGGCTCAGGTGGGAAGCAAGTTGACCTATTTGAGTTTCAATGTTTTCAAGGCTAGAACGGGTGAAGGAAGCAAGATCTTCTACTACACTTTCCCATGGTTTCTTGGTAGAAGAGGCTTGTCCCTGGTTGGGATTGCCTTGATTTTGGTTCTTGGGAAATCGATTGTATTGGTTTTGGAATTGGGAAGGCTCACTAGGATAATGGAATCTAGAAGGAGGATTGTTCCTTTGAGGTTGAGGAACAAAAGGACAAGGTTGATGGAAGTTACCACCACCTTGACCATATTTTAATTGGTTTGGGTTTTGAGGAGGGAATTGAGGGGGGTGAGATATGGGATTACCATATCTAGGGCCTTGGTTATAGGAAGAAGAGAAAGGCTCAGAGTGAGGTTGGTTAAATTTTCTAATAAACTGACCTGATAGTTGAGGATTGATGTTACCCTGAGCACATACTTCATTGAGCTCCATTAGTCCAGATGAATTGGGTTGATCCTCTTGAAGTTGTGGAAATGTGTCAGTTAGATGAGATAGAGAGTTGCAGATTCCACAGTTTTTGACAGGTCCAGGAAACATTGATAGCAGAGAAGATGATGTTGGGGATTTGGTAGCCACAGCTAGTTGTCGCACAAGACCTATAAGTTCACTCATCCATTCTGTCATTTTGTTTGGCTCAATTGATTGATTATCTTAGGCTTGTTTGACTTGAGCATGTGCTCGATTATTGAATTGTTTTTTGTTTTCAGCCATGTTACTTATGAGATCTCCTGCTGCTGCAGGAGTTTTATAAACAAGAGCACCGCCACTTGCGGCATCTATGAGAGTTATCTCCATAGCCAATAACCCCTCATAGATGTATTGGATCAAAATTTGGTAAGTAATTTGATGATGTGGGTAGGTTGGAACAAGATTTTTGAACATCTGCCAGTACTCATGGAGTTATTTACTTGGGAACTAACGAATACCACTTATTTCCTTTCAAATAGAAGCAGTACGAGAAGCAAGAAAGACTTTTTCTAAGAGAATCCGCTTCATGTCATTCCATGTGGTTATGGAACCAGGAGTTAGGTAGTAGATCCATGACTTAGTAGTGTCATCTATGGAAAAAGGGAATGCTCTGAGTTTGATTTGTTCTTCAGAAATCCCATGAGGCTTCATGGTAGAGCACACCACTTGGAACACTTTAAGGTGGAGATGTCGATCCTCATCAGTTAGCCCGTGAAAATGAGGGAGAAGATGAATCAAACCCGATTTGAGTTCAAAGCCAACTTCTATGTTTAGATATTGAATACCAAGAGGTTGGTAATTCATATCAGCGGCAGTGAGTTCTTTTAGGGTTTGATCCCTAGGATTGGCCATTTCAATTTCAACTGGTTGGATGAGGACTGGTTCTGGAATTATTTGATTATCTCTTATGTTCCTCCTATGTTGGTGAAGTGTTCCCTCAATTTCAGGACCAATCAAATCTGAGGGATTGTTTGGGAGGCTACGGGGAATTCAGAGAGATTTTGGAAGAAAGAGGAAGACGGGTTTTTCTTTGTGTTTTTTTTCAATTTCATTTTTAAAATTTTGTTTTTTTTACAATAACCAGAAACTAATGAATACATAAAGAACCATCCCTAGAAACGGCGCCATTTGAAATGCATGGCCGATTTTTTCCAATTGACTGGTCAAGGATCCAGTGCTCTTCTAATATGTATAGCAGCACTCGGGTCGAATCCTCGGTGATGGTACTTCGTAATAGTCGATTGTTTTTAGTTGATTGTATTTTGAGTAGGGGGGTTTGTTGCAGAGCTTAATTAAAATGATTTATTGACTATAATTGATTTAAAAAATTGATAAATATTGGGGTGAGTTCATTATTAGGGAGTTAAGCTTGTGATATCCTTGAGCTTTGTTTATATTGCATTTAAATTAACACCCACTTCACAAGTTGACGTCGATTAGAATTCCTAAGTGTTAAAGCTTTAATCCAAGCCTTAACATAACTAGGATTTAAAATCAATCAGTACTTGTTTATGGTAGTGTATTTATGGTTCTAATAATCCATGGAAACCACATGCTAAACAAAATATGTCATTAATCCATGACATATTAAGTCCAACATACACAATGTTAAATTAACGAATACTCATTGAGAAAATACTCTCAATCACTTAACATAATTAATTTTGACTCACCCCAATGAGATATTTACTCAACCATTTGGGTGTTTAATATTTTGGTTATAATAATTATGATGATAAATTAAGAATAGAAGAAAAATAAAGGGATTAAAAAAGAGTGGTACGTCGAACACACACATACGAACAATGATGATAAGTAAAAAAAATTGATTGAATGAAGAAGAAAAATAAGGGAAATATATTTAACTGAATATTAACAATTTTAAGAACATTAATATTAAAATAGAGAAGGTGGAGGATAATAAGAGATATTGAAGAAGAAACTTGCATTAAAACAGAATTTCAAACGAAAGGACTTACAAAATTACAAAAACGAAGAACACAAAAGTAAGTGAAAACAAAGAGAGGAGGAAAGGAATCTCAAGTGAAAACATGAGTATGGAAGGTCCTCCCAAGACTTTGGAAAGGATTTGGTCGTTCCAATATGTTCTCCTCTCTTATGAAATGCCAACCCCTCTGATGGAGACAAGGGGATAGTATTTATAGCACAAGGAGTGGACTGTTCGCATTCCCAATATGTACCTCCACTTGCATAGAAAATTTGGCTATTCCAACAGCCGAATTTCTATATATCTCCTTCTTCGAAGTTTTAGATAATAATGTTGTACGACTACTTTCCAAATTATGAGCCATTTGGACAAGTGGAGGCAATGTTATGGCGGTTTTATTAAACAAAGGTAAACTGTCCATTTCTATCCATGCTTTTTCGATGGCCAAAATGTGAATGTATTTTGGAATATTAATATTCCATCAAATCCGAATGGGTTATTCAAAAACCTCGGTTGAATATATCTCCTCTTGCACACTGAAAAATCTCAGCTCGATTTGATTCTTACATAATGAGATATGTCATGCATACTATACAGATTCTAATTCTCGGCCAGAATAGTGGGATGTACTTCAATGCTTCATTTGGGCCCCTTGTACTTGGATTTGGGCTTTGAAATTTTTATCCAAGATGACAGGTAGTGGTCCCCGAATTATGGTGGAGAGTTAATGTTTTTGGACTTCTGGATTTATCCCAGTAAATCAATCTTCAAGGATGATCTAGTTTGTTCACAGATTGTTTGGCCTTATTTGTGAGGACCATATGACCCTTTAAATGGAATAATTGGCTCATGGTACCTTCTAATTAAATGTTTTATATTGAATGTAGAATCCTCAGAAACAAGAACCACACAATTTGGATCCGTATAGAGATAGTTATTATTAAAACATTAAACTGGAACAATTGGACTACTTCTAAAAATGCTCAAAAATTATACTTAATATTAAAACATTAATATTTCACAAAAATTATGAAAATTTCATATAAAATCAGTAAAGAGGGATTACAATAAGTCATGAAAATATAATTAACAACAAGTGCATGTTAATGAAATCTCATCAGGCCCCTATAAATATAATCAATTTCATCCAGTTTGTAATTGTAATCTAAATCAGTGGGTAGTTATATATAAATTTAATGAAAATATAGTGATTTAAATATGCTAATTCTAGCATTATCCTTAGCATGTTCCTGAATATGTAATCATATAATTGGTTCATTTTTGTTTATTTTATGTACATTGTTTTTTAGGTGTATGAAACATTTAAAATGTATCATAATAAAAATAATAATAATAGTAATAATAAATGTTCTAATGTATAACAAGGAATCCTATAGTAATAATAATGATAATGAAATAGGATCCTTGGTAATAAAAATTGAATCCCCCGCCTCAAGGGTCAACCGAACCTATCAATAAAATTAAAAATTTATAAAATGAGTTTGAGTGAAATCCAATGGCCATCATCCAATGAATTATAATATTATTAGTTATAACTGAGTACAAGGATCTCATCATTGGAAAAAAATGCAATGTATGACTTGTACTAATGGTATGAATCTATGGGGATTCTTAATTGATTATTTTAATCTAGATCGAAGTATTTTATCCATTTAATCATAATAGCTTAATGATAGTGAATGGATCATATGGTTTCATGAAGTGTATTCACTAATAGAAAATAAAAATGTTCTAAGGTGGATATCTCTTTTGGCAACTAACACCTAGAATCGAATTGGAATCCTCTAAGTACAGAAGGTATCCCCCCCCCCCCCGAATCCACATCTGGATCAATTATAACCAATTTTGGAAATATAAAATGTTCCAAATTCAATATTCAAATTATAAATAAATCATTATTAATTTAATGACATGTAATAATCATAAAATTTAATATATTTTTTGGGTCATTTCATTAACATTCATTAGTGTGACATGGTATATCATGGACATTTATCGATTTATTACATTAATTCCAAAATATATTATCAGGTTCAATCTTTTTCCATTCGTAATCATGCAATGGTAATCTTAGGAGATGTAACAAATTTCACATAAGAAATATTTACTAGGTAATGTTTTACATATAAATATTGGTTCCATTTAACAAATAAAAGGAAAATTTATTTATTTTAAGCACATTAATAAATGGGGTCAATTGTAACTATAATTCAACAACCATTAACTATTCATCCATTTAATTAAATCACATACTTTAATTACACCCAGGATAAATAACACCTAAACGGTGGTAATTATAGTCACAGAAAATCCAATATATTGAGAGAAGAGGAATCACCTTACATGGGGTCGTTATTGTTGAGGTTATAACAGCCATTAACACCACTAATTTCATTAAATAATCCTATAAAATATGAGCATGAAGATTATAACAATGGTATATTAATTTAATAAGAAGTGCTAGATGAAATCAGTTTGTGCACAATGACATCATTTTATAAAATATTGAGACTTGATGGATGAGTCATATAACACCAAAAGTACACCCATATGACTCTCCTCATATATTATAATCCCTTATTTTTTTCTGTATTTTATGAAAATATCATAAATGATCAGTACTATAAAAATAAATCAATAGATTCAACACAAAAAAATATCATTATGGGGAGGAAAACAAAAAATGACATAATATCAATAAAGATCATACCAGCATGAATCAAATGAGATGAATGGTTGTCCAATCTATTTATAGATCACAATTATATCCATGAACCTTGAATATGATTTTGAAGGATGTAAATCGGGTGTAATTTTATGAGTGGTACTGATTGGTTTGGTTTCTACCATGACAAAGGAGGAAGTACATTTTATTTTAAAAACGTATGATGGGTATTCATGTGGAGTGTAAATGATTTTATTTATTTGTACTTTTATCGGTATCCCTTCTTCAGAAAACCATTTAGACATCATCAATAGTTCTAGAGAGGAAATTAGAAAATGTGTTATTGTCCTGTAGCTTGGCTTATGTACTCCTGACTTCATAAATCCAAAATCAATGATTTGATGGTATTTGACACATCTACACTATCTGAGATTCATGTCATCTATAATAATGATATATTTAATGATATTGTGGTTTTTATACACCACAATGATATGATCCATTAAGTAGTTCCACTAGAAGGGTAACGCATGAACAAAAGGCTACTAGATTAAGGTCATCCATTAGTTGGATACAATCATGAGGCCTTAATTGTGGAGATCTGTATGAAATGAATCTATCCTCCAACATCATCCTAACACCCAGGATAATCCTTGATGCACCAAAAAACATAGTATAACCACTTATATATTCTATTTGAATCATAATTTGTGATGAAACAATCCTTCCATTTATCTCTTGAATGGATTTCTCACATGAATTTACCACTGGAAGAAGACATCATTCATTGTATAACTAGTAAGTTGTGGAAGAATGAAATATAATTACTGTATGAAAACATAGTAATATCCATCCATCCCGAAGAATTTATTTCATTGAAACAATGTATTTTCATGCTCCTAAGAATCCACAACAGTCACCTTCTCTTGGTCAAGAAATAACCTTTATTTTGAAATAATAAGACAAAGGAAGTGAACATTTTCATTCCTTATGTTACACATTTCCTGATATTCATAAATTTGATGCTATATTAGTGAATTTATATGGTTTTATAGAGGTTTATATTGTTATTTTCAAATAAAATAGTATGATACAATTTCATCCACAAATACCATGACAAAATAATGCAGATATGTGTAGAACAACATATTAATCAAGGCCATGAAAAAACTGGTCTCATTTATAATACATCATGGCCTAACGAGATACTCATATTATATATACCTTATACTAAATGATTTAAGATATATATCTACCAGCTTGAATAACATTTGATTACAACATAATCATAGGTTGATATTTTCAATTATGATATATTATCAAATCAAGTCAAATTGATCATCTATTTGAGTGTCTGGATATATATTTATAACCATATGATTTTCAAGCATGTGTATTCAACTCATCAATGAAGGGTACCATACACCTTCCTGCTGAAAATTAAGGGTTAAGTCCAAAAATAAGTATGTGTTATAATTATATCCATAGAATCCAGATCCCCCAATAATCTCTTGTGCTCATGGATCTTATTAAATATCATCATATAAAAAATAATTAAAATTGAAGATTCTAATCAAATGAGATTTTTTCAAAACTATACGCCTCTCTCAAGAGGTAATCTGAAAACAAAATCATCAAATACATCAGTAAAATGATCAATGTTTTTATAAAATAAAATAGATGTATTCACTGATCCTCCATTAAATTACTATAATTAATGGCAGGAAATCCACCTTTCCCATGATTCTCAATTCCATATCAACTATCATGGCCATTTAAATCATCATTGTAAAGATATTTGTTTCCCTATAGAGATATAAATGCCACAGTATAGTGATATTAGTCCAAAAATGTATGATATGAATTCAAGAAATCCATCCTTACTATGGAATTTATTCCCATAATCATCAAGACTAAATTTTCACATAATAAGGCATAACTCTCTTTCCCATGTTGGGAAATCCCGCCAAAGGCCTATAGCCTTTGACCACACACCCAATGGCATGCCCATTTTCATCACACCAAAGAAGTAATAAAATTACTACCCAAAACATTCCAAGGTATATAATGTGATATAATAGTGTTAAGTATCTATATAAAATAAATAATATAAAATATTGAAATATACTATAATTTACCTCATATTGTAGATGGTATTGCACTCAGATCCACGATTACTAGTTTTAAACATGCAACTGACCTCATCCACCACCCTGTGATGCAGTTTCATTATAGTTAGAAGGTTAAAACTACTTATTCTAATAATTATATGTCTAGATACCAAAGACATGACCTATTCCTTGGCATGTCATGTTAGTGTTACTTGAAATATCCACCTTACACGTCCTAAATGATCCTTCACCTAATGGTGGATCTAGTGCAGATCATCATCCACTATAAATATATGGAATGGTTCGAACTAATGTATCAACAATCCCTATATCATAGATATCATGTAACTCCATGTGGCCTCTATCATAAGAGGCTTAATATTCCCCTTACATCCACACTAATAGAATATAAATTAGAATCCATTGAAAATATTCAGACCACTAATGATCTGAAAAAACATCAATGCCTCACTTCCTACTATTGGATGAACTAATACCCTACCTTGGCACTGTACCTATGTTCCATGAACTATAACCTTCCATCTATATGAACTTATTGAAAATATATGAATTTATTATCCTATGAATTTTCGTTAGGTGCATGAAATTTTTCTGACAAGGGATGAAATACTTAACACATGTTTGAAACATATAGAACATGAGAATTTATCATTGTCTATAAGCCCTGAAAATAATTCTAACACATTGAAACACAAAAAAGAGTCAATTATTGACATGGAACACTTCTCTAGATGATTATACTCTCTAGATCAGTTACAGATCTATACCTATGGAAAGGAGATATCATATACTTAATTATGAAAGTTGTCTCAGTCCATGCCCTAATGAATATCATTCTGGGAAATCACATCATGCCAGTGCTTGTCCGAATCACAAAGAATATTAGTGGAAATGATTTCTCTCCAATATGGAAGAGTATCTATATGAGCTATTATAAATAGAGAATAATCCATAAAAAATCAATGAGAATGTGGACCATCGTCCCTTGTGAAGATGGAGGGATTATTTTTCAAGATCTTACTAATCAAATAATAAAAAATAGGTGGAGGTTGTAGAGAACCATTCATAGACATTAAGTGATATAAAAAACAACAAAATTGTGATTACTAATTCACTATACATGTATAATAGGTAGTTCATGAAGAGTAAATGTTGATGGTATAACTCTAATTATAGGGTCCACCTTTAATAATGTTTGGTCATTTCCACATTTTTCACGCAAGAATTGAGGATGTTCTGGTTTAATATCTCTAATAACGCCAAGAACACTACTTCAAATATTATTTGAGACTATATAGAAGTAATATAAGTATATGATCATTATATTAGTGGATCACTACCCAATTTACATATCCAACTTCCCACATAGACAACTATATTATTGGTATGTGTTGAGATTTAATTTAAGGCTCCATACACACTATAAATAAATACTAAACCAAATTAATTTCATTAAACTCTTTCTATATTTGTTCTCATAATCTAATGGGAAATATACATTTTACAAACATGATAAATATACCATTCCAATCCATTAGGGATGATACACCTTAATAATTGAAATTATTATTCACATAATTCTGTCTTAAGAATAACTCATGAAACTAGTGGATCATAGGTGACGTGGGTAGAATGAATCCATTTAAGATTCCATAATCAACCAATACAAGAATGAAAAATTTATAATGATTCTGAAAATTTTAATATCCAATCACCAAGGTTATAATATAAAAATAGAAACTACAACATATATAGAAACCATAGAACACTCAAAAATCAACTGAAACATAAGCAATTAAAACAATGAAATGAACATATATAATCTAGAGTATGTGTGGAATGTGAATTATTGGATCCTATAATGTTGGATGGATATTTTTTTCATACCCTAGTCTCATTGGGAATGGTACTAAATGCAATCCACATTTCTAATTATTAACATGACCATCACACCACATGTGTGTCACCCTATAGTGTATGTATATCAATGGTAATAAGAAAAAGTCATAATAAAAATACATTTTTCAGGAATCTCTATATATAACAAAAATAATTGTTAGCTTCTACCAATAATGAATTATGACCATGTTCTTTAGAATTCATAATCCCATGTCTACTATTACTAGAATTTACATTTGTAAAGGAAGATACTCTGATGGCACATTTTGTCATCTTGACTTGAGTGGAAGTCAATGGTTCCCCAAAGCAGGTGGGCCATATGGCCTCATGCTTCCCACACCATATAATATAAGAATCTGACTAATGGATATATACTTCATATACAAACCATGTTCTTACAATGAAAAATGTCATAAATCAAATAAAATCCCTGAAAATATCTCTGATATATCATATGTATCTATAAAATTTTTATAAAATAAAAATTCAATATGTTGTACAACTTTTTTAAATTTAAAATAATTTGTTTTTTTTCTAGTAATTGATCAAATATTGTATTGGTGTTGCATATGAATTTAATATAATTAATATATTACTAAAAATAACAAATAAATTACTATGAAAAAATTAATATATCCATAAAATAAACATTTAAAAAGGATCTTTAAATACTTTTAATAATTCCATTTTAAAATAAGAGATATAAAATTCAAATGAGTGACATTTTTTATTTATTCCAATCCTAATTTTATATAAATATCATAATGAATGAAATATGTAACCAATTATTCATTTCATTGGAAAATTGATGGAAATTGTTTAAATTCAGTCAGAAAATAACATGAATTAAAGTGCTAGGTTATTTTTTATTCATTATGATATTATATTTAACCTTAATAGTTTGGTTTTTGCTTAATGGGGGGAAAATAGTTACTAAGGTTACTAATCATAATGAACTAGATTTTAAATGTCCTCGGTTAAAAATATTAATCACATAAATAAAAATGTTGGATCCATTTTAAAATAATCAATTTCAATAACTATAAGTATGAAATTGAATATAAAAATTATAAACGCAATGAATAATAGTTTTTTTTGTAAAACACTCATTTTTAGTATGGAATGATTTTTTAATAATTTTAACTCTAGTATTTCATTAAGGGAGCATAATCAATATTTTCATAACATAACATAAAAAATTAATTGAAACTATTCATAAAAAGGTACATTTTAATTGATTGAAATTGGAATACAGTTTTCAATAAATTCAATATTTTTTAATATAAAAAAGAAAAATAATATTTTAATAAAATTTATCAAAATTCAAGAAATAGTTACATTTATACGATGATTTCAAAATAAATTTTATAAATATTCTATAAATTAAATGTAATATGTTATCATAAAAACTAATAAATACCATATTTTCAAAACAATATTATTGAAGAATAAAAGGGCAATAAAAATGATTTAGTTCATGTATCCATGTTATAAATTTAATCATTTTTATATATTATGAACATCATGTATATTTCAGATTTTTATTATTATTATTAAGACAATATTATTTAATTGATTAATAATATAGATATTAATATTTCATGGTTTTTTATGCTCATTTTTTAATGTTGTATATGTTATCAAACATAGTGTTTCCTAAAATACTCGAGAGTTATATTGCCCCTTCCAGTAAAATATATTTCCTATAAATATTAACATGTGATTAGTAATAAAGGTTATGATATTTCTAAAATACATTAGTAAATACTTACATCATAAAAATATTAGTAAAACATTATCTTGAATACATTGAAAAGAAAATATGATGGCCAAGTTGGTTAACCTATGACTCGGTTTACCAACATGATATAATTTTTAGAAATTGATAATATGTACATGGTATTAAAATATTTCTCGATCAATAATAGACAGTGATAAAAGTAAGGGTTTTGAAAATAATAAACTCCACAAAACCTTAAATCTAAATTAGATGACGAGATTTTTGATTTTTCATAAGAAAAATTAAACGGATAACATTTTTTTCAAGATTATTTTATATCTAATTTGGAATTCATTTAGTATTATTATAATGTACCCACTGATATATTCATATATAATATCTTTCTTGTTTAAAAAAAATTACATCCTTTGGTTATGCTTTAGGAAATTCCACTTCTATCTCACCTCTTACCCAATGAAATTTATATTTAAGATGAATTGTCCAGGCCTGAAGCACTATAATTAACTATTAGTGAATCATAACATCTATAAGTAATTACATCAGCCTCAAAATAATTTCGATTCGTTTTCATTATTTATCAAATATAGATAAATATAATCGATTAATTTCTGAAACCTCAACAATAACATGCAAATATTAACTTAATATATTTCATAAATAATCATATGTGTGGATCCTCTAAAATTTTTTGACAAAACTTTTATGAAAAATATTTCATGAAGTTATATCATTTCCTTGTATGAATAAATTGATAAATATTTTTATATAATTTTAATAACATATAATGTCATATTAAAAATTTTATATACCATTGTCATTCCCAAAAATAATTTCAAAATAAAATCATATATACTTCCTAAATATAATTCTCCCTTTATTAAATAAACAATATCATATCACACCAATAACCCATTAAATTTATTTACTCATACTTTTTCATATATATGTTCATAGGTAGATTTAAAATATAAAATATGTTTTACATCTTTGAATATATATATATGGATATTATATTGATGCCTAGAATGACATAATATTTCAATATAGAACAACCAATAAATTTTTTATAGATCATTCAAAAAAATTAAATATGAAATCCCCAAAAACAGAGTGGAGAATAATTGTTCCAAAATTAATATTATTTACACTAGTTATTTACATTACATAAGCATTCACTTTAATCATTAACTTAATAGGTTTTTTGGGATTATTATCTTCATTTTCCCTTGGATTGTGGAATTAAATTACAGAATTCCAAAAATATTTTCATATATGTAATGGTAGTATGGGTAGTGTGTTGTATGTAACTTATCGCTAATCATTTCGTTGATAGGTTTTTTTAGATCACATCGACATTATTTTTCACTATGGATATGCTTCCCACACATGAAAAATATTCTTATTATATTCATGAAATAAAATTTGTTCTCCTTTAGACATTTTTTGCAAGTATAAGATTTAATTTTTTCCTTCCATAAATGGGAAATTCGACTAGATGATCAATATATAACCTTATCCCTTCTATATTCACTAGAACCATAGGGGATCCATATACAAATTCAACTTTTACTAAACCTCAAATTAAATTTTCATAACATCTAATGTCTATTCTCACTTATTCCATTGTATATCCCGGTTTGAAACAAAAATATAATCAATAAATTTTTATTTAGAGGATTATTGTTAAACTATAATAATCTAATAAATGTCCTATTACATTTTCCTCATTTTTACCAATGGATTTATCATACTTCTACATATCATTTTGGAATTCCTTGACCCTTTTTACATGAAATATGATGGATGAACCAAATTTACAATATCTTCTTGAAATCATCCAATTACATGGAGTCGATTAAATTCCATATATTCATATTATAAATAATATTCTTCTATTGATATGGTATTCATCAAAATTATAAATGTGTATGAATATTTTTTCATGGCCAATGACCGGAAAAATGAGAAATATCATTTTGTGGTAGTTATCCATTTATCAAAAACAAAAAACCGAAATAAGATATAAATATTGATTGAATTTATTCCTAAAATATTCAAATTAATGATAATTCCAAGTTAAAACATTCATAATCATATCATAACCCATGTAAATGAAAATAAATTGAGAATGTTGGGTGTGATCAGCCACAAAATATTGCATCCAATCACCTACACCAAACTATTGATCTTGAGGATGGTCATTTCAATAGTTGTCACAATAGTTTTTAAAATATTCATTATAATTACAACCATTTAATATAATCAATTTTTTTAAAAAATAACACTCCTAATTTGAAATCATATTTTCAAGGAATATCATTTATAAGATTTCCAAATCATGATTAAATATGTTTCTTCTAAGACACAAATGGTTTTAATTAATATATCATTCTATATAATCTATTATAATAATTTATAATGGGTTATAACATAAAAATGATTTCTTCCACGAATATACCTTCGGTGTATCAAACTATGTGTGAAGTAAGTGAATAACCACCGTGAAACAAAATGAAGGCTGGTATATATTCAACCAACTCTTTTATTAGTTATTTCCCCTATTTGGATTTATTCTAAAACCATGTCTACATATATCATCCTTCAATTGTATTTTTTCTAGAATATATATATATATATAATATAAATCATAAAAAAGTATTCATTTATTATCGAATACTTTGGTCTATCCCCATGGTTTTCACCAATGTTATTTAATCATAATCTCCAAAGACTAACTAAATCAATCCTATAAAAAATCAACATAACCAAAGTCAAATATATATATATATATATATTACATAATACTATATTATTACCCAATACACATTACAAATACATGTCTATAGACCACAAGCCATTGTTATTTGTAGAGTTGATACAAAATGTTATAATTTTATGAATGATCATGAATTTCTCCAAAAAATAAAAATTCTAAATCGCATTATTTTTATCGATGCACTACTCTATAAATTTCTTCATAAACCAGGGAAATAAAATATAAGAAATAGTGTGTTTATATTTTTTTCATGGTAATAAATGGAGATATCAATGATCACGTAAGCATAACATGAGAATATGGGTATTATAACATTATATTGAAACTTTAATATCATACCCAACATATCATACATCAAAATATGAATTCATGTGATAAATGTATTAGTTTCTTATGATATTAATCATAAAATAGTAAAAAAATATCTTTCATGACTTCATAACATATACATATGAATGTTGAACAAAACAAGATTATATCTTTTGGAAAATTTTTAAATTTAAGTCCATTCAATCATTAAGATAATGACATAAAATTAGGACCCCATATAACCATATGTACATGATAAAAGATCTATTCCTCTTATTATGGACATGATTTCAATGTTTATACATTAATATATTTACATTAATGATAAGTTATTCTAAAATATTTTTGTCATAAAAAATAGGTCCATAATTAATAATATGAACATGAAAAATGTGTCAACACCTAATTTTGTTATCTTGAAATTAGTTTCGGGAATAATATATATTTATATATCATGAGTTATCAATATTTACTCAATTAATTTAAGGGATATATAATTTTAGTTCCTCTTATCAGAAAATGGAAATCATAAATATTTTTTCATGGGATCGTAAAAATTTTATTATATTAGTAGCCATGAAATGGAAAATATTTTCAAAAATATTTAATCAAAGCCCAACCTGTGAAAAAACAGTTTTCATAACTATATTATAATTATAATAATAATCCATATTGAAAGATAATAAATCTTATGTCATTATATCATATCTAAATATAATAGTAAGTAACAACATATGATTTCATCTAACATTAAAATTTATTTAAAATATCATTTGGAATATTTCATGAGTAAATTAAACATTTCAATTTAAAATAATATATTTAAAATATAAAAATATATAAAATTTTATGGAAATGTTTTTATATAGAAATAACATTGTGAACTATTACAGGAATATTCAATACCCCAATAGTCTTTGATAGTGTGATGTTTTTTTCTTGACCTATATGTTAGTCGAATAAATTTAATTGACATTGTTGTAATAATTCAATAAATATATCATTAAATAATTCAAAGAAGATTAGTATTAGGATATTTTATTAAAGTGAAATTATTGGTATAAATTAATTTAAATAAACTTATGAAAATATTAACAGAAGTATTAAAAACAATTTTGGAAGCCAAAGATACAAAAGAAAATGATTCCCAAATGAATATCCCAACATATAAAGTATTTATTAAAAATATTTTTTATAAATATTCTTGACATATGTATAGTGAATTTAAAAAAATATTCTACAGAAATAAATACATTATATGATAAATTTATTGTATTTATCATATAATGATCGATTATTTTATGAAAATAAAATCCAAGAATAAATGATCCCAATTAAAGATTGTATTGGAAGAAATGTCTTACAACACTTTTTTAGAAAAGGAATCATAATAAATATAATTTTATTATAACAGATATAACATTTATTATCATTAAATTTATTATTCTTATGATATATCTAGACAAATTGTTAGTCTATTTCCCACCAAAAATACACCAACAATGAATATGGGACATGTTGACTAGAAATATCATACCTCATATCATGCATTTTGTAATACATTTCATAATCCGATATAATTAAAATAAATTTAGTATTCAGGGATTAAAGATACATACTAATTAATATAATACTATATATTATTATTATTATCACTTTATCACAATTTCATTAATAAATATGTGTTAAAATCAATGTTCTAGGAAATAAGGGAATCGTTTTTCAAATATGTTTTGGTTTGATAGTCTTGATGAATTTTAATATATATTGGTTACATCATCCCAAAAATAAGAACATGATATTAATATCATATTTATTCAAAAAATATATATATTAATCCATAAATGGTATTGAAAAAAAACAGAATGATATCATTCATGGAGACGGTAGGCAGTACATGTGCATGAGCGTTATATCCTTTTTTGATGGATGGAACAAAATAATGGAAATTAATAATTCACCTTTTTTAGTATTTAATATATAATATATATAATATATATTTATTATATATATTTATACTACCATCCATTATAATAATAAATGAAAATTTAATCAAATCGCGTTTTAGAGGTTGTAGTCAACACATATACACAAGTGATTTTATCATTTTCAAAAGCATTCAAAGGTTATAAGTTATATAAAATTTCTTAACATATAATAATAATTATATCATAAATATAATATATATTAATTAGACCCATCAAAATTACAATTCATTAATTATGTTAATTTAAATAGAACGACATCTCTATTTGTATAAAGTTTTTTGTACATAAGAATGAGCGATATATTCTCTTCTATGTTGATGGAATATAGGGTAAATAAAGGATTATTAATAAACATAATAATATTTTATAATATTTTTCATAAATAAATTATTTTTTTATAATATCATAGATTTTGATGATATAAATAAATAAAATATTTAAAGAGTTAGGGTAAGATGATTACCTCTTCTTTGGTAGGCCCCATATATAACCTTTCTAAAGACCCTTGTAATGATCCATTAAAATGAAAAAAACCTATTCATATTTTATAGTAAATGTTATAATAGAATCAGTTAGTTTTTTATGAAATAATTAACTCAATTTGGTGTAAAAGTGGGTGGGTTCCCATTTATAAATATATCATTGGAGAATATGGGAAATTTGTTTATGAATAAAATATAGTAAATTAATAATTATGAAAAAAAATTAAAATTGCCAGATAATAAATGATAATGTAATATTTAAATGATAACTTATTAAACAACATAATATGTATAGTTTCAAGTTGAATATTTATCCTTATATTTTTGGTCTAACCCTTTAGTTAATACAATTTGACTTTAAGCATGGAAAAAATTCAATATTAATGGGATAAAATATTAATTTTAAGGTGAAATTTGTATCATAAGTGGAAAATATATGACATCGTATACCATATACTATCACAGTTTCCTCTTTAAATTCTTTTATATATTTTTAACAATTAAAAAAAATCATTTTCACACATTATCTTTACTTCAATTTTTGAAACTATTTATTAACTTTTACATTAAATGCCCCAAGAAAATGATCGTATAAAAATCCAATTTATTAGAGTATCCCTATTCACTAAAATTTATCTAAAAAATTCATGCAATGTAAAAAATATCTGATATTTTTCAACATTTAATATATTCAAAATAATTCATTTAATTTTCTTATTAATTAAATTAATATTGTACTTGAGTTATGTAATAATTTATGGTAATTATTCTTCTCATTAGAATATAAATTATTTAAATTGATAAAAAATAAATATATCTTTATAATAAATTTTTTTAACCATAATTATCTACTTTTTTTTATGTAAATAATTTACAGATATTGCTGTTAAAAGGGTGACATTTTTCTATTCATTTCATAAATTTATATAAATATCATAATCAACATAATATGGAACCATGTGTCCATACATTGAACACTTGGATGTAAATGTGTGAAATAAAATTAATAAATATGACAATGTAATTTTCATGATACTTTTTAGTATTTATGATTTTAATTTGAAATATAAATACATGATTTACGCTTTATGAGGCTAATAATATTTATTAATAATTATAAAGAATAAATTATCCTATTTATAAAATGTAAAACTAAAATTTAGAAATATATTATCTATTTTTAATGATTCAATTAATCAAATTATAATAGATTAGTTAAATTTGAAAACATAGAACTCAATCATTTTTTTTAAAAAATTCCATTTATGTATACAACATTTACTCCAAATTTAACAATAAATTGAATGAAATAATCGTAATTTGATTATTATTTCTACTATAGAATTAATATTTATTTTAAACCATTTAAAAGCATGGTTCTATATATATCCGAGAAATAAATGTACAGTTTTCAATAAAAATATCTATTATAACTATTAACATGGAAACCAGTCTTTTCAATAACATATAAAAAATTCACCCAATACTATTTTTTATTAGAGGATTTAAAAAGAGAAATTAATTTTATAAAATAATATTCTTATAATATCCCTAATCAATAATAATATTATCGGAAAATATAATTACAAATAATTTTTGAACCAAATGTATTTTGGATGAATAAAATGACATAACTAACAATTTTGTGATCATTTACTATTAATTAATGAATAAATTCTAATTGAGTAATAATTTTCAATAAAATTCAGAATGTGGTCAATCCAATTCATAGCCAAAATTCTATTGACTATATGATGACTATAATAAAATTTTTGGGTTCCTTTAAGAATAGTGTGGTCTGTTGTGCAAAATATCTAATAAATTGTGCATTAAAATAAAATTTGATAAAAATTGCATTTTACTCCCCCAAAATACTATAGTAATGTATTAAATAGAGTTCAAACATATGGGTACACCAATTTTTATGAATAATTATATAATATATACAGTTGTGTTGTTTTTAAATGATGATGAAACTCCCATAAAATATTTAAAAAGAATTAATTCAGCATAATACTTTTCCATCAGGTGCATCTATTGCTATTTGTTACAAATAAGCATGGGTCAATACATCATTGCAGTGACAATTAGAAACAAAATACGTTCACTCTAATGAACTGGTATCCTCTATCCAGTATCACTGATATATTTTATCAATTATATAGAGATATTCGATTCCAATATCTATATTCAATATGGGTAACATCATCTTACGGTCAAAAAGGAGGATATAATAATGTCAACATCCCATATGAGGTCATTCAATTCTGAATTTATATATATTCTATTTATACAACTAATGATCCATTTATATTCCGCGATTTAGTGAATTAATTCATCATTGATTACCTTGATCATTTTTTGGTACTCTTTATAGGCGATATTGATATATATTCAATGATAAAGATATAACATGATGACCATTGGACACTTTTTTCAGTCGAACCTGAGTAATGATAAGTTATTTGAAATATTAACCATTGTAAATTATGGTGTCATTATGTTTCCTTAATGGTTATTATTATCTATTGTTGGGGAATATTTGTTGATCCAACAATATATAGTAGTGAGTGAGAAATTACCTAGACCAATAATGGTAAGAGATATCAATGGTTTTATTATGATGGTTAGATACTGGAAATGAGTTTTCAGATAATTAGTATGACGATCTATTTTTGTAACACCTCAAACATCTACAGTATGTTTCCCATTGAATAATGTAGTAGCTTGCATTGTTCGCAACATGGGGATTTAACACACCATGACTAATCAAACTATCAATTAATAATAGTAATACAAAATTTTTGAAATTTTACAAATATTTTTTTTTCAAAATAGAGATTATTTTTGAATTATGAATATTGAAATTAGCATAGGTTGATTTTTTGTATTTTTCTGAAAACATTCAATTGTTGATGAATAGCGAAAAACAATGTGTTATTGTTTAAAAATGAAATTATATTTAAATAATTATTTATTTTACTTTAGATAAAAATAGATACATAATACCTATATAATATCAATTTAATTAATTGTAGTCAATTTAAAATAAGTTTAGATATATAAAATTTTATTGAACTTTTTACCGTCTTTTACCCACGTCTTTGGAGAATTTGAAAATTTCAATAATTCATAATATTACCGCTTCTGAGAATTGAATATAAAAAATTTGAGTTAAATTGTCTATATCATTAATTAAAATGTGGTTCAATAAGATGAATATAATTTCGGGTGAATATTGATTTTTAACTTATATATACCACTATTAAAAATAAACAGGGTAATTAAAGGTAAAAATGATATTATTATGAACATAAAACATGTTCAAAATCTGTTGGATAAGTTAATTTAGACCAATATCAACCATAAGAACAAAATATATTCCTTTTGGTCTAGTTGGATTACATTATAACATTTATTATTTTTTTATTTAAAGAAGAGTTAAAAGTGTTAAATTCAATGTTTAATAACTACAAAAATTTTAATATAGAGTTTTACATATGATAAATTATAATATAAATATTCATTAGATAGCTAAAAATATTTCTTATATAATCAGTATTTTATTTATAATTTTTATACATTATATAATTAAATTTATTTATGTCCTAATGATGACGCGTTAATTACATTATTAATAATTGATTAAAAGAATTGATATTATAAATTTCAAAATAAATGTAATTTTTAGACTTTTAATGAATTAAACACAATATCTAGGTTACTGTGACATGTTAAGGTTGATTAAATGAATTTATTTTTGATGTAATCATGCTGTAAGGACTTTAACCAAATCAAAATATCAAATAGTGTCAAAATTGAAATAAAAGAGTTTTTATAACATATATTATATTATTAATTGATATAATGTTCCTAAAAATATAATCCTCTAAAAAAGACTTATATAATGATAGGTATATCATTAACGAACCACTTGATGTTTTCTTGGAATTTTATAATATGTTTGTTAAAAAATTATTATAATAATACCAAAATACATGGTAAAAGTTAATCTAATAAACTAAGAGTTAAATCTAAAAGATAAGGTTAATATGGTGACCCATACCTATATAAAATCTATTTTTAAAGGTTTTCGACCCATCCCCACCATAGAATCTAAATAAATCATTTTAGGGCCATTAGAAACCTTAAATTATTTTATTATAAAATAATATTTCAAACTTTTCATAAAGTGACCCTCACAACTCATATAAATGGAAACTTCCAATTCTCTCAAATTCACACCCCAAATCATTTTGGCTCGGCCAACCCCTACCCAAATATCCTCTCAACTATTCTCTATTTAACCTAGAGGTCCTATATTGATCATAATTCCAACCTAAGAATTCATTTTGAAAAAATCAAAAGGAAGAACCCGAAGAAGAGGTTAATATTTCATCACATCTTTCAAGTTATTTTCTTCTTCCCCTTCCTATTTGTTTGTTGTTGGCATTATAAAATAATAACAGCAATATCTTCTACATACTGTGATGTTATTATAAAAATTTTACAACAATATTCATTATTCTATACATCATATGAATGAAAAAGTCACCCTACATGCGTACGTACAGGTTGTCGTCTCCACGTTGTGGTGTAGTTGTTATTCCATACATTATTTTTTGGATGTGTATAATAATGATGTATAATTTATTTAAATAATAAATATAAAATTTTCATTATTCTGTATATATGTTATACCATTTATTTAAATATGATTTTAATATCAAAAAAATGAGATTTTTCCTCGTGCGTACGTACGGATTACCATCTCCACGAATGCGATGATATTAATTTTCCCATCGTAACAATTAAAGAATAATTTTCATTTTATGTTTAAAAATAATTATTAAGAACTTAAAATCATTCTGGATATGAATCAAAAACATCATGTCCATTACAAACATTACTTACATAACAAAACATATAAAAGAAAACAAATAAGTTAACACCTGAAATGATGATAATACTAAAATATTATGGACAAAGCAATATTAGAAGTTAATATATGATATTATATTTATGTATATGGTTCCTGTATAATTTAATATCAATTAATTAACTATTATTCATGAGGTTAACATACCCTTGACCAAAGAAATTTACAAGGTAAAGGATAATTCTACAATCTCTTCATTATTCGAGGGTTTTTATACATTATTATCTAATGGGACCTCTTTATCATCCACATACATGTTTCAAAAAATGTATTCCAATACATTTTAGAAATTTCCTAGATTATGGGTTATATTCATGTATACACTTGTTTCAATTTTTATAAAATTTCTATAAAGGGATCTTTCCATCATTTTCCCAACATTGTACTTTATGTCCTTTTCGACAAAATTAAGGAAATGATGTTTTTTAACTTATACAGTGGGTGCGGCTATTTCCTGCCATTATAAAATCTTAGTAGATTCCCGTACAAGATTATAAAAACATCTCAAAAATAATTTTTTTCTTTTAAATTGTTTTAAAATAGAAAGTGGAATTTCTTTCAAATACTTTTCATTTCATCTTTGTCAACACTCATTAATAGATTCTAAACATATTTGAAGTTGGTTTATTATGATAAAAATCTTCCATATTGTAATGAATGTTTGGTAATATGTTTGATTGTGGATGTGTTATTTTTATACCATTCCTGGTTTATGGATAAAGTATTGACATTTCGTATTCTAGTTTGAATATGATTGTTTATGTTATGTTAAAATCATTTCATATGATGAATGAATTGGACTTAGTAAGTGATGGGTGGAACCCGCTAAAGCTCCTCAATGCATCAGTAGGTCTCATGAGACAATCTAGTGTCTTGGCATAAGGCCTTGACAAAACCTTATTTTTAGTCTTGGCACGAGGCCTTGACTATGTGGTTATAAAGTGTGGCATTATGCATTACATTACTAGGAAATTGGCTTTTGATATTACATTTTACTATTCAACTAGTAGAATATCCATGTGAATAAGTAAATGAAATTATTTCGATTTATATTTTTCATATTATGATAAATTTTATGTTTAAAATCTTTTTGTTTTAGTCTTATATATTTCCTTAAATGATTATGCTTATTTATGGAAGTATCTTCTATATTGTTATCCTTAATGAGCATCTGAGCTCACCCATTTCTATGTTTTTTTCCTAAGATGTGAAGATTTATATTATGAATGTACTATATGGACAGTCTAGTGGAAATGAATTTGGTTAAAGGTGACATGGTTTTTTTATCATTTTATAATGTAATGTAAAACTTATGTACTTATCTAGTACTTCCAAGGCTACTAAAATAATCGGTCTTTCGAGACTCGATATTTTGGGACCATGCCAATGTTATATAATAATGCACCGACTCAATCATACTAGGATCGGGGATTTACCGTTGGTATCAAAGGATGTTTAGTACCAACATTGGAAGCTAGATTTAGAAAAACACTAATTAGATAACATTACCCTATGATATACTTTGATGATTAGTATAGAAGAACTTCCTATAATTTTGTTAATGTAGAGATTTTTTCTATTTTCAAAGAAATTCATCCCTTCCTCGATACAGGAAGGTAGAGGGGCTCTAGAATAGATGATTCATGGAGTGAAAACACCAAGAAGGTGTTTTGGGCATTACTCGGGGTATTCTGTTACACGAAAACAGGCCTTGCTGCACTCTTGGTTACAACACTCCTGAGGGATATGCTTTGGATAATTCACATTTTCTTTACAAACCATTATGATTTATTTATGTGTATATACCTTCCCAATGAAAAAAGTTTTATGATTATGGATTATATCTATAAATAGTTCAATATATGTTAATTTTTTTACAATTTTTGAATTACGTATTTCAATTCATAAACCAATCTACTGTGTGCAATTGTTTTTAAATGGCTCCTGGTGGAAGGAATGGAAGCAGTATCAATGCAAAAAATCTATGTGGGTATCTCCATCCTAATCAAAATAATTATAGAAGAGCTAGTGATTCAACTAGTGTAGATCAGCTTATAACCATACTAGGACAACTCACTAAGGATATGAATAATAACCATACGCATATGGAGCACACTCTTCCACAACATGAAGGATCAATGTTAGAATGCATTAGGAGGCAACAACCACCATCATTCTCTGGGACTAACAATCCATTTGTAGCTGAGTAATGGATAAGTTCCTTAGAAAAAATATATCATGCTTTGAGGAGTAGTTAAAGGGAAAAAGATGTCATGGTTTTTAATCGCATCTGAAGAAATGATGATCAATGGTCGCCATTGATTCAAAACATAAAGAAGGAAGATGATGTATCAAATATGGAATAGAGGGAGTTTAAAAATAATTTCTTATAAAATTACTTTCAACGTGGCCATTAAGCCGATATGGAAAGGCAATTTTTGAGTCTGAGGAAAAAGGTGGATTAGAATGTCACAAAATAAGAGGCTAACATTACAAGTGTAAAGACCCTGAAATCCTGTGGAAAATTTTGTCATATATACATGTGAATTTTACGAGTCCGCAGTTTCTGACGGCACCTGATTTCGAGGCCCGGTGTGCCCAGAATCAATTTTAGATGTTTTGATCTATTACGATCAGTAAATGTATGTGCAAGATTTTATATCATTTGAACTGGTGATCGGAATTGAAATCTGAGGACACCGCTGAACAAGCAGTGCCGGTATTCTCTTAAGGATAACTTTACCAGTGTTGTATTTTATCATGAATGGGAGTTAATTTCTTGGGGTTTCTATTTTAAATTAAATAAAAATAGTGTAACACATTTTTATTTCAATGTATGTTAAAACCTCCAAAGGGAGGTTGTTGGTGGAGACACACTTACATAACCTCCATTGGGAGGATGTTATAAGGTGGCGCCCACACGAACATCAAACCCATCAACTCCCCTTAAAACACCCTTTAACTCTTGAACTCCCAATTTATGATGGAGGGTTTCCATCTTCCCTCTTAATGGCGCCATCACAAGGATTAATTAATGCCTTGATTAATTAATTTTTGTGATGTGAATTATTTTGAATTATTTTGATATTCACGAAAACATTAAAATAATAAGGAGGCTATTATTTTATTTTGGCTTGGCGATTATTCTTTGGTGGAGCATGGGAGCTTGGGATAACTCTTGGAAGAATGACCTATTCCAACGAAAAATTCTCCTCGTCCCCAAAGATCGTGAAGCATCATATTCTACCTTCTTCAACCAGAGCAAGGAAGGGAAGCACCACTACCCAAGAAGTACAACGAGGGTGTCTTCGTGACTCATCTTCACCAAGCTCTACCTCCTCTGACGTTGAAGGAATGACTTCTGTCTTCTGAGACATCTCTCTTCCGCGACTCGTCATTGTACAATTACAAATACGAGAAAGGTGGAATTGGATAATTTTTAAGTATGAAATATATCCACGTACTTCGACGTTTTTTTGGATTAACGGTGGGAAAATTATTATCAACAAACATGGAGGGCGTGGGCCGAACAAATACGGCCCGATGTCCCTCTGTTGAATCTTGTTTGGTTGACGTCAGAGGCAGAGCCGAAAGGGCACAGTGTCGTCGAACCGCGCTACAGAAGAACCGCGTCCGGCGAAATATGAATCATGTCCAGGGGGCATGGCAAATGAAGAAGAGTGGTGTCGTCGCGCCACGCGGTGGAGCCGAAGGACGCGGCCAGGTTGGGCCGCGGTGGTGGTGGTGCAGAACCATCGGCCACGCGGAGGGCAGAAAAAATGATGTGCAGCCATGCCGCCGTGGAGGAGCAGAGGCGGCCGGCTAAACCATCCATCGTGGAGCCAGACCGTTGGAGACCAGATGACTATCTAGAGGACCGCGATGCCCACAGGAATTGTGTGGAAGAGTATGTGGCCCGCATATGGGGGCCGCTCAGCTAGACGAACCGGCCAGCTGCGTGTCATCCGGGCTGGAGAACTGCAGCTCTCGTAGGCGCCGTGTGGGAAGAACCGTGGCCCGCAGCCCGGGCCGCCAACGTCGGGTTGAGCCGGCCGGCTACGACCGTCCGGGTAGTGGAGGAGGCGTCACCACTTGGCCCCCCATGCGAACAAGACTGGCCCGCAGTGAGGGCCTGGTCCGCAGATGGGCCGACCCCTAGTGGGGACAGACCTGCTGAGTCGGGTCGGGCTAACCCGCCAGCCCACTGGGCTTTACGGGTCAGACCCGTCTTCTCTTAAATGTGAATAACATCTAGACCGCGCATCCAATCGATGCTCCTTCTGCATCACTAGGACCCTCGCGATGAGGATTTCCTTTTGCGAGACTCTAAGTTAGTTTTGGGAATATTTGGAAAACGGCCAGGTTGGATCGAACATAAAATCCAACTGGGCCCCTGGAACGGGAATGCCAATAACTCTCAGATCGGGCGTCCGATTGACACGTCGTCTGTCACGTTGGGTTTCTTTTGATGAGGCAGAACTACAAGATACATAAACTCAAGAATTTTTGATAGTTGATGTATCGACACATGGCTCGAGGAGAGGACCCACACGAAATCGAGCGTGCTGTGTGCGGGAACCCTAGGGCTGGCTGTGACTGAGATATACCAGAATCCTCTGTGGGTTCTACAGCGATGACTACGGTACCAGAATCCTCCATGGCTTCGACAATGATGACTATTGTACTAGGATCCTCTATGGGTCTGATAGATCTAACCTCTATTCATGTATCATGTGTTTGTATGACAAAATAGCTGGTCTTGTATCCTGTGTGGGTATGATAGCTTAGCTGGTCCTGTATCCTGTGTGGGGCATACATCTTAGATGAATCAGTGACTACATATGATCATCTCTATCACTCTATGAATGATGTATACTGGTGTGAGCTGAGTCTTGTCTTTCAATAATTATCATTGATGTGATTTACTTTACTTCCTTTGTGGACTGGGTTATGTTTGGGCTCGAGAGTCGGAGTCAGACTGTGACTGGTAACTTAGGTATATGTATGGGTATATAACTAAGTAGGGTTGGTTGATACTTCATGACTGTATCTTTCTACTATGGTTCATTCGTTGTTGATTCTGGGAGCCCTTCGGGGGTCTCGGGGTCCCCTACTGAGTATTTCTATACTCACCCCTGCACGAGCTACGCCCATACCTTTTTGTCTTCTGTGCAGACGACAGACGGCAGTGATCGAGAATGAGGGTGACGGACCAGAGACTGCTCGGAGATGGAATATATGGGACATACCTTAGGGACGATTTGATTGAGTTATGTACCTAACCTTCATGTAGGATTTCCCAGTGGATGATCCGGGAGCTGTTTTCCATTTTTACTTGTACTAGTACTTTTTGTTCAGTTGTGTTTGAATACTGGCCCACATAATTTCAGCAAAACTTTCTTTTCTATTTTAGTACTTTTTGCCTTTACTACAAGTTTTTAGACTGTGTGTGTTACAGTTTTAAAGGAAATGACTTCCATTTTTATGATAGATTCACCTTTGGTACTAGTTTCCAGCCCCTAGCCTATGGAAGGTGGGCTTGGGGTAGTCACAACATGAGCCCCGAGGATGGGTCATGACAACAAGGATAACAATGAATGCTGTAGATTATATATGTTACACCAGTAGTAAGATTGATCGATTCGTTGATGGGTCAAAACCATTTCTTTTTCGAGCATTAGTTTAACAATCCTTCGTATCGTACAATGATATTGTCTCATGTTCTATCAAGATAGAAAAATAATTCTCTATGTATTTTGATTATAAATCAATTATGTAGAAGAAGAGATCTTTTGAACACTCTGGAAAAGGAAATAAGGGGATGCGGGGAAAATTTGATTATCTATCCAGTAGTAAATTTCGGAAGAAACAGCCTGGTACACGCTTGATGGGAATGTGAGTATGTTACCAGTGTGTTGAAAAAGGATACCAAACATGTGATTGCAAAGGAAAGAAAGAGGAATTCAATGTAGAATGTTAAAATATAGATAAAGAGGAAATTATTTCCATGAATATCGTACACTCGAAGGAAACATATCTCAGAGAAGGCCAATGGAGCATGTGCAAGCTTATGCGATCACTAATGGGGAGGTTAATGATCTGAAATACATGGTGGTAGGTAATTTAATGGTTTCCTCATGTTTATCCAATGGTTTATTTTATTATGGATTATCATATTGATTCATATAATCATAGTTTTCTATGAAAATTTGATATTCCCAATTTGATTTAACTATAGAGTTGTTAGCCAAAAATCATTAGGGAAGTATCATTGCAACAAAGATTCTTTGAATCAGTTCCCATTAAGGCATATAAACGTTTTTTATCTGCTGGTCTCATCTTCATACATGTGACTGAATTTGATATAATCCTCTATATGGATTGTCTTTCGAACCATGATATAAAAATTTATTGTAAGAAGAAGGACATTAAATTTTTTTAATATGGCCGTAAAGAACACCATATCCTTAAGGCGGGAACGTCCCCATCTGAATCTTTTCAAGATCCACCCCTGTAGCTCAACTAAATTCAATTATTCTAGAGTATGTGAATGAAATAGCTGTGGCTAAAGAGGAGAATATACAAATAGACGACATACCTATTGTGAAAGAATATGTTTATGTGTTTCCAGTGGATTTATCTGGAAATCCTCGACAATGAGTAATTGATTTTTCCATTGATTTAATTCCACGTTCAAGTCCCACATCAATGAAAACTTATAGAATGGCCCCTGTGGAATTATTGGAACAAAAAACAACTATAGTAATTGAGTAATATGGGATTTTTTCTCACTAGTGTTTCTCTAAGGGGAACAATGATTCTTTTTGTTATGGAGAAATATGGATCTATGTGGTTATACATTAACTACAGGGAGATCAATGCTATAACAATATAGAACAAGTATCCCCTACCTCACATTAATGAATTATTTGATCAAATTGATAGAGCTCAATATTTTTCAATGATTTACCTTCTACCTGGATATCTTATGTTTTGTGTGAAAAAGGATGAAATTCCAAAAACAACATTTAGATCCATGTACGGGCATTATGAATTTATAGTAATATATTTTGGGCTGACTAATTCAACACATATATTTCCTTGATCTGATGAAAATAGTTTTCTAGGAATATTTTGATGACTATGTAGTGGTATTTATTTATGATATCATGTTATTCTCCAAAATCTATGAAGATCATAAAAATCACTAGCACATTATACTAAAGACTCTTAAATGAAATAAATTAAATTAGATGTTTAGC
The DNA here is from genome assembly GCA_963277665.1 of Viscum album. Classification (NCBI taxonomy): domain Eukaryota; kingdom Viridiplantae; phylum Streptophyta; class Magnoliopsida; order Santalales; family Viscaceae; genus Viscum; species Viscum album. The sequence goes on from OY728161.1 coordinate 397,883,938, forward strand.
ACGTGTGAATTCTGGGGTCAAGAGATTTCTTTTCATGAGCATAAGGACTCTATGTATGGAATATATGTTGATCCTTCAAAGAACATGGAAATCCATGAATGGACAACATGAACAAGTATAACTGAGGTACACATATTAATTGGTTTAGTAGGTTATTATCTGTGGTTTGTCATGAAATTTTCCATATTGGCTAACCCATTAACCTATCTCACACGTAAAGGGGATAAATATGATTGGAAATAAGAGTGTGAGGATTTGTTTTAATAACTGAAGATAAGATTAGTCAATTCTCCTATCTGGACTCTACCATTCGGAGAATTATGGGTTTGTTATTTATAGTGAAGCATTAAACAATGGACTTGTTAGTGTACTTAATCCAAATTATACAGTTATTAAATATATATCACAATAGCTAAAAATACATGAACAAACCAATCCCACTCAGGATCTTGAATTTTCTACTGTAATATTTTATTTTATGATTTGGAAACACTATCTTTATGGTGAAAAATGTGTGATTTATATTGATCTCAATAGTCTGAAGTATATTTCCTCACAAAAAGAACTCAACATGAGGCATATGCGATGTCGTGAAATACTCAAGGATTATAATTTAACAATACACTAACACTCAGGGAAGGAAAATAAGGTGTCATATGCTTTCAGTAGAAAGGATCATGGACTTTTGAACCAGATGAGAGTTGAAAATGATCCTATATTCATGAATCTTGTAATGATGTATATGAGAATAACTGTGGAGGATGAAACTCTATTTCTTTTTCAAATGGTATCAAAATAATTTTTACTAGAAAAAATAAAAATTAATTAGAGTGATGATGAGGAATTTGAAATGAAAATTAAATATATGAATGGTGGGAGATTTGATCGACATTGTATATGAATATGAGATTTTTAAATTTGGGAGGAGTCTTTGTGTTGTCGATATACCTGATCTGAAAACTGAATTGTGGGATGATTCTCATAGCTTATATTTCACTATACACCCTGGTAGCACTATGATGATAGTGATTTGAAAGAACATTTTTGTTGGTACAAATGAATAGAGTTATTGCTGATTTTGTGTCGAGATGTATGGTTTGTCGACAAGTGAAATCTGGAAGACAACATCTTTGAAAATTCATGAAACCTCTTACTATACCTGAGTGAAAATGGGATGATATTACAGTAGACGTATTCATGGGGATACAAATGAATCCTATATGGAATGATGCAATATGAGCCATTATTTATCATTTTACCAAGTCAGAACATTTTTTGAAATAAAATAATATTTAGCACTTGAACATCTAGAAATACATTATACTAATGATGTTGTAAGACTTCATGGAGTACACCTATCGACCGTTTCTATTGGTGATCCCTGTTTTACATCAAGATTCTGAAAAGGTCTTTAGAAAGTCATGGATACTGAAATTCATTTGAGCATTCCCTAACACCCTCAAACTAATGGAAAAATAGAACAGACTATGGAAACCATAGAAGACATGTAGAGATATTTCTCACTTTATTTTCAATGTAAGTTGGACAAATATTTACATCTATTAGAATTGTCTTATAACAATAGATTTCATTCAAGTATTCAGATGGCCCCATATGAAGAGTTATATGAAAAGAATGTCGCAATCCAACTTTTTGAGAAGATGTTGGTGAAAGAAAACCGATTGGCCCAGAACATGTTGAGGAAAAAATTGAAAAGGTGAAGGTTATTCAAACCCATTTCAAAGCTTCTCAATGTGGGAAAAAGAGATTTTCCAATAACTGAAGTAATGGATTTGGAATTTCAGGTAGTAGATCATGTTTTTTAAATGTATCCCCATGGATGGGTGTTAAACTATTCAGTAAGAAGTGTAAATTAAGTCCAAGGAACATCGAACCTTTCAAATTTCTAAAAATAATTGGGGCTATAGCTTACCATTTTGGAATGTCTCCATGTCTCACAAAAGTTCATGATGTGTTTCATGTATCACTATTGATAAAATACATTCCTGACCTAATGTATGGACTCACCTATGATGAAATAGAACTGGAAGCTGATCTCTCGTATTGTGAAGAGCATGTCAAAATTCATGATACCAGAGAACAAATGTTGAGAAACTGGATGACTCATCTCGTAAAACTTCAATGGAGAAACTATATGATGGAAGAAACAACGTGGGAACCTGAGGAACATATAATAAAGAACCATCTGAATCATTTTATTTAGTAATATTTTAAAAATTTTGAGGACAAAATTATTTGATGGTGGGGGAAATGTAACACCCCATCATTTTAGGGTACATTTCCCATTGAATAATTCAGTATCTTGCATTTTACACAACATGGAGTTTTAACACACTACGACCAATCAAACTATTCATTATAAATAGTAATACAAAATTTTTGAAAATTCATAAATTTTATATTTCAAAATGGACTTCATTTTTGAATTCAAATTTTCGATTTTAGCTTAGGGTGAATTTTTGGTATTTTTCTGAAAACATTCAGTTTTTGATGAATAGTGAAAAACACGGCGTTATTATGTAAATCTTAATTTTCATTTTAAAAAAATTTATAATATTAAATGTTAAAATACATACATGAAACCTATATAATTTCAATTTAATTCATTGCCATTAGTTTATAATATGTTTAGATATATAAAATTTTATTGAACTTTTTACCGTGTTTTACCCACATACTAGGAGAATTTTCAAATTTGCGTAAAAATTAATTTAACAGCTTCTATGAATTGAATTTTAAATATCCAAGAAACATAGTTGATCACAGTAAGTATAATGTCGTTCAATAAAATTAAAATATTTTTGGGTGAATAGTAACTTTTAAATTTTATGTTCCTCTGTTTAAAGTAAATAGGGTAATTAAAGGTAAAATTGATATTATTATTACCATAACACATGTATTAATTCTATTAGATAAGTTTATTTTGACCAAAATCAACCTTAGGAATAAAATATTATACTTTTGTTCTACATGGATTAGATTAGTACATTTATTATTATTTTATTTAAAGAATAGTTGAGAGTGTTTATTTCAGTGTTTACTATCAAAATCATTTTTAATATAGGGTTAATCATAAGATAAATTTTACTATAAATATTAATTAGAAATTAAAAAATATTTAAAAAATAAGTGTATTTTATTTTTAATTTTTAGACATTAAATAATGAAATTTATTTATAACACAACGATGATGGAGTAATTACCTTATTAATGAATGATTATAATAATTGATTTTATAAATATAAAAAATGTAATTTGAAACTTTTGTTTAATTAAACTAATTTTTATGGAATCTATGATATGTTATGGTTGATTAATTGAATATTTTTCGAAGTTATCATGCAGTTATGACTTTATCAAAAACAAAATACCAAAAAGTGTCAAAATTGACATAAAAGAGTTTTTCAAAACAAATATTGTATTAATAAATGATATAATATTCTTAAAAATATATCTAATAGCCAAAAGACTTATATGATTATATCTATATCATTAATGAACCACTTTTTGTTTTCTTCGAAATTTATATTATGTTTATTAACTAGTTATTATAATAATACAATAGTACATAGTAAAAGAAAAACAATTTAACTAAGAGTTAAATCTAAAAGATAAGGCTAATATGGTGAGCCAAACTGGTCTAAAAGCTATTGGTTGTGATTTTTTTGACCCATCACCACCTTATCCTATATATAAATCTTTTTTTATCCATTAGAAACCGAAAATGGGTTTATTATAAAATAATATTGCAAGCTTTTCCTAATGTGGCCCTCACCTTAGTTATAAAAGGGTACGTCCCCTTCACTCAAATTCAAAACTCCAAAGCTTTATGTCTCAGCCAAAACCTACTAAAATATCCTCTAAAAAATCCTCCCTCAAACCTAGAGGCATTATTTTTATCATAAATCCAACCTATGGAGCCCTATTGATCTAATAAAAAGGAATAACCATATGAAGAGATAAATATTTAATCACCTATATCAGGTACTTTTCTTCTCCCACTTCCTCTTTCATTGTTGTTTCTGTTTTAAAATAATAAAACCAGTATATTCTAAATAGTTTTATGTTATTATAAAAAAGGTATTACCATATTAATTATTTTATCCAACAAATGAATGACAAAGTCGCCATATGAATGTATGTACGTCATACCATCTCCACATCGTGGTGTAATTGTTATTCAATAAATTATTTTTTGGATGGGATATTAGTGATATATAATTGATATAAACAATAAATAAAACATGTTAATGATTCTATATATATATATATATATGATATACCATCCATTTACATAAATATTTAAAATCAGAAGAATGATATTGTCACTCGTACGTATGTAGAGATTACTGTCTTCATGAATGCAATAAGATTCATATCTCCATTGTAACCATTCAAAAATAACATTCATTTCATTATTAAATTTTTTTTATAAACTTAATATCATTATTGATATGAATCATATCTATCCTATCCATAACAAAAATGACATATGTAATTAAACATATAAAGGAAAATGATTCTGTTAGCACCTGATACGACGATAATACTAAAATATTATTAACAAAGCAATATTAGAAGACCATATATTATATCATATATGTGTATATTATTCATTTATAATTTAATAACAATTATTTAACTATTATAAATGAAGTTAATGTACACTCAACTAAAGAAAACTACAAGGTAAGGTTTAATTCTACAATCTCCTCATTTTCAGAGGTTGTTTATATGTAATTATCTATCAGGACATATTTATCATCCACATCCATGTTTTATAAAATGTATTTTATAACATTTTTTATTTTTCATAGACTATGGGTTAATATAATTTATAGCCTTGTTTTACTTTTTTTAAAATGTTTATAAAGGAATATTTCCATCATTTTCCAAACAAGTTACTTTACGACCTTCTTCGGCAGAATTAAGGAAAGAATGTTTTTTTAACTTATACTGCATGTGTGGATATTTTCCGCAGTTATAAAAGCTTTGAAGCTTCCCTTACTCGCTTATAAGAACATTTCAAAAAATTAATGTTTTCTTTTAAAGGGTTTCAAAATATAAAGATTTACTTCTTTAAAATATTTTTCATTTCATCTAGGTCAATATTTTTTGATGGATTTTAAACATATTTGATGTTGATTTATTATGATAAAAATATTCCATATTGTATTGAATGTTATGTGATATGTTTGATTGTGGATGTGTTATTTTTATACAATTTATGGTTTATGGATAAAATATTTACATTTAGTATTCTAGTTTTAATATGAATGTTTATGTTATGTTTAAACCTTTTCATACGAGGAATGCATTGGACATAGTCTGTGATGGGTGGAGCCTGCTATAGCTCCTCAATGCATCAGTAAGTCTCCGAAGACAAACTAGTGTCTTGGCACAAGGCTTTGATAAATTATTATTTGTATTCATGGCATGAGGCCTTTAATAAATGGTATTATGTCTGGCATTATGCATTCCATCATTATGATATTGGCTATTGATATTGCATTTGAGTATTCCACTAGTAGAATATTCATGTGAATAAGTAAATTGAATTATTTTAATTTATATTTTCTATATTATGAGGGTGTTTATGTTAAAAAATTTTTTTTTTTATTCTTATACATTCCCTTAAATGTTTATGCTTAATTAGGAACATTTTTTCAATATAGTTATCTTTACTAAGCATATGAGTTCACACCTTTCTATGTCTTATTTTTCCTAGGATGTGAACAAGTATATTATGACTGACCTGCATGGATAGTCTAAGGAAAATGAATGCGGTCAAAGGAGATAATGGTGTTGTTGTTTATCATTTTATTATGTAATGTAAAACATAACAATGCATCCAGTAGATCCAAAGCTACTAAACTAATCAGTAATTAGAGACTCTATCTTTTGTGACCATTCCAATTTTATGTAATAATGCGCCATCTCTAGGTAACTAGGGTCATGACGTTTCAATTTTACTCTATAATTTTACTCAAAATGGGGGATACCTTCTTGTGTATAGTAGAATTTTATAATATTTTCAATGAACTGAAGAATAGATTTTTCAATTTTATTATGAATACAATACCAAACAATAGATATGGGGTTTTTGATCGATGGTGATGAATACAAGACTTTATAGGGTTGTTTCCACTGAATTTTTACATGGTAATAGAATATGGAACTCAAAAACATGAAATTGATGATAAAACAAACATAACTCGTGACATTAATTAGGAAGTGGTAATTTTTTAATATAAGATTTAGTATAATTATATGTATAGTGAAATATATTATATATATATTATGACCATGAAATATTAATTAATACATTTACATAAAAATATTGGAATATTTGGAAAAACAATTGTTAGAGTAGATCAATAAATATGATTTATCAACATATTACCCCAAAGAGAGGTTGAACAAGGTGAACAATGATCTTATCTTGAAAGACCATTCTTTTTTTTCATTCATAAATAATTTAAGAGTTTACATTTTACTTTATTTTTAGAATATATATATTGAAAACCAGAGGAAATTGGATATATCTAATCATTATTCGAATAATTTTCAATCATCCATCCATGAGAGAATTTATATATTGTATAAGGAAGATATGGAGATATAAAAGAAAGTGACGAAACAACATGAATTAAACCATGTTCAAAAAGAAATGATATATTTTAATAACTGATTATGTTGCCAAAAAATATAAGAGTTGAGTAAGGAGGTATTGGTGGAATATTATAGTTCATCATTCTATATTCATCAATGCATTATGAAGATATATATATTTAAAAAAGAGTACCTATATTAAGATAACAAGAATAAGGATATTTAAGAGTATATATCATGGGGAAAAGTATATCAATATGTTAAGGATGATAGAAATTGTTAGTAGTCTTTTTTTAAACCACTAACCCTACATGAATAAAAATGGGAAAGAATAATTATGGATTAGTAAGGCCATTTAATGAATTTTAATAAAAAACTGTATTGTACCTTTTAAAATACCATAGACATTATAATGGTATTGTTATAGCTATTGGAATATTGATTTCTCTATAAATATAGTTTTTCAATTGAAGAACCAACATATTCAATTGAATTCACAAATCATATATAATGTCTATTAAATATTAGGTGAAGAAAAAATTAATTGCTAAAGAGAATTTGATTATGTATAATATTCTAATGAATATAAGGAATAAAGAATAATTATATAATGTTTAATACTTGTAGTATTTAGATAAAATAAATCACTTAGGACCTCCTAATCTCTAACAAATTTGATGGAGTTAACTAAATATGATTGTTATGGAACATTTCTTTTATAACCTAGTTGACATGGTATGGAATCTGGGAAAATTATTTTAATGATGAAGATTTTGATTCATAGTGAGATAATATGATTGCAAACTATATATTAAAGCCGCAAAATGTATCATCTTAATTAACACAATACCTATATCAGACTCAAGGGTATAATATGTCACATTACATTAAGTCTATAATTTAGAAACAATAATTGTGGGAGTGGAAGATTCAATTTTTGTTGATATAGAATAAATTCAAGAAGCATGCATGAATGATGGTGTTGGTGCAGTAGAGGCATAATGTCTTTATGTAATATTTAATTCGAAAAATTTATAATTTCCTACATAAAATTATATAATACTAAAATCCAAGAGTTTTCGAATGGACAAAATATTCCCTAGGTATGCTATATAAGGTGGTTATTTCCTTTTATTGGTAGATTGGATTCCAATGTGAAGAAAATTCATAATACATTTTTACAATGGATTTTATATGGATTTAGAAATCTATTTACTAGTCATTAGATAATTTTAATTTTTTGAGGATTAATTTCAACTATATAATTAATTAATATAATGATTCTTCTACTAACATTTTTCCTTTGAGTTGATTTTTATTTTAATCACTTATATTCCCTTATAAAAATGATGCTATTTACCATTGATTATGAATTAATTTAAAATATGAATGTTCTTTATTTAATTTATTATTTTATTTCAATCCATTTTTTGCATCATCAATTTTTTTTATTTTATGAGTGACTAGATAATGTCATCATATATGTGTGGTTTCATTTCCTTTTTTATAAAATCCTAATTCCAAATAAATTTTCAATGATTACTAAAGCCTTCGGGACCTACAAGTATTGTTATTCAAAATTTGAGGATGGGATGTTGGTTCATTGAAATGATACTAAATGAGAGGTAGGTGGATAATATAATAGATTTTATTACCAATGATTTCATAATAGAATTATTTGAGATTCATTTGTTAAAATATATATTTGAAACATTTATTCTCAATTTAATTACTAGTGAAAACATCTTATTGATGAATTATTGACAAATGTTTTAAAAAGTATACTAATAAATTAATGTTATAATAGGTCTTATCATTTGATGTTACTATAACATGATAATTAATCACTATTTGTTTAATGGGAGGTGTGGTACATTTGATATATTATTTTTATATCACAAAGAATATATTTTGGAAAATTTAGGATATTTAAAATGGTGTTTCTATTAGAGTTCTTATGATATAAATGGTTCCTTAATTTTATTAAGTGTTATGTAAATAAAAACGGTGTGTTGGGTTTTAGAAAAATCCACTTAAACCTTTATTGTGGATATTAGAGTTCGTGTTATATTTAATACATTGTAAAAAACTACTAAAAATATTCTAGTAATAGATAAAAAGACCTTGGTGATCACATCACAAGTCTAATAAGGTCCATAGGGATTCTAAATCTCCATTTCCATATTTCAATAATTAATTTACACAGTCTACCTTTCAGGGTCATCACAACTTTATCATAACAATAACATGGATTATGAGGATTCAGTTTAGCTAACAATATAAGGAAACATGTTTTGGAATGGTTAAAAAATTCTTATATATTTTTAAAAGTCCTTTTGGTTGATCGTCCAAATATAAAGTCTAGTATTGGAACATGATTCATAGTGTTATAAAAATTATTGGTGTTATTTTGGGAAAAGTTTTATGGGATGAGAGGTGTCCTAAATGGTTGGGTGAGTTTCAAAATAACGATTCTTTGAAAATATACATTGATGGAGAAACTAAAAGGGATTTTTTTTCCTAAAACCATGCATCACCACATATAAAACCGCATGGTCCTATAAATGGATTAACATGAGTTTCAAAATTTTGTGAGGTGGGGTTCATGGCTGTTTAGAATGTTAGAAAAAAATTGCAATGGGGTACACACAAATGCACACATTTTTTCAATCTGTGTCCCTATCCATCATGGTTTGTGCAACTAAACCTGTATAACATAATTGTTAGTGAATATTTATCCTATATTATGTTGAAATATCATGTGGGATTGGGAATATTTTTTGTGAGAACTATGATATTAGTGAAAAGTTAGTCAAACCAGGTAGCCTAACTGTGTCCCTTATTAAAGTGGGAAATAATGATTTTCTATCAGGTACGTTAAATGTATTCAACCATTTTTTCACCAGTATTTTCCATAGAAGACTCTCAGGAATCTTTATATCCTTCTACTATTATGTTAATGGGATCCCATCTATTCAAGGAATAACTTGAATTTCATTTTTCATGATGCAATTGTAACAGTTAGTCTACAATTCCACACAAGAATTTTATTCATTTAATATTACAGTATTGGTTTTATATTCATATGAGTCGATTCTCCAAATTTTCAGTGTTCTTTTCTAACCATTCATTTGCTATTGTTGATGTTGAATAATATGATGATAAATGATGATTTGACCAACTTAAGCACGGAGTAGCATTCCTAGTTTCTTTCTCGTTATGTCTCACATGATTAAAAAATCCACCAACAAAAATTCCATGTGTCATTTGTTTAGAATTAAATTAATTAAAATAAATATTTATTATGAAACCAAGACCCCTCTTATATAATTAGATGTTCGAAACCTCAACCTTAACCACCTCTTTAGTGAGTTATATTATTAAATTTGTAACGGTACATATTTTTTTATTTATCCCTCCCAATATTATGTTCTATGAAATTCCATTAACATTAATGGATTACTTTATGAATTAGAAAGGCATTGATATAACCCTTATTCTACGATGACTTTATTTATTTTAGAAATTTTGAGCTGTTAAATCAAATTAGCCTAATTGAATGTGAATATTTTTAATGGAATTCATCGCTAGTAATTACAATATGGAATGTGTGTTCATAATGGATTTCATGTTTTTATAAAAGGGAATAAATAATTACCCCATTAAATATATTTTCAAACAATTTTTTTCCATTTATCCCTTTTTATAATAACGATACCGCTGAGGCGTGATGAATTATTTATTAAAAATGCTGCAAATATGTAGGAGTAAATTAATTGATATACTGAATGGTTAGGTAAATGGAATTCTTCATTAACTTCTAATTAAATGTTAATATTCCACGTTCTTGTGAAAATCCTCATATATTAATAATGAATGAAAAAATTTTAATATATTGGATTAACTAAAGATTGAATGGTAAGAAAATATCATTCATGCCTCCTTTGAACTTGTTAATAAAATGATAAAAAGTATTTATTTTAACTAAAATTGGGAAAGGTAACCCATATTATTCATGGTAATGTAATCCCTTTTTAATTGTGATAATTGCAATTGATGTCCCTTATAACTCAGGGGCATGGATTCCCTTATCAAATTGTTTACTTGGGAATGATTTCCATTATTATTTTGGGCATGATGTCACTTATTAAATTTGATACTCGGGAATGAAATCACTTATTATTCATGGCAGTGGAGTCCCCAAATATTCATGTGAATGGAATCCCTAATTAAATGTGATCTAAGGCATGTCGTCACTTATTATTTATCGATGTGGTGTCTGTAATTATATTTTAATCATGGTTCTGATGTCCCTTATTAAAAGTTATTGTTGGGTATTTTATCCAATATCATGATGCACATGCAAGAAATCCCATATTTTTATACTTTTTCCTGCTGTCCCTTATTACAATTCCATGAAAATGTAATGTCTATACACGAATGATTGAGATATTCTTTAGGTCCTATATATCACTACATATCTCTATTTATTTATACATATATATGATACTACATATATATTACAAATATATCAGTATATTTTTTTATAAATATACATATATATAATGTGACACAACCTAATAGTTTTCCCAACATATGTCGAAATAGATATTTTCACTTATTCCCCCCTTAGGGAAATTGGGTTTTTCTTTTAATTATCTATTTATCTAATATATATCTGATATACAGTCATACTATTTTACATTAAATTCACAAAATTGATAGGCATTTGACACTATTTGTAGTGAAATATTATGTATATATCACACCCTTTTCTAGACTTCGACTTATTACCAAATAGAACCCATGGTTGGATGATCATGATCATGTATTTTTTAAAAAAATTTAATACATCTATTCTAGAATGAAGTACAAGGGAAGATGAATGAGATAATGATCATGATTCTATTTGAGATAGATACTGATTCTTCAATTTATTTAATTATCTTTTTAGTCTATCCATATATGATATATTTAATATATTTGTCCATATGATCAGGTTTTATATATCTCACTTTTACAGTTTATCATGGTCATAAATGAACATTTATTCTTCTATTATTTATTTTTAGTATGTATTTTTTTATTCATAAAATGATCATTAATTATTTATATAATCATTTATTGATTATATTTTATATTGTTGGTATACTTTATCAATGAAGGTATATGCATCCATCACACTACTATTGTACCTAAACTACATGTTCGATGCCTCTAGCATACATGGTGGGGTGATTGAGGCCATGTGTCTGACTGAATCAAGGGACCATTTTATTTTCTCCAAGTCTGAGATGTCCAAATATGTATCAAAATAATCGTTTCCATTTTTAATAATTTTTTTTGAGATATTTGATATTAGATGAAGAATGCATTGAAAATTGGAAAATTACATCGATCAGGGTCTATACACCTAGTCATTGGGTAAAGATCGTGTTTCAAGGGAAGGGAATATTTTTTAATTTTACATTATAGTTTAATATTATTTCACCTTTGTGGATTGTTTTAAATATACTAGTTACTGGGATATTATTTTGTGAATTTATAAGCCTTCCCTGATGTAGAAATGTAGTTTTGTAACATGGATCATTGTAGAGACGAAGATATTCACATTCCATGCATTTTCCATTCCATGTTGGTTGCATTTCATGACTACGTTACATTTTTTAAATGTTCCTTATCTATGTTGTCAACATGATTTTATGTTCAATTGAATTATTTGATAACATTGTTTTTTATAATTTGATTAAAATTTTATTTTGATTTTTTTCCATCGACCTAAATAGTTTTTTCACATATATCTTGACGGTGGGATCTTAATAAACCAATTGTGATTTGTTTTTCCTTCTACCATTAGTTTCATAGGATGAAACATTTATATTTAAAATTAAATGTGTTATAATAACAATTAATAAAGTGTAGCGACCTTTTTAAAATGTGATGGGAGGCCCATAGAATCCTAGAATATTATATAAGAATTATATATATTGACTCCAATGGAAATACCATGATTTATTTACATAAATCCTAATTTTAAAATATATTTATATGCACTTATATACATTGGGAATTAGAATTCATAAAACTAAACCATGATTATTATATATATAGGGAAAATTTTAATTATAATAAAAAATTTATTCCATTACGATGGTAAGTACACTTCCTTTTTCGGCATGAAGGGACATATGAATAAATTATGAAATTCAATAAAATACACAAGTATATTATTTAGGTCATGTTGATTATTAAATAGAATAAGTATGGGTGGAGTTAATCTTTAAAAAAATATTTGTTATTGGGATTCATTAACTGAACCCATATTATTCTGATTGGACCTTTTAGATCATCTAACACATTTATTCCATGATAGTTAAACCCATAGGGGTAAACACATGATGTATGGGATTATTATTAAATGGGATTGTATCCACTTATATGGGGTTACATATTAACATATGTCAGAATTCTATATAATTGATCAACTTATCCTGATAAAAGATCATTTATCTACATTTGAGCATTATTATTACGAGGTGTTAGTTAATAAAATTTTTTATTCAATCCAAAATAAAAAAGTACTCTATATATTAAAATACAAATTTTATTTTACCAATAACATTTATATAAATCTTATGAAAGAATAAATGGTTAAATGAAAAATAAAAAACACTTTTCATGATGTATTTCATTTTTATAAGTAGAAAATGTGATAATTTAAGTAATCATTAAAACATGTATATATTATCCATGTTATATGAATAATTTTAAAATTTTAAATTAATTAGATTCATTTAAAGTGATTATATTTATTATACATATTTTTTATAAGCACCCTCATATTGGGGTTCGTTGTAATGGTTGCAAGAATAGTTTCCGAGAACATTAATTTCATCATTTACAATAAACATTAATGATATATTACTAGGTTATGTTGGTCCTAGGGGATAGGTAGTAATGCCTAGTTATCTTTTAATGAGTGAACATATTTTAGGGTCGTTGCCTTATATATATATGGGGCTAGCCCATTTATGGTAGCCCCTATATCCATAAAGAATTCATAATTTTTTCTTTTATTTTTCATAGGTGAGGTACCACATTGGTACTTTTATTCCTGAGGACTCTCTATAACGATAGGACACCCCACCTAGATGGTTAGTTGAATGGTATGTAGACTCTTGAGGTAGTATTACCATATGAGGATTCACAGTGACTGTTAGATCATTTTTTACCACTACACTATAACAATGTATGGGGATCTCCACTATTTGAATGATTAGGGATGAACAAGGTCCTATAGTTTTTTATTTGTTAAATAGTCCCATTATGTTTATATTAAATATTATATTCTTAATGTGATGATAGCCTTTTAACTCTCATTAGTTTTACTCATTTTGATGATATTTATTGGAAAAATTGATGACGCTTGATAAAATCATTCATGTGGGATTTGGTTCTGATGATCTATGCCCAAGGGGTTGGCTTACAGACAAATATTCCATCACTTTTTACAAAATAACATATATTTTATAGTTAATTTTTTCTAGGGTAATCTATATGTGTTTTTTCCTGATATTTGTTTCTTTAAGGAAATGGGTATCATTTTATGTTTTTCCTAGGATTGATGTAGGAAATATGGCCAGGTATTACAATATTGGAATGAAAATTACTTTACAAATCAAGAATAGCATTGAGTTCATTCCATATAAAGTTGATATGATATGAAATATAGTTCAAATACCAGGCCCAGTTCACCAGTGGTTTCATGGTTGGTGATGTATTCTCAAAAATTATTCCATGAGTTGGGAGTTCATATTATAGGTATTAGAATTTATAGTTTATCAATCATGGAGTTCATTTATGGATCTTGTGTACCATTAAGAACTAAAATTCTAACTAGCATGGTCAGTTTGGACTTAATGATAGATGGCTCATGGTAGGGTGATTTGAGAATGAATCTAGTGGAATATGATGTACACCCACTATTTATGGTATGTTTATTTTACACTGGTTGTTCTGTGTAACATTATAGAATGTAACTTTATTGAGAGGCCGACTGAGGTTCAACTATAAATGGGTTTAAATATGATACTTTTATGAAGAGTGTCCTCATGCATGGGTAAATTTAAAATGATTTTCCTTGGTTGAGGGAAAAACCTGAAATGGACTGGGTGACATGAGACAATTGACCCATGAAAATAAAATGGAGCATACAGTCATTAATCACAATGATATGGGTTAGTTATGAAAAATGGGGACTCGTTGACGTTAGTGTGGATTAGAAGAGGTATACATGTTAGTTGATAACATCTTAGTGTACTTGCATTTTCGAGATGATCATTCTCTATAACTTGAAGTCATCCAGGTTACATTGATAGGGAATAATCTATACACTATGAAAACATTATATACTCTAATTGTATTATAAAGATACACAGTGGTAGTTACACTCACATAGCCGTTAAAATGAAATCTACATGGTTCATGATACACTAATAGCTATTTACAAATGGTGACCCCCAATGTGTTTTGATTATTGAAAAAACACCATACTTAGTATTCTCAATATGATGGAAGCTTATCCCTTGTGAAATTATGTTATCATGTAGGGAAAAATTTATTTTTTGGGGATGTATGTTTCTTCCATAATCAGATGGGGCATGGGATATGTTTTCACATTCATTTTTAATTTAACCTCAGCAAAGTATGATCATAAGGTGGGTAGTTAGTGTTGGTAGCTAATGGATTTCCCTTATGTGAGATGGGATATGAAATATTGATTCCAATAATAGGATAGTGGTTTTCAATAACCTATTCCATTTTGGAGATGGTTCAATATAGGGCCTCAAGCCTCATTAATTTCAAATTACTAGATTGATTATCATGTTTTCTGAATCCAGATGTGGGAATTAACCTCATGGTGCCTTGTGGTTATACATGGAAGCTGAATCCAGATAATGATAGTACTAGTGTAATATTATGAAGAATAAAATTTATCAAGAGATTGTTTAAATATGATACATTACTAAAATTGGGGTACAATCATTGTTTATTATTATGGGAATAATCTTAGCATTACTTTTGATAAAGGATTTTGAGTTCGATTTTAAATGACATTTCAAAATTCAATGTTGATAGTTCATGTAATTACTAAAAAATAGATGGATCTAAATGAGTTCTCTATAATTTTTGGATGCAATTGGAGACTAATATCATCGTAAATACTATCTTTACGATGTAGGTGAAGCATAATGGTCAGTTGGGGATTTTTAAAGAATTGTACGTGTGGCTAGGCTGAGTTGGGTGTATTGCGATTCAACTACTTCCTAAAATTGATAAATATATCTTGGGAGTCACAATGACGTTGGGGATTTTATTCAATAGTAAATTATTATGGTGTAATTATTGTAAAATTTTATTATCCCTTAAAGTATTCAATCTTTGTTAGAGAGAATAATTTACATGATTATGGGAGAGATGATGATGTGATATTATATGATGTTTGTACAAGCATATTTATGTTCCTTATTAAGGATACATTTTTTGATAATTAGAACTGTATTCAATATTGGTAGAATATGATCCCCATTTTTAATGTATGAATTTCTGGTGCATTAGTTGAGTTTCTATAGCATCTAGCGATGAAAACACACATTTCCAATGAAATATATAGGGTTGAAATTTTATATATTCCATGAGGCCCCAAGGGGAAATCATGTATCCTTGCATGGGGTCTCACATAGTGTTCTTAACTATTTGAGTTTGGTATATGGTAATGAGGAATTTTAGAATGAAATTATTTAATTGTGTGTAATGTTTTCATATAGTATAAAAAACCATTAATATAGTCCACACGGTTAGTTCCGCATAACCAGTGGCACCGCATTGTGAGTTCATGGTTAGCTCAAACTATGTGGCCATACATTATGTGGTATGTCTCTTGGGAAGTGAGATCTACATTGTGGGTTTATGGTTAGTGAAACCATTATCCTAATCATTCACCTCATTAGGGGGGGGGGAATTATGATTTCTTTATCGACAATTAAAAGGATTAGACACTTTTTCCTCCTCCACATTCACATCAGTCATCGTGCATGTGTACTTATCCACCTACACTTCCCTTTGTTGTATTTTCACTAGTCTATGACTAAATTTTAATTTCGTTCAGCATATTTGATTTTTCTCATTAATCCTATAATTATCTAGATCTTTATTCTTCTTTTATTCCCACATATTTAGTTCTATGTTTAGATGATATAATTCACCATATTTTCATTGCATTTGTTTTATCGTATTATTTATATATCCATGTATTAAATTAAATATCAATAATGGATGATAGGACCATTCTAATCAGAAGTTTATTGTTTTAGTTTCATTCCCCTAACAAATTTCTAATTGATAAATTGTTCCACTGTGTCATGCACAAGACATTAAGTGTGTCTCTTTTTAAATGTGACATTAATAAAATTAAATTCACTGACTACAAACTTTGTGCCTCATTTATGGTTGGATTTCAATGTTCCCAACCCAAACCACAGTATGAGTTTTGTTCTATTACATGATTTATTTTCCTTGTATAATTAATTATTAAACCACCCATGGGATGTGTTTTTCAAAATCTATGGAATGTTTATAGATGAATTACATGATTAAAAATTATTAAATAAAACCAAATGTTCCATGTTTACATTCTTAATTCATGATATTTTAAACCATTAAATATTATTAATAGAATATATTATGAATCATTTTAATATAATCCTTCATGAATAATTATATTATGTAAGGGGTGTTCCTATTGGAAATAATGTTGTCATATAAGAAAATGGTTATTTTCATTATTATATTGATAATGTTGTGTATTTAATGTCATTCCTTATTTTTAAAACACACCCACCACTAAATTGTGTTTTCATATCTAATTAAAAGGGGACTTAACTGGGAATATGTGAATTGATATATGTAATATCTATATACACAAAATTATTCATTGGGTTTTAATTAAATAATTATATTCAATAATCATGTACATAGGCTTATCCATTATTACTGAAGGATTGGAATGTTGTAGATTGGAATAATTAACAATGTAATGGTAATAACATCTCAATTAAAATCCATATAACATATGAATGAAATGAAAAAAATTATTTTTTTGAAATATAAATGGAAATTCTATCCCTTAATATTCATGGGTATGGTGTCCCTCATGAAATTTAACAATATATAATTGAGTCTGTTATTATTCATGGGCATCAAATACCATATTAAATTATATTCTTTTGTATGGAAGACTTCATTATTTATGGGCACAAAATCCATTATTAAATGTGATACTTGGATACATAGTCCCTTATTATTCATTTGTAGGGAATGCCATTTTAAATATTATATTTGGGAATGATGTACCTAGTTAAATGTGATAATCTGTAAAGACCCATATTTCCCATGTAATATATTTAATTATATGGAATTTTTACGAGTCTGCAAAAATTGACGGTGTGTGATTCCGAGGCCCTGTTTTCCAGGAATGTATGTAGGAAATTTTTTTCATGTGAATTTTGTAAATGCATGAGCGGCATTCTCTAACATTTGAACTGTTTTTCGGGTTAAAAATATAAGGGAACTGTTGAATCTATAGCATCGGGATTCATATAAGGGAGGATATAATTTGACCGTAGTAGTTCTAGAGAAATATTAATTATTTCTGACCTTTTAAAATAAATGAAACAAAATAATTTTATATTTCATTTTAGATCCTCCAACGAACCTATTAAAGGGTGGGACCGGTGGTGTGTCAATCCATTAAATGTCATGACCTTCCATCCTTAAGTAATGATGAAATTGGGGGAAATAGGAAGATTCCAAATTAATGAGCCCCATTATATCCCCATGTCGTTACTTACTCACCCCATCTCATATATATATGGATCTTGGGAAGGGGTATTAGGGAGGATCAGCAAGTAGAAAGGTGTTGAAGGAACATCATGACGCCAGACCCTTAGATGAAGAAGCCGACCCAGGAGGAGGTGACAGATGACACCAAACTAAATCATGAAGTGCGAGTGGCATCTTTGGGAATTGGTCGTATGAATGAAGAACATGATCCACATTCCATCATAGACGTTTCGCTGACATTTCAAGGTAGTGGTTATATTGTTTGTGAATTTTTGATTCCCTCTTCCCTATTCTTGAAATTACATGAAGAACATGGGTCAACTGAATAACTGGTTGACCTTCTATATTCATCTTTATAGAAGGTTATTGCGGGAAATATGGTGGGGTTAATCTTGATGTTCGATTCAATTGTTATAATATCCTTACACCCCTTGTGTTATGAGCTAACACAGAGGGTCAATGCTTAATGATACCAGCCCCAACCCTCCGTTATTTATTTGTTACATCATTGTACCTCCTTGTAAGAACGATAGTGCAACAACACCAACCTTCTACATGGTGGATATCAAGTCAACGCATGCTGAAAGAGGAGGGACATGGCTCGTTCGACATGGAAAATGGAGGGGGCAGCCAAAAAAATGGCCAGCAGCGAGAAGGGAGGTGTCACAACTATCGCGTCGCCATAGAATGGAATCCATGGACAATGTTTCAGGGGTGGAAGAAACCACCCATGGTGGGTACCACTGCAACCAAGTAGCACCCACGCAGAACCCCTTCCTCACAAACTGAATGGCCTCCAGGACGTTCGGGAATTCAGTAGACTGGGGGGTTACACACCGCACGTCGTACAAAACCAGTTCGTTGCCCTGGCACCCACCCCCTCCACCAAACCGGGTAGTCACCCTCGCACCTAGCCATAGTCCCCTGAGCTGGGCCACCGACCGTACACTGGGACACCGCCCTCAGAGTAGGTCACCACCATCGAGTCGGGCCACCGTCCTCACACCAAGTCACCGCCCGCGGATTGGGCCACTGCCCTAGAGGGTCGCCGCAAAATTCTGGATGGGCCACCCTTGGGTGTCACCCTTTTTGTGGTCTGTACCAGACATCCACCCAATGGGATGAGTCCACCTCATCCCATCATTGCTTGGTCGGACAAGGTCGGCTGACCGAGTCGGACCAGGCCCCGGACCACCCGGGCCTCGAAACGCTCAAAAGACCTTATCATGAAAACCAGACGCCCATTTGACAAACCGTACACAGTGTTGGGACCCTTGGAGAGAGATGGTCTTTTTGACTTAATCCTTTATAGATTCGAAGAAACTGGGAGTACAACCAGTTTGGATTGCACCTGAATCCAATTGGGCCCTCAGAACTGAAATACAAAAAATACCCAGACCGGGCATCCGATTGACCCCACGTTGGTTTTGTTGGAACCCTTAGGACATGGTGGATCATTGGGTTACTTATTTTGAGAATTGGTGCACGTATAAATATGACTGATGGATTGGAGAGAGGTTCTCCATAGTGCACTTTGAATGGAACCATGTGACTGGCTGCGACCTGATGACTACAAACTTTTTGACTCTAAGTCACTCGACGACCACGGTACGCGATGGGGAGGAATACCTCAGCAAGACACAGTGGGGAGCAGACATGGTACGTGATGGGGAGGAGTACCTTAACAGACCACAGTGTGAGAGGGCATCTCTGTGTGTCCCGGCAGACCCACGGTACACGATGGGGAGGTGTACCTCATTAGTTCAAGGTTAGTGGGAAGCGCCTCTCTATGACACAGTAGGTCCACTGTACTCCAGAGGAGGAGTTCTCCAGTAGCTGAGGTGTTTTATGATGTGGCTGGGAATGTTATTTTTTACTATCCCTAGAATAAATCCTGGTGTCATTTGTCATTATATTGCGCTTATGATTAAGATTATGTTATGTGGTACATTACCTGTGTGGGACTTTACCATTGTGGTCTTACCTTGTGTTTTTTCCTTGTAGAACACTAAAAGACCTTAAGGTCCTCAGCCCCCCTACTATGTATCGTTATACTCACCCTTCCAAATGCTTTGTAACACCCCAAGATTCCACAGTACGCTTCCCTTTGAATAATAAAATAGCATGTGTTGTATGCAACTTCGAGTTCTAACACACACCACAACCAATCAAACTAGCCGTTATGAATAGTAATACCCACTTTTCGAAATTTAATAAATCTTATCTTTCAAAATGGACTTCATTATTTTATTCGGAATATTGAAATTAGCTTAGGGTGAATTTTTGGTATTTTCTGAAAACATTCAATTTTTGATGAATAGTAACAAAACAGTGAGTTATAGTTTTAAACCTAATTTTTATTTAAATAATTATTTATTTTATTTAAATTTATTTTAGGTCAAAATTGACACATAATACTTATATATGTTCAATGTAATTCATTTAATCCAATTTATAATAATCTTAGATATATAAAAATTTTATAGAACTTTTCACCATCTTTTACCAATCTCCTAAGAGATTTTGAAAACTAACATAAAACATAATTTTATGACTTGTGTGAGTAGAATATCGAAAATATGAGAAACAATGTTAATATCATGGAGTAAAATCAGGTTCAATAGGATAAAAATAATTTTTTATGAATAGTGACTTTTTATTTTTATTTACCACGGTTAAAAGGAAATAGGATAATTAAGGGTAAAACTAATATTATTATTACCCTAACACATGTCCTAACTATATTGGATAATTATCATTCAACCAAAAACAACCTTAGGAATTTAATATGAACCTCTTTGGTCCACTGGGATTAGATTAGGACATTTATTATTATTTAATTCAATTAAGAGTTAAAAAAGATAAAATCAAAGTTCAATACCTAAAACATTTTTAATATAGGGTTATACATAAGATAAATTCGATTATAAATAATAATTAAAAATAGAAAATGATTTCCTACATAATGGTATTTTATTAATCATTTTTAGACATTAAATATTTTAATTTATTTATGATACCACGAAGATGCAGTAATTACCTTATTAGCGAAATATTAAAATAATTGATATTATAAATACCCAATAAATATAATTTCACACTTTTAATGAATTAGAAGAATTTAATAGGTTAATATGACATGTTAGAGTTGATTAAATGAATTAGTTTCGAGGTAATAATGCTGTTATAAATTTAGAAAAAACAAAATACCAAATCATGTCAAAATGGACATAAAAGAGTTTTTAAAACATATATTATAATATTAATTGATATTCAATTCCTAGAAATATAAGGTATGTCCAAAAGACTTATATAATTATAGTTGTATCAGTAATAAACTACTTGGGATTCACATGGAAGTTTATAGTAAGTGTATTAACCATATAATATAAAAATATAAAGAGACACTGTGTGAAACTAATTAACTAAGAGTTAAAACTAAATGATAAGGTTAATATAGTGACCCAAACTTGACTAAAACCGACTAGTTGGGTGGTTTTCGACCCATCACCACCTTATCCTCGAAATAAGGCACTTTTGAGCCATTATAAACCGAATATGAATTTATTATAAAATAATATTTTAAGTTCTTCCTAAGGTTCCCCTCACCCCTCTTATAAGAGGGCACTCCCCTGGCTCTATAATGCATACCTTCAAAGCCTTTTGGTTCTGCCAAACCCTACCCAAGTATCCTCCCAACTTCTCTCACATAATATTAGAGACCTTATGATGATCATAAATTCATCCTATGGTGCCCTTTTGATCAAATCAAAAGGAAGAGCAGAAGAGGAGGTAATGATTTCACCACCCTCTTTCAAGTTTATTTCTTCTTCCACTTCTTCTTTCATTGATATTTCCATTCTAAAATAATAACTACAATATATTTAATATACTGTGATGGTATTATACATATTTTAAAACCATATACAGTATTCTATCCATCTTTTGAGTGACATTTCAACATACGTGCGTACGTACGACTTACCATCTCCACATTGTGGTGTAATTGTTATTCAATACATTATTATTTGGATGAGTACAGTAATGATGTGTAATTCTCGTAAATAATAAATATAACATTATAATTATTATGTATATATGATACAACAACCAATTATATATTATTTGAATATAAAAAGAATGATATTTTCGCTCATGCGTATGTACGGACTACCGTCTCCACGAACACGATGAGATTCATTTCCCATCGTATCCATTCAAGACTAATTTTCATTTGATGATTAAGAATATTGTTTAAGTAATTTATATCACTCTGGATATGAATAATATACAACCTATGGATAACAAACACGGATTATGTAAAAAAACATATTATAGAAAACGAGTAAGTGAACACCCAAAACCCCAATAATACTAAAATATTATTGAAAAAGCAATATTAAAAGATTATATATGATATCATATTTATGTATATGATTCTTGTATAATTTATAACAATTATTTAACTATTATACATGAGTTTAACCTACCCTCGACCTAGGAAATGTACTAGGTAAGGGTTTATTTTACAATCTCTTCGTTATCCGAGGTTTTTATACGTAATTATCTACTGGGACCTCTTTATCATCCACAACCATGTCTCTTAAAAATGTATTTCAAAACATTCTTACTATTTTATAGAATATGGGTTAATGTAATTTTTAACCTTGATTTAAATTTTATAAAATGTTTATAAAGGAATCATTCCTTCATTCTCCAACCATTTTCGTTTGTAACCTTTTTGAAAAAATTAAATTAAGAATGTATTATTTAACTAATACGGAGGGTGAGGCTATTTTCCGCCATTATAAAATCGTCGAATATTCCCTTACAAGCTTATAAAAATATTTTCAAGTTTATTTTTATCTTTTATAATATTGTGACTTTTAAATTATTTAAAAAAATAGAGATATTTCTCTCAAATTGTTTTGATTTCATCTATATCAACATCATTTGATGGATTTTTAGCTTATTAAAAGTTGTTTTATTGTGATACAAAACATCCGTATAGTATTTAAGTTTTTTTGATATGTTTGACTATGGATGTGTTATTTTTATACCATTCATGGTTTATGGATAAAGTATTTACAATTTATATGATAGTTTTAATAAGAATGTTTTTGTTATGTTTAAATCTGTTCGTATGAGGAATCCATTGGACTTAGTAAGTGACGGTTGGAGCCCACTATTGCTCCTCAATGAATCGGTAGGTCTCATGAGACAAACTAGTGTCTTGGAACAAGGCCATGACTATGTGGTTATGATTGTCTGGCATTATGCATTCCGTCATTATGAAAATGGTTATTGATATTCCCTGTGATTATTCGATTAGTAGAGTAATCATGTGAATAAGTAAATGGAATTATTTCATTTTTTTTCTTCCATATTATTTTTAAGATCATGTTTAAAAGGATTTTTTTTAGTTTTAAAATTCCTTAAATGTTTACACTTATTTATGAAAGTTTCCACTATATTGTTATCCTTACTGGGCATCTGAGCTCACCCCTTTCAATGTTTTATTTTTCCCAGGATGTGAAGAAATATTTTTTGAATAACATGTAGGGATTGTATGAGGGGATATGAGTGTGTTCTATGGAAAAAATATGTTTTTTTTATATTTTTCACTTTATGATGTAATGTAAACTTTATGAATATATGTAGTGATTCCAAGGCTACTAAACTAATTGTTCTTTTGAGACTTGATCTTTTGTGATCATGCCAATGTTACGTAATAATGCACCGACTCTGGGTAACTGGGGTCAGGGCATTAAAATTGGTATCAGAGGAACATTATTACAAACATTGGAAGCTAGGTTTAGATAAAATCAGAATAGAGCACATAGAACTAAGATATACATTGAGGATTAGTATAGAAGAACTTCCATGAATTTTGGTATAGTATAGATTTTGTGTGTTTTCTGAGCAATATATCCTTCTCTGGATTCGAGCAGGTAGAGGTGGGTTTGGAACAGAAATACCTAGGGGTAAAACCAAAAACACTGCTTTGAGCTAGACTAGAATGGGAACTGGTGCACAACAATGGGCATTGACGCACTATTGGTTACAACACTCCCGGGGGATATGCTTAGGATAATTATCATTTTCATTAAAAAACATAATGAAGGGTTTATAAGTATATACTTCCTCCAAGAAAACATTTTTATGATTATGGATTATATCCATAAACTGTTAAATTTATTTTAAATGTTTTACAGGTTTGGATTTATGCACTGTGATTCATAAACTAATTTACTCTATGCAATTGTTTAGAAATCACACCTAGTGGAAGGAATGGAAACCATATCAATGCACATAATCCATGTAGGTATTTCCATCTTGCTCAAGATAATTATAGTGGAGCTAGTGATGCAACTGGTACTGATCAGCTAATCACCACACTGGTACAACTCACTCAGGATATGAATAATAACCTTACCCATATGGAGCACCCCGATCTGCAGTGTGGAGGATCAATGGTAGATCTCTTCATGATGCAACAACCACCAACATTAAATGGGGGTTAAAAATCCACTAGTATCAAATCAATGGATAAATTATTTCGAGAAAATATTATACACCTTGGGGAGTAGCGAAAAAGGTAATGTTGTCATGGCAGTTTACCATCTCACTAGAGATGCTGATCAATGGTGGTCATTGATTCAAAATACGAAGGAAGATGATGAATTGTCAAATATGGAATGGAGGGAGTTTAAATATAATTTCGTTGAAAAATACTTACTCATGACCATTGAGCGGATATAGAAACACAAATTCTGAGTATGAGGCAAAAGGATGACGAGAATGTTGCAAATTATGAGTATAACATTACAAGGTTAGCAAGGTATGTTGCAGATTATATTCGTAACCCAAGAATTAAGATTGATCGTTTCTTTTATGTGTTAAAACCATTTATCCATCGAGATTTAGTCTCAAAATCCTACTCTTCGTATGAGCATATTGTCTCATGTGATATCAATACAGAAAAGGAATTCTCTAAGTCTTACGACTATAAAATAAAGAAAGAGAAGAAGAGATTTGGTGATCACTCTAGAAATGGAAATAATGGGGAGAAGGGAAATTTTGAATATCCATCCTGTAGTAAATGTGGGAAGAAACTCCCCGTTACATGCTTGAAGGGAATGGGAGTCTGTTAAGAGTGTGGTGAAAAAGGCCACCATGCTCGTGATTGAATAGGGAAGAAAGAAGCTACCGATGTTCAATTATACAATTTCACGGAGATGGGACATTATTCAAATGAATTTCCTAAGTGTCAACGAAACATACCTCAGAAAATTCCAGGGTTTCAAGGCTATGATTATGCTATCACTCTTGCTAAGGTAGAAGATCTGGAAGATGTGGTGGAAGATAATTTAATGGATTCCTCATGTTTATCCAATGCTTTATCTGACTCTGGATTATCGCATTGTTTCATATCATCCAATTTTTCTATGTAAATAAGATATTTCCAATTTGATTTAACAAGGGAGTTATCAGTTAAAACTCCCAAGGTAAGTATCATCGCATCAAAGTTTTGTGAATCAGTTCCCATTAGAGCATATAAATATTCTTTATCTGGTGATCTCATCGTCATACCTATGATTGAGTTTCATATAATCCTTCGTATGGATATGATTTCGGACTATGATGTGAAGATTTATTGTAAGAAGAAGGAGGTTTCGATTTTTATGATGATTATAAGGAACACCTTATCTTTAGAGCAGAATCTTCACCACCTAATTCTTATCTAGATCCAGCCCCAGTAGCTCAACTAAATTAAATTAGTGGAAAGGAATAGAATGAAATGACTGTGGGTGAGGAATGGAATGTTCAAATAGAGGATGTACCTATTGTGAAAGAATGTGTTGATGTTTTCTTATAGGATTTAAGTGGACATCCTCTAAAACGAGAAAATGAGTTTTTCATTGATTTAATTCCTGGTTCAAGGCCCATATCGAAGACCCCTTATTGAATAGACACTGTGGAATTAGTGTAACTAAATAAAAAACTAGAGGAAATGAGTAATAATGGATTTATTCTCCCTGGTGTTTCTCCATGGGGATCCCCTGTCCTTTTTGTTATGAAGAAAGATGGATATATGAGGTTATGTGTCTGCTATAGGGAGATGAATTCTATACCAATAATGAACTATTATCCCCTACCATGCATTAATGTTTTATTTTACCAACTGCATGGACCTTAATACTTTTAAAAGATTGACCTTCGATCTGGATACCATCAGTCATGTGTGAAGAAGGAAGACATTCCGAAGACAACAATTTGAACTATGTACGAGCATTACGAGTTTACAGTAATGCCTTTTGGGCTTACTAATTCACCCTCTGTTTTCATAGAACTAATGAACATAGTTTTCAAGTACTATCTTGATGACTTTTTAGTGGTATTTATTGATGATATCGTAATATAATCCAAAATCTATGAAGATCATGAAAATCACCTACACATTATATTGAAGATTCTGAGAAGACATGATTTATATGGGTTGTTTAGAAAGAGTGAATTCTGGCTTCATGAGATTTCTTTTTGTGACCATATTGTCTCCAAGGATGGAATCCTTGTTGATCCTTCTAAGAACAAGGAAATCCATGAATGGCTAGAACTGACGAGTATAACTGAGGTACGTATTTTTATTGGTTTAACAGGTTATTATCGACATTTTGTCTAGAATGTTTCCTGATTGTCTATCCCATTAACGAAGCATGCATTTAAAGGGGTTATATTTTTTGGACCGAATATTGTGAAGAATGTTTCAGAGAAATGAAGATAGGATTAGTCAATTCACATATAGTGACTCTACCATTGGGGAATTATGGGTTTGTTATTTATAGTGATTCTTCAAAGAAATAACATGGTTATGTCATTATGAATAATGATAAGGTTATTGACTACACATCATGACAGCTAAAAATTCATGAGAAAAACTATCCTATTCATGATCTTGAGTTAGCAGCTGTAATATTTGATTTGAATATTTGGAGACACTATCTCTATGTTGTGAAATGTGAGATTTATACTGATCACAAGAGTTTGAAGTATATTTTCTCACAGAAAGAACTCATAATGAGGCAAATGAGATGGCTTGAACTACTCAAGGATTATTATTGCACAATACACTACCACCCGAGGAAGGAAAATAAGGTTCCCGATG
The DNA here is from genome assembly GCA_963277665.1 of Viscum album. Lineage (NCBI taxonomy): Eukaryota > Viridiplantae > Streptophyta > Magnoliopsida > Santalales > Viscaceae > Viscum > Viscum album. The sequence continues at coordinate 397,911,638 of OY728161.1, forward strand.
CTTTGAGTAGAAAAGATCATGGAGTTTTGATCAAGATGAGAGTTTAAAGAATCCTATATACATTGATCTAGAAAAGAAGGATATTATAATAACCATGGAAGGTTAAACAACAATGATTTTTCAAATGGTTTCCTAACAACCATTACTTGAAAGGATAATGAGTTCTCAGACCGATGATGAAGACTTTCAAATGAAGATTAAAGGTGTGAATGATGGGGGATTGAGTGACATTGTGTATGAAGATGGAATTTTGAAATTTTGGAAGAGACTTTGTGTTCCTGATATACCTGATCTAAAAATGGAATTGTTGGATGATACTCATAGTTCAAATTTCTCTATACACCCTCGGAGCACCAAAATGTATAGAGATTTGAAGGATCATTTTTGGTGGGACAACATGAAGAGGGATATTACTAATTTTCTATCAAGATGTATGGTTGTCAACAAGTGAAAGATGGAAGAAAACATCATGGAGGAGTTCTGAAACGTTTTCCTATACCGGAGAGGAAATGATATAATATCATGATGGACTTTGTCATGGGACTACCAAAGACTCTTAGAAGGAATGACACAATATGGTTCATTGTTGATCGTCTTAAAAAGTCATCACATTTTCTTCCTATAAAGGAGGATTTACCACTTGAATTTCTAGAACGACTATATATTAATGAAGTTGTAAGACTTCATGGAGTATCCCTATTGATTGTTTCTGGTAGTGATCCACATTTTACATCAAGATTATGGAAAAGTCTTCAGAATGCCCTGGATTCTGAGCTTTGTTTGAGCATTGCTTACAACCCCCAATCTGATGGACAACCAGAACGAACTACTCAAACCTTAGAAGAAATGTTGAGATCTTGCTCACTTGACTTTCAGTGTATGTGGGATCAATATTTACCTCTGGTGGAATTTTCATATAACAATAGATTCCACTCAAGTATTCAGATGGAACCATATGAAGAGTTATATAGAAAGAGATGCCGCACACCAACCTTTTGGGATGACGTTGGTGAAAGAAAACTCATAGGCCTAATACTGGTGGAGGAAACAATGGAATAGGTGAAGGTAATACAAAACCACATCAAAGAAACTCAATGTAGGCAGAAGAGATATGCTGATAACCGAAAGACGGTCTTTGAATTTGAGGTAGGAGATCATGTTTTGTTGAAGGTATCTCTATTGAAGGGAGTTATATGTTTTGGTATGAAAGGTAAATTGAGTACCAGGTATATCAGACCATTCAAAATTCTAGAACGAATTGGGGTTGTATCTTACTATTTGGAAATTCCACCAAGTCTCTCAAAAGTTCACGTTGTGTTCCACGTATCACTGTTGAGAAAATACATGCCTGACCCAACACATGTACTCACCTACAAGGAAGTAGAATTGCAACCCGATCTATCTTATCGTGTAGATCCCTTCAGGATTCTTGAAAACATAGAACAAGTGTTGAGAAACCGGATGACTCGTCTGGTAAAAGTTCTATGGAGGAACCATAAGATGGAAGAGGCAACGTGGGAACCTGAGGAACATATGATGAAGAACCACCCAATTCTTTTTAGGCAGTAATATTCTTGATATTTCGACGATAAAATTATTTGTAGGACGGTAGAATGTAACACCCAAAGTTTCCACGGTACGCTTTCCTTTGAATAATACAGAAGCGGGTGTTGTACACAACTTCGAGTTCTAACACACACCACATCCAATCAAACTAGAAATTATGAATATTAATACCCACATTTTGAAATTTTATATATTTTATCTTTCAAACTGGACTTCATTTTTGGATTCAGAATATCGAAATTAGCTTAGGGTGAATTTTTTGTTATTTTTCTGAAAACATTCATTTTATTATGAATATTAAAAAAAATGTGAGTTGTAGTTTAAAACTGAATTATTTTTTAAATAATTGTTTATTTTATTTAAATAAAATTTAGGTCAAAATAGACATATAATTCTTATATATCTTCAATATAATTCATTGGATTCAATTTATAATAAATTTAGATATATAAAAATTTTATAAAACTTTTCACCGTCTTTTACCCATCTCTTTATAGAATTTGAAAATTCACATAAAAATTAATTTTACCACTTCTGTGAGTGGAATTTTAAAAATCCGAGAGACGTCGATAATATTAATTAGTAAAATGTTGTTCAATAAGATAGAACTATTTTTTGGTGAATAGTAACTTTTTACTTTAATTTACAACGTTTAAAAGTAAATAGGGTAATTAAGGGTAAAACTGATATTATTATTACCTTAACACATTTCATAATTCTATTAGATAAGTATATTTTGACCAAAAACAACCTTAGTAATAAAATATGAACCTCTTTGGTCCACTTGGATTAGATTAGGACATTTATTATTATTTAATTCAAAGAAAAGTTAAAAGAGTTAAAATCAACATTTAATAACTAAAATATTTTTAATATAGGGTTATAAATATAATAAATTGGATTATAAATATTCATTATAAAGATAAAAAGATTTCCAACATAATGGTATTTTATTTATACTTTTTAGGCATTATATAAATTTATTTATTTTTGACACAATGAAGATGCAGTAGTTACCTTATTAGTGAAATATTAAATTAATTAATATTATAAATACCCAAATAAATATAATATTAGACTTTTAATGAATTATACAATTCTTATAGGTAAATATGACATTTTAGGGTTGATTAAATGAATTAGGATCGCAGTAATAATGCCATTATGGAATTAGAAAAAACAAAATACCAAATAGTGTCAAAATTGACATAAAAGAGTTTTTAAAACAAATATTATATTATTAATTTATTTTAAATTCCTAAAAATCTAATGATTGGAAAAGATACTTATATTGATTGGTGTATCATTAATGTACCACTTGGGGTCCTCTTGGATGTTTATAGTATGTTTATTAACCATATTATTTAAAAATACAATGAGACATGGTAAATGTGAAACTAATTAACTAATAGTTAAAACTAAATGATAAGGTTAATATAGTGACCAAAACCTATCTAAAACCTTTTGGATGGGTGGTTTCGGACCCATACCCACCTTACCCTTGAATGTTTTCACATTGGAGCCATTAAAACCCGAATATGAATTTATTATAAAATAATATTTTATGTTTTTTCTAATGTGCCCCTAACACCTCTTATAAAAGGGAAATCCCCCTTCTCTCAAATTCATACCTTCAAATACTATTGGTTTGGCCAAACCATACCCAAATATCCTCCCAACATCCTTGAGATCAACATAGAGGGATTATTTTTATCAGAAATTCATCCTAAGGATCCCTTTTGATCAAATCAAAAGGAAGAACCCAAAGAAAGGTAATGATTTCACCACCCTCATTCATGTTCCTGTCTTCTTCCACTTATTATTTATTTGATATTCCCATTATAAAATAATAACTATAGTATCTTCTATATATTTTGATGTTATTATAAATATGGTACAACCACATTCACTATTCTATCCATCCATTGAATGACATGTCACCATACGTGCGTACGTATGACTCACCGTCTCCACATCGTGGTGTAATTGTTATTCAATACACTATTATTTCGATGGGTATAATAATGATTTGTAATTCATGTAAATAATAAATATATCATGATTATTATTATGTATATATGATACACCATCTAATTATATATTATTTTAATATAAAAAAATGATAACGACGCTCGTGCGTACGTACTGACTACCGTCTCCACGAATGCGATGAGATTCATTCCCCATCATATCCATTCAAGAATAATTTTCACTTGATGATTAAGAATAATGTTTAAGGACGTGATATAATTCTGTAAGTGAATATAATACAACCTATGGATTACAAACACGGCTTATGTAACAAAACATATAAAATAAAACAAGTAAGTGAACACCCAAAACGACGACAATACTAAACTATTATTAACAAATCAATATTAGAAGATCAAATATGATATCATATTTATGTATATGATTATTTTATAATTTAATAACAATTATTTATCTATTATAAAGGAGGTTAAACTACCCTCGACCAAGTAAAAGTACATGGTAAGGGTTTATTTCACATTCTCTTCATTATCTGAGGTTGTTTGTAAGTAATTATCTACTGGGACCACTTTATCAACCACATCCATGTTTCTTAAAAATTTATATCAAGACATTCTTAATATTTTATAGAATATGGGTTAATGTAAATTATATCATTGATTTAGATTTTATAAAATGTTTATAAAAGAATATTTTTTTTCATTTTCCAAACAATTTCCTTTGTAACCTTTTCGAAAAAATTATTGTAAAAATGTCTTTTTTAACTTATACAGTGGGTGCGGCTACTTTCCGCATTTATAAAATCGTCGAAGCTTACCTTACAAGATTATATGAATTTTTTCAAGGTTAATTTTATCTTTTATAATTATGTGATTTTAAATGATTTAAAAAAAGGTATATTACTCTAAAATAGTTTTGATTTCATCTATGTCAACATCCTTTGATGGATTTTAAGCTTATTTGAAGTTGTTTTATTATGATACAAAACTTACATATAGTATTGAACGTTTTGTGATATGTTTTACTGTAGATGTGTTATTTTTATACCATTCATGGTTTATGGATAATGTATGCAAATTTCGTATGCTAGTTTTAATACGAATGTTTATGTTATGTTTAAACATGTTCATATGAGGAATTCATTGGACTTAGTATGTGACAGGGGGATCCCGCTATGGATTCTTGATGCATAGGTAGGTATCATTAGAAAAACTAGTGTCTTGGCACAAGTCCAAGACAAAATCTTTTTTTTTAATCTTGGAACAAGGCCTTGACTATGTGGTTATGATAGTCTGGTATTATGCATTCCATCATTATGAAAGTTGTTATTGATATTTCATGTGATTATTCTATTAGTAGAATATCTAACTGAATAAATAAATTGCATTACTAAATTTTATTTCTCCCATATAATTTGGAAGTTCAAGTTTAAAAGGATTTTGTGTTAGTTATACAATGCCTAAAATGTTTAAGATTATTTATGAAATATTATGCTATATTGTTATCCTTACTAGGCATCTAAGCTCAAGCCTTAATATGTATTATTTTATCTAGAATGTGAAGAAGTATTTTATGAATGACTTGTAGGGATAGTATGAGATGATGTGAGTGTGGTCTATGGATACAAGATGTAGTTGTAGTTTTTCACTTTATGATCTAATGTAAACTTTATTAATGTATCTAGTGGTTCAAAGGCTTCTAAACTAATTGGTCTTTCGAGACTTGATATTGTGTGATCATGCCAATGTTATGTAATAATGCACTGACTCTGGGTAACTACGGTCAGGGCATTACAGGCATCACCTGCACCTTGTGGTGTCTTGTACTTATGATGAGCATCTTGGATGAGCTTTTTGGGAGTCAGGACCTGGGAGTACGCGGATGTGACATATGGATGTGGAGAGATGAGGAGGTTATATGTACCCACCCTTCATGTAAGATCCTAGAAGGATGACCTTGTATCTATTTCCATTTTTCATTCCATTGTATTTTAATTTTAGTCGTACTAGTACATTTACATTTGGGTTTTATTATGACCCCTATTACATCCATCACTCATTTGTACTACATCAGTTTACTTCACAATTGCTTCAAGTTGTTTTCTCGGATGGTGTGTTTGTATATTTTTAAAGGTAATACCTTCCCACATTTGGTAATATGCCATTAGGTGCTAGTCGTCAGCCCTTGTCCTATGGAAGGTGGGCTAGGGGAAGTCACGGGGCGAGCACCCTGGGACGGTTCGTGACAAAGTGGTATTAGATGAGTTCGGTTTGACTAAAGAACTATGACTATGATCTTTTCTAGGTGGAAATAGTGTTAAGTGTTTTGATTATGGTTTTGAGTTTGGGGAGTCTACTATTGGTGTGTTAGCAAACGTATCCATACACTAGGACCCTGAGTTCATATTTTTGACTCAGTGCATGAGAACACTAATTGCGTGTGTTTAGAAAAGTCATTCTTGGTTTTTCATCAGTTAGCTCACAAGGTATTACTTTTATCCATGGAAAACCTTTTTCTTTTTATGATTCCACCATGATGAAATCCACACAGGTTTCCTGAGAGAGTATGCAATGATGGTCCACAGAGCTTTCAGGCCTCAGTGTAAGGCCCTCTTATGGCGTTAGCACCTTTGGGTGGTGTACCAACAACACCAATATTCGTTGGACATGTGTTTCCACCGGCCCCACTAGGAGAGGATGTATTCCAACTGAGCATGTAGAATGAGTTCCAGCGGCAGATTCCTCTGAGGATCCAAGGTGAGATGGGCCCGTAGGTGGCTGTTGACTAGCTGGAGGCTGTGGCAATAGTTTTTTGATTATTTGGGACACTAGCTGATGTTATAGTGACCCTATCAGCTAGATATTTTTAGGAAATAGTATAAATATGGTGGAGCCTGATTCTTCAGATTCATGATGATGCAACCCTCATACGTGCGGACTTCGAGAGCCTTTTAGGTAAGAGTTTGTCCCAGTGACCTTATGCTCTGTGAAAATACATGAGATTGTTCACTTACAGTAGGGCAGCGTGACAATGGCCTTGTACTCAGTCCGGTTCACTAATATATCCAGCTACTCTACCAACATGGTCCAAGAACTTTTCTTTAGGGCCTGAACCCTTAAGTAGAGTCTCTGACAAGAGATCAGAGCATCAATGGTATCGTTCAACATTCCGACGCATGCTGGGGTGCATGAAAGTGTACTTTTGGTGGAGATCTTCCTAACTGAGAAGGCACCAACTATGATGGATACCACTAGAGGATAGTTAGCCGAGTCATCGGCATGATTCAGTAGGCAGATGACACAATGGTCAAAGTTGATTAGAAATTCTTTTGGATGACCTCGGGATGAAGGTTCATAGGTGTGAAGCTCACAAGGCAGAATAAGACAGGAAACACACATATAATATTACACATACGACATGTAGGGACATATGGATCATGAATAATTGACACCTCGTATTGACGATCAGCAGATGGTCAAGGGACCGTTGAGGCAGAGGCAGAGGTTCATGCGAGGAGGTTAGTAGGGTGGAAGAAGTGGCAGAGATGCCGGCCATGCAACAGGCGGTGGGTGATGTTTCTATATTCTACCACCACCACCACTGTCTGTTCATCCACCCCGCCCCTAGGGAGTAGAAGGACAGGGACGAGCTCAGCTTTATGCAGTTGAGGTCTATGACAACTGTGCTTCAAAGATGATTAGAGGTATGATCTGTGTCTACTCTACCTTTGATGATTTACTTATAGACACATGTTCCATTAAATCTTTTATTTCATTGGCCCTCGTTCAAAGCACCAAAATTATTGTGGAGTTTATGGCTCATTCCTTATAGGTAGAGACTCCTACAAGAGTAGATTTGAGAATTACGCACTGCTGTCAGCAGTGTGAGATTACTCTAGGAAGTGAGAGCTTCAGCAAGGATCTACTAGTATCGGTGTCAATGTCATACAACATCATCTTGGGTATGGAATTTTTATCCACGTTCCATGCAAATATTGACTGTATGAGGCATAGAGTGTGGTGTGTCTGCACAGACGGGACCACGGTTTCCATCACCGGTGAGAATGGAACCATTGTATCATAGGATTGAATTACCCAGAGGAAGGTGCAGCCTAATACTCATCAGTTGGCTAGACTTACCCTCAGAGTAGTTGATGTTGAGAGTCTGAGCTATCTTTTAGTGGAGGACCAGTATGCCAGTGTCTTCCTGATGATGTTCATGGACTACCTCCACATAGAGAGGTAGACTTTTACATCAACCTGTACCTTGGTGCGGCATCGATATCTTCACCTGCATATCTCTTGGCTTCTGCGGAGCTTGTGAGGTATGTGTATAGATGGAGGACTGGAAAGAAAAGGGGTTCATAAGACCCAATTTTTCTCTATGGGCAGCCCTGATTTTGTTATCCAAGAAGGAAAGATGGATGTATGATACTCTATGTGGACTATCAGAGCTTGAACCAGGTGACCGTTAAGAACAGGTATCCACTCCCGAGATTTGATGAAATTTTCATTCAGAAGAAGGTATCTCACTACTCTTTGAAGCTATACCTATGATTAGGCTATCATCAACTCTGGATACGAGATCAGGATGTGCCAAAGATGGCCTTTAGATGTTAGTTTGGCCATTATGTGCTCTTGGTTATGCCTTTCGGCATTACCAATGCCCCAGAATTTTTCATGGGACTCATGAACATGATATTTCAACCACATCATGATCTATTCATGGTGGTGTTCATTGATAACATCTTGATATACTCAGTAATGGTTGAGGAGCATGCCTATCATCTGCAGATACTTCTTGATACACTTCGAGAGCACCATCATTAGGTAAAATCTCGAAGTGCCAGTTCTAGAAACGAGAGGTCCACTTTCAGGGACATGTTATCATGGAGGATGGAGTTTTAATGGATCTAGTGAAAATAAAGGTTGGTTTTTCTTGGTAGCCACCCAAAGGTGTGATGGAGGAGAAAAGATTCTTGGGGTGGGTTGGATAATACTATAGATTCGGGCCTAAATTTTCCAGAGTTGCATAACCTTTGACACCTTTGAAAAATAAGGGGAACCCTTTCCTATGGATGGATAGATGTAGTCAGAGTTTCCTAGAGCTGAGGTAGAGAATGATGAGTGACCCCATCTTGAGTCTTCTAGAAGAGGGAGTTTGGTATGTAGACTACTGCGATGCATCAGGAACCAAGCATGGATACGTATTGATGCTAGATCGATTAGTGATCACTTATGGTACACAACAGTTAAGACCCCATGAGAAGAAATACTCTACCCATGACGTGGAATTAGCAGCAGTGGGCTTTCCCTTGAAGATGTGGAGATATTACTTGATGGGAGAACATTATTTAGTCTACTCAGATTAGTAGAGTCTCAGGTATATCTTCTCTCAGAAGGACCTGAACCTGAGGTGGAAAAGATGGATAGAGTTCCACTAGGACTATGAATTTGTAATAGTCTATACACCTGTGATGGGGAATGTGGTAGAATATGCACATAGCAGGATATATGGTCTGCAGTTTCTAAGTAAGGCGTTAGAGCAGGTTGACATGTTGTATTTATTTATTGAGGATAGAGAAAGAGTAGCATACCTCTAGTCTATGACTGTCACTACCACACTCCATCAATGAGTCTGGGAGGCTCAGCATAGGGACACTAACTGTGAGGCTCGATGTTATCAGATATCATCTGGGCATACTTCTGATTTAATTTCTGAAAGTGGGGTGCATGTCATCCTCTTTAGCAGACGTACAAATGGTACTTGTGGTGCTATGGGAGGAGGTGTTGAGGAAGTTTCATACGTCCCCTCAGGTGGTACATCCTGGTGTGGAAAATATGTACTAGGACCTATGGCATCAGCACTGGTGTGCATGAATTAATAAGGTTGTAGTGAAGTTTATTTTGTGATCCTCACATGGTAGCAGGTGAAGGCCGATCACAAGTTTCCAGCAATATTATCTCAGCCACTAGAGGTTTCAAGAGTAGAAGTGGGACAGAATATCCATGGACTTTGAGACAGGGCTTCCACATACGTCCTTGGGACATGATTCCATATGGAAAATAGTTGACCAACTCACCATGTCGGTCCACTTCCAACCTATCAGTGAGCAGGGATCAGTAGATGGCTTCAAACACCACTATGTCTAGGAGATTGTGCAACTTCAGGGGGTGCCATTGATGATCGTCTCTGAATGCGACAGAAGTTTTACATCCCGGTTGTGGAATGGATTGTAGGAGGTGTTTGGGACTCAATTGTATTTGAGAACCGACTTTCATCCAAAAAAAGATTGTCAGATGGTGTGGAATATTCATAAATCGGAGGACATGCTGCGTACATGCATCCTTGATTCTGGTCGCTGTTGGGATGACCAATTGTCCTTGGTGGGGTTTGCATACAAAAATAGTTACTACTCCACCATCGGTATGGAACAATTAGAGGCCTTGTACCAAAGACCATGCAGATCACCTCTATAATAGAAGACCTAGGGGAGTCAACACTTATGGGATCAGAGTTGGTACGAACTACCACTAAGAAGGTGCAGATCATCTAGGAGTGGATGAAGATTTTATGCAATAGACAAAAGTCATATGCTAATAGAAGAGAAAGACATTTTGAGTTCCAGGAGGGAAATAATGTATTCTTATGAGTCTCTCCACTATGGGGACTACATAGATTTGGTCGAGGCGGAATTTTATCATTGAGGTTTATTGGTCCATTTCTGATACTTCAGGGGATATGCAATGTGGCAAACTGCTTGGAAAATCCACCGTAGATGGAGAAGGTGCACGAATTCTTCGACGTATCCTAGCTGAGGGGATATGTGCATGACCCATCTCACGTCATTGACCACGGTGATGTGGACGTAGATGATGGGACAATGTTTATGGAGGTTCTAGTAGAGATTGAGGATCGACGTGAGAGGGTCCATCGAGGGCAGTCGATACCTCTGGTCTGCATTCGCTGGAAGCATGGGAACCTCTAGGAGAGCAAATAGGTGGGGGACATAGATTTGTGCTCAATACCTCCGTTTGTTTCCTTAGTCTGTGTTCTGGATTTTGGTGAGGAAAATACCAATGGTGGGGAGAATGTAAAACCCCAGATTTTCCATATGTTGTTTTTAATTATATGGAATTATTACGAGTCTTCAAAAATTGAAGGCACGAGATTCCGAGGCCCGGTGAGGCTAGAATGAATTTCTGAACTTTTTTAGGGTACGTTCAATAAAATCTTGAGTGGAATTTTCAAACTTTTGAACCGTTGCTCAGAGTAAAAATATGAGGGCACCGTTTTATCTGCAGTGTCGGGACTCTCTTAAGGGAGGCTTTACTTTGACCACAATAGGTCTGATGAAAAAGTTATGTTTTGAAAATTTTTAAAATAAATGAAATGAAATAATTTTGTTATTTTATTTCATATCATCCAAAAGGTCAATTATTGGGTTTGGCCGATGGTGTGTCATAAAATTAAATGTCTTGACCTACCAACATTAAATAAAAATGATGTTGGGGAACATAGAAAGATTCTTAATTAATGAGAACCATTATTTCCCCACGTTGTTACTGAACTTCCCCCTCTATTATATATATGGAGCTTGGGAAGGGGTATCAGAGAGCTTCACCAAGTAGAGAAGTGTTGAAGGAACACTACGACGCCAGACCCTTAGAAGACAAAGCCTACCCAGCGAGAGATGACAGATGACATCGATCCAAAGGGCGATGGGTGAGTGGCGTATTTTTGAACTAGTTTTGGGAACGAAGAACATGATACACCTTCATGCATGAATGTTTCCCCAATGTTTAGAGGTAGGGGATATTTCGTTTGTGCATTTTTGATTCCCTCTTCCCAATTCATGAAATTACATGAAGAACACGGGTTAACCGACTAACAGGTTGACCCATGATTCATTTGTCTTTGGGGGAGGTTATTATGGGGAATCATGTCAGATTTATCTTGTTCTTAAATTCAATTATTATAAAACCCTTAAACCCCATCATATAATGAGCTATCATGGAGGGAGCAGCCCTAACGAAACCTGCCCAAACCCTCTGCTATTTTTTTGTTACATCCCTGTGCCTCCATGGAAGACTGACAGCGCAAGGATACCATCTGTATATGTGGTGGCTAGCACGCCGACACATGCTGCAAGAGGAGGGTCACGACTCATCTGCCATGACAAATAGAAGAGGCGCTCAGCCTGACGGCCAGCCACAGAAATGGAGGAGGGGTGACAAACGTGCCGCTAGCGAACTGAAGTTGTGACAAAGGCCAAACCCACCCCAGCGTGTTTTGTGACAACCACGAGGCACCCATGTGGTGCCGACCCATGCCAACTCGAATAGCCTATGGGTCATTCATAAATCAGAGTGACTGAGAGGATACACCCCCCGCGTCAGACTGAACATGTCTGCCGCCCTTGGACAGGGCCACCGTCCTCGTTCCGGGATGCCACCCCCAAGTCGGGCCGCCGCCCTCGGACCGGGCCTCCTCCCTCGCACTAGGCCCCCGCCCTCGATCTGGGGCCCCTCCCTCGCACTGGGCTTCCGCCCTCAGAGTGGGTCTTCGCCCTCGCGTCGAGCTGCCGCCCTTGAGCTGGGACACCACCCCACAGTCGGGCCGCCACCCTCACATCGAGCTGGCGCCCTTGGATCAGGCCTCTTCCCTCGAGCCGGTTCGCCACCCTCGCACCACGACACTGCCCCCGGATAGGGTCGCCGCCCTAGCGGGCCGCCGCATCATGCGGGTCGCCATATTCTGGCTGGGCTTCCATTTTGGGTCGCCCCTTTTGTGGGCCAGACTAGTCATCAGCCCAGCGTGCCGAGTCCACCATGGCCCAACACAGACCAGGTTAGGCTAGTTCTGTCCGACCGGGTCGAATCGGAAGTGGGACCAACTGGGCCCAAAACCCTCATAGGACCTTATAATGAGAACCAGACGCCCGTTTGACGAACAATTTACGGATTTGGGACCCTTAGAGCAAGATAATCCTTTTGACTTCCTCCATTACGGAATCGAATAATCTGGGAGTACGACCAAATTAGATCACACCTGAATCCAACCAGGCCCTTGGCATTGAAATTCCAATAACAAACAGACCAGGCATCCGATTGATGCACCGTCAGTTCCGTTAGAATCCTTTTTACATGGTGTATCAACGAGTTAATTCTTGTGAGACTTCATGCTAGTTTATATACTCCGTATGTCTTGGGTAGTGGTTCTCCCAACCGCACTACATACGAAACCTTGTGACTGGCTGAGCCCTGACGACTAGTGACTTTTCGACTCGGAGTGACTTGACGGTCGTGTTATGTGATGGGGATGAGTACCTCAGTAGGACACAGTGGGGAGAAACCATGGTACGCGATGGGGAGGAGTACCATAGCAGACAACGGTGGGGGATGACGGTTGTGTGTGACCCAACAGACCCATGGTACACGATGGGTAGGAGTACCTCAGAAGTTCAAGTTTAGTGGGAAGCACCTCTGCATGACGCGACAGACCCACTATACTCAAGTGGAGGAGTTATCCAGTAGCCGAGGAATTCTACGTCATGAATGTAGATGTTACATGTTACTACCCCTAGAATAAATCCTAATATGAGCTGTCTATACATTGTGCTTGTGATTGAGGTTGTGTTATGTGGTACTTCACCTGTGTGGTACATTACTTTTGTGGTGATTCCCTATGGTTTTAATTATATAAATCTAAGAGACCATCAAGGTATTGGGGTCCCGACTGAGTATAGTTATATTCACGCCTGGATGGGCTTTGCCTGCACCTTGTTGTGTCTTGTGCAGACGATGAGCAGTTGGCCCAATGTTTGAGGGAACCAGTACCTGCTGGTATACAAAAGAGACAGATGGAAATGGAGAGCTTAGGAGGTGATATGTACCTACCCATCAGGTAGGAACCTTAGAGGATAAACTAGCAGTAGTTTCCCTTTTTCATTCAGTTGTATTGTACTTTTAGTCATACTTGTATTTTGATAGTTAGGCTTGTATTCCGGCCCCTTATACTTTCAACACACTTTTTTCTATAATCAGTTTACTTCATAGTTTCTTCATGTTGTGTTCTTGTACCATGTGCTTGTACATGTTTAAAGGAAATGCATTCCCATTTTAGTGTATACACCTTTCCTTGCTAGTCTACAACCCTTTTCCTTTTGAAGGCAGGCTTGGGGTAGTCACGACTCGGGCCCCGAGGGACAGGTCATGACATAATCAGACATTATTTACATTAATCTCATACTTAGAAATTATGTCATATCATTTGATACTTAGGTATGTCATCCATTTTGATTTTTCCATCAGCATATTTTCTCTATTTCTCTATGCTTGAGTTATGACTCGAGACATGGATAGCCCAACGTATATATTTATATATATGAATATATCTATATATGTAACTATATATATTTTTAATGTATATACTAAAATATCTAAAAACAAATATATATATATATATATATGTATGTATATAATTATTTATATATATCGTGACACATCAACCGAGATATCCTAGCCTAAGCCTAATAATGTATTGGCAATCGAGCATCCCTTAGGTAACACGAGTTTGAATTATTGTTATATATTTATTTAATATATTTTTGATATAAGTTTACTATTTTATATTTTATATTATTAGAGTTTATCTTCATTAGAAACCTTTTATGGTATCCTACTATGTATATCTCATAAAATATTTGGACCAAAATTTGCTACCTGAACACACCTCATAGTAATTTTCTAGGATCATGGACTATTCATGCATGCTATTATCCATCTAGAAATGGTTGGAGTGCATGAAAACATGACTGATCTAGTAATGATGTTGTTTTTGGTGATAATTTCAATTTTATCTATTTATTTGATTACCTTATTAGTCAATACATGTGTATTTTATTGTATTTATATTTTCATTTCTTCTTTTTGTATATTTGTCTCTTTTACATTATAGAATTCTCTTACATGTAAATTTATTCATTTACTATTTAATTTTTGATGTTATTATTTTATTTAATTGAATAAATATATATTATTTCTTCCACTACTAACTATCTTCCATACAACTATGCTACACTAGTCATGTGGGTATTGCCTCTCTATCGTGCTAACCTAAAATCCAAGCTACTAGTGGGAAACCTCTAGCTTACGGGGAGTCACACATTATGCCACATAACCAATTGGATTGGATATCTTTTTTATTGTATGGTAGTATGTGATGTTATATAACAATAAATTTTTTTCTATTTAAATTTATCTCATAGGAATACATGTATTAAAGAGGACAACTATTAGTAAATTTTTTTAGAAGTTCAGCATGTGTTGGCGCTTCCATATCCTTCTTTAACACTTTATTTTATTGTATAATATTGTTTATTATATTTATTTGGGATTGGATTTGATAATCCTCTATGGTATGTTTGAATTTAATTTTGAATGATGCAACAAGCTGGGATGTTTACTAGATGTGAAATTGGGCTAATGAATGCATATATTATAACTCATTTATTTATTATGAAATTTTACTAGTAAATGTAATCATGAATTCAAGTGTTTTTTTATTAGAATAAATGAATTATTAATGAGTAAATTTTATATAATTTCAAAAAAATATATAATGATTCATTGATAAGGAAACATCCTTTCATTATAATAAAGTCTTATAAATATATATTTTTTGGTGAGTTTTTTTAACTAATACTAATATCATATTTATTTTTAAATTTTATTATAAATTTATTATGGATAATCTATTGAAAATATAGATGAATATGGGGATTATATATATCAATTATGATTTATATAGGGTTTTAAAATAATTGATTAAGCATTATTCTCAGGGTTATATTTTTAGGATAAGGAACGTGGTACTTGATTTTATAGAATTAAAATATTGATAAATTGGATATTTAATTTGCATGGATGGGTATGAATGGATGACTAAAAATAGTGTTTATAAATATGAATTATTTGGATATGTTAAATTTTTAATTTAAAAATAGGATTTTGGTACTGTTCCTCAACAAATTTCAATGTATTTTTATTCAATGAGAGATTTCTATTAAGTGATATAATTTACACAATACTGAAAGGAACACATATAGAATTTTTAAACGTTTGGAATGACTCTATACTCATATAAAAATACCATGTTATTGTGGATGATGTTCAACTAGATTAATGAGCTATAGTTTATACTTGTGAGTGGTTTTTATAAAAAAAATATTTTTTTAGATATAGAAAATATTAGTATGCATGTGAATGGGAATATATTTATTTAGATGTACTAAAATAATTTCTAAATGGTTCATTCATTTAGGGGGTTAGATTATGGAAATATTTATTGTTGATATTTTTATATAACTCTTCTTGTGATGTGTGGATTGATAATTATATATATGTTAATGTAATAGAACAAGGGTGAGTTTCTTCTAATTTATATTTAAAATTATCAAGGGATATAAAATGTGTCGTTATAAATTTTTTTATAATTAGTGACCATGGAATCAAAATTGTGTCTTATAATATGTGGTCAATATCACTATGGATGGGTTTTTCAATTGGATATTGAAATACTATTGGAATGTTCATCCATTATAGAGTATACTGTGATGTCAAATTCATGAAATATGTTTACTTATATTACAGATTGATAGGTTTTTGTATAATTAACACAAGTTCATCACTTGGTGTGATTATTTTTTGTCAAATACTAGGAATGGGATTGTTATTTATCCTAATTATGATTGTGATTATTAAATATATTTTTATGCCCATTTCATACCTAACCATTTAGTGTGAGAAATGATTATAATTGGTCTATTATTAGGAATTTATCAATGTGTTGGAAATATATATAAAAAAAGATATTATTTTTATATAATTTATTATTAATTCTTCGAGTTATATGTTTTATATTATAATCATTGTAATATTTATGTTTGGAGAAAAATAATGCATACACCATTCTAATGGTCCAAAAATTCTTTGTGAATGTTAAGGAATATGTTATTTAGAATATTATGAAATGTGATAACCAAAATATTAATATTTTATGTGGGTTATTCGTGGAATTAACCCGTCATTATCATAATATTTATAAATATAGGGAATGGTTCTTACATAATTTAACTAACCATGAAAATTAACATGAATTCTCAATTGGGGATTTATTCTATCAAAATGACCTGATTTGGTAAGGTTTTTCCATTGGACGAGATGTTTTCACTTTAACACCCCAGGTATATAAAGAATATGACATTTTCACATTTATCCATATTTTTGAAAAAATTGTTAATATTAATTTAAATGGAACTCTATGCTCAATGAAGTACCCAATACGCAACAACGAGTTTCTTGGAAATCATACGTTGCACTCTAATAATAAAATAATATTATTTTAAATGGTAGTTAATGCATAGCTATTGTAATGCCGGGAATGAACATAACTAACTACCAAATTATTATATATGTTTTTAAAATATTTTTAATTGTATCCAATAAATTTTAGAGGCTTAAAATTCGAATGAATCCAATTTTAAGCGTAAATATTCTAATATTCTATAAAAGGTTGATTAAACGCCTTTTGATGGAAAACCCTTTTTAAATCAACTTTATTTACAATTTCATATGTTATATTGGACCAAATAAAATCATTATTTAGAATCGGGACATCAAAATTTACTTTATGTATGCTTTTGTTATTTTTTCGATAAAGTTCATTTTTAATGAATAAGTGAATAATGTTGTATTTTAATTCAAACCCTCATTTTAATATAATTTATATATTTTATTTGATCATCTTTTGAATTGGTTTTAAAGTGAAATTAGAATATATTATTACCATTTAACCCAATGGTGGCCATTGGAATTAATTTAACCTTGGAATTGGACTTAAACTAGTGTCAATCTTTTAATAGATATTGTTTCTTAAAAACATGCTACTTGTTTTGACAGAGGGAATTAATTATTAAATTAATAAATGAAACTTAGATGTTTTTAATTTTTTAAGTAGACATCATTTTTAAATTAGTAATATCAAATAAATATTACGGTGAATTTTTTGTATTTTTCTGAAAAACATCAATTTTTGATGAATAGTGAAACCACTAAGTAGTAGTTAAAAAGTTGTTTTCTTTTCGTTTAAAGGAAAATTTACCACTTTTGTGATTTTATTTTCAAAAATCCAACATACATGGTTGTCATTATTATATAAGATGTGGTTCAATGGGATTGAAAATAATTTTTTGTTGAATAGTAACTTTTATGTTTTATTAATCGCGATTAATGGTAATTAGTGTAATTTAAGGTAAAGATAATGTTATAAGAATATGAAATGACCATGAAACATGTAATACCCATATTGGATAAGTCATGGCCGACCAAGAAAATCTATTGGTCAACTTGGGGACCCCATGGAGCCACATGGGTAAGAAAATGTCATTAATAAATTTTTATTTAATGTTAAAATAAAAATGTCACAAACATGTATTGTTTTACTAAACAAAATTCTTACATGGGGTTATACAGGTCATATTTTTGACTATAAATATTCATTTGAAAGATAAATATATTTAATACATCATATTTTTTTTAAATTTTTAGACATTATATAAATTAATTTATTTATGACACCATGTTGATGCGGTGATTATCTCATTAATGAACGATTTAAATAAAATGAGAAGATAAGGTAAAATATAAGACTTAAACTTGTCAAAATCCTATTTTATGGTTGTATTTCGAAACTTTATCACCTTATCCTCTAAATATATAATTGTGGGACTTTTTATATCCGAAAATCATTTTATAATAAAGTAACATTTCATGACATTCCAAGAGTGCCCCTCCTCCATCTTATAAAAGGCCCCCACCTCTACCGCCTTACCCACACCTCTCAAGCCTTTGGATCGACCAAAATCAGATCATTTTATCTCTCCACATCTCTATATTAATCCTAGAATCCTTCCCTTAGGCAGAGAGATCTTCAAGAAACCCTTTTGGTTCAAACCAGGGGGAGTTACCCGATTTAAAGGTAAAGTCTTCCCTAATGTTCTTTTGTTTTATTTTGCTTCTCCAACAACATTAACTCTTTTTATTCAATTAATTTGTAACAAAAAGTGTCATAAATATACTAGGATGTTTTTATGAGAATTATTATAGCTACACTTACACACAACTCTATCTAATGGTAAACTAACATACTATTTCCGTGGATGGCGAATTACTGCCTCGCGAAACGATGATTGTTCTATCTTCTCCTTCCACCTCTCATGGTGGCCATTATGATGACAATATAATTATTTATGATACATATTATATTTATCTTCTCTATATTATTCTGTATTTTATATTTAGTATATACATTTATGCTTTTCATGTTCTGGAAATGCGATAATTTCATTTGAGAAAGTGTGGACTACCGCCCCCTCAAGTGATGTGACTCGTTCATGCAGTTCATGGAATGTATAAAGAATTAAATTAATGATATTATGTTACATATATAATATATATATTATACTGTAATTATAATATATATATATCTCTATAATCTAGTTTTAATTCCATTAATGTGCCAAAGAAATGAATGTAACATTCATGCATACGTACGGCCTACCGTCTCCATGAACGGTGCATTTTATTTCTTTTTATCTCCAAATGTTATGGAATAGTATAAAATGAAGATATAATGGATATATTTGATATATAAATCATTAATACTATTTTGGAGAATATGTACTTATAACTACATGGAAAATTCTTTTCCAACAAGGTCAATTTTTACTCATGTACCGAACATCGACAAAAACGTCTCATATGAACTCATATTATTAACCAATTATTATAAAATTATAATATGTTATGTGAACTGAATAATAATATTTAAAGGATGTACTTATCAAATTATAAATTGAACAATGTTTATTATTCAGGTATATAAATAAATGAACAAGACAAGTCGGACTTGAGGTAAGGGATCCAACCTCTCTCTTTCTTTTTAAAGTAATCTATTTTTTGTCACATATTATAAGCACATCTTTCATATGTTGGGGGATGTTCTTATATATTCCTATTACTATAATTTTAATTATAATATTATGAGAGGCCCTAATTTATATCTTCAATCCATTTTTGGATGTTTTAAGTGGCACTGTTAGGCTGCCGAATTTTCGTAAGGGGCTATCTTATCTCACATTTAATTCCGTGAGATTTCCATTGTTCGCCACTTATTTATTGAATGTGGTGTATTTTGTTCTTCTGTTTGACATATATTATCATGATTATATTTATATTCATGGAATTATGTGATTAATATTGTGTTTATTATTTTTTGGTCATAAGACTCGATTGATTACAAGGAGGTATGGGGTTTTTATCTGACTTTTCGTTCCCGTGAGATTCCTGCTACATTTGCCACTATTTCATTTTGTGTGGTGTATGTACTACCCATGATTTTATTCTTTTTTTAATATTATTTAATTTATTGGTATTTACATCTTCATTTTATGACCCTTATTTCATGGGGTGTACGTTTCGAAAGTTACCCAAATCGGTAAGGGAACCTTTCACCCTCCTCTTTTAAAAAGACTTATTTTTGTTATGTATTTTAATTTAGATATTATTATGTTGGGATATGTTCTTATATATAATTATTTATGTAAATTTTATTTTCATGAGATGAGATATCCTTTTATCTCTCTTCAAATCATTTTTTGAATTTTAAAGTGACACAGTTAGGCTATAAAATTTCTGTAAGGGAACTTCTTAACCCAATCTCAATTCATTGGGTCAAACCTCCAATTCTTGATTATGTCGTACTATGAATATGTGTGGATGACCTCTTATTTTTTTACACTTAATATCCTTTCATGTTAGGTGTATTTATATTTTCCACACATAATCATGTAATTTATTTATCCTTTATCTAAGGATACTGACATTGTATGGGACATCGTCTCAATCTCCATTCATTGAGGCATATTTCGTTCTAATACAAGACTTTATTTTATAAGATGTATAAAGAACCTTTGAATTTTCATTTCATTCAAAGGGAATCTTTTTCTACGAAATGTTCTACTAAACGACAAAAAGGAATGTTTCTTTTAACGTACATGGTGACAACGACCTTTTCCGCCGTAGCGAGTGTTATTTGGTATTTGGATTTATCAATAAGTCGTAATGTTTTTAAAATGAAATAAATACTATATACTCTTTTATGTATTTTGGTATTGGAAATGGTTTTTATAATGGATTTCTTATGTCTATATATTTAATTGATATATTGTGGTCGAAATGTGGAAATGTATTCTTTCCATTAGAATTTTTTATGTCTTATGATTTTATAATGGTACTTAGATGTTTGACAGGTGGTTACGTGATAAACCATATGATGGGTGGTTCTGTGAATACCAGTATGGATGGTTATGTTACAACCTCCAATGCATTGGGTATGTATAACGGCTATATGGCTGTTCCATTTAGTGATATGTGTGGAAGTCGACCGTATGGTTATTCCATTTAAGTATGTTATGTCCCAAATTTCCTTTATATGTTATGTGTTCTTTATATGGGTTTATGGTAATCTTTTGGATACAAAGGATATGTAGTGATCGTTTAATCAGTGAAGTGTATTTACTACTTCATAATTTTTAAACGTATTACTTTGATAATGTATTCATGGTTTACTTGTTGTTTTAAAAAACTAACAATTTTACTTCGTTGAGTATCCTTTACTGGGCTTTTTATGATCATCCCATGTTTTTGAAATGTTCTCCAATGGACTTAAAGATTAATAGGTTCAACGATGGGATCAAGGAAAGACATGCTATGTTAAACATGGAACTAGACATGTTTCTTTTTAAGAGTTTTTATTTTATGGAAACTTAGTAGAAGTGTATACTTTGTAATCTTTTGAGATGTAATAGTTATGTAATAAATCTCTAAAACTCTAAACTTGAAAAGATCCTCTATGTGAATTATTCATTTAATTCATGATTATGTAATGTTTTAAGGCCAAGTCCTTATAGTTTGTATCAGAGGTTGGTTTAGAAAACTTTAGGGATTTGGAGTTTTCGTTAGACACATTTTTAGTCCCTATATCTATTATTTCAGTTAAATCCTTGTTTTATAACGTTTTTTTTCAGGTCACGTAAAGTTTGTTATGAATGGAAGGAGGAGGATCTCAAATGAAATTCCTATCTCTTCATGAGGACATGCTTGCAATAATTATTGAAAAGTCATATTCCGATGATTGTGAAACTTTTTCTAGCATACAACTCACTTGTAAGTAGTTTTTTGAGATATCAAAGACCTCCACTATACCTCGTTATCATCGTTGATCATGGGTTGTATTTAGACAAATATTATTTTCATAATATTCCCATATTTTCAAGAGAGGTAAATTTTATCAATGCATTTTTAAATATTTTAACTTATCACAAGATTTTGAAGCATATTATGATTTTACAAATGGTGCTATAGAAGGAGACCATTGTGGAACCTATTTATATTTTCTTTTACAATATTTTCTCTCAGAACATACATATGGTATTTTAAAAGGACCATTAATTGAATGTTTCAACTCAAAATTAGTCCGACTATTTTATAGAAATCATGTTTTATCAGATGTCTTGAAATTATAAGTCATACACAATTATTTTCCAAAACTATTTTTCTGTGAACACCAATATGACCCATGTTGTACAAGGTGTATTTGGATAGAAAAAGAAAATTATTTTGAAGGATCTATAAATCATTATTTCAATGCATGGACCTTCTACCTACATGAACAGGATGACGATGAAACCAAAAGGACACCATGATCATGGTATTATGTTCTTTATTTTTGGAAATCATTTTTTTTATCTTATGGCGGTGAAATAAGAATTCATGAAATAAGATGTTGATATCGTAATGAATTTAGATGAAAATTATAGGTATAAGGAAACCATTGAGGTTAAAACATGTTAGTATTATTTTCTGAGTTTTATAAAAAGGACAACCCATAGGATGGGTGAAAACCTGTCGCATCTGGTAAGGCTGCAGGAATCAAACCCACAATTGAAGGGCGATAAGGGTGCATCACCTACCACCAGACTACGTGAAGTCCCTGGTTAGTATGAATTATTATTTTAGTTAAATGATTTTATGAATCAAGAATAATTTGATTTTGGGTTATCTAGGAAAATGTTGACCTATCATGGAGGATAAATGATTTGGTTAATTACTTTTAAAAATGATACATTAAGAGAAACTTATGTTATTTGGAGATAAATGTTAATTTTTACCTTAGAAGACTATGTGATTAAATCCTTCAAATATTTGGGTTTCAATATTAGTTTGGTTTACTTTTATGAATTTTATGGACAAATTGTTTATCAAATGGTCTTAGTTGAACTTAGGGTTTTGTTAGACAAATTGTGGAGATTAAGAATAGATTTTTTTATAAAGGAATATCCTTTTGTGGATTATCTGATCTTTTTCTAACAATTTGGTTTTGGTTAATGTCTAATGACATTGGGAATATATAGTTCTCTTTTGTGGATTAGGTGATTCTCTAGTAGTTGATTATAGCTCTCCTAATGTGAACAAGTCATCCTAAATACTCATCTATTGGAGAAAATATGAGTTTGTGTAAGAAATATAGTAGGAGATGAGAGTCAACACGACAAGTAAGTATGTTTCCTTATGATTTAGTTAAGCTCTTAAATAAATTACTCAATGAAAAGTAACATAAAAAAATGTTCTCTGCTTACTTTTTCTACTGGGGAATAAAATACCGTTTAACCCATCACCAGTTTGTTATTTTTTGGAGGTTAACTTTCTCCTAAACATGTTTTCTATCACTCTCCATCAGAACGTGACCCTTTGTTTTCTCTCCCATGTGCATGTTTTCCTACATGGAATCCTAGTATGGGTTAACTCGGGTGGCCTTTGTACTTCCCTTTATTTCTTTTAAAGTGACAGTTTAATTGACTGCTTTTCCGATGTGGGGCTTTTAATGATGATTCCCTGCCTAATTTTAAAATTGCGAGGACGCAATTCCCAAAAGGGGTGAAGGATGCAACACCCAATGTAAATAAAGAATATGACATTTTCACATTTATCCATATTTTTGAATAAAATGTTAATATTAATTTAAAGGTAACACTATGCTTGATGCCGTACCCAATACGCAACAACGAGTTTCTTGGAAATCATACGTTGCACTCTAATATTAAAATAATATTATTTTAAATAGTAGTTAACGCCTAGATGTTGTAATGGAAATAATGAACAAAACTAACTAAAAAATGAATATATATGTTTGTAAAATATTTTTACTTGTATCGAATAAATTTTAGAGGCTTAAAATGCGAATGAATCCAATTTTAAGCGTATATATTCTAATATTCTTTAAAAGATCGATTAACCACCTTTTTATGGAAATACATTTATAAATACACTTTTATTTACAATATCATATGTTATATTGGACCAAATAATATCATTCTTTAGAATTGGGTCATCCAAATTTACTTTGTGTATGTTTTTGTTATTTTTTTGATAAAGTTCATTTTTAATGAATAAGTGAAAAATGTTGTCTTTTAATTCAAAAACTATTTTTAATATAATTTATTTATATGATTAGATAATATTTTTAATTGGTTTTAAAGGGAAATTAGAATATATTTTTACCACTAAACCCAATGGTGGTCATTGGAATTAATCTCACATTGTAATTGACTTAAACAAGTGTCAATCTTTTAATATATATTGTTTCTTAAAAACACACTACTTATTTTGAAAACAAGAATTAATTATTAAATTAGTTAATGAAACTTATATGTTTTGAATTTTTAAAATAGACATCATTTTTGAATTCGGAATTTCAAATAATGATTAGGGTGAATTTTTGTTATTTTTCTGAAAAACATTAATTTTTGATGAATAGTGAAACAACTAAGATGTAGTTAAAAAATTGTTTTCATTTCGTTTAAATGAATCATTACCACTTTTGTGATTTTATTTACAAAAATCCGACATACATGGTTGTCATTAGGATATAAAATGTGGTTCAATGGGATAAAAATAATTTTTTGGTGGATAGTAACTTTTATGTTTTATTAGTTGTGATTAAAGGTAATTAGTGTAATTTATGGGAAAGATAATGTTATAATAATATGAAATGACCGTTACACATGACCTACCCTTATTGGATGTGTCGTGGACAACCAACAAAATCCATGGGTCAACTTGGGGACCCCATGGAGCCACGTGGGTAATAAAAAGACCTTAATAACGTTTTATTTAATGTTAAAATAAAAATTTGACAAACATGTATTGTTTCACTAAAACAATTTTAGATGGGGTTATACAGGTCAAATTTTTTACTATAAATATTAATTGGAAAGATAAAATGATTTCCTAAATTATAGCATTTTATTTATAATTTTTAGACATTATATAAATTAATTTATTGATTACACCATGATGATGCAGCGATGCACTAATTAATGAACGATTTAAATAAAATGAGAAGATAAGGTAAAATCTAAGACATAAACTTGTCGAAAACCAATTTTATGGGATTATTTCGAACCATTGTCACCTTATCATATATATATATATAATTGTGGGACCTTTTATATCCAAAAACCATTTTATGATAAAGTAACTTTTCATGACATTCCAAGAGTGCCCCTCCTCCCTCTTATAAAAGGCCCCACCTATACCCCATTACACACACCTATCAAGCCTTTGAATCTACCTAAATATGTTCATTTTATCTCTACACATCCCTCTCTTCATCCTAGAATCCTTCTCTTATGCAGAAAGCTCTTCAAGAAACCCTTTTGGTTAAAACTAAGGGGAGGTACTCGATTTAAAGGTAAAGTCTTCCCTAATGTTTTTTTGTTTTATTTTGCTTCCCCAACCCCCTAAACTCATTTTAATCCTTTCTTTTGTTACAACACTAGTATCTTCAATATACTAGGATGTTGGTATGAGAAGTATTCGGGATACACTTATACACACCTCCGTCTAATGGTTAAAGAACATACTGTTTCCGTGGATGGCAAATTACTGCCTCGCAAACAATGATTGTTATATCTTCTCTTACCACATATCATGGTGGCCATTATGATGAAACTATATTTATTTATAATATATATTATATTCATTTCCTCTCTAATATTCTGTATTTTATATTTAGTATATACCTTTATGCTTTTAATGTTGTGCAAATGCGATAATTTCATTTGAGAAAGTGTGGACTACCGCCCCCTTAAGTGATGTGACTTGTTCATGCAATACATGAAATGTATAATTAATTAAAATAATGAACTTATGTGAAATATTAAACATATATATTATACTGGAATTATAATATATATATCCCTCATCTATTTTTAATTCCATTAATGTGTCAAAGAAATGAAAGTAGTGTTCATGCGTACGTACGGCCTACCGTCTCCATGAACGATGCATTTCATTTCTTTTTATCTCCAAACGTTTTGGAATAGAATTAAATGAATATATACTGGATATATATGATATTTGAATCATTAATACTATTCTTGAGATGATTTACTTATAACTACATGGTAAATTCTTTTCCAACAAGTTCAATTTTTACTCATGTACCAAAAATCGACAAAAACATCTAATATGAACTCACATTATTAACAAATTATTATAACTTTATAATATGTGATATGAACTGAATAATAATATTTAAATTATGTAATTATGTAAATATAAATTGACCAATGTTTATTATTCATGAATATAATGAAACAAACAAGACAAGTTGTACTTGGGGTAAGGGATCTGACCTCTCTCTTTTTAAAGTATTCTCTTTTATGTCACTTATTTTAAGCTGATCTTTATTATGTTGTGGGATGTTCTTCTATATTCATATTAATGTAATTTTTATGTTCATATTATTATAGGCCTTAATTTATATCTTCAATCCATTTTTGGATGTTTTAAGTGGCGCCGTTAGGCTGCCGACTTTTCGTAAGGGGATATCTTATATCACTTTTAATTCCGTGATATTTCCATTGTTCACCACTTATTTATTGAATATGGTGTAGTGTTCTTCCTTTTGACATATATTATAATGATTCTATTTATATTCATGGTATTCTGTGATTCATATTGTTTTTATTATTTTTTGGTCATAAGACTCAATTTATTATAATGAGGTATGGGGTTTTTATCTCACTTTTTGTTCCCGTCAGATTCATGCTACATTTACCACTATTTCCTTTTGTGTGGTGTATGTACTACCCGTGATTCTATTATTTGTGTAATATGAGTTAATTTATGGTTATTTACATCTTTATTGTATGACCCTTATTTCATGTGGTGTACATTTCAAACATTACCCAAATCAGTAAGGGAAACTTTCACCCTCCTCTTTTTAAAAGACTTATTATTGTTATGTCTTTTAATTTACATCTTATTATGTTGGGATATGTTCTTATATATCCTTATTGCTGTAAATTTTATGTCCAAAGGATGAGATGCCCTTTTCTCTTTCATCAAATCATTTTCTAAATTTTAAAGTGACGCCGTTAGGCTGTCGAATTTCTGTAAGGGAACTTCTTAATCCAATATCAATTCTTGGGGTCAAACCTCTAAATATTGATTATTTCATACTGTTAATATGTGTGGATGATCTCCGATTGTTTTACACTTAATATAATTCTATGTTAGGTGTATTTATATTTTACACACATAATCATTAATTGATTTATCCTTAATCTAAGGATACTGATTTTGTATGGGACTTCGTCTCAATCTCCTTTCATTGAGGCATATTTTGTTATAATACAAGACTTTATTTTATACACTGTATAAAATACCATTGACTTTTCATTTCATTAAAAGGGAATCATTTTCTATGAAGCGTTTTACGGAACGGAAAAATGGAATTTTTCTTTTAATGTACGTGGTGACAATGACATTTTCCGCTGCAATGAGTGTTATTTGGTATTTGGCTTCCTCAATAAGCCGTAATGTTTTTAAAATGAAATAAATACAATATACTCCTTTATGATTTTTTCTGTTGGAAGTGGTTTTTATAATGGATTTGTAATTTCAATATATTTAAGTGATATATTGTGATCAAAATGTGGAAATGTATTCTTTCCATTAGATTTTTTATGTCTTATGATTTTTTAATTGTAATTGGACATTTAACATGTGGTTACGTGATAAACCATATGATGGGTGGTGCCATGAATACCAGGTGGGGTGGTTATGCTATAACCTCTTATGCATTGGGTATGGAATTCCGCCGTATGGCTATTCAATTTAGTGATATGTGTGTAAGTCGACCGTATGGTTATTCCATTTATGTATCTTTATGTCACATGTTACCTTTATATGTTATGTGTTATTTATATGGGTTTATGGTAATATTTTGGTTACAAAGGATAAGTAGTGATCTTTTATTCTGTGAAAAGTATTTAATACTATATAAAGGTGAAAATTATTACATTGATAATGTATTCATGGTTTACTTATTGTTTTGAAAATCTAATAGTTTTCCTTCTTTATGTATCCTTTACTGGGCTTTTTATGCTCATCCCAAGTTTTTCAAATGTTCTCCACAGGACATAAAGATGAATAAGGTCAAGGATGTGATCAAGGAAAGACATGTTATGTTAAACATGGAACAAGAGATGTTTCTTTTTAAGAGTTTTTATTTTATGGAAACATATTAAAAGTGTCTACATTGTAATCTTTTGAGATGAAATAGTTATGTTTTAATTCTCTAAAACATTAAACCTGAAAAAATCCTCTATGTAAATTATTCTTTTAATTCATGATTATGTAATGTTTTAAGACCGGGTCCTTATAGAGACTCTATCAAAATGAATTTTCCATATATTAGGAATTAATATCCTAAAAACGAAGGTATGATAAATATATTGATAGTAAAATATTTAGTTGAATTTGTAGCCACCTAATCAGATTTTTTTTTTGTTTTTATGATATATTTTTTCTATATAAAATTAGACACATATATATTTATATACATATATATATATATATTAAATTTTAAATATTTAAAAAAATTTATGGATTACTAATGATTTTTAATCTTACAAGTTACATGTTATGAATTTTAAGGTAGAAACTACATGGTGTAATATAAAATACTTGTATTGGGCAGTAACATTATGGATTCAGATGAAGTGTATGTATAAAGATGGGATGATAGTTCATAGATTAGGATCACTACAATATGTAATTTACCATCTATTTGATTTATTATAATTATTGTATTTTTATAATTTATTATTTATGATCGTATAATATAATATGGGGTTCATCTATTTTTCTTGGGGTTTTTTAAACAAATATTATCTTTTTTAATTCTTTATTTTTTTAGTCAATTTTAAAAAACAAATTTGTATTCCATTTATTAAATATCCCCTAAAATGATATTGAGGATATATTTTCACAATTAAATAACCATAATACCCTAATTATAATATATAACCTTTATCATATGATGATTTTTATAAGTCCATGTGTAATTTTGTGTCTGGGAACATGACAATTACCTTGGATGGGATGTTCCAAATCCAAATTGAAGAATTATTTTTTTTTTAAATTGTAGTTTTGGAAAATGGAGTTATAAATGTTATAAAAATAGCATTTATGGTGTATTTATTTAAATATAGTATTATTTTGGAAGAAATATATGATTCTTAGTTAGTTTATCTTACACATAAGACATTTAAATGTTTCCTTTGATATATTCATCCAAAAACATTTTTTTCGAGGGTCACAATTTCTATACTAGTATATTCCCAGGGTGGAAAGTGGGGTCAATATGAATATATGTTAACATGACATGTTCATAATTATTAATGATTTAGAATTTCATTTTAGGAAACTATTTTAATAATAAAATTTTTTCTATAAAAACTTATTATGTTTTTTCACATATAAATATTAGTGTTGACATAACTACTGAAGATGAAATTAATGAATTTACTGAATTGAATAACTTGGTAGTGATAACATTCAAATGGAAAATTATTTGAAAATAACAATGGATTGGTTACTGTGGTTATAAAGAACCATGATATAGATGGGGAGCCTATAACGGTTGTAATGAATAGTGATTCCCAATGTTAATTTAGATTGATGCATATGTTTCATAACATATGCTATTCAATAGGATGAGATAAATGATTAATTAATTTGGTGGGTAAATTATTTATAGTGATACATGAATTAGTTTTATGTGATTTATGTGTTTTAGTAGGATAACATGTATACATGTCCATTAATTTTCATTATAGGTTTTTATTTAAGGGGGGATGTAACACGATCGATGGTAAGTATTATAAAAATATTATTTGAGATGATCTAAGAATAGGTTGATTATTTAATTAATATTAAAAAACACATGAATAGTGTGTGATCATGTGATTTCTATAAGAATGTCTATTACCTAGAGTATTTTTTTATAAAAATCTTAAGGAGTAACTTATTAGATATTTATTACATGTGATGGGGTTGTATTTTATCTTCTATAGAGTTTAAGAATTGGAAAAAGTGTTATGACTCATGAATTCATGTTTTGGTTACTATAGTGGGGTATAATAAACAATATTCCATCTTATAAATGGGATGTAATAGACTAGTGTTAAATCTAGGGACTGTTTTAGGGTGATTATGGAAATAATTATTCATTAGGGGACGAGAGAGTAAAATTTGATTGCATATGCATGAAATCTTGGATGTTATTGGTAATAACTCTTGTTTTTAAAAAATAAAATTATGTTTTATTGAATAAATTATATAAAACATTTTAATTAGACAAAAATTTCACTAAATAATAAATTGTGATTCTTTTTTATAAATTAATTGAGCATATAAAATAGGTTTTTCTATACATAACCCATAGATATTTTATGTTCAATAGCATATTCAACACTCAAGACTGATCTTAAATGACCCAATATATATATATATATATATATATATTCATCAAAAAATAGCAATTAAATATTATAGATTGAATAGTAATTACTAATGTTTGTAATATGTATATATATATATATGCATGTGTAGGTGTAAAATTCACACTAAAAATAAATTACTGTCGTATTTTTACTGAATAATCAATCTTTTTTTAGTAAAGTGCTCTTATTCATCCTAATTATGTCTTCTTCATAAATATATTTTTTATAGTTTATCAAGGAAAAAATATTAGTATAATTTATTTTAATATTAAATAGTTATTTGATAAAATTAAATTCATTATTAGTACGAATATCAAAATATAATGTGGGTGGAATTTTAAAATTTCTATGAGACTATTTATTTTACAATGAATAGTGAAAAATATCATTTATTGTCATTTATTTTCTCTAAACTGATAAATTTAAAAGATCCATTATGTTTTCAGTATGATTTAATGAATTATAATTATTATTTATTTATTTTTA
The DNA here is from genome assembly GCA_963277665.1 of Viscum album. Lineage (NCBI taxonomy): Eukaryota > Viridiplantae > Streptophyta > Magnoliopsida > Santalales > Viscaceae > Viscum > Viscum album. The sequence continues at coordinate 397,942,659 of OY728161.1, forward strand.
ATAAGCTTTATATCTATTGAATAAACATTATTTTGGATTTTAGAAAAATATTTTTTAGGTTTGAAGAATGTATTTTTTTTTCTAAATAAAATATTAAAGCACATAATTTTTCGCTAGTTTATTATCACATAAATGTGTTTGGTTTTATGTTTTTTTTGGGGAAATTTATAAATTGTTTTTCAAAAAAGAAAAAATATTTTGATGATATTAATTTAAAAATTATGGTACGATAAATTTATTATTAATTTATAAAATACTTATTTTTGACCAATAGCAAAAAAACAGGATTTTATTTGAAAAATTAGGTTTTATTAAAATTATTTAAAAAGATAAATTATATATTAAATTTAATTAATTCTAAATTTAGTTAAAAAATAAATATTCAAATTGAAATGATCTCATTTTTAACATTTCATATATAATTATAATGTTAAAATTCCTTATTCTTTTGAATGATTCCCTTTACAGACCCAATATATAATTATATATGAGGGGTTAAATATTAATTAAAAAATTTCTCAAATGTGAATGGAATTTAGGAAAATTTATTATATATTCGGAACCATAATATATATTTTTAGATATTTTCATGAAAATATTTTTATTAAAGTTAATCATAAATGTAGTAGTTATTAATTATCAAGATTTAGGTACAAATGGGTTTACCTAGGGTTCAAGAATAAACTACAAGAATAAAATGAATTGATAAATTTCATTAAAAAATCATTAGAAAATATAATCCATTCCAATTATATGTTTCTGAATGTGTCATATTTGGTCAATTTTGGACTATGAAAACCATTGTCGCATTGAAATGTTCTAAATAATACCATGTGTGTCATATACCCAACATATAAAAGCATATCCCACTCTCCCCTCTTCTTCAATCCATTAAATAATTTTTTATTGAAACAAATCTACCAAAATAAATTACTTAAATCTGTAAGACTCTTTCTATAATCCTCATTTTTTACAAATAAACTATAATAGGAAAGATTTTTCTTTTAACACAAGAGTATACCCATAAAAGAATTAATGTTGTTTAATGATCCCTCCAAATAGAATGTTTGTATCCACCACTACAAATTCCAATAATACCAGTATAATATAATAAAATTAGTATATTCCACATACTGGCCTTTTTTTATAATATGGTAATTTCCTAAAAAAATATCCAATTCAATAAAATGGGTTATAAAAATCAAAATTTTTGTGTATGATAGACAACAGACACTCGAAATGATTCAATTCATTTTTCAATTAAAACCAATTATGGATGGGTATTATTGTGGATATAAAATGATATATTATATTCATAACATAATTTTACCTATATATTTTTTATCACTTATACATTTTTACTCTCAATTCCATATGAGATATGATAATTGTTCTCATGTTTACAGCCAAATGCTTCCTAGTGAAGCGATGTGATTCGTCGTTAATTAACACATTAATTGGAATATAATAAATAAAATTTAATTACTAAATTTTATATAGAAGAAATACTTGTTATATTAATTTCTAATTTATCATTTTTTAGATGGAATATATAATTTACATTTTTAAAGAAAATAGATTTTATCATTGTTAATGTACTTGAATACTACAAATTTAACGAAGCAATTTGATACTCTTATCATTAGCACACCAGATGAATTACATATATAATTATTTAAAATTAGATAATATGGTATAGATAATCTTATTATAATTAATAAAATATAAAATATTATATATATACTTTCCATAATGATCACTAAAAATGGAAATGATAGTCATGTGTACGTATAATCTATCTTCTCCATGATCATAACATACATTATTTTTCAAAACAAACATTCACCATTTAGATTTAATGTATAATTCATTTATAAATATTATAATTATATGATGATAAATATTATTTATAATATGGAACAATATAATATTTATAAGAATATCCTCATTTATAAAAATGCACAAAAGAGAAAACAAGGAAAATAACACAAAAAAACAATGAATATAATGAAATATTATCAACGCATGAGTGATATAATGTTATAAAATAATAAGATATGAAATTAAAATACTAATATTGTTATTGAATATAATAATAACATGATTATAACCACATTAATGGATGTTAACATTTTATCAACCATAAGGAAGTGTGAGGTTAGGGATATTCTTCACAAATTTAGCTTCTATGAGATACATTTCATATTCACCATGCATTTACATATGTAGTGTATATAATAACCATGTATATATTTCATATTAATTACACTGAATAATATATGGATTTATATATCCAATTTTAGTATGTCTAGTAAAGGGGTTTACAATTCATAATACCAATGAGGCAAGAGTTTTATAATAAGATATCAAAAATTAATGGGTCTATTTATGATTAATTTCCCAACATTGAAATATTATGATCAAAATACCATTTATTATAAGGATTTTTATTCTAATATATTTTTTCATTATATAATCTTGTTACATTAACATTTTTTCATTTATTTTAAATTAAAATTAGTTTGATTTTTTATGGAAAACCCTCTTGGTTAAGATATTCTATGTATAATATTTTTCATCTTCCAAGACCATATTTTATAAAAAAATTCCACAAATGTTTCTATTATTATTGAAATGATTTTTTAAAAATTGTTTTACAAATTTTTATATTTATAAATAAATATTAAAGGACACTTCAAATCGTTTTCCAAATAATGCCAATTTCGATTTTACCAAAAATTTGAATGGAATATTTGTTTAAATGTGTATGAAATTAACCATATTTTCTTCCTTATGGACCATTATTTTCCATGAATAATAATTTATATGTTTTCATGGACATTTTATAATTAAAAATTTTCCAATTTTTTTTAAATATAACTGGAATGGATATTTTCCTAAATAATTGTTTTAAATTATTATTAATACATGTTTTATATGATTACAATGTACTTTTAAATATAAAGAAATTATTTTTTAAATATTTTTTAATTACTAATTTTTTTTAAAGATGAAATGGTAAATTTCATACAAATATATTTAAATATCTTATATGGGTATTGCTATTCATAAACCTCAACAACCCTTGTAGGTAATTATTATCCAATGCATATATTTTGAAACAATAACACGCTCATTTTTTCCTCATATTTATTATGATAGTTTGAATGAAATTATTTACGAACATAATTCTTTCACATTAGATAATTATATTTTGAATTATATTCATATTTGTGTGGGTTTTGTAATGATTTCTAATCTCAATGTACATTATTTCTGGTTATTAAACAACATATGCACTAGGGAAGCCCAGATTGTGTAGTTTAGTCTTGTCATGTATTAAAAGATAGGGAGGCCTAGATAGAGTGGGGTGATCCAGTCACAGCTTGTACAATGGGTTAGTATATATAGAATAGAGTGATCCCATTATAGCTTATATAACCAATGCACCCAGATATCTCTCGAACACATTGTGTAATGTACCGTGTCTTTTGGGGAATGATGGAGGGAGTAATCTGAGTGCTTCGTAAATGGATTGAAATTGTATATGGTAATTTTTAACATGGGTTATGAATAAAAATGGTCTGTGATACCAACATATTTTAGGGATACTAGTTATAGGTTTTTAATTTTTCTTATCATCAAGATTGATACCACATGGATCCTGATTAATTATTACTACAACCCCTTCATTTCCCATTTATTCATATTTTTTAATCTAGGTATTTATTGGAATGAGTTGTTTTAAGATTCATGAACTCTGAATTTTTTTATACCCTTGTGAACTTCTTATATTCAGTGACGTCATTCCTTAATCAATGTTAATGTTTCTCCTTACTGAGAATTTTAGCTAACCCTTATTATGAATCCTTATACCATTGTTACAAAGTATGAGGATGAGAAAATTAAGAAATATATGATTTTCATATGGAATATGATGATGAAATAATGTGAAATATGAAAATATGAGATAAGTGGGATAAATTTTAATGTAACGACATGGGTATTTTTTACGTAGGTGTTTTTCCTATTTCTGTAAAACACTATACCAAAATAGTATATTAGAATGTAAGTGGTATATTTTTTAATTTTTATTATCTATGGTGATGATCGAATAAAATTAGGTCACAATTTTTAGTATAGAAATAGAAATGTAAATATTATGATTTCATCAGCCAATATGGGAGTGTCAATTTTGTACTATTATAGTTGGAATCAATGTAATGTTTTAATAAGATTGTGTATTAATGTTTTTTCATGAAGGTTATATTAATATTTTTGAATTCCATCATTTTCCTATAAGATTAATGGTGAGTATATGTTCAATATCTTTGTAACCCCTGTTAGGTTTTTAAAAATAAGACTATAATTTTCTAAATGAATATTTAGGAGGCATTTTAATATGTTGATATTTTTGTAATAATATAGTTTATCAAGTTGTATTCATTGAAATTATATAAAGATGAGATTTAATTTACTTATAACCATTATGTTTTAAATGATTTTTCATAATTAAAATTCATGTTTTATTATAAAGATAACAACATGATTGAAAAGTGAGTTGGTGTCTATGTAATTAATTCTACTTCAAATGAATATCTCCATATATGTTGTCTTGAAATATGAAAGGTATTATTGAGTCAAAATATTATATCTTGGCCATTATCAATCATTTTAATTTGGAAATAAATAACATCTTGTAACTTTCTTGATTATCTTGTTTAATATGTTTTATAATGTTTTTATAAGAAAAAATTATCATTTATTTTATTTAGAACACGATTTAACGATGTATGAAAATATACATTTTCATTATGAATATCATAATGGAAGAATATAAGATAATTTTCATACTCATCTTTATTAGATGAAATATAAAAAAATCTAATTATAATCTTTATACAAAAAAATTTATTATTAATATTGATAATGGTTTCGATTAAAACCATACCCAACTCATACTATTTATTATAATGAATTTTTATTTATATATCAATAAAACAATCATATGTTTACTAAAGAACTCTAAGAAATTATTTATAATTTTTGAAAAATTATTTTATCATAAAATGGGTTATATTAGAAAAAATTCTGAGATTTTTTTAATAATATATATGTTAATTTTCTAGATTCCCACACCATCAAGAAAAAATATAATAAATATGGCCTTTAGGGAAATAAAGATGATTCTTGAAGATCTACCTATTTATAACAAATCATTAGATGAGTTTGATAAGATGTGATGATCAAGATCATCTCCATAAATCCTATTTTCTGATAGCTCTAAAGCTTACAAGAGTAAACTAATAGTTTTTTATACTATTAATGATAATAATTTAACTTCTTAGGAAGAAGTTTCTATCTTTTCAAAACATTTTGAAAAAAATGGTAGATATTTTAAATAATTTGACAAGAAGAATGAAAAACATGAAAATATAATTGGAGAGTTATTTCTTAAAAAATCAAGTATAAAATTTTTCAATAGATCAAGATAAATATAAATTTTTAAAAGGTAATAATTATATAGATTTTGAAGATGTAATTTATGAAAAGGTTAGTTTGAATTTTTTTAGAATATCTATTCTAAAAACATTACTAATTTGTATAAAATATTGGTTGTCTAATTAAAATATGCTATTTATTAGTTAGGAAAAATTTTTCAAACATTCTGTATAGTATTTAAGGATTTTTGTAAATGTGAAATCTAGTATGACCTTGTTCAACTTTTTATGGAATTCATTATATTAATAGGAAAACAATTTTCAGTATCATTTACTTTGTTAAAAAAAATTAATACTTTGGTACCAAATGAAAATATGGTGGTCAATCAAATAAAAAAATTTCAATAAATTTTTTTCAATATTTAGGTTTTTAGAAATCCAATTTTTCAAAAAATGTAGATTCTTAAAATTTTATTTTCTAAATTTCCCGTAAACAAGCAGGTTGGTGTTTTGAAAATAAATTTTTTTTTGTTTTCAGGAAAACTATTGAAGTACCAAAACGATGAATACGTGTTTTGTGGATAGTGGTTGTTTCCAGTATATGAATGATAAAAAATATTTCGTTGTAACGATTATCAAGATAAAGTATGGAAAGGTTTCCCTCAAATATAATGCTTATGGAGAGATTATTGGTATCACAAACATTTTTCTTCTATTTAATACATTAATTTAAAATAATTTTTTAAAAGTTAATTTGAATTTCCATAAAAGAATAAGTAAATTATGTGATGATTTTTACCTAGTTAATTTCATGAATGATAAATTTTTAGTACCCAAATCCATGGAAAAATTCAATAATTCTTCCCATCATTTTGATAATTCTAACAATCATAAATTAAAACACCTTAAGATCCAAGACATAACTTTCTATAATTCAATGGAAGATCAATTTTTTTTATATAATAAATGGTTAGGATAATTAACTCTATATTGATGGAAAGAGATAGCGTTTTGTGGAGACGGAGACGACGACTCGCGGTGACCAGTGGCTTGGCAATGGAATTCTTTGAAACCCTAGATGAAGCTTAGGGATGACTTCCCTCACCATCCAGGAGATGGGAGGTAGGCTAAGGAACTGGTCTCACAGCCTCCGACACCGCAAAAGTCATTCATTCCTCTCTCAAACCCTAGCTACCTCCTGGATTTCTCGATGATTTTTTAATGCTCGAAGGTTTATGATCTTCATCAGGGTGATCCTAAGCTACTGATCCCTTCATCCGAGTTCTTTGAAGCTTCAAGTCACTTGGATTTAATGTGGGTAGAACGCTTCGATCAGAGAAGGCCCTCAGTCGATGATATCGACCGTTTCATCTTCAGAAAGTGGGATTTGAAAGAGTGTGTTGTTGTTGGGATACTTGACAGTCGAAAATTCATGATTCATTTTTCCTTAGAGGATGATTTGATCCGTGCTTGGTCAAGTGCCCCTCGTAGAGGCACCAGATGTCGGTTCTTACTCCTTCACTGGTCGTTTAATTTATACATGAATCATGATCTGTCAACCACTACGGCATGGGATAGTCATCCACAGCTCCCTCTTCCATTTCAAAATCCTGCAATTATTCGAATGATTGGTAATATTTTGGGGTGCAATCTCGGTTCTGATGTCCGAACGTCCACCGTAAGTCATCTGGTGAATCCTCGTCTCTGTGTGGAGGTGGATGTTTCAAGGCCCACGGTCAATTGTCTATGTATCAATGTTGGTGAGGAGTTAATATGGAGGAATCCAGTGATTTTCAAGTCTTGGGTAGGATACTGTAACACCTGCTGTCGTCTGGGGCATATGGAGTGAACTGTCGCTCTGAGGTGATGAACAGAAGGACTTATAACTGGAAGGAGAGGGTGGATGATTCCTCTAGGCCGAGATTGGTGCCTGCTGAGGGTGTGGCTTCCGGAACTGTGGAGGAGAATTGGTATGTAGTGCCTTTGAAGAGCTGTGTAAAGGCCCCTTCGAATCCAAATGTGTCTGCTCTGTTCTGCAGGCTTCGACATGACCTGCAGTTGGGTGATGGGGTGCTGCATGAAAATACCAAGGATGCTTCTGGTTCTGGTAAAGGGGGAGGCACTGTAGGAGTAAACACTGTTGTGAGGGAGTTGCAGCATGAGGTGTGTGTGTCTGTACCTATTGAAAAGGCTAGAAATTGTTGTAAGGAAGCAGTGATTGTGGTAAATGGAATGCTGGATGATGTTGGCAGAGGCAGTGATACTATTGAGGTTTCAAATGATAGTAATGGGGTGCAAGGAAGGGCAGTGATTGATGGCGAGGTGGTCTTCACATTTGCTACATCCAATCAGTTCCAGGAGTTGGAAAAGAAGCTGGTAGAGGAGGGAACATCCATGATTGAGATGCAGCATGATTCTCCTTTACAAGAGGGTGTCAATGGGTCAAAAGATGTGATTCAAGGGACTTTAGTTCACCCAGAGTCCCTAGAACAGCCATAGTGCCTTGCTGTGATTGACACCAACGGTCAATTTCAGCAGCGTCGTGGAGGGAATGATAATTTTCAGCAGGTTCTTATCCATAGGAAGTGGGGGGATTACTATGAGAGTGATCAAGAAAACTATGGTGGTATGATCAAGCCTTATTTTAGTGATGTGGTCAAAGGCTTGAAGGCGAAGGAGAGTGGGGCTCATGAAGTCTTGACTGCTCCTCTGCGACGCAAGTCAAAGAGAGACTACTTCTATCTGCCAAATCTGTTAGTCACTAGGTCCTCTAGTGGCAACAAGAAGCTATTATACTTGGAGCGGATGAATCTATAAAGGAAATATGATAAGGCTTTAAAGCATTAAGAAATCTTGGAATGGGAAACAACCACAATGGAGGAGGATTATGGAGATGGGTAGGGTTTTTGTGACATCTAAGTTATTTTCTTTTTGGCTTTCGATGCTTTTCTACTGCCCTTTTCATTTAAATTAATAAATGGTCAGGGGGTTATCCACTGGATGAGCATTTCTGGTAAATGGTTAGGATATATTAATGATATATACAATTGTAAATTTATAAGGATAATATTTTTTAAGGACATATTAAAATATAAATTTTATTATTCTTTTTAACCCTTATCAATATGGAAAATGACATTATTTTATATTTAATTATATTAGTGAAGCCTCAACATTTGATACTTTATATTTAGTTAACTTGGGTCTTCTTATTAATACAGAAACTAGATGTTCTGGTCAAAATTAATATGTATTTAATCAGTTGATAATTGAATAATATAAAACTGGGTATATTCTCATGAAAAGAAATCAAAATTCTTTTTAACATTTTGAAACATTTTTAGACAAAGTTACAAATGATAAAAACATTAACTTAATTTATATTAATAGTTATCATGGTGGAGAAATTGAAATTCTGATATGAAATAGTTCTTTCTAAAAAATACATTACACATAAATTTTTAACTCCAAGAAATCCTTTATAAAATAGTGTTGCTGATAGAAAGAATCACATTCTTCAAGAAATAACAAGATCCATATTAAGTTATTGGAAAATTCTTACAAAACAACTGTCAAATGGAGTTATTATTTCATATTATTTAATAAATATACTTTTAATTCTCACTTATATTAATAATCCTTTTTATGAGTTGTGGGCATGCCAAAAAACTAAATTTTTCACAATTCAAAATATTTTGGTGGAAATTCTTCATATTCAACAAAAAAGATAACATACAATAATTCACACCCAAATCCTATGAAAGAATATTTTTTTTGGATATTTCTATACATCTATGGAATATAATGTTTTTAATATAAACTATTGTTCTATTGTGGAAATGACACGTGTAAAATATTATAAAATGATCACTTTTTGACATAATTTAAACAACATCCTTGGATGTGTTTTCCAAAACTTATTCTCATCCATTGATAAAAGAATCTTCTTAAAAGGAAAATGCTCAAGAAATTGTATCTAATTTATTTACTCAGGATGATTATATATCTTATTTTGATGTAGGGGTTTTACAAATTCCATGTTATTTGTTTCATATAAATCATCATATTAATAGTATCATTGGTGATGTCAATCCACAGGTAATACTAAAATTTCCTTAAGAAAAGAAGTTGAACATTTTTATTGTTTTCTTAATTTGAACCTAAATGTGTTGATGGGGTTTTTGGTAAGTACGATTGGATTACAGACATGCATGTTGATATAGGTAAATTTGAAAGGATATATGTGTGGACCATGTTCGAATGTCACAACGAAACATTAATAATTGGATAAAAATGTGATTTATGAAATAAGTGTGATGAAAATGGATTACAAATTAGTAATAAGGAATGGCTTGCAACTAATGTACATAATCTATAATATTCAATATATCAGGAATTTTCTTATTATCTAGTAGATATACATTAATCAATTCATAATCTATTATCCTTTTATGGATTTGTTAGTTTAAAACACATTTAAATTGATGTGAAGTGTGCCTTACATAACTATTATGTACAATAAGATGTATTTGTTACAAAAACTCAGGGTTTTAGGGTGAAAAACATCAAAAATATGTTTATAAATAGACAAAATCATTATATAGACAAAAACAATCCACTAGAGCACTGTATGATAGATTAGAGATATTTTTTTTACAGAACAATTATATGAGGGGCACTAGTGATCCAACCCTTTTTATAAATATTTTTAACAAAAAAATTATGATTTTAAATATATTTGTTGATGACATTATATTGAGATCAAAACAACAATCATTAATATATTTCTCGGAAGATATTATGAAATATGAATTTTAAATGAGTATGATCGGTGATTTAACATTTAGGGTTGTTTTAAATTTTCTCAAATAAAAATATTATTTTATATATCTAAACATTATTATATTAAATATATTTTTTAAAATTATTTATTTCAGAATAAAAATAGTATTAGAACTTTTATCAGTATATAAAATACACTTTATCATAATGATGATGGGAAACAACTAAATCCTACAACTTTGAGAGGTATAACAGAATGTTTTATATACATAATATCTAGCATTCCATAGTTAATGTTTTTTTATTTTTTTATGTGAATGGTATCAAGATAATACAAAAGAATCCCATATAAAATATGAAAAATATATTTTTTGTTATGTGAAGAGATATATGGATATAAATCTTTTTAAGATTATGTAAATGATTTTTAATTAAAATGTTAGTCAAGTGATGTATTTTATTGTTATAGGGTGGATAAGAAAATTACATCTGGAACATGTAATTTCATATATGATTCATCTTTTTATTTTCCTTGTAGGAAACAATACTCAAAAGAACTTTCCACAGTTGAAGTTGAATATTTTTTACATAGAGGTTATTGTGCTCATGTGTTGTGGATACTACAATCACTCATATACTATCTATTGTTTCTTACAATAACACAAAAACTATGTGATAAAACTAGTTCAAATTCTTTACAAGAAACCATTCACATATCTCTCATGAAAAAATATGAATCAGGAATCATTTTAATTGGGATCTCATACATAAAAGAGATAAAATTTTACAAGTTATAAATATGTGAGAAAAATTGATGACATTTTTACAAAACCAGTACCCTATGATATATTTTAATGAATTAAAAAAAGATAATAATGACCAACCTATAATAGTCATTCAGATATAAATCTATTTTTAAACCATATCCTTGATGTAAGATTCTACTTTTCAATGGGGGGAGAATATAAAGTTTTTTCATTATATTCACATATAAATCATTCTTCTTCAAAATAAATTACATAGAAAATTTTTTGTAATACATTATTTTCAATAAATATTTTTTTCCATAGATATTTTGTTTTATTCAAAATATTCATAATGAAAATTTATTCATACTCAAATTTTTTGTACCTAATATTGTTCATACATATATATTCATTGAAATCAAATGTTTTCTTATTAAAAAAATATTGTACAAAATATATTTTTCTTACTGATCTTTTTCCTAATAAAAAACATTCAGTATTAAAATTTTAATATTCACAAATTTCATAATTTTATTTTAAAAAGTAAGATGAACTAGTAAATAAAAAAAATATTAAATTAAAACTATAAATTCGAAAATTTTATACCATATTTGTTTTATACTATTCTCATTAAGTTTCTATTATTTATATTGACATTTAAAAAAATTACCATTTTTTATCGAATTAAATAAATAAGATAAATGATAATTTTCCATAAAAACATAAAGATTACATTTAAAAAATAGTTATTTATATGATTTACAACAATCAGATCAAAAGTCATTACATCTCATCTATATAACATTAACAGACCCCCTTATCTGACTATATAATGGGGACCCCCTATGTGTGTCTCTCGTCGATCTTCTATATTTTTCTTCAATTAGGTGTTTCTACACATCAAATTCCCAAGTAAAACTTTCCTACACAAAAAGAAAAATATTTATATCACCTTCTTCAACATCATACATGAATTCAATGGTTTCAATGATTTCAGTATGATTTTAATTTTTCTCAAAAGGATAGTAATGAAAACATATTTTTTTGATAATTCTAATTACTACCGAAAAAGGATTGCAAAATTTCATGCTTGGGATTCATTATCTATTTAAAAAAATTATAGTTATTGAGATATAGTTATTTATGATTAGATTCCTGAATTGTATACTTCTATGGAATTATTATTGGAATATTTTGGAAGAAAGTTATCATTTATAATTTATAAAAATTATTTTGATAATATGATTAAGGATGATCCTAACCTTGTTGGTGTTCCTTCATAAAGAGAGGAATATTCTCCTTATCATTAAATTCCTGATAATCGTAGTTCATTTAATCCAAAAAGAGTTGAGGATTTGTTAGTTGAAACTTATGAAAACAAATGGAACGTTTCCATTTATCACATAATAACCATCTAATACCATTGTGAACGAAATTATTATTAATACCATAAATGGGTGAAAGATAAATGCTTAAAATCACTAATATTTTCACTCTGGATTTTTTTGGTGAAAATAAGAAAATAATTTTATGGATTACATCTTTTTTACTGTCCCCAATATCAAAGTAGGTATCATAAAATAAATATTATTATACATAAAGTGATCTTAAGTATGTTCTTCATGGAATGAATTTTTTCCTTAATAATTCAATAAAATAAAACCCATTGATGAAATGGATTCATTATAAAAGTGATGATATTAATAAAATATTGAAATAGAGTTTTTATAATGAATTAATGATGATTAAAGAAAAAGATCCTAAAGTGAACCATCTAAATGAGATGAAAAAATTACTACAAATACTTAACAATTATTTTAACTCAATTTTTATGAAAATAAAAGGTTAGTTGACCCTAATTCTCCTAAAATTAAAATGAAGTGATAGAATTTCACGGATGATGTTTTTAGGATAGAATGAATAAAATTAATGAATAGAAGTTTGGAGATCCCACTGTTTGTCTTGACCCAGAAGAAGATATATAAATAAAATGTAATTTTGATAATGCTCTAGAAGAGGAGTCAATGTAGAAGATGATAATGAACTACTTTTCAGAAGATAAAGTTCAGTATAAATTTACTAAATGTGTTGATAATGCAGAAAATAAACTTATGATACCTTTATTTAAGACATGGATATAGAAGACATGTACTAAAATTGTTCTTATAGAAATGTCCATTTTAATTATGATTATCCCTCAGATTCATGATATGTTATTCGTAAATTTCAGGTTTATGAATATGATGTATATGGTTTAGATTTAAAAGATTTATATTCTAAAGGATACAAAACTGAGAAATCCCTTTCAGATAAATTTTGTCTTAGATCCTTGTATGAAACTTCTTCAAATACACTTTCTCAATATGTTCAAAATGATAACTCTTAATTATTAGAAAATCAAGAATCTAATATGGAATTACATGTTCAATCATCATATCATAAAGTCATGGATGTAAAAAAATTAAAACCAATAAATATAATATTTTTAAGATATCTTTTGAAAATAAATATGATGATTTAGTTGAAAAAAGATACCAACTAAAATAACAGGATAATGCTTGATATCTCTAGGACTGAGCCTCCCAAAATAAATCATTGAGATTCAAAATCACTAAATCTGATCATATATTGGGGACTTTTCTATATCATTAATACCTTGAACATATTTGATAAAATAATTACTTATATTCCTACACTTGAAGCAAATGCTGATTTGATTTTTTAGAATCAACATGGAAAATTATAGTTCTTGAAATAATTAATACTCATATTTATATGTTTGATGAAAATTTCCATATCTTTTTAGGATGTGATAGGTCTCACTAGAAAATTTTAAAAAAATGTAGTATTACATCATTGTGTTGATAACGATATAAAAATTCATGATGATACTCTTGAAGATTTTAAGGAGTCATCGAATGAAAATTATGGTGTCTTCAACATTATTGTAAAAGAAATGTAAAATAAAGTGAAGTCCATGATCAATTTAGAGTTATGAAAAAAATAGACATAAGATTTGATGTAATTATAAGTTATTTTAATGTATATAAAAATGATATATCGATACTAAAGATCAATAACAATGAAATTGTTTCATTGATAAATTTGAATAATGTCTTCTCAAAAATATTAAATGATCAAGAAAATAAGAATATATTTTTGGAAGAAAAGATTCTATCTTAGGAAATCAAATATCATCTCAAGATAAATATATTAAAAAACTTTTATAAGAAAACAATTATTCAAAAAGGATTAGGAGAACCATTAAAGAATGATGTCTAATAATTAATGATTTATCTTCTCTAAAATCCGATTTTATTTCTCTGCCTTTTTCTTAAAATAATGGAATAATATTTTCACCATATGGGTTTTCATTTCATTTCTCAATCCCATTTTCTAAAATATCAATGACTATTCTGCAATAATTTTTGAAAATCTCATAGGGGTGGATGTTTTAATTATGGATAGGATTTCAGTTTCATAAAGAATATGATCTTTATGTGGAGTTTTTATCCGAAGGGGGAGTTAGTCATATTCATCATTATATTATGTTGAATTTATAACTCAGTGGGAGATATGTATAATTATCATTAAGAAATATGATTAATATATTACTATTAATTTATTTTTTTTGGGATGCGCTTTCTAAAAAGGTGGAGAATGTTGACTCAAAATATTCTCTTATGACCTTTCTCTTAACATTTGTTTTAGAAATCACAAGCATCATTTCTCTCTATTAACATAATTATTCAATACGTTTTATAAGATTTTTATAAGAAAAAATTATCTTTTATCTTACATAGAAAACAGTTTAATGAGTTATAAAAATATACTTTTTCAATATGATTATCGAAATGAGACTGGCTGGCATAATTAATTTCATGAGGTTTATGAGATCGAATTGAAGAACTCAAGTTTTGTCTTTCATACTAAAAAAATATAAATATTTTATTAGATAAATGTTCCAATTAAAATCATAATCAGACTCCGAGAAGTTATTGTAATGATTTCTTATTTAACTATCTATCTAACTATCTTATGTTTAATAACATACTCATTAAATATTATTTCGAATTTTATTAATATTTTTGACATATAAAAAGGTTAATATCATCATGACATCATACATTATGTTATAAAATATTTATTTTAGGTCCAGGTGTCCATTTCATCACGAACAATATGGACTAATATGACTATTTGAAAAATCAAGAAGCCCATTTAAGACTTAACAATAAATAACCCATAATTAGAAGTGTTTGAATAATTTTTATGATGAATTTCATTTTCAAAACTCTTAGTGTGTCAGATCTATGAAGATTATAATAGTGAAATTCTTATTAAATTAACTTGTAAAATTTTTTTGTCTGTAATATTAATACTTAGTCACATAAATAATATCGAGGTCTCATGATGTAGAGATTTGGAAATGTCGATCATCATATTGATGGAACATGATGATAATCATGATTGAAAATCCAATCATTGTATCGAAGTCACATGATGATTGTGTGACAAAACCCAATCATTATATCCAGGTCACAAATGGATAATGAGACATATTAATCATCATATCATGAGATTTCCCTAGTAAGGGAAAGACAAACTTTCATTATGTATAAAACAAGGGACCCTTATCCTAGGTTATTGTATTCCCTACTCAATGGGATAAGTTAACAATATGCATTTTTTACATGTTTTATTAAATCTTTTTTATTATTACTGTATATAATAGAAAGTGAGAATTTTATATTAAAATTTCTATTTATATCTTGTTTATCAAATAGATTTAATTTTTATACAATGTTTTTAATCTAAATTATTATGTGAATAAAAAATTAACCTGATTATTATTAAATATGATATAAGATCGAATCGTTAATTTTGAATTACATTGATATATCATAACTGTTGTCGTTATGATTCTTTCTCTATTAATATGATATATCATATCAATTATAATTACGATTCATTTTTTATTTGGGTCCTACTCTGAATACAACTAAAATATGATTATTCTACCACATCATATTGATTTCAATTCTATACAATGATAAGATAGAGTCAATTTACCATTATGACCATTGGACGTACATTTTGAAATCAGTATGATTATAATACTTAATTAATGGCCTCAAGGGAAAAATCCAATAACAATCTAAACACTGATGATGTTTTGTAAATATTGTTTATTTAACCCTATTAAAATATGTCTATTTCATGGTTAGAACACAATTTTGTTAAACATACAATTCACCCCTCATGTAATTATCAATCTTCATAGACAATAATTAACCAACATGTATTAGATAAAATTGGATATTATAACCACATTGAATTATTATTTTATTGATGTTATATAGGATATAGTGTTATGGAATGATTTAGTTTCAAATTTTTATATTACTGTTGAATTTTTATGATTTATGTATCATATAAAGGTTATTTCATTTGAATAATTATCAAAAAATGTGATAACTATTTTTTTTATAAATATAAAATGAATGTAGGACTATATTTCTATCCCATTTTCTGTTAAGTAGCCTTTGAAAAAAGATTTAATTTATTTATGGATGAAAAATGAATCTTTAATATTATTTCATTGGAAAAAAAGTGATGTTGGTGAAAATTGAATGAAGGTTGAAATTATAAACCTCGTTTATATAGATTTCTTATGCTCTTATCATCGATGGAAAATAATTCCTCAATTATGTGAAATGTTATTTGATACCAAAATTATACCATGTTACATTAATTTTTAATGAATCAGATGTTATTTTAGATCATCACATATTGTTGGTTATATGTCCCTTATACTTCCATTGATCATTCACATTATTTTGATCAATGACCTTAATCACACTCCTTAATTATTGACACCTTTCATATATTCTAGTGGCTTGGGCCAACGAGTCATGTTTGGGCATGATATGCCTTTGGGCCTTCGGGTCATGTCTTACGGGTCATGTCGGGCCTTGTTCCTGGGCCTACAGGTCTTGTACAGGTTCCCCTTGAACCCTTAAATGGGTGATTATCTATAATAAAATTAAATAGAATGCCATCGGGCCATTCAGATTATGTTCTCAATTATTCTTAAAAATATTATATTGTCAAAAATTATTATTTATTTCATTTCATGAAAAAAAATTATAAATAATTTTTTGATCCACCAAAAGACTTATTTTATATTATAAATTACTTTTTAAAATTATTTTATCAAAATATAATTTGGTATAGATTTTTTAATTTATCAACAAATATTGATCTTGTAAATGAATAATGAAAATGGTGATTTTTTTAAAAAATTTAATTTATTTTAAAACTATTATGATATTAAATCGTCTCATTATGTATTTAATATGATATAAAGAAACTTATTATTTATTTAGTTATATTTATTGAGCATAATTTCGTTTGAGTCAACAATATATTTGACTTTAGTATTTGTTTATTTAAAGATATAAAAAAGTGTTTTTCCTGAAAAATGTTTCAAAGTGCATAATATTTCGCAATTTTGGGTAATTAAAATAATACATAATTAATTATGTTTTATATTGAATTTATAGACTATATTTAAATAATTTTTGTTATTAATTATCATAAAAAGAATATTATAAGGCATTGATGGAATATAAAATCACATAGTGCATGAAAATTACCCTTATTGAAAACTTGTTTTCCATTACTATTCTTGGTTTTGTTTCAAAATTAATTTTTCCCAATTTTATTTAATTTTTTTATAATTAAAATTAAATTTTAATATCTTAATTTCAAAATTATACTATTGTGAATTTTTGAGATTTATCAAATAAGAAAAACTTTTTCATGAATAGTAAAAAATACAGAATATTAATTGAAACGCTTTTTTTTTAAATTATTTATTAGGATAGACTATTTATTAAATTAATAATCAGTTTATTTTATTAAAATTATAAAAATATAATTAAAATTTTGTTTCAATTAACTTAATATTTAGTTAATATATAAAAACATTATAATATCGTGAAAATCATCTCTTTAAAACCAACATTCTCATCGCATTTAGAGGATTAATGTTAAATTAAAATTATTCAATTATGTAAAATAAATTTGGAAGAAATTAGTTCCATATTTATAATTATAATAAATAAAATTTTATTGTAATTTCATCTTAGTTTTTTAATAAAATGAATAAAAAATGTAGTAAAAAATAATTACCAAGGTTAACGTAAAATATGGCTTAAATGGGGTTAAAATAAAATATATAATGATATAAATAACCTATTAACAAATGTGAAGAAAATATATTATATCCATACGTTGACAATTAATCCCCCACGGTGCTATAATGTATCATTTAGACCCTTAACACATAGAAAACTTAGGGGTACTCAATTGTTTTCAAAATTACCAACTGTGTAATCTATCCCACATATAAAAGACACCCAATATCCAATATACTTCATGCCTTAAAAATATTTTTCCATGGAATAAATCGGCCAAAATCACATCCCCAATACCCTACCCTCTTCCTAGAAGCATTATATTTTTCATAAATCCATCATAATAGAGCTTTCAATTAAAAAATAGGTAGAAAACTAGAGAAATGGGTTATATTCTTCTATAAGACATTTTGATTAATTTCATTTAATAAATTCATGAAATAAATTTGAAAATTAATGATATAATATCATCATTATATTTCTCATTATTATATTTTATTTATATTGACATGATTTCTTACAACGATACCAATTTCCATCAAATGGGTTAACAAATCGTCATTCACGTGTACATCAGACTACAGCCTCATGAACAGATGTCATTTGTTTTCTCAATTAAAAACTGTCATGGTTGGGTATGATAATGGAATAATAGTTTATATATTATATTTATAACATAATTATACCTCTATATTTTTTATATCATTAATACCATTTAAATTACGTTTTTCACGGGATATGATAATGCTTCTCGTTTGTACGACAGACTATAACCTCCTGAAGAGATGTGATTAATCTTTTAGTAATAATGTGACTGTAATGTAATAATAATAAATTTATTCAATATATATGATATACCTAAAATTATTTTTATACTCATTACATGCGTATTTCTATGAAAATTTAATGTATAATTTACCCTAGAAATGAAAACATTGTTCATGTATGTGTGGAATACACCCTTTATGAGGTGAAGTTGCACTCCTTTAACCACCAATCCACTTGGGTGATATATAAATAATTATATTTAATGAAATAATATGGTCAAAATATTATTATTATCATAGTTTAATTATAAAAATTACTTACCTATTTTCTATAATGATTACTGAAAGATGGAAACGCTACTCATGCGTACGTACGACCTACCTCTCGATGATCTTATCATACTTAATTTCTCATAATAATATTTCATGATTGGGATTTATTGTATAATTATTTCCTTCTTAATAATATTATTTCATGATTATTATTCTGTTTATGATGTTACTATAATGTATTTAATAGAACAAGAACTTTCAAAACAAAGCCAGAATGAGAAAACATTGAAATTAATAGTCAAAATAGTGAAAATAATTAACTATTATTAATTAAAAAATGATAATATATTTTAAGAGGATCATAAATGTTTTTATAAATACTAATATAGTTCATTAATAAGTTACTGCCATGTTTAAAACAAAAATTGGGGTGGATAATTCCTAATCAACACAGAACAAAGACTGAGGTACTAGATTTTTATCCCAGATAATGATTATTAGAGATAAATGCCATATTATCCAACTTTTTATTTAATGTCATATATATTCTGAAAATTACGGTCTTTTATGAATCTTTTCATTAATGTTTTTGGTAATCACATATCCATTTTATGAATTTTCTTTAATGTCGATTTTGATCAATAATTACTAATGTGGTTTTATTTTAAAGAAATATTCATATCATTTATCAGGAATGAATAAGATTAAGTCTTGAATATTGAAATATTATGATCTAACTATAAATAATTATCAATTTATTCTTATACACTATTTTTTCATGATATTTTCATGTAATATTATAACTTTAATCTCTTTGGTATATAAAATAATTTATAATTTTTTTTAAGAAAATGTCATTTTAATTTATCACTCTCCTAGAAAATTTATTTTATTACCAACCATGTTATCAAAAATAGTTTTTATAAATTATTCTAGAATTAATAAAATGGATAATAGATGATATTTTTCAGCATTTTTTAGAAATTGTTTTGAATGGATAATTCAAGTCATTTTCTAAAAAACGAAATTTTTTTATTCTTTCTAAAATGTAAAAGGAATCATTTCAATCATGTGTATGACATGAATAGAAATTTACACTATCAATACAATTACATTCTCATAAGATTGATTTATATGTTTTCAAGGATATTTTTAATGACAATTATTTTCCAAATTTTTTAATTATTCTTCTTCATGAATTGATTTAAATGATTTTGTATGATTCCATTATATGATTCAAAATAATTGTTTTATGAATGGTATTTTCATAGTATTATGTGTATTTTTTTAATTAATTTATTTTAAAAAATAAAAGTATATTTTCCTCAAAATGTATTTAGTCATATTTTATTGTAATTTCAATAAATTAACTATAGTAAGCTTTTTTCACATATAATTCAATGAGAATTTTATAATTATAAAATTCAAATATTTCTCTAGATGAATATATATTATTCAAAGAGATGAATATTGAATCCATTTTTATCAAAGAGTAAATCATGTAATTAAAGGAATAATTGTTTATTAGAATTTAAAGCCATTTTTTAAGCTCTATGTACCTTATTTTTGGTTCTCATATATATTATAAGATTGTGATGCACCAATATCATTAGGTGATCTAGTTACAACATATAGTATGGGGGTCGCCCAGATTGTATAGGGTGATATAGTTATAGCTTATTGGATATGGTGGTCCGAATATCACCAGGTGAGCCCATTACAGCTTATTCAATAGGGGAGACTATACATATAATGTGGAGCGAATAATAGATTATAAGAATGGTGTGGAAATATATTGCTAAAATAAATTAGGTTGTATAGCTTTTATAAGGATGAAATAACAAGGGATTCACTTAAGGTGTTCTCAGATTAATTTAACATGCATCAATTTATTGATAATAGTATCTTAACATAGTTTTGTATAAATATATTCTAAAATACAAATATGTATTTGTGATAATTTTTATGGATTTATAATGTATTGTATGGTTCAGATTTATATAAAATGGATCATTTTTTTATTCTGATGACACTTGAAATTTCCTTGTGTTCATATTTGATGACCTGAGTATTTATGTGTATGAGTTTTTTTATGATTTTATAATAAATAATTATTTCATAATTATACCCTAGTGCAATTTTTATTTTCATTGATTACATTCAATTTTTAATTCTAATTTTTACCCTAAAAGAAAATTTTAGTATACCCTTAGTATGATTCATTTTCCCCATGTTATAATGTATTAGGATTAACAAATAATTTCATCACTGGATTTTCATATGGAAGCAGACGATTACCTAATGAGTTATATGAAAATATAGTAGAAGTGGTAGAAATTATCATTCAACTACATAGGTATTGTTTATGTACGGGTTTTCCCTATTTAACTGAACCAATAAACCTAAATGATGTTTGACAATGAAATTGATACAATTATTTCTTTTGATGGTATAAGGTTTTTATGGGAAATTATACGTTCCTAATTATCAAAATAAAATCTGGAATTATAAACGTGTTTATTTCAATACCGGATCCAAGAGTATGCTTTTGGGATGTTATTTTTTTAATAACTATTAGTTAAATGAATTATATAATAATTTTTTATTAGTTGTGGTCAAAGTATGTTATAAATTTAAAAATGGTTAGTATATAATTTTAAGATAATCTATAAGACAAGGAATTTGTCTATTGTTGTTCATATGAATTTAGGGGGTAAAAATTAAAATTGAAAATACTTGCTTATTTATTCTAATATATTATTAGCAACTTAGCTATGATAAAGTGTGATGATATATTAGTTTATTTAATAAAAAAATTTGTAGGATCTCAATAGGTGAAACTAAATAATAAGTGGGTTGAACACAACTTATTCTTCTATTTTTTGGTTTCTATGTTAAGAGATTTTAATGAGACTCAATTGCTTATCATAGTTGGAGTATGATTACTGTTGATATTACGTATTATTCTATGTAATACATATTTTATTGAATAGAATCTTCAACTATTTTGAATCGGATATCGGAATATTCACTTCTATTCCATATAATTCATTTTTCATTATGAGAGCCTCAATGAGATATGAATAAGTATATATTTTCTACTATGAACTACTAGATAGTGGTAAGATTGGTATAAAACATTATACTTTTATTGTGATATTACCAAATGAAAAGAAATCTAGATGGTAATTCTTAGGTATATATTGTGAGAATATATGGTTAATGAGGTGAGAAATATTTATAGAGATGTTATCATTATTCTGGTATATATGTTCTGTTTAATGGCGATGAGTTATGTATATCAACATCATATTTTATGACATACAAAGAGTTCCTCAATTATGTTTTCTTTATCATGAATTGATTTTAAATGTTTCAGTAAAAATGTTGTGAATTATAGAAAAAAATTGGAACTCGTGATTTTTATCATATAATGTGAGTAAAATTATCATTACAAATATCATTTAGAACCTGTGTAATATGTAAATTAGTTATAAATTCAGTAACAATAAAAATTAGAAAAATTCATCATTTCTGTAGATTATAATGTAAGGATCATGATATTTTCCAATAAGGATTAAACATTATACCTCACGAGTAATGTTGGTTGGGTTTTTATGAAGATATAGATGCCAAATTACTAGGAAATAATTATAATCTAATTTCTATGTTAGGGTCAAAATTTCTATGTCGATGGTGCTTTCTATATTTTTTAGGAACTACTGATAATATTGGTATTGAAATGGTTAATATCCATAGTCAATTATTTCAAAGGGTGTGTCATAGTGATTTTATAAAAAAATCATAGATATGTATGGATAAAAGACCTTGAATTTCATATATTAATTATTTGATATCATGAAAGGTTAGTACATTGAATAACTAATGGAATGTTAATATATAATAAATTATAGAATATATATTTTAATTATAGAATATTTATCACAGTAAAATTTTTCCTGATGTGTTACAAAAGTCACGGAATCTTAGGATGGAATATGTATGGAGTTGGTGACTAGAAAATCAAATATATATTCTGTATATCCAATTATATATCCCCTATGTAATGGTGGCTAGGAGAACACAACTTATGAAAATAATTTATTCATGACATAAAAAATTAGTTGAGATATTAATTTTATTATTAATGATAGAATATCATTAAGTTCATAAATCCTTTTTGTTTCATTGTGACTGGAATGTTGATTATCAGGGGATTACATAATTTTTTTAGGTATCTGTTATTTCTTTTCAGTTTTTGTTGGTTAAGATGATAGAAAAATTAATATGGATTCATATTCCATGGAATTATTACTGTTAATGATGGCATGTGATAGGAATAACCTAGTGAATTTATAACATTATTTGTCTAGTTTGGTTATTTATATGAAATGAAATACCAGTATTATGCCAATAAGAAGAATGAATTATATTATTTTATTATGGTTGTGATACATAAATATTTTCTTTCAATATGATAAATATAATAGGGGAGATTTCAATGAAAGATATCGATGGAAATATTAAAAGGAATAGATTATCTTGAATATCAAACTCTATGTCTCTTCGATGATATACATCACAGCCCATTGGTATATATTGTTTATATTTAATGTTTGGAATATGGAGTTATCGATTAATTTCATTTATTTCACATTTTTTGATCCATTAATATTCTATCAACCAACACCACCCTACCATGATTTTTATTTACATATCATCTAATATGGAACTTCATATAGTGACATATAAAGAGATAAGTGGATGTTTTAGTTATATGATAACTCAAAAAGGAGAAAATGTTAGTCCTTGACTCCTTTAGTGTCTATCAGGTGACCAATTACTATATATTGATGAGTCATAATTGTAATTTTATATTGATAATATGGTTATGGGTGATAGGCTATACTAATGGGAAAATTATTATTGAAGGAATATGTTCCTTGACTTATACATTTCAAAATGTTGAGTTTTAGAGAGAGAAATTACATTCTATCATGGTGATGATCATTTTAGGTTTATAGTTTTAGAGAATAAGTCAATATATAATACATAAAAATATAATGTATATTGTGAAAACATCCAATTAGTATCTTTTTTCCCTAAAAATCCATTCAAAATAAACAATGATCTCTTTTTGAGAACTCTTCATTACATTCATCATGACAAATTACATTCCCTTTTCCATCAATAAATCCTATTAAATTTTTTAAAAAAGTGGGATAATGAATAAATCTCTGAAAAGGTAAAAAAATACTGAAAAAACATTAGACCAGTGAAAAACTAAAAACAAATGAAAAAATTATAAAATTTAATACATTTCACCACAAAGACGTATTTAATAATTTCAGTAGATATTAAAACAACGATTGCCATTTTTTTAATCAAAAAAATACCATAAACCATATACCCATAAAAAACACCTAAATGTATCTTGGTAAATCATCATATTTTACATTATTATAAATTTAACAACCATGTAATAGATATCAATGCATTTCAATATTTAAAATGTAATTACCATATTGTCTACCTATGTACGTAATGAAATGGATGTCTATTATAGGCCCACATATGAGTGGTTTATTAAGGAAACATTGGTCATTGGTTTTTCATGGAACCACCCATCATTAGTTTATCACATCACCACCCATCCAAAGTCCAAGTATAATTATATAACCATAACATGAAAAATAATACATTTTTCAACATTTCACTCATAATATATCATTTCCACTCATTTGAAAAAATATCATGTTATTAAAATAAAAAATCTATTTTAAAAATTCATTTTCAATAAAACAAATTCTAAAATGGCAGAGGGGTTTAATTTTTCTTTTAAAATTTTTATATCTAATAATGATGATAAATTACTAAATAGACATAAAATTTCAATTATAATCATTTTATATCTATATAAATATATATATATAATATTATCAATAAAATTTAAATTTTATAAAGTATTTAGAAATTAAATCTCTTAATATATGAAAGTGTTTTTTGCTCAACGTGTCCAACATGACATTGATATATTTAAATTATAATACCAATGGAGGAATAATATTATATAATATTTAAATAAAATGAGAATAATTAAATTCATTATTTGATAATTCAATGTGTTTTTATATACACCTCGTAAAACATGGCAGGGTATAACATCAAGATATGCCACAATGAAAGGATATTGTTGAGAAATCATATACCTTGATTATGAATTGTCATGAGTTTTTTATCATCAAAAATAATAAAAATATGATAATTATTGAATTTATTCTAAAATTGTTTCATTTATTTCATTAAATTTATTTATCATAAACTACTTTATTATAAATCTACATAAACAATTATTTTTACGTCTGGGGTTTTTTCCATATTCGGTTAGTATGTCAAAAACAATGTTGGTGGGTGTACTATGGTCTAAGAGGTCCTTATTAATAAATTTATATAATAATAATCATCATATAGTTATAAAACATATAAAACAATTATAATTTTAAACAAATCATGAGATATGTTTATGAAAAATGAACAAACATTACAATCACCGAGAGGGTAGATTGTATTTACAGATGTGTTAAATTTCCATTTCTCAATGATCATTATGGTTACATGGTAAGTAACATTTATCATTCAATATTCATCATTATAACAGAAGTACCATATTATTTAATCATATATACTTATATGAATAATTCTTTTGATGTAAAATGAATCACTACTCTTCGAGGAAGTGGTAGGCCACACGTCCTTGAACGACGTTATTAGATTTTCAGTGTGTGAAAATGTAACAAAAAAGATATATTATATTTAAATAATGACTTATATTTATTAAAATAATATATATTTAATTTATATCTTAATTTTTTAAACCCATCTTTAATATATTTTATGTCAAGTGTGAACATATCATATCACGTTGGGGAGGCGATAGTCCCGACGTCCCCGAATGTGGTTATCATATTCTAAAATTATCGAATACATGTAGTAATACATTATATAATAATTTTAAATGAACAAAGACATTATAAATATCATATATATCATAAAAAGTTTATACATCAATATTAAAAACCATTAGATTTGTTTAATAAAAAAAACTAACAACATTGTTTCATAAGGTTGCAGTTTTTAAAAAAATAGTGATTTAGTTACCCATTTGATAGAAGTGTGTGTAACTATAGGTCAAACAATTAGAGAGAAAATATTAATAGAAATATGAAATATATTTTATTTTATAATAAATGATTAAAAATAATTATAGTGCTAGATAAAAAATAATACAAATGTGATCGTTCAAGAATGATACATCTTCTTTCTGTAACTACGTTTGGATTGCACCAATGTGATTACATGAGTTTTTTGTTCCCAAATTGAAGATTATAATATAATAGAAGGAATTTTTGGGAGATTATTTTTTCATGTATTGTATGATACAAATGGTTTGTGAGGTATGAATAGTTGGGGAGAGATGGAGGCCTTTTATATGTGAAGGAGGGGACACACTTTGTCATTTTAAATAGAAAGTTAGTTTTACCCACGTCCGCACCCTAAAATATCATAAAAACACAAAAAAAAAACCAAATAAGTCCATGTTTAACATATATATATGGAAATAAAAGTGGCTTTTTAAATTATTTTAGGTCATTTCATCCATTATGATTAAGGTTTAGGCCCTTGTTAAGCAGGAGTTTATCTTAATCAATATACATAATTTCAATTTGATTCACATATAATTTTTTAACAAATTAATATTAAATAATAATTTATATATAATTAATCTGATTCATAACATGGAATTCCGATTATGAAATTCAAATCAGTGAATTCTCATTTATTAATTTTAAATTAATCTTGCAGATGGGGTGAAAATTTTGTATTTTAAAGCGAATGTCATCTAAAGACTACTATGTTTTATATCTAAATTCGATATAAAAAATATACCAATGACCTAAATTGTATTAATATTTTTAAAATTGAACTAAATTTACATTAAATTTAATTCTAAAAATAATTTACCTATATAATAATATTATATCAAAATATATTTTTCAATTGAAAATCAATATTTCTCAACATTGATAAAAAATGGATGTTCTAAGAAAAATACCGAAATATAACTAAATTTAAATTTTTCAATACAGTTTTAATAAAGGAATTTTATTTTTCAATATAAAAAATTATAATATTCAATATCTAGTCATAAAATATATTCTCCATTAAAAGGTAGTAATAATTTTTTTTAGATAAATAGATCTTTTAAAATAAAATGTGATTTGTTTGTATAAGTGACTATATCACATATTGGATGAATGGAAAAAAAATTTAAATATAAAACATATGAAATAAATTATTATCATACATTAATAGTTAATAATTTAATTTAGTATGATAAAAAATCGTTCTAAATACAAAATAATTTCCCAAGAACACATATTTTTTGTTAAATTTTTTATTAATTATAATATGTACTTAATTAATAAGTAATTAATTTATTTTATAGAAACATGAAGAATAAAATTTCATAATTTATTAAATCTCATTCATTCTTCCCATTTAAAAATCTATTTGATAACTGTAATACAATTATTAATTGAATTTTTTCCTAATAAGACTCAGGCCTATTTTTAACAAATGTCATCAAAGGAACTCGATGTTTCTTGAAACACAAGGAAATCATAATTTTGTGTGTGATGAATGCGAAATTAATTATTGATTATAAGACAATATATTAAATAATTTAAATTAATTTGAAATAATATATTTCCGTAAATATTTCTAATCACATCATACACCCCTAAAATAAATTTCTCTCGAGATAGTTTTTTTGTCACCAAATTATTAATGTTTATAGAATGCATTTATATAAACCCACATCATTAAAGGGTTATTAAAATATCCTATTTGAATAGGAATTTCAGAATCATAATAGTCACAAAATGTTACACAGAACTAGG
This sequence comes from Viscum album, assembly GCA_963277665.1. Classification (NCBI taxonomy): domain Eukaryota; kingdom Viridiplantae; phylum Streptophyta; class Magnoliopsida; order Santalales; family Viscaceae; genus Viscum; species Viscum album. Next base: position 397,970,830 of record OY728161.1, read on the forward strand.
ATTCCACATATCAAGAATAATAGTATGAATTTAAATTATGGATTTGGAAGGGATGGCTAATTCACATGGACTAATAAATTGTGATAAAGAACATTGTCAGGTTTAAGTGAATGGAAAAAAATTCAAGTTAAATAGGAGAATAAATTATCATTGATATCATCATAAATTTGAGTAATAATATAGGATATTATTTAAATATCCTCTTCCATATTCTGAAGGACTCCATCACTATATATACCAAGAAAATATGTAAATATACTTACTCAATGACTAGTGATTCTTCCTTTAATCAATCTCCACCAAAGTCACATCATTTTATTCTAACATTGATTACTAAATATAAATTTTCTTACCTGAGAAACTAGAATTAGCTTCAAATGAATTATATAATCCTCAAAAAGAAAATAATATATTCCTCTTATCTTTAGAAATTAAGAAAATATATAAAACCCATTTATATAATCCCCAAAATTGTCAAAAATTATTGTGATAAGATATTACAGTAGTCTTAAATTATCAAAAGTAATGTGATACTTTTCATTAAACTAATGTCTTACATGAAAATTAATAAAAAAAATATCTCATATAATTCCCTTAATAGTCTTATCACCACACCAAATATTACATCGGATGGATTATGTAAAATCTATGTTTTTAGGTAAAATTTGGAAAAATGCCATGGTCAAAATAGATTTTATCACTTATCTAGAATTCCTAGAATCAATTTTCAGATGTTAAAAAGAAATTTCCTCACTTATCTGGTTATCATCATGTTGAATTCAATTCATTGTAAGATACATTGGGTAAACATTTTCATAAAAACTAAAATCCATAGAACTAAACAGCTTACCATTGATTGTATATCTATTATCGCCTTTTTGATGGGATAATATTATTTTATGTATACCAAAGAACCTACTGAAAAAGCATTCCATATAATTAAAAATTTAAAAATCATGACATAAATTCCCTATAATTTATTCTACCACACACGGAAAAAGATTTTTGAATACCTCATTATTTATTAAATGGATGCTTATCGATCTAATTCAACCTTGATAGTTCTATAATCATCTCACCTCATGGCACGTATGTGTCAGAAAATCTATCTCAAATTTCTCACAATAATGAGAAATTGCCGTAGTACATTAAAATTTTTAACATGCCAATGATCCTCATATACATTGTTTCAATCTAGATAAAAATATATTAATTTTATATTCAATGTATTAAAAAAGAACCTAGAACATATATATGAAATATTTTAAAGTTTTAATCATATACAAACAATGTATATACATCATTTTTCATTAATTAAATAAAATTTTCTCCATTCTAATTAAAACAAAATTATGGAAATATTCCAAACGGAAAAAATACTTGAACTTTTCTCCTTCCATGGCATAAATATGATCATTCTTGCTAGTATTCTTATTAAAATACCACTATAGAGAATCTTCTCCTTCAAAATGATAGATGTAAAGGGTTACATTTTGATGTTCCAAAAACCCCGTGTCTATAAATATCTTCTCTGATGCATTGATTCATCCTTTTATTAACACTAGTTATATGATACCTTGAATTTTATGGGATGTTTCATCATAAAATGCTCCACTTTTATCATGTTCTACAGTGGTCTATATAGTTGATCTCTTTCATGGAAACCACAACCATTTATAGCCTCTACCAGCTAATCGATAACTATAGAAAACTACTCAGTTCCAATTCCAATGATTTGTGGATGATGATTTGTAATGATACATTCTTCTCAATTGCTTCCCACTAAAACTCCATTGTTTCTTATGTGGAAAACCTTTCCAAAAAAACTGACATTTGAGGAAGCAACACAGTAATCATTAGATGTTGTATCATTATTAGTTAACAATAAAGAGAAATATTCTAATGGATTATTATTAACACTATCATAAAATATAAATTTATCTAAAACATTCTTATCATACCTACTATAAGTCCCAGACCGTGGACATTACATAATATGGAAATTCTGTCAAGAAATTTATTTCATTCCCATTTAGTACATTTCTTGGTTTTACTTTATTATACAAATAAGAAATAATTCATATATAGAAACCCATATCGATCTATGTGGACACATCCACTTAGTATAAATTTATTCAAAATAATGAAAATATAAAAAATATAGGAATCTATTTTAGGATAACCATTCATGAATTTAAATATGAGCCATTCAATTATCTTACCCATCATTTCTTTTAGTATAAAATATTAACAATTGTGGGATGATCATAGATATACCAGTAAAGGATACACAAAGAAGGAAAACAATTATCCCTATGAAGACATTAAAACCCATATAAGAATTTCTCATAAATTAATATGATTCACCGTTAATTAATTTTAAATACATTAATTTGAAATAATGTCATTTGATACCCATTTTGTAATAATAATATTACTATAAAACCCATATCAAGCCTAAATAATATGTAATGATATATTATTGCATAATTATTATTTTTATTCTTATAAATGGAATAACTATGTGGGATAATTCCATAAATTCAAATCATATAACTGGATATACAATAAGATATAATTTTATAAAAAATTCATTGGTGGGATATCAAATACCCACTAGTGTTTTTTCATCATTGAACCAACTATCACTCGTTTATCATGGAACTACATGTCATTAGATTATTACCTAAAAACCCACAACATGTACATGAACCAATATATGATCACAAAACATCAAAGAATAAAATTTTCTCAATGTCACTCATAATCATTCGTATTCCCTCATAAAAAATTCATGTTATTTAAATAATCAATCTGTTTTCAAAAAAAAAATTTCCATAACAAAATACCCAAAAAGGAATTGAGTGTGTTATTTTTTCAATGTAAAATGTGAGTTATTATAATGTAGAAGTGTAAAATTTAAACATAAAATATCTTTAATAATAAATTCATATAAATTTAAATTTATTTTTAATTTAATATCATAAATACTTATATGGAATTAAATTTTTTTGAATAAAATATTGAAAATTTTAAAAAAATATTATTAAATCGAAGTGTTCTAAACCAAATTAAAATATTTTAATAATAATCCACATTAATAAGAAGTTAAAAATTAAATAAACCAATAATAATTAAATTCTTGAAGCATTATTTTAATATTTTTGTAAATAAATCTCATAAACGAGTATTGGTGTATGCCATCAATATATGCCTTAATGTAAAAAGATTGAGATGATGTCCCCTAACTTGAGTGTTAATTTTCATGTTTGTATTTATTTACATGAATAAAAAACTATTTTTAATTATTTACCTACATCATGATCAAATTAAATTTTATTGATACTTTTATTTCAGTAATAATTTTTTTTATAAAACCACTTAAACAATTATGTTTCAGTCTGTAGTTTTGACTATATTCGGGTTTTCTGTAAAAACAATGTTTGAAGGCCTACAATGGTCAAATGATCCATTATTTATAAAACAACATAATATTATTAATCAAATATTTTTAATTCATAAAATTCAATTAGACCATTAAAACCAGTCATGAAATATGGTTATGAAAAATGATCATATTTTACAATCATAGAAAAAGAATGTTGAACGTTAGCATGAGTGACATTACCATTTCTCAATGATCATTACGTGAATAAGTAAAGTTAAATTTTTTGTTTCCAAAATTAGAATTAAATAATAAATATCATATTATTTAGTCATATATTCTAATCTCTATATTTATTATGTTGTAAATGGAATCACACCACTTTGTAGAGGTTGTAGTCCATATTACCACTAATGTTGTAATTATTTTTCACAGAGTGAACAAGTAATAAAAAATTGTATAATTTATTCAAATAAATTAAATTAATTAATGATTATCATATGTACTTCATTTATATATAAAATTTTTATTTATTCCATCCTTAATATATTCCATATAATGTGTTAACGTATCATGTCACATTGAGGAGGTGGTTTTATAAACATCCAAGAATGAGGATATTGTATTCACAATAAAGGGTAGTCATGGACGTATGTGAAGTATAATGAATAATTAATCCTAAAGATATTATAAATAACATAAATATTATATAAATATATTTTTTTCATCATAACTTCCATCCATGTGGGGAGTAAAGGGGAAACAAATGACGTCATTTACTAAGGCAGTAGTTCACTGTACACATGAACAATGATGTCAATACCCATTTGATGCATGTTTTTATAGGATTAGGTTGAACACTTATAAAAGAAAATATAACTATATATATTATACTAATGATATTATAAAATCATATAATAAATAATTTAGGGGTAATAAACAACTGTGTTTGTTGAAGCTTGTTATAACTTTTTTTATAACATCTTTTGGTTTTTACCAAAATACTTCTATTTATTTATTTCATCATAAATAGAGGTATATAGTATGATATTATGGATTTTTAGACTTTAATTGTATTGGGTTTCTATGATTCAGAAGGATTATATGTGAGAAAAAGTGGGAAGAGGTGGTATCCTTTTATAAGTGATGGATAAGACACACTTGGTTTTTTTTCAAAGAAAGTTTGGGGCCCCCATGTTTTTTGTAAAAATAATTAAAAAACACACAAACTAAGTAACTTATGTTTTCATGTTGAAATAATTCAAACAATTTATTTTAAAAAATTATCTAGGTCATTGTGACCATTTTGGTTAGGGTTTTTACCCTTATTAATCATGTTTTTTTCTTAATCATTGTAATTAATTTTAATTGTTTTCAATAATATTTTTAGTCAACAATTATATTTACCATATTATAAATTATAAATTATGATAATATAATTATGGAATCTGTTTTTCCAACTAATAATCACTTAATTTTTATAAATTAATTTATCAATAATCCAACAAAGAGGGAGAAGAATGGGGTTTTTTGGGAATATGTTCAAATTATTGATGTGTTTTTATATATAAATTTAATAGAAAAATGTCCCCAATGACCTAAAATGAATTAAGAAATTTAAATTTTAAATAATTATTCTCTTATACGATTTAACACAAAAATTAAATATATAAATAAATAATAATAAAATTTAGTATTTAATAAAAAATTTGTATTTTTAACTATTCATTAGAAAATGAATCATTTGAGGAAAACCCAAAAATTCACCGACAGTAATTTTTTATATTACGATTATTATTATTTTTTATTTTTTTATATAATATTTATAGATGTTTCAAAATTTATTGTTAAAATATGTGCCCAGTTAAAAACAGTAAAAAAAACTTATTAGTTAAATACATCCTCTTATGCGTAAAATTGGATTTGACATTATATTATTCCTATAAAACATATGTGATGAATTTATAATTTTGGGATTAAATATATATCATTTATTATTCCATGATAAATTTCAATAATATGGTTTAATTTATTTTATTATGAAAAAATTACATTCTTGACATAAACATGTTTTTACATAAAACAAATCCTTTAAATTCAATTGGTAATTATTTTAATTTATAATTAATTTTTAAACATTGATTTAAATTTTCAAACAATGATAAAATTTAAATTTATAGTTTATTAATTTTCAATAATTCCCCCAATTTTGAAAATTAGGAGACAATAATCTTAATAATATTTATAATATATTCGTGTTTGGAATGACATGGGTTTTTGTGTAACATAATTCATTAAACTAACTCAATGCTTCTTGTAAAGAATGATAAACACTATATTCCATGTGATTCAAGAAAAAATATGTATTTCGTGTTAGAAAAACAATTAAATAATTTAAAATAATTTGAATGAATAATTTTCATAAAATCATAGGATATTACAGAAGCGGTGTTGATGAATCATTTAGATGTTAGTTTAAACCATTTTTGGATCACATATAATCATTAATTTTTCCCCTTGAAAAAGTATCACTTTTTTAAAATATATCACATAGAGTTTTTAGTGATAAATATTTATAAATCGGAATAAATTTGGAATCCATTATAAGTTAATATTCACCAAAACCATATCGAGTTTTTTGAATTATACATATTTAAAATATATAATAAATATTTCATGGAGATATTCTACATTTTAAATGTTAGTATTATTATTATATGTATAATACCATAATAATTTCAGTATTATTATATACCCTACTAATGAAAAAACAATAATTCCCCATATTATATTTTTATATATATTATCTCACTAGAAGATACTCATATATATTGATAAATATTATTACTTTTAGGGTGTCAAGATAATTATGAGATATGCAAATCTTTGAATTAATCAATTACAATATATTATGTTGATTATATATAATATTAAACTCTCAATTAAATGAATTTGATTTTTTCAATGATAAATTTTTTATTATTCCCTACTTTATTTTTCCCTCTCATTTATTTTTCTATAAATAACCATTTTTTGTTGAATAACTAAACTTCTCATGAATATATACTCTTTAAAGAACATAGTAAATGTTGTATTTCTTCTCTTCTATTTTGATTTATTGATCTATCATTTACATATTTATGATGTTAAAACCTTTCTAAATCTTCTTGATGGTAGATTTATTACAAGTTCATTTACAAGAAAATTATTGAGATTCATACATCACTGATCATTCTATGGAATATACATATATATTAACACATATTATCTTAATTTTTAATATAATATAAAATGATGGAATATTTATCACAATTCGTCTATATTTTCCAAAAAATGTATAAATATACTAATCTCAATCGTATTTTTTCTAATTCCATTCATCTATATTTTATATTATAAAAAACATTATAGACAATCCATATAATATTATCACAAACCTCAGTGAATGTATAATTTTTGTATAGAATTCACACTTGATAATCTTAATCGAATAATAATCCATTATTAAATTCTATAACTCAATCCATAAAGGTAAACCATGTTATTCCTATATCATATAGTATATTATAGAAATTTTAATAATTACTTTAAAATATTAATAAATTTTGTTCTAAAAACCCAATTAATCATGTAAATGAAAATTTTATGGACTTCATAAAAGCTTAAATGGATTCACAATAAACAAATACAATCCATATATTTTATGGATTCTTATATATAAAATATCAAATATATTATACATCAACTAAAAATATTTTAAACTATTTTTTATTTTTTATTTTTATCGACCAATTATATATTGATAAAACATTTCATCAATCCTTTGTATAAAAAACATGTTCATTAAAATGAACTTAATAGGTATCCGTAATTCAAGAAATCTCATATTGAACAGACATTAATTTTTATAAATGGAATTAGTTCACCCTAATGATGTGAGATATAATATATAAACACATTTTCCAAATTAAATTATTGTTTTTCATTTATTCCTCATGATATATCGGTGTTATCATTTATGTTTCTTCGGATATAATTGTCTCTCAAGGTAAATATTATATTTAGAACCCTACCTCATAATATGACTAACAATTTATAAATTATAAATGGAATAAATAATTTTATCCCATTTCATCGGAATGACTTGAATGTTAATTATTTCATTGGCCTCAATAATTTGAGCATGAAATTATTTTTAACTAGCTCTCAATACCCATAAAATTATTGTGTCTTAAAATAGGGATTCATGATCATCCTTTACTTTATATTGAATAATGTTTTGAAATTGGATATTGATGTATATTTTCATTTCTTGAAAATTGATTTGATCTGTATATTGTTTTTTCAAATCCATACTAAGTGTAAAATAAAATTCATCAATAGAACTATTATGATATTTTTTTTTAAAATATTCACACCATTTTTAATAGGGGAGGAATCCACCATGTTTTATATAATAATTTCACCACTATTTTATTCATATATATGCATACATTAATTGTAGAGACCCAAAGCTTGATGTACGTTGACATTAAATTACTTTTGCGTAATACATAATGCATAACAAAAATATACACATAAGAACCGTAAAATTTTAGTGTCTCTAGAAACTTGGAACTTAATCTTCTAATCTTGGTGAAAGATATTTAACTTATCATATAAATATCTTACATTTTTTTACCTAAAAACTTTCTTTATATCATAGGGAAAATAAAACATATAAATAGTGAGTTTAATTGCTCAGTATGGGTAAGCGTGGTGAATATAAAACAAACCATATACATTTGAAATTTAAAACATGAACATAAAGTTTAAATAGCAAAATCTTGAGTTGTGAAATGAATCTTGGAAGTATGTAAGGAACAAATAATAACGTAACTTAAATCATGATAAAATAGCATGGGAATAAAACATTTAATTGTGGTAAACCATTAATCACATGATATGATTTCCGTAGTAGCCAAGGAATTGCTGTCAAGACCATCTTAGTGGACAAAGTCCCTTTCTGAATCGAGTAAACCCCTCGTTCTAGTCCTCTATCACTAAACCAAATTAACATACCATTCCAGCCATGTTTATCTCATGAGATATAAATCATTACCCAATGCATTGGAGGGAGATATAGTTCCCACCCATCTCATAATGAAATCATTCATTTCTGCACCACAAAATAAACATAAATCATTCATTCTAACCCAATAAATAAAATCGGTTTCATAAACATCATCCCACCATAACATAATCCACATAAAAAAATGGATATAATTTCTTTATAAACAAAATAAAACCATGTAAATAATCAAAACATTATACTAGAAACATAACCATATTAATGAATGTAGTCTTAGATAGAAAATAGTTTTGAATAAACACTTGAAATGAAATCTTGAGGAAAATATCCTTTCTCCTTCAAAATCATTTTATTTTCACAATATTCCACGAAATTTTAAAAGAAATGAATTTTGGTGAAAATAATCATTAAATATTGTAGAGTAATATTCATGAAGAAAAGGCATTATAAAAACGTCAAAATCTGTTCATGTTGTAGAAGCTAAAAAAACATTCTTCTCATACTTTTGCCGAAAAAGTCAAAAAGTACCTCGTATGGAAAACAAAAGAATGATTTCTTATATACCATGTAGTAAAAGTCAAAATGAGTAAAAATGACTTTAAACATACATGAAACCATTTATATAAAACAAGGTAATGGATGATTAATATAACCCCAGTAAATACTTACGAATAAACAATGTAGGATAAAAATGAGATTGGAAAAGTTATCCTTTAACTTAGTTCTGATATGCTTCATACTGATCCAAACCTCTTCTATAATGATTTAAATATTGTCATTGTCTTATTACATAATAATATTCATTGTTATGATATCATATATAGTTCACTTATTACTTTTTATTACATGTTCTTCTGTAAATTCCATTTTAAAGCAGCGTTTTGGGTAAAATCGTTTTATTTGTCGTACGTGATTAGACTTGTTGTTCTTGATAATATTATTAATTATATCATGATTTAATTAATACCAACATATAAATTATTATTTATATATCATATATATATTCATTATATATATATATATAATAGATAGATAAACGAAATAAAATACACCGTTCATGGAGACGGTAGGCCGTATGTACGCATGAACTCCGTTTTCGTTTCCTTGTTTAATTAAATGGAATTGATTAACTGAAACATATATGTACATAATTCAAGTATCATTATTATGTAATATATTTCATTACTATTTATTTTATATAATTTATAATCATACTTTAATGGTTAATCATGGAAAATTGACCTCATCACGTTCGTGGAGACAGTAGTCCGTACGTACGCACAAGCGATGATATCATTTGCATAATTATAAAATATAATTGTAGTTGATGATATAATATCTCAAAATCATTATGATGTTATATTAACCATATATAGGTATTATTTACACCATTATACCCATCCATGTAAGGTGGTGTTGGAAAAATAGATTGCACCACAGCGTGGAGACAATATTCTGTACGTACGCACGCACAATGATTTCATTTTCCATAGGATGGATAGAAGGTGAAATGGGGTTGTTTCATATTTATAATAACATATAAGTATATTATATATAATTATTTTATTAATTTATAATTAAAGTACTAAATAAGAAGAAGTTGACGAAGAATGAAATTTTGAAAGAATCGGTTGAAGTGATTTCCTCTTCTTCGACGCATCCCCTTTAGTCTTCCTCTTAAGGCACTAGACTTGGTCTTTTGATGACACAAAAACAACTATATTGTTTCTAGGGAAGTTGTGAAGGAAAATGGGCAGGGTTTGGACGATCATGAAATCTCAAAATTGTGTGAAGAGAAGAGGGAGGAGGTTCCCTTTTTTAAGGGAAGAGAGGGGCACTTTAGAAAAAACATAAAATATTATTTTATAATAAAGTAATATTCGGTTTATAATGTCTCAAAAGTGACTTATTTCGAATAAAAAGTGGGTATGGGTCACAATACTCTCAAACAATAGGTTTTAGACAAGTTTAGGTTACTATTTTAACCTTATCATTTAGATTTAACTCTAGGTCAAATAATTTAATTTTTACTGTGTCTTCATGTATGCTTACACTATATGGTTAATAAACGTACAATAACAAGACAAAAGAAGCCCAATTGGTTCATTATTAATATATTTAACCTTATATAAGTCATTTGGACGATCCATAGATTTTTATAATAGACTAAAAATTAATAATATAATATTTGTTTTAAAAACTATTTTTATGTCAATTTTGACACTATTTGGTACTTGATTTTTGTGAAAATCATAACAGCAAGATTTTTTTAAAAAATGTATATTGAATAAATACTAACATGTCATATTAACCTAAAAAATTAGTTTAATTTATAAATACTCTCAAATTACATTAATTTGGGGATTTATAACATCAATTATGTTAATATTTCATTAACAAGGTAATTACTACATCATAATTGTGTCATAACTAAATTCACTTATTTGAGGTCTAGAATTTATAAATATAATATGGTTATGTAGTAAATCTCTTTATATTTCTAATGAATATTTAAAGTCTAATTTATCTTATGTATATCCCTATATTAATAATGTTTTTTTATTAAACATTGATTTTAACTATTTTAACTCAACTTTAAATAAAATAATAATAAATGTCCTAATCTAATCCAAGTGGACCTAATGGGTAATAATTAATTCCTAAGGTTTTTTTTGAATTTCACTTATCCAATAGAATTTGGACATGTGTTAGGGTAATAATAGTATCATTTTTACCCTTTATTACCCTATTTACTTTTAACAGTGGTAAATAAAAGAAAAACCTTACTATTCAAAAAAAATATTTTTATCTTATTGAACCATATTTTACAACATGATATTAACCATGTCACTCTGATTTTAGAAATTTCACTCATAAAAGCGGTAAAATTAAGATTTATGTATATTTTCAAATTCTCTCATGAGGTGGGTAAAAGATGGTGAAAATTTCATTAAAATTTTTATATCTCTAAAATTATTATAAACTGAATCCAATGAATTAAATTGAACTTATAATAGTATTATGTATCCATTTTTGACATAAAATAAATTTAAATAAAATAAATTATTATTTAAATAAAAACTCTGTTTTTAGATAGCAGCCCAGTGTTTTCACTATTCATCAAAAGTTGAATGTTTTCAGAAAAATACCAAAATCTCACGCTAGGCTAATTTAGATATTATGAATTTAAAAATTAAGTCTGTTTTTAAAGTTAACATTTATATAATTTCAAAAAGTCGGTATTACTATTCATAATAGCTAGTTAATATACTATTTTAATAACATATCAGTGTTTAGTGAAACTCGGTATTGCGTACAACGCACGCTATCGATGATGGTTGCTCTTGCGTGTAACACAAGGAAAGTCATTGTTGCATGTAGGGAAAGATTCCTTTGGTGTTTCTTATAACATACTCAAAATGTAGTTTAGTTTTTCATTGATCAAAATCGATACATGGTGTTGTGTAAAGTTAATTTTATTCGAAATAACATGAAATTCTATGCATCGCAAGCCAAGAATAGGGTTGCATATACTACAAGATGATATGGTGTTGCATATAGAGAATACTAATCTTAGTGAATCATACAACAAAAGACATCAAAGAATTTAAAAAGAATAATTATTATAAAATCTCAGGGTGTTACATTAATGTATTAGGATGTCGTTTCAATATGTCTTTAAAATGAAATATATTAAGGAATTTATAAATCTAAAATCCAAATAAAATCAATATTAACCTGATTAAAGTGATTTTACCATCTACCACTCCATTTTACTACTATTACATATATATAATAACAATGAAATAGATTTAATTGAAACATGCACTAAGCAGTTGTTAATGAAAATTATATTCTATGGACCTCAGTTTGGTTCACATATAGGCATAATTCCATCATTCGTTATAGGTGAATCATTTGACCATATGTGATACAATTTATTGATCCATTCCACTACTGTAACCATTGAACTTTTCTTATCCAATAAAGATTATTATTATTGATACACTAAATATCTACATATGATGAATTTTTCATATTACATAATCAAATTTCTTGACTATTTATTCTAGGTTTTTTCACTTTTGGATTATTGAATTTCATTCCCACTTTTTAATTTATCATTTGATTGTTGAGTATGAGATTCCATCATTCACATCTAGTCTCTATCTTTACTAGAACACTCTCCCAAATCCATCTCCATTTCGAGAAAACACATAAGCATTTAATAATTTCACTAAAATTATATGATCATTATACGCTAATTGATAAATGTATTATTTCCACTATATATTATATATTTATTTATATCATGATGTATTACAAAAAAATACAATGATTTTTTTTAAATTAACATTGTATGTTGAAATAGATACAGTCTCATTATTCATAAGATCTAGAAATTATAATTCTATGTTACTATGATAAATTTGTGTGACATAATTATTTAAAAATTTTATTTATGTCTAAAACTGAATTTCTTTAGTTTTATCGATTCGAATTGTATTTTGAATAAATATACATCAGGGATAAAATTTTACAATGATAAAATATACAAATAGAGTTATATTTTGTTGATGAAAACATCAAATCACATAAAATTTATTTCACATGGAGTTCTTCTACTGATCCATAGTGTGTGTATTAAATGTTAAACATAATGTTTATGGTCATTGTATCATTAAGGATTAGATAAGTAATTTCATCTTCCTGGAGATGGTGGATATTATACATGGTTTATGTTACTATTATTTACACAATTTTATTTATTATGTACTAAAATATTCATTCATGAAATCTCCTCTCTAATTTAATTAATAATGCAACTCAACTAATTATTTCATATTCCCTTATATTTATTTTTCACTAAGTTTTCCCTGGTTTCCCTTAATTTATTAAAAATAAAATTATACATAAATACAACTGTAAAAAAATAAACAACATATTCAAATATGAGAATCAAAAAAAATACCTAAAATTTTGAATTATCAATACTTATAAGATGTTTTTATTTCTAAAAAATTTTATAATTAGATAAAATTTGATATAATTATTAACATACTTACCCATAACATAAACACATGATTATTACATCATTTGAAATAAAAAATACAATAAAAATAAAAACACAAATTCGATGGGATTAGTGTAATTGAAAAATTCATTATGTACAATACTAATAAAAATAAACAATTAAATATTATTTAAATATGTCATTATAGTTCATTTAAAGGATATATTATTCTACATAGTATGTATAATCAGAAAAATACATACATAAAAAAATTGTTGAGATATAAGCCCATTCTAGGGATGAATATTATTATAAAACAAATCCAATAGATAAATATAAGTATTGGGTGATAATATTCAGAATCATAATGTTGAGAAATTGACATTTATATTCACACCTAATAATTTCTTTAGATATATCACATTACCATGTCTATTTAAGGGATATAAATTATTCATCTCACTCATAACATCATGATGTGCTCATAATAATACACTAGAAACAAAAAGAAATCCTAACTCAATCATAAAAATGAAATGCATCTATGAGAAAATATCTCATTTTATAAAGATTATTTAAATACAATGTCCAATAATAAACATAATTGAGCCAAAAAAATGGAAAGGAATACTTTTTGGATATTCAAGGAAGCACGTTATAAATAAAAGATCATACTTCATGGAGATAATAATTATATATAATAAAAAAATAAAGGACATCAATGAGAATCTAATTTTATCAATAATCATTGAATAACATATAATAGTTCATAATAATAATGAAATAGATGAATTCATGGCCCTATATTAGAAAAATAAAAATAAAAATAATTTAAATGAAGAAACTATTTTACAAAGAGTAATATGGACATGATAAATAAATGGTAGAAAAACATTACAAAACAGAAGGGGAATGTTAAAAAACTAGGTAATTCTATAATAAATCATATTTTACATATATGTTATAGATTAATTCTCATTATATTTAGTATCGTTTTAGTAAAAAAATTAAAAATTAATTATATCTAACACATTTATTTTTACATTAGATTTTGTTGATGTATTTTAAAATTTACATCTTCCACTTATGTGTTCTGAATCATAAAATTTGATGCGATATTTTTAATCAAATGGTCCATATTTGGTAAATAATCCCCCATTATTTTTTGTCTATATTAAATGAAACCATAAGCGATTTCAGAAAAATGGTTATGGTTAAATCATGTCATTAACGATAAAAATGAAATCATAAATACTATAAAATAAAAATAAAACCTGAATATATCTAATTCAATTAGTTTATTTAATCCATATTTCTAAAAATAAAAATTTGTATTCTTTATTTTTTAATTTATGTGATTCTATCATGTATAATTTTTTTGATAATTAATATTAAAAAATACGACACTATTTTTAAATGATGAGTATAATTTTAAGATGAAGATATCTAGTGGATATGTTATATTATAATTATAATTTTTTATGATAAATTTTTTTTCTTCATCGTACATTTTCAGTATTTTTTGTGTAGAAATAATTTTATGAAATTCTTAGTAAACACCAACAAATTATTAATTGAGTTAATTGGAAAATAAACTAAAGTAAATTAGAAATATTAAATTTTTTATAATTTGAAATAATTAAGGCAACACAATAAAACATTAGATAAAAAATATATTTTATTTATTTACAAATTCATTTTTGTAGAAAATTATTTTTTAATTGAGGTTATACTGGCCTATGTAAAACAAATGTTGTAAATTTTACGTTTATTATATGTTTTGAAACTAATAATTTATTATATTATAAAAATTTAAAAAATGATATAATGACCCATGTGATTTTTATATAATTAAAAACATTATACATTTTATATTTGTGGTCATTTTATTCATATGTTGTAATTATCTTGACCATCAAACAAGATATAATATTGTTACAATAACTGTGAAATGGGTTAAGTTGGGGTAAAAAAACTAAATTATTAAAATTTTATATAATCTAGTCCAAAAAAATATTTTATTATTTTATTTCGATTAATTATAATACTATCATAATATATAATATATTTAGATACATTGTAAAATAAATATGAATTTTTATATTAATAATTTCCATTAGTTCCCATCCAATGTCATATAAATAGGCACGACTTCTTCTCATTTCGTCACCATCAAACCCACTTTTCTACCTTAATTACGTACCCAAATACCTTATTAAAATCCCTCCCAATTTTATAGGGGACTCTATTATTACATAATACTATTATTATATATCATTAGTTTTAAATAAAATGATAATATCCAAAAATTATGTATGAAATTTAACCTCTTGTTTTTGTTTTATTTCATCATTCACTAACTAAAATGTATTCCAACAATAAAAAAATAAAAAACCTACATAATTTTTCTACTAATATTTTATTATGTTAATTTCATAACCTATATCAATATCCTATTCATTCAAATGGGAGACAAAACCATTTTTTATGTCTATAGGGTGCTACTATATTGGGAACGGATGTAAATCAAATTCCATCACCATCTGTCACGGTTGAATTATAATGATGGAATTATTGTTTACATATTATATTTAAGAAATATTTATCATTTTGGAAATAGAATATATCATTTACCATCATATCATTCCATTATCTAAAAAATGATAATATCATTCTTGGGAACATGCGAAGACCACCTAAATGAAGAGATATGATTCATTTTTCATCACCACATCTCATAGATGATATAAATTAGTATATTTAAATTAATAATATTTTATTTATTTTATTGATTTTATTATATTACGTTAAAATAATGATTAAATAATTTCTCAATTATTAATTTAAATATTTAAATGGTACTCATTATTACCTATGGGCTACCATTTCGATAATTCTATACTGGTTTATTTTCAAAAATATATTTTATGGTTATATTTAAAAGTTTATTTTACATAAAAAGTACATTTTTTAAATTATTCTTATTCATTATATTTTTGAATGATTATCTATATGACTGTAGTAAAACGACCAAAGTCATTTTGGAAATATGAGCCAAATATTTCCAATAAAATTTAAAAAAAATGATTTGGTTAATGTTATCACATCGTGATGGCAGAAATAAAAGGAATAATAAACAATTAAAATGATGTCAAGAAAATAAATAAATGAACTGTGGATATTATTCAGGATGATAAATAATGTACCTGATGAATCAGACTCATGGTAGGGGAAATTATTTTAAAATATTTTTTAATGTTTCCCTTCCTAATCATTTTATTCAATTTCCATAATTTAAAAAATATATATTATGTATATTTTTAAACTATAACAAATGATTTAAAAATGAAATATTCAATCTCCGTCAAATTTCATTAAAAATTACAAATTGAATCGTTAAAAAAAATTCAATGTTCGTTATAAAAAGAAAAAATTAATGTTTGATTTTTTCATATAGATATACAGAATAATTTCCCACCACAAGAGAATTTTTTGTGTGTGTTATATTTAAATCATTCATGTTTTATTAAAATAAAATCAAATTTCTTATATTTTTGTTAATTTGGAAATAGTTTTCATATATATATCTCATATATCAAAATCTATGAATGATTTATTATAGATACAATGTATATTTTCATTATTTTGATATTAAATATTGGAAGCATTAATTTTCTATGATTATGTTATGGTTAAGGGTAATTTTTATAAACAATTGCTGTAAAATTATAATCTACGGATGGGTGGTTACATTATTTACCAATAATGGGTCGTTCATTGATAAACCAAGTATAAGGGGGTCAATGATTTTCCTCCCCTCAATGGGTATGAAAGCACACTGCATAGTTATTCCATTGATAAGAGAGACATTAATAGTGATATGTAAACTGTCATGACCTGACCCTATCGGTCTCGGGAAACAACTACACCATGCTTGCCTCCATTGGCCAAGGGATGGCGATAAGTGCTGAAGTCGTAACGATATCGGGGAGGCCTTTGCCTAAGTACATATAAACACAGACATATCCCACTCGATATGGAAGTGTAGAGTAAAAAAGAATACCAAAGGACAAACAATTATAACTCAACCACAGTCATGCATAAACTTCTAAATAGAACAATTAAAGTGCTCAAAAGTAATGACAAGGAAACTATACATAAAAAGGTAAAAACACGCGCCCAGCCCGAATGGTGCCACAACCAAGAAACAGGTAATCAAAAGTAAACAACTAGGGAGTCCCAAACCTGAAAACTCTTTATTGACCCCATTACGCAGCCCAAGATCCTATACCCTCTACGCTCATCCGTAGTCACGATCGACTTGTCTGTCATCTGGAAGGGCACACCAGGCGTGGGAAAATACCAAGCAGGTGTGAGATTAAAGATACTCAGTAGGATACACTTAATTATGAAGGGAGAAACAATGGTGGAAATAATGAGTTTATCAATAGACAGAACAAATAATTTTGAAAGAGTACAGTAAATAGAGTGCAGCTCAACCCAACCAGAGAAAGGAAGCAGACTCATCCAAACACAAGGTGCTAGAAATGGAAATCATTTGGCATACCACTTGAATTTTCAATCTCCCTAGAATGAGTGTATATAAACCCAATGAGTGGGAAAAAAATTAGGGTTTATATATATATATATTCTCAACAAGAAACCCGAATGAGTGCATAATTGGATCATAATATCCAATCTCAACCCAGGAAAAGCCACCAACAGTTCTATGGATATCAATCCCTGATGCCCAAATGTCCAGCACATCCAAGCTATTTCATCGATGAAATATAAAATAAAGGGTCCCGGTCTGGTAATCAGGGAGATACTTTACTGAGTAGCCTCATAGAAAGGTATGGGTCTGAAAGAAGTTGTCGGGTAACCCACTACCCATCCCAAGTGGAGGGTAAACCAAAAGTTCAATGGGTAACACACTTCCCAGCCCCACTCCATGGTAAACACAATGCTAAATGGGTATCCCACTACCAAGCCCCACTGGATGGTAAACCCAGACACACTGGTGGGTAACCCACTGCCCAGCCCCAATGGAGGGTAAACCAGAAACTGGTCTGATAACTACGCACTGCCCGTGCCATCACTGGGTGTCACTAACATCGTTATCGTGTGTTGGTTCGAAGTGCATCAATGAAACCTATGACCAACCAGCTATCATTTATCCACATTTAATGAGACGTCGAATCACGGTCCGCACACACAAATGGATTACACCTTTGCAATCCTCACAGAAAAACATGTGAGATAGACTATTTACTTGCTTGAAACGGACTCCCGAAAGAAAACATTATTGAACACCACTTTTTTCCCATCGACGTCACGTGGGGCCCAAAACCCGGTCTAGAAAAAGGTTGATCAAATTGGGTCATCACGATGCTCTCAGAATAACATGAAAAAATGACTATTCATTCACCCCAAACGGACGGTTGATGATAAAGTCGCAATCATTGCACACAGCCTGAGTGATGGCCCATGGGCCCACGCCTCAACTACGAATTCAATGCCTGAAACCACATTAGTCGACATCGTCTCGATGCTAGGGTTAAAAAATCACTGACGGCACCAATAACGGACTTCGAATGTGCACGCGCCATCTGAAACAAGAATCTCAGTGAGGCGCTAAATAACACTTAACGGGCGTGTCGGTCCACCGATCCCCCGTCTCAGGATTTAAAAATCCTCAATACCATCTCAAAAACTCCTTCTCGATCCGAGGATTGAGTTTCCATAGACGACACACAAATCTGATTCCTGGTCTCAGAGTTAGAGGTGTTTTAACAATAACGGATGGAGATAGGCTGGGTCGGACCGGTTCAGCCGGTCCGCCACTTTAGACCAGCAGTCTGTTGCTCGGCCGCACGGACCGCCCGGTCCACCGCAACTCGTGGTTCCCGCGTGGGCCACACTACTTCACCAGGACTAGCAGAAGCTGGTCTTTCTCTTTTACACAGGACCCACATTTCTTGGGTCCCGAACCACTCCCGGGGTCACGAATACCCTGGTCTCCCACTGCACGTCGTCCAGTAAAGGCAGCTGACCCGCACCCCTAGCCTCTGGCATGCGCCACTAAGGACCCATCGTGCCACTGCCGTCTTAGAATGCCTAAGAAGACACCGCCACGCAGAGCTGCCAGACTGCCCTTGAACCATCAGAAAATAGGGGTTTTTGTCGGAAAATATCCCAGGGTCACCCCAAACACCCCTGGACAAGAAAATATGACCCTAAGGAATCATTGGAGAGCTTGGATCGAGGCCTACTAAAATATGGACTTTGCTTGATAACTAAATAGCATTTCAAAGCTATAAATTGAGTTCAAATAGGATGCGGGAAATTAGAACGAAAACGCAACGATCCTACCTTGCATGTCATAGCTCGTCGCTTCAGAAATGATCTGTTGGAGCCGCAACCACCATGTAGAGGTGAGGAGAGGAGCTTGAAGAAGGTAGAGGAACTTTTTTGGGAGAGATTATGCAAGAGTAATTCCAAGGGGGTGAAGGGGTTGGATGTGTTTAAGTAGGGAACTTAATTAAAATTTCATTAATTTTAAACACCCACTTGTAGACCCATACTCGAACTCTTGACGAGGTTAAGGTTAAGCCTCTCCTAGGGTAAAATCCATGTTCTGAGCACAACGGTGGTCTCATAATTTTATTCTGAGCCTCCGTTCAGATGTTATAAAGTTCACGCCTGATGCCTCTAAATTCCGAAAATTCCCCTGGTGGCGTTTTCAACATAAGGGTCGTGCATGTGACCGTTACACACCTCTTAGGGTAAACGACACGCACTGGACTCAACAGTTCCCTCAGTGATCGCATCCATGCAACCATTTAGGAGTTATTTGGTTTATTTGGCATGTCTAGTGTGAACACACTTAATATTTAATTATGGCCCCACTGGGGCTCGGAATCACATGTCGTCTAAAAGCCTTTCTCTAGATTAACATTAAGAAAAATTCAAAGTCTCACAGTCTCAAATCCTAGGTTCATACATCATTACCTCCTTCATGTTTTTCATCTCTAAAACAAAAAAGTACAAAAAAAACTTGGGATACTGAGCTCACATCAGTATTTCCCGTTCACAGGTGCTCTCCTACACCCTCTTGTGCTGCCTCAACACTCGAACCAAAGGAATGGTCCATCCATGCATATTTCGCTCCTACCGTTCCTCAATTGCCACCAGGTGCTCCACAATGGTGTCTCCATCCTCAATGTCCATCTCTCCACAGTCGATGACGTGCGTGGGGTCATGCGTGTATTTCTACATCTGTGACACGTGGAACTCATCATGCACTCTCTCTAGCTGTGGGGGTAGAGTAAGACGGTAGGAAACCTCCCCAACCCAGCGTGCGATCTCAAAAGGCTTGTGAACCATAGGGATATCTTTCTTCCTCGGTCAAACCTCAGTGTTCCACCCCGCGGGGAGACTCTCAAAAAGACATGGTCCCCCTTCTTAAACTCTAATGGCCTACGATGACCGTCTGTGTAGGACTTCTATCTTCTCTATGATGCCCTCATCTTCTCATGAATGACCTGCACCTTCTCCGTCGTCACCCGCACCAACTCTGGGCCCACGAGGGAGGTCTCCCCAACCACCGTCCAACACAACGGTGAACTGCAGGGTCTCCCATAGAGGTCCACAAAAGGTTCCATGCTGATGGTAGAGTGGTAACTATTGTTATACGTGAATTCCATGAAGGGTAGGTTATCCTTCCGACATAGGCCAATGTCTAACATGCATGCCCTGAGCATATCATCCAACACATTTATAGTGCACTCAGTTTGCCTGTCTGTCTGGGGGTGAAAAGTTGTACTCATCCGCAGCTGAGTCTTGAATTCCTCCTGTAGGCCTGACCAAAATCGCGACATAAACCGCATGTCATGGTTAGAGATGATCATCAAGGGTACTCCATGAAGGCGGATGATGTCCTGAACATACAGCTTCCCTTGACTCTCCACCAAGATATGTTCTGTTATGGCATGAAAGTGCACCAACTTCATGAGTCTATCCACTATCACCCAAATAGAACCATGGGTCTTCAATGTGCGTAGAATCCCCGTGACATAGTCCATAGATATTTCGTCCCACATCCACTCTGGGATATCAAGGGGCTGCAATAACCCTGCCGGAACCTGATGATATGCCACCACCTACTGACGTATAAGACACCGAGAAATGAACTCATCTAAGTTTCGCTTCATGATAGACCACCAAAACTGCTACAAAATGTCTCTATATATCTTCCCCACGCCGAGATGTACATCCATGGCAGATCTGTGGAATTCCGGAATCACATCATCCTGCATCTCCACGTGTACTATAGCTCACCCCTGGAACAGGATCTCGTGATTCCTTCCTTCAGAATATCCATCAGGTGCTTCGCCTGTGGATATATGATCATGAAATACCTCGCTATCGACATCCCCCAGCTGTGACTCTCCCACATGCTTAAGGAGCGAAGGAGTCAACATCATCGACTGTAGAGAATTCGTACCCTCCTGATCCACCACGGTCAGCTGTAGGGAAGCCAATCGCTCTGAAACTTCTTGCACGAGACAAGCCTGTGACTTTCTGCTAAGGGCATCTTCTACTATGTTTCCCTTACCGAGAGTGTAGACTATCTTGAAATCATAGTCCAGCTGAAACTCCAACCAGCGCCACTTCCTTTGAATCAGATCCCTCTGAGGGAAGATGTAATTGAGGCTTTAGTGGTCTGAGTAAAACACAAAATGATCACCCATATGGTAGTGTCTCCATAACCTCCCGGAAAAGTCCACTACTACTAGCTCCAAATCGAGAGTCTCATAATTCTACTCATGGGGCCTCAACTGCCTCGTCCCATATGAAATCACTGCCTGCTGCTACATCAGCACACACCTGAGCCTAGCTCCTGAAGAATCGCAGTATACCATGAACTCAATGCCCTCCTTTGGTGGCCTCAACACTAGAGCACTAGTCAGCCTCTACCTCAACTCCTCGATGGCCTTCTGGTACTGATTAGTCTAGGTGAACGATCGTCCCTTCCACGTTAATGCAGTCAAAGGGGAAGCAATCCGGGAGAAGTCTACCATGAACCTGCTATAGTACCTTGCCAAACCAAGGAAGCTCTGCACCTCATACACATTCTTGGGAGGATCCCAAGAAAGTACAACCTCTATCATTGCAGGATCTACGACTAAAAATAGTTCTGAAATGACATTCCATTGAAATTGATGCTCATGATTCTAGAACTGACACTTCGAGAGCATCCCAAACATCTGGTGCTCCCGAAGTAATTCTAGTACCATCCTCAAATGCTCTGAGAGCTCCTCCGTCACAGAGGAGAAGAGTATGTCATCAATAAAGAAATAAAAAAAATGGTCCAAGTACAGCTAGAAGATCTAGTTCATCAATTCCATGAAGACGGTAGGGGAATTCGTCGCTCCAAAGGGCATCACTAAGAACTCTGAGTTCCCATAAATAAATATGAAAGCCAACTTCAGGATATCAGCCTCACGAATCCACAATTGGTGATAGCCGGATAGAAGATCAATCTTGTAAAAACACATTGCACCTATCAACTAGTCAAAAAGTTTGTCAATCCTCAAAATATGGTAGTTGTTCTTTATTGTGTCCTAATTCAGGAAATAATAATCCACACAATTTCATAGGCTCCCATCTTCCTTCTTCACAAACAAAACTAGAGCTTCCCAGGGGGACACACATGGATAGACGAATCACTCCTCATGAAGGTCATCCAACTGAATTCATTGCTCATGAAGCATTGTGGGTTCCATCTGATAAGCCTCACATGATATTGGGACAGTCCATGTTTGCAAGTCAATGTAAAACTCCATTTCTCACCTTGGAGGTAGTCCTAGGACATCCTCATGAAAGACGTCCATGTAGTCCTCTTCAACAGTAGGGATCCAGGTTCCAGTATCATCTTCTTCCCTAAGAGACATCCTCGCCAACTGATTAGAAAAATGTTGTGGCCTCTTTCTCAGAGCACCCGTCTGTTCTTCCACGAGGTCTCTCTCACAGAGGATGGTGAACCTCGTTCCATCAAAAGGCACACATCTGACTTATCTACGATGACAATCGATCTGGGCATGAACCATAGAAAGAAAATCAATGCCAAGGATGACATCATAAGGTTCCATCATGATTACCAATTGGTCCCACGTGAAACTCTCTCCTCAGAACCAAAATTCTCACTATCTACAAAAAAAGATAACTAACTAGGCACTTCCCGTAGGAACCTCAAGGATAAGCGCCGGTGTCAATGCCTCTAATGGATGATCCAACTCCTATACCAAAAGAAAATATAAAAAATATTTGTTGGCGCATGTGTCTACTAGTACTGAAGAAAGTGTCGAGTAAAAATAGAGCGTACCTCAGATAATATCGTGTGTTGGGGGTCACAAACACCCATAGCCTAAAGCTTCCCATGGCCCATACCACAAGCTCCCTAAGCCTGGCATGGGCCTCCCAGTGGTGGCAGTGGAACGGTCTTGAATACTCGTCTCCCACCTCCAGGTCCTGGAAATCTTCCTTCGCCGCCTCCCTAAGGACCACCGTATCCTCAGCTGGGAGATCCCTGGTCTTGGCCCTGCCTCTGCTAATGCGGTGTGCCCACTCCCTTCCATGGTAGCTCGGTATTCCCATTCAGGCGGTCCCAGGATAGGTGACCTCATCCGTCACAAGAATAACACCGAATCTCTCCTGACTACCCCGATTCTCTATAGTGCCATTGCGATGTAGGACCCTATCCATGAGTTCACTCATGGAAGGGTATCCTTGACTAAGGCTCTGCTCTATGTTTCCTACCAACTACCGAAGACTCTACTATGAAGCTTCCACTACCAGGCCCTACCAGCTGGCGTACCTCAGCCAAGAATCTCTCTGTCACGAACTCCTGCTCTAGCACTCCAACATTAATGGGGATGCACGAGGGAACTACGATAGCACATATATCTCTGTGAAGACCATCCTTAATCTTCTGTGCCCGGAAGTAACTATCATAGATCATATCATGCGAGTAGCATGTCAGATCAGTAAATGATTCTGAGTAATGTGCCACGCTCATCCCCCCTGATTCATCTCTAGAAGCTCCAGAATCAGAATAGAGCGTTAAAAAGAGAGGGAGTAATCCTCCTAAAAGAGATGCTGGAATATATCTAACATGAGAGACAACTCGTCGTGGGTCTATGTTTCCAACCCCCAACAAGGCCCGGAAATCCTGAGGAAAATGTTGGCTACCCTGGAAACCATCTAGTCCGCTGGTGTCTGTACCAACCTGAAAAATCGGTCCACAGACTCTAGCCATTCATTCACTACATGGGGATCCAGGTCCCTGTGGAACTTCTACGGCTGTCGATGCTGAATGTCTCAGAGCGCTCTCAGCCTGCACTCAATCTCGGCTTGTGCAGCTGGTACTAACCACCACTCTCCAGATTGAGGGGCTACTGCTGAACCACTAGGTGGAAGGGAAACACATGAGGGTCCCTCTAAAGACACCTTGTCACTAGCCAGGTCATCGTTAAGAACTAGAGAGAGTCACCTAGTTTGCAGCTGACGTGGGTACATCCTAAAAATTATCAAGGATTACCATGATAAGACGAGCTTATATATATATAACAGTAATAAAAAAGTAAAGATGACTCAAAAAAGGACATTCAAAGACTCAATCCTACCGGATGTATGTTCTAAAGTTCCCTGCAACAACTTTCTCAGCATGACAAGTCGACAAGCAGGTTATCAGCTTCCTGGTGAATGGATATGTCAGCCAGTCGTACCATCACTGGACTCCCTGACCTAAGAGATTCTCTCGAGACACATCGAAACTATTTCCCTAAATCCCATCCAATTCATTTTAAGGGATGTCTAAACAATGCCCCAGGGAATGAACCATCCTCTGATACCATTTTGTCATGACCTGACCCTAACGGTCTCGGGCCACAACAACCCCATGCCAACCTCCTTAAGCCAGGGGATGGGGATAAGTGTCGAAGGTGTAACGATCTCGAGGAGGCCTTCGCCAAAGTACATATACACACACACGAAACCCACTCGATTCGGAAGTTCAGAGTAAAAGGAAAACCAAAGGAAAACCAACTATAACCCAACCAAAGACATGCATCAACTTCTAAATAGAACATGTAAAGTGCTGAAAATTAATGACAAGGAAACTGAACATAAAAAGGGTAAAACACGCGCCGAACCCGAAGGTGCTACAACCTGAAAACAGGTAAAAAAAAGAAATCAACTGGGGTTTCCAACACCTGAAAACAATACTGCGACCTCAGTATGCATCCCATGCTCCTGTTCCCTCTACGCTCCTCCATAGTGAGGATCGACATGTCTGTCGTCTGCAAAGGCACACCAGGTGCAAGCAAAGCCCATGTAGGGGTGAGTATAAGGATACATAGTTGGATGCCCCAAAATCTCAAGGGTGTAACAAAAGAGGTACTAAATATGTGATAATTAGACATAAAAATTAATAGTGATAGAGTACAGTAAATAGAGTGCAGATTTACCCCACAAGATAAAGGAATCGGACTCATCCATATGCAAGGAACAAGAAATGGAAAGCACATGGCATTCTCCACCCTTCATCGCTCCTCCAAGAAGGAGAGTAACTAAACCAAAGGAGAGAGAACAAACTAAGTATTTATATATATATATGATGAATAAGAAACCTGAATGAGTGCATAAGGGGATCTTCATCTCGAAGGATAGCCCAGGAAAAGTCAGCAACAGTTCTAAGGATATCCATCACTGATGCCAAAATGTCCCGCATGGAAAAGATATTTCATCGTCGAATCGTACAAACAAGGGTCCCACTCCGGTAGTCATGGAGAAATGTCATTGAATAGCCTCATTGAAAGGGATGATTCTGAAAGAAGAATCGGGTAACCCACTACCCATCCCAACTGGAGGGTAAACCCTAAGAGGTCGTCGGGTAACCCACTACCCAGCACAGCTGGAGGGTAAACCCTAAGGTCAACGGGTAACCCACTACCCAACCTTGCAAGAGGGTAAACACTAAGGTCAACGGGTAACCCACTGCCTAGCCCCACTAAAGGGTAAACCCTGATACGCCGGTGGGTAACCCACTGCCCTGCCCCACTGGAGGGTAAACCCAGAACCGGTCCAACAACTCCACATTTTCCGTGCCATCACTAGGTGTGATTGACATCGCTATCGTGCGTTGGATTGGAGTGTGTCAAAGGAACTTATGACCAACCCCATTTCCAGTTTCCACATTTAGTTAGATCTCGAATGAGGATTCGCTTGCCCAATCAGATTACACAGTTTCAATCCTCGCGGAAAAACACGTGAGATAGACTATTTAATCGATTGAAGTAGACTCCCAACAAAAACATTACTCAACACTGCTTTATGCCCATATGGAGTCTCACGGGGACCATAACTCGGTATAGAAAAAGGTTGGGTGAACTGCGTCATCATGATGCTCTCGGAAAAACATGCCAAAACGACTATTCATTTTCCCTGAATAGACATCTGATGAAAATGTCACAATCGCTAAACGAATCCTGAATGACGGCCCATGGGCCCACGCATCCACTCCGACATCAACATCGGAAAGCACCGTGGAAGACTTCATCCTGATGATAGGGTCACAAAACCTCTTACGGTGCCTAAAATGGACTCTGTATGTGCTAACGCCTTCTGAAACAATAATCTCGGTGAGACGTTAAATAACACTTATTGGGCGTGTTGCGCCACTGAGCCCCCATCTCATTAATTATAAATGCCTGAGAGCATCTAAACACCTCCAACTCGATCCAAGGATCACGTTTCCATAGACAGAACAAAAATATGATACCTGATTTGAGAGTTAGAGGCGTTTTAACGCCAACAGACGGAGACAAGGATGGAAGGACCAGTTTTTCGGGTCCACCCCTTTAGACCGATGGTTCGCGGCTCAGCCACCAGGACCGCCTGGTCCACCACGGCCAACAGTTCCCGCGCGGGCCGCACCATTTCACCCAGACCGGCTTCAGCTGGTCCAACTCATTTATATGTGACCCGCATTTCACGGGTCCCGGTCCGCACCCGGGGTCACGATGTCCCCGGTCACCTGTTGCACGTCGTCCAGCAATGTTGGCCGCCCTCGCCCCTGGCCTCCCGCATGCACTGTTGATGCCTACAGCCACTCGCCCGCATCCGGCCACACCCCTTCCTGAGGACCCACTGCGCAGCTGCCATCCCAGACCACCGGAAGAGCAGCCACCACCGAGACTCGCCGGACCACTGCGGGGAGCCTCCGAACCGCCCTGGAACCACAGGAAAACAAGGGTCTTGGGAGGAAAACTACCCTAGGTCACCCCGGACACCCCAAGACTTGACAATTTGATCCGTAAGTATCGTTGGAATGCACGGATCGAGGTTTACTCAAATATGGAATTCACTAGATAATTAAACAGCATTCTGAAACTATAAATTGTGTTTAAAGAAGATGTGGAATGTTAAAACGAAAACACAACGATCCTAACTCATAGGGTTTTGCTCGTCACTTAACAAATGATCCTCCAGAGCCGCAACCACCTTGGAGAGGTGAGGAGAAGAACATGACGAAGGTAGAGGTTCTTTGTTGGGAGAGCTCCGCTAGAGGAATTCCAAGCAGGGACAAGGTGGGTGGATGAGATTAAGTAGGGAACTTAATTAAAATTTAATTAATTTTAAACACCCACCAGTAGAGCCGTATACGAACTCTTGACGGGGTCGAGGTTAAGCCACTCCTAGGGTAAAATACACGTTATGGGTGCAACTCTGGTCTCCAAATTTTAATTTGAGACTATATTCAAAAGTTATTATGTTCATTCCCGATGCTGCTAAATTGTGAACACCCTTGGTGGCGTTTTCCACAGAAGGGTCGCACCCGTGAATGTTACACCCCTCCTAGGATAAACAGCATGCTCTAGACTCAACAATTCCCTCAGTTTTCCCATCCGAGCAACCATTTCGGAGTTATTATGTTTCTTTGGCGTGTCTAGTGTGAAAACATATAAAATTTAATTTCAGCCACACCAGGGCTCAGAATAACACGCCATTTGAAATCCCTAATATGGAATAACATCAAGAAAATGTCAAAGTCTCACAGTCATAAAACCTGGGTTCTTACATAAGTGATGCCCCAAGTAACCCAAAATTATTACATTTACCATTTATGGGTGTTTTCAGTAATATATGGACTTATTATTTTACAATACTGATATTATGTTTCAAAGGAATTTATATTATAATTTCTAAAGGTTATAATCATAAATTTTTTTTAAAAATATTATTATGAGTTTTTCATTATTTATATAAAACTTATGAGTTTTACTTTTTCAATTATGATTGCATATGAAAATTTTATAAAATGCATTATGAATAGACGGTGATTTATTGGGTAAGTAGATTATTATATTAAGTCCAAATCCAATTTTGAAGAATGAACATCTTTATAATTATCAATGGCCTAATAGATTCATCATTTCCTTTTTAGGTCTCTTATGAGATTTATTATGATCATCAGACATTGTTAAATTATTACCAATATTAAGGATTTTCAAGGTGTAATATGAACTTATGTTTAAAATAATAATGATGTTTCATTAATATAAAACATGTTTTGTTATACAAAATAATTATTATTGAAAAAATAGATATTTATTATAAGTGACCACATTGTATATATATATGATTTTTATGTAATAATATTTACATGAATCTCTAAAATCTATACCTAATTTTTTTTGGGAATGTATTAAAAAAATTTGTTTAAAATCACTAGAATATGTTATTATTGTGGTTAGGTCCTTACAATTGTTATCTGGGTAAGGATTAGATAACATTACAGGTTAGGATATTGTTATTATAATTCCCATAAAAGTATTAAATTTATGATAAAGATTAAATGACATTAATTTTATGATTACAATGATTCTTCATATAAAATATATCTAATCTAAATGTTTTTTCAAAGAGGAATATTGAAGCTGATGATAGAAGGATCCAATGGGATGATATCCTTATTAGTCGGCAATCTAGAATAGTTGTAATTAGAATAGATTATATTGTTTCACTAATCCCTCATAATACACATTCTATAAATTATGATGTATTCCATGTTAGAGAACAACTGAATAAACCATATAGGGACATTTAAATAATTGAACATTTAATTAGAAAAAACCGTTTGAAATTTAGATGATATACTAAACTAGTTGTATGTTATGGGTTGATTAATTCATTGGAAAAAATTTATTATTTCATGGGATATTTACATCATAAAAAGTTAAGACATTCTATTCCAATATTTAATTTTTATTTTGATCTATAGTGGAGAATGGTTACTAATTAGAAATAAATTCAAGATATTCTTATGTTCTAATGGGTTGAAATTGAGAATATTTTCATTCACAAATATTTTCCTTTGATTGTTAGACATAGAAAGGAAAATAAATTATAGGAGTTGAGAAAATGAATAATAATTTTGTGGAAGTGTATAAGTTAAATTTATCTTCTTTAAAATTTACACAGTTAATTTTATTTGGGGTCGTGATAGTGAAATTTATATTTTTCTATAAAGATTTAATCCACGATATCAAAGTGAATTATATTAACATGAGATTAAAATTTATGAGAAACATTTTCTATAAGAATAGATTTATGAAATTTATTTTTTCAATGATCGTGATTATATTATATAAATATAAGAAAATGTATTGATTGGATGAAATGTGGAAGAATTCATGAAATAATTATAGTGGTAATAAAAGTCAATTACCCATATCATTGTATGTGTGGTTAAAAACACTTTGGGAATTGTTTAAAGAAATCTTGGATGTAAATATAATATTAAATGTTTTCACATATTGATCATGAATATAAGGAAAATAATTATAAAATGAATTAAAAATAAATTATATTATTAATTAATTACAATGATTTCGAAATTATCTTAACATATGCCTAAATAATAATAACATAATCTATAAATCATCGTGATATAATAGAAAAGTGTGTTTAAAAACAACTTTCTACTAATGTGGGAGATGTTGGGCCATAAAATGAATTGTTAAATATTATGCCAATAGTTTATTATAATTAATCATATACTTTGATTGTTTAAATATCTCAAAATTTATTTTTTTTAGAAATATTCAAATAATGATTAAATGTTACCTCATCAATGAATTATATAGATTTTGGTTGAAATAGTAGGATCCAATATGGAATAAACCAAGATTTATAATAATATTCATGTTGTTATCAGTGGAATATTCATTGTGGAAAATATTATTGAACCGGAAAGGGAAGAGTCTAATATTTTATTCATTATAGATTGGTTTTTAGTTTTCCATGATAATTTAGATTTTAGATCGAATAATATTTAATTAAATTATTTAATAAAATTCATATAATAATAATAAGATAATAAATAATTATAAATAGAAAATAATATTACTTAGAACATGATTTATTAT
Organism: Viscum album; assembly: GCA_963277665.1. Taxonomy (NCBI): domain Eukaryota; kingdom Viridiplantae; phylum Streptophyta; class Magnoliopsida; order Santalales; family Viscaceae; genus Viscum; species Viscum album. The sequence goes on from OY728161.1 coordinate 398,001,792, forward strand.
AGAGGGAAACTCATTAGATTATTTATGTCCCAGAACTGAATTAATATATATTATAATTTCCATGTGATTTTAAGGGGTTATTCCAGATAATGAAGATTATTAATTTTTTTATTGATTTACTAATGTTAAAACTATTTAATACCACCTTTTATAATGACTCAATTATAACTTTTATAAAAAAAATCAATTCTAGTAGTTTCTGCGTATTGATTTCATTCGTACTAGAACAACAATTTTTGAAAATCATTAATTATTTGTTAAAACTATATATGGATTAGTGAGACTTTTTATTTAGTATATAGAATTAAATAAAATCACTACTATGAATAATTTCTCTTTGTTTCATATCCATTATTTTTTTGAGAATATCCTAGGAGCCTAGTAAAGTATAAAGATTGATCATTAGTTATGTTATCATTTATTATAGGTGAATGACATAGATGTTCCATAGATTGTAGTTAATAATATATATAGTCACTACGAGCATGATGTTATAACCTTTGGGTTGACCAATGAAGTAATTGTATTTATTTATCTAATGTGTAGATTTTTTCATCAATTAAAAAAAATTGTTTTTCATTGATGATACATTGATATTTTTGATATTTCAGGATGATAATTAAAGAAACCAATGTATTTTTTGTCAAACAATTCAAGAAATTAATCCATTCAAAAAAATAGTAAATGTGAATTTTGGTGCAACAAATATCTTACTTTATTCATATTGATTGTAGAGATCAAATAACTATTGAACCATCTAAATCTAATGTTTCTAATAATACCTAAAAATAATAAATATCACATATATTCACATATTTCTTAGAATTGTGTGTTACTTTAGAGAGTTTGTTGGAAAAATCATCTAATTTGTCTAGACCACTAACTATGTAAACCAGAAAATGAGTTAGATTATTCTGAATAACATGTGTTACATTTTTTAGGAACTAAATAGAATATTGGTGAATTATCTAGTATTTGAAATACCCAATAATATTTTTAATTTCACATCTACACGTACACTTCTTTTAAGGTGTAAGAACCTTATTTTTCACTCTAGAATGAATTCATTAATTTTCTATCTAAATCATAAATTTAAAACTCATTTGGATGATTAATGGGTTTTAAATATTTATAAGGGTGTGTGTGGATTATTTGGAGCTCAGAACACCTCTTTTGGGGAAAAAGGACAAGTCTAAAGATATACACAATGTTAGTGAATAGTTTTCCTAAACATGCAGATTCTGTTTTTCCAGAACGATCCACCTCGCATGGTTGGCACACGAACATGCGGCCTAATCACGTGAACACCCTTTTTTGAGCTACTATTGCATGGCATAATAATATTTTGATCAAAATGTGCTGAGTATCTTATTTCTAGATGAACCATGTCACACAGTTTGCACTTGGTTTAAAATACCAAGCAGAAAAACCATGCACAGGCTAATATTTGGGTAAAATGTCCAAAATGTCCCTAATGATCTATTTACCCCCTCTTCCTCTGTAATTCGAGAACTATAGGGATTAAACCATTATCATTTCATTTTGGAGCATTTTGAAGTCCAATTCTGGGGATCAAGAGATCATCTTAATCCAGAATCTGAACGAGCTCATTTTTGTCATATTGGATGTGCAATATTAGTTACTTGAGTCCTCATGATCCATTATCATTACCTTTTTATCTCAACCATGATATATTAATGTGTACATTTTTCACCTTTTCTTTGATCTTCTTCGATCCAAGACAAATCAAGGGACAATACTATAGGACGAAAGTCATGCAACCCTAATGTGGGTGGCCTCTAACTCATCTAAAGAGATTGTTGATCATAGAATATTTTTGTAGGTCCCACTAAATTCATTGCGAAAAGTTTCTTAAATTTACATTCCATGACTATACGTCTTATAATTGTATGGTTATGGCCTTTCCAAATAAGTTGTTGGTTATTAGTAGTTATAACCACAACTCAATTCGCCACATGTTGAAAGTTATGCAATTTTTTGGTTTTAGAATTTCGGAATGTTCGACCCATCATTTGGGTGTTCCCTTTATTGACATTTCTAATGGGGAGCCTTATTATATTCCATGGCTTCTTCTTAATGATAACTTCATAACAACATGTACTATATGTGCTCGCCACTTGACAAACCAATGTTAAGTGCTAAAAAATTATTAGTCGTGAAATTAAAAATTGAATGTATGATAAGTATGTAACATGGATTAAACAATTTTGATTGAATAAAGGGTAAATGTATATAGTAACCCATTCTATATTTATTGAAGGTAGTATAGTGGACCTCAATAATTTAATATTATGAATGGTTAATTGAGACTTGATTAAATGGTTTCAACAGTACATGTTCTAACCACACTAATGGAAGACAATGCTTGATCCTAATTAATGATTACATGATTACAATATAAAATAATAATTGAATGACTTGAGCTCACATTTGATTTTGAGATGAGTGTACCTCAGGTCGCAGGAACCCCATTACAATACCAGGATGTTGTTTACATAGGTTGACACCCACCTGGACTTTTGTTCTTTTATATTACTCAGATTCTTGGTACAATAATAAAGGTTCCTTTTCATTTTTATATGATACCTCAGATACACTACATGAATCTAGAATTGACTTGTAGGTTCCTTGATTAAAGACTATTTGGCCATGTCTTCACTTAACCCTATTTTACCTTATCGATAACTATAGACTTGGTATGCACCTTATTATGGAATTCCATGGATTATGGTCATTTTATTACACACCTACCATTTAGATAGACTCAGATACTACGGAGTTAGATTTATGTGACCTCTACCTTACCTAGGTTGTTACCATCGAACTCCTTTACATGATATCATTTGTAGGTTTCTTTAATATGTCTTCAGACCTTCACTACTTATACTATCATGAGGTGATGTCAGTGTTTGTTATACCTCATGTGACCTATTAATATTTTATTCTAATAACCTAATTAATTAACTTGTTAAATGTTTTGATACCATCCGAGGGATAATAAAAGTAATTGGGTATTTTGTTATATTATTTTTATTACATTACTTATTATATATATTCCTACCTACTGGTATATTTTATTACATGGGCCAGAGGTTATACACAATGATGGTGGTGTCTTACTATGATTTATCTCACATCCTCTTCAGGTTCTGTTTGGTACCTCGAGGATATGACACAGTTCACTGTATTAACCAAGGGAAGCAAACATTGTCAAACACTTAGTTTTTGATTTATTATGATTAATCTTAATAGTAGATGGCTGAGTTGGATATCAGGATACATGGAGTAGTATTTTTTTCTTTTACATTTTTTAACTTGTTATGCATGTTTTCTTGTATCCATTTTTTCCATTTTTATAGTGACATGTCATTATGTTATCTTTGATCATTTTATACAGTTATTTTTATTCTAATGTATCTATTCCATCATCTTTATTCCACTATTTATTTATTTTTATTCTACTATATATTATTTAATTATATTCCTTCTACTATGATACACTCTTCTAATGTGGGAATAATCTTCCCATGGTTTCTTCCATTTCCCTAGATTCTAGTCGGAAGCATATGGAATTCGGGGAGATGTGTATGAGGCCATGTGGCCACCATGAACATGGCAGCGATTAAGTGGCATCCTGGTCCGGGATATCACACTGTGGTATCAGAAGTAGTTTATTCTATAGAGAAACTACTAGGATATAATATATTATAGAATATTAGTTCTTGGTACTAGATCATAAGAAATGTATGGGCATCACAAAGCTATGTTAGGGGTAAAAACCATGTTTCATAAATTAGAATTGTTATTCTATTTTTTCATATTATAGTTTATATTATTTCATTGTTTGGTGGCTCAAATGTTGTGCGGCATTGTTGATTATTAGTCTTTGGAGATGTTGATTCATCCGTACCCCAATTATTTTTTCAAAAGGTGAATTTATACATGCATCATTATAGGAACATAGAATTCACAATTCATGCATATCTCGATGACATATATGTTCATTTCACTGCTTGGAATTGCTTGTTATGCTTGCGATTGTTGAGTGATGTTGTGCTAGTTTTCTTGTACTTGTATAAAATTGGATGTGATTGAGTGATTGAATGTCTCAATTAATGTGTTTTATGGGGCCTCATGTGTTTGGATGAGTAATTTATCAAGTTAATACATTATACAATACACTAATGTGGGTCATTTTTTTTCATAGGTGTATGTGCACTGATTCATCAAAAATGGATATGCTTTATAATGTGAATCCAGAAATCTCAAAGGAATCCATTACACATATTTATCCGACCATTTCATGTATATTAATTGTAAATGAGTGAACCTTGAATTTAACCGAAAAATGACATGAAACCTATACATGAGAACATATTGATATCTGGCCGTCTGAGCAGGTAGTATGGGGTAGTATTCCTTGGGGAGTGAGTTTTCTTATGTTTAATTTATGCTAGTGATGATATCATGTTCATATAAGAATGTTCTGAGTTGTGTGCTTGGAATTTTTATGCCAATGTCACCATAAAGTCCTTGTGTCATTCTCCATGAGGGTGGTAGTGAACATGATACAGAAGTGGTGGTCCCCATGCTTCCAGTCTTACCTCTAAGAGTGACACTTGATGAACTACCTACTGTTCCTGATCTTGGAACTGATTCCCAAGTCCCTGATAGTTTCCTATGTCTGATGTAGTCCATAATTTTCAACTACAATGGCTGATCTAACCCGTGAGTTCACGTTGTAGAATCCAACTATATTATCAGGGGATATCAATTCTTGGGCTATGAATTATTGGCTAGAGGCCATGCTTTCTATTATTAGGAATCCTAAAACACCTCCAGAGATGAGTTTCAATATTTCTACCTACATGCTTTGAGATTTATTTAAACATTGGTGGGATGTGGTTAACCAAGATGATCAACATCAGGGAATGTAATGGGTTGATTTAAAGACATCCTTCTATGATAAATTATATCATTAGGCTTATAGAGATAACATATCAATACATTTAATGCATCTTTAGTGTGTTTCTATGTTATTTATGTAATTTTCTATATGTTTCACAGATTTCAAACACATTGCACCACTTATAGAAGGTGATATTCTTTTTCCAGATAGATGTTTTGAGGATGGTCTCTAGTACACCATCAGAACTCAGGTGGATGTCTTTCACCATCCTATCGTTTCTGAAATACATGATCAAGACCTTATCACTGAGTGTAAGCTGAGGAATGACAATAGTACTGGGTTTAAATGATCAGTGTCGTGTTAGGCTAGTAGTTATTTCGGTGGAACGAAATGATTCCTTATGTTTCTCTTCTGGGAAATGGAATCCATAGTATCCTATTTTATAGATTTATTGAGTTTCATCAGTGCGGGTGACCAGGGCATAAGAATAAATAATGTGGCATAGAACCTATGAAGTGTTGGTTTTGTAGTATAAGGGTTATCTTCCACATTTTTGCATAAACTTTCCACTAGCTTCTTGTGGAAAATGACCAGTATCCACTCCAGCTTTAGGAGAATGTTATTTTGTCCAATGTCAGTAATGGAGTAAGAAAATCAGTGTCTGGACTGGCTGAGGAGAAGGTCGTGGATGTGGTTGTACAACCCCTAATCACCAGCAGTACCATCAGAACAATCCTAACCATGTAAGTCAATCCTTTTCATAGGGCTATGGATCCGGTCAGATTCAGGATTTACATCTAATACCTGAGGATTAGGATATGATACCATCTATATTATGATGTACTATTCTTGTAGACTCCAATACCTTCTATGGTTTCTTTGATATTTCTTCATCAACCTCTATTATTTTTATATCTATAATGGAAAGTCTCAGACTAGAGATACAATATCACTTTGGTGCAATGACCCTAGATACACCGTCGGGAATACGAAATAATGGAATATTTTAGTGTCAGAATCTCCCATTGATGTAGGATGTTACAATTTATTATGGGATCTATTTTTCATTGAGATTACAGGCATGAATTCATTATCGTTATGGACTTTTTATTCCATTATAACACCTTTATAGACTGCAATCACCAAAGGTTCTCTTTTATAACAGCAGAATGAAATATATTTTTTCTATGGTGTGTGGGATGTCTAGGATGGGATATTTCGATAAAACCATCACGGTACAGGTAATGTTACTTCCCATATTTCGAATGATTTCCTACAGGATCAGGGTTTTCATCAAACTGATTTTCCTCCAGTAGTTTATTGTTTCATGGAATTCATTCCTAATGACTTTTCTAGATTACATCCTAAGAGAGATATAGAGTATACAATAGAGATTGTCCAAAGAGTATTTCCAGTCTCCATACCTTAATACAGGATGGGACCGAATGAGAATCAAGAGCTCAAGAGGTAGACACAGGACCGAGAGTTCAAATGGATTATACAGCTTACTATATCCCATTAGAATTTCTGTGATCATTTCACAAAGATGGCGGATCGATACTTTCGTCTATGAGAGGATTATAGGAGGTTGAACCATCTTGAGGTCATGAATTGGTATACACTTCCTCAAATATATGATCTCACTGACCAGCTCAGAGGAGAAAAGGTTTTCTTGACTATCGACCTGATATAGGGTTATCATCAAATGTGATTAAGGAAATAACATAACTTGTACAACATTCCATAGTAGGTATGATCAGTATGAGTATCTTGTTATGTTGTTTGGTATTTTTTAACATGAATTAATTCTTCATATCTTTGATGAATATGGTTTTCCAACCCAATTTGGACTCTTTTTTCATGGCCTTTGTGGATGAAATCTTGGTGTATTCTCATATTCCTAACGACCATGCCCAACAACATGAGATTATTGTGAGTACACAAAAAGAACATCATCCTTTTGAAGAAATTTCTATGTTCCATTTCTGGATTAACAATGTCCACATCATAGGCCACATTATCTCAAAATATGGATTATATGTAGAATCTAAAAAGGTTAGTGATGTAGATTCTAGGGTGCATCCCAAGAATGTTTTTGATATCTGTTATTTTTTATGTATTGTTTGATATTACAGGGGTTTCATGCAAGACTTATCAAGTCTTACATCGCCTCTTACTAGACTTACAATTAAAGTTGTTTTGTTGCTGTGGTCAAAAGCATGAAATAATTCTTTTCAGAAACTGAATGAGAGGCTTGTCTCAGCACATATTCTTATTCATATAGAACATGGAAATGTTATATCATTTTCGGTGATGCACTAGGAATTGTACAAGGAGTAGAAATTATGCTAGAATTAAAATTCATTGTGTATGGATCTCAATATATGAGGACACATGTTATAAATTACAGTATGCATGACCTCGATCTACCTTCAGTTGTCCATGACATGTGTTTCTTGGGATATTATCAATAGTGTGAGTTTTATGCGGTGTACAAAGATCACAAGATCATCAATTATATCTTTTCTAAACATGTATTTATCCTCCAATAGAAGATATGTTTCTTATATCTACAATCAATTTATTTTTATCTATCCTATACACCTAGAAATTTAATTGTGGTTCTAGATGCACTAAATCCTAAATCTCAAACCCAAGCCTTAAAGGAAGCCAGTGATAAAATAATGTTAATGGCCATCTTTTCTAAACATCATTAGGAGTTTCACAATATTAATGAGAATTATTACCTCTCATAATTAACAATAACCTCTTCCCTACTTGAGATGGTGAAGAGTATAATGTTTCCATATTCTGATGGTTGGGGTCTTTGTGAGTATATATCAGAAGATAAGTGACATTCGAATTGTTAGGTGGATAGAGAAAATGTTCATTGTCTATGTCAATGTATCCAGGATGCTGTAGATATGAGAGAGGAGATGATTAATGTTTTTCATTCTTCTTATAGGGATGTTCATCCAGGAAACATAAAGATGTATCGAGATATGTGATGCAAGTATTGGTGGCTTGGAAAGATACGTTTGATTTTAGGCTTTATCACTAGGTTTTCAACCAATCAAATTGTGAAGGTGGAGCACCAGAGACCAACAGACATAATACTACCACTTCCAATCCAGAATTGAACATTGGAAGAAGAATCAATGGATTTTTTACGCGGATTACAATGGTATTAGAAGGGTAGAAATACTATTTTGGAAACCATTTACCAACGAACGAAATTATCCCACATTACGATTCTAGATACACTCTCAGTTGTTGAGTTGGAATGACAGTATGTTAGTGAGATCATAAAACTACACAGGGTTCCACATACTATAATTTCAGATAGGGATACAAAATTTATTTCATATTTAATGTAATTTTTGAATAAATTTATGGTAATTCATGTAATTCTACGAACAACTTTTCAACCTCAGGCTGATGGACATTCAGAACGGAAAATAAAAGTTCTTGAGGATATTCATTGAGGATTTTTCCTTTATTTTTGTGGTTCGTGGTAGAATAATATCCCTCGTATCAAGTTCTATTATAATAATAGTTTTCAAGTGATGATTTAGATGGATCATTGAGAGTTGTTATATGGTAGGAAATGTCATTGACCCTTATACTGGCTAGAGGAAAGTGAGTCGGCCCTACTAGGTCATCATCTCTTTCAGGAGACTTCTAAATAGATTCAGATGATCAAGAATCAGATGAATACTTCTTATTCTAGATAGAAATTTTATTCTGATTGTTGTTGATGACCTCTTGAGTTCGAGGTCGGGGATTGTGTTTTTCTTCGGGTATTGCATAGTCTTGGGAATAAATGGTTAAAAAGAATGAGAAAGATTTCAACTCTTTATATAGGTCTATTTAAATTTATAGAGAGATTCAGACTGGTATTCTATAAGTTGGTACTACATTAGAGGTACAGATCCATGCATGATAGCTTTCATGTCTCACAACATCGCCATTATATTGCTAACTCGTCTCATACTTTTGATCCAATGGAATTAGAGTTAAATGTTGATGTACCATTGAGGAGTATCTAGTACACATCTTCGACGAGACAATGAAGGCTCTCTGAGAAAGTTTTATCCCACTCATATGGGTTTTATGGTATTTCCACTGTGTATAAGTAGATACATGGGAGAAGAAAGCTGATGTAAGTTCTTAGTGGCCAGAATTGTTCTCAGATAGTGTTTCTTTACGCTTTAAAGATAAATTGGGGGAATGTAATTTTAAGGGAGGAATATTGTAAGAGCCTCATTTTTTACTCAAGGGTGGATACATTAATTTTAGGTCTAAATCATTACATTTCACATAATATGGATGATTAATGAGTTTTTCATTGTTTAAAGGGTTTTCGAGGCTTATTTCGATTTCGGAACACATATTTTTGGAAAAAGAGTCCATGTTTCATGGTTTATGCATTTTTATCACATGGGTTGCCTAACTGTGGAAATAGGGTTTTTTCTAAGATGATCCTCCTAGCACGTTTGGCGCACAGACATGCATCCTAACCATGAGAACTTCATTTTTCCATGAACCCAGGAATGACTTTGGTATAGATTAATCAAACCATGTGGAGGATGTTTTCTAGGTAGAACTATCTCACAAGGTTCATGCATGTTTTGAAATACCATTCGAAAAAACCGTGCACATGATAAAATGTATGGGAAATTGTCCAAATTTCACTTAATGATATACTTACCCCATATTTCTCCATAATCTGAGAACCATCATGATTAATCCATTTACCCTTATATTTTGAGCTTTTCAAAGGACAAAGATAGGGATCAAGTGATCAATTTTTTCCTGAATCTGATCGAGCTCCGGTTTGTTATGTTGGATGCACAACGGTATATACACGAGTCCACATGACCTCTAATCCTTCTATTTTTCTCTCGGCCTAGATATCATCATGTTATCATTTTTTAGCTTTTCATAGATATACTATGATCCACACCTAATCAATGGGGATTACAAGAGGAGGATATTCATAAAACCTTATAGTGAGTGTCCTATAACTCATCTCTAATGTTTGTAGAATTTTTATTATTCGTGTGGGGACCTCAGATTTTATCAGGGAATATTTTTTAAATTTACATTCCATGAATAAACATGTTATAATTTTAGGGTTATGATATTTATAAATATATGATTGGTTGTTAGCGGTTGTACCCACAAGTCCTTCAGTCACATGTTAATGGTTATGAAATTTTTGTGATTTAGTGTTCTCACACATTTTAGCAACCATTCGGGTATTCATGTGCTTCACCTTCTAATGGTGGGATTTCATGTAATAATTGGATTCTTATTAATGAGAATTGCATAATGGAATGTACCATGTATTCTCACCGCTTGACCAACTTATGATAAGAACTTAAAATTGATAATTAAATCCAAAATGTGAAATGGAATTTTTAAAAATTATATAACTTGTCCTTTACAAATCATATTGAATAATGGTTACATGTTTGTAGCACCCCATGATATGTTGATGGAAGGTAGCCGAGTGAACCACAATAATTGAATTTTTCATAATGGTTAATTAATTCTTGATTTAATGTTTAAAATGACACATGGCATATGACCATTAATGTATGACAAATATTGAACATAATGAATGATTATAAGATTACAATATCAAATAGGAATGGAATGAATCAATCTCGCCTTTGATTTTGATAGGAGAGTACCTAGGGTCTTGAGAAACCCATTCCAATTAAATGATGTGGTCTTCTTAGGTAGTCACCAACCATGACTCTATTTCTTATCTATTCATCGGATTCCCTGAATACTACCATATGGCCATTTATATTATTTCATGACAACTCATATACACTCCTTGGATCTAGCATTTACTAGTAGGTTCCATGGTGAAATCCTTTATGGCCCTGTCAATATGAATCCCCATTTTACCTTTGGTGATCACCTTGGAAATTGTAGGAACCTTATTGTGGAATTACTTGGATTACACTCCTTGGATTACACTCTTTTCATTTATGTAGACTTAGACACTACTAAGTTAGTGTTCAATGAGCTCCACATTACCATGATCATTACCATAGAACTCCCTCAGTGGATATCATTTTCTGGTTCCCTTGTAATGTCGTGGAAACATCAATACATACACTATCACGAGGTGATTTTAGTGATGTATAGGCCTTACATTACGTATTAAAATTTAATAAGAATTATATAATTATTGAACTTGTTACATGTCCAGACACCAGACAAGGGATGAAGCAGGTACTTTGGTATTTAGTTATATTTTTATGCTTTCTTTTTTTAATATAAGTATTCTTGCAATCTTCTATATTCCATTACACATGCTAGAGGTTATAGAAACCATTGGTGGTGGCACATTGTGATTTATCTAACACCCTCTACAGGAATTTTATGGTACCTAGAGTAGATTACATGGTTGCAGATATGGAAAAAGGGAAACATACGTCTTCAAACACTAGATTTATAGCTATTTATGGTGGATCATGATTGTAGATTTCCGAGTTCGATCTTGGGATTCTTATAGTAGTCAATATTTTCTATTACATTGTGGAACATTTTATGAGTACTTTCTTGTATCCATGTCTTCAGGACACTCTTATCATGTCATTACATCATGATTTTTTAGTTGATACCATTATTTGTATTTTTGTTTATATATTTCATCTGTTTTCTTCTATTATTTATTTATATTTATTTTGATGATTATTATTTAATTATACCCCTTCCATTATTCTAGACAATACTACTAAGGGAATAATATTTTGATAGACATAACCTAGTACCATGCTACTAGTCGGAAGCCCCGGCATTCAGGGTGATGTGCTTGAGGTCATGTGGCCACCGGGTATGGGGAACCTGTTGAGTGGAAACTCGGTCTGGGATGTCATAGAAGGGAAATGGTTGTTTCTTAATAAAGAATGATGTGTTAATTTCGTATGATTAAAAAAAATGGTGACATCAAGGGTTATATAATCCTTCACAAGATTTTTAATTTCTTCTGGAGGGGATTTCTATATAATTTAGTGGGATTTTATATATCTGGAAATGTGGGAAATGTATAAGGATCAAAAAAAAATTGATGAATATATTTACTTTGATATAATTGATCAGATGATAATGAAGGCACATGATACTAATCAAGGATTAATTTTTATTTATATATTTAAATCCTTGAAAATGAATAATTAATTTTGATGTTCTAAGTCAGAAAATAATAATTCATTAACCATGTTACAATTATTAGATGAACATTTTGTTAATTATTTTATCAATTTTATCCTATATATTTTGGATATAAGAACATCCTTTGTTTTTTTCTAGTGTCAGTCATGTTGTATTTGTTAGAAAGAATTAATAATGCACAATTGGATGACTATTAGATATTGGAAAATGTATAATTGGTTTAAGAAGAGTATGTTACCTAATTTTATTTGTGGCATAGACAGTGTTTTTTATCATTGGAAGGAAATAATGTGTCCCCAGTGTTTTTTAGATGGAGATATAATTATTAAGTGAAGTGCATGGTTCCACATATTCTCGTTTTCTTGGATGAACTATGATTTATGGATACATTTAGTACTGATATAGGTGGGATGGAATAAAAAAATACATTTTTTTATATTATCGAATAAAATATCATTTGTTTGTGTTTAATGATCACGTTTTTATTAATATATCTCCATCGAAAAGTGTTATGTATTTTGATAAAAATGGTAAGTCATTTCTATTGTCCATTAGGTCATAAGAAATACTGAAAAATTTATTATCACTTAATTTGTAAGTCGACTTTACAGTGTCATTATTCTAGGTATATAATGTGTTCATGTTTCAATATTATGAAAATGTATCCCAGATTCGTCTCATGTTTTGATCCCATATGTTGTCTATTGAAAACTAATACTTCATATAAGCAATAAAATATTCAGAATCATAACTATTAAGATTAATAATTTTGATATAACCTAATTCACATGTTATGTTTAATAGAAAAACTATTTTTTGGGGGAAGAAACACGGGAGTATGAAAATGATATGGGGGAATGGTGTACCACTTATTTAATAAGTGAATAAATTTTAAAGGATGAAATATAAAGAAATAATTTCACCACCTAGACAATAATAGAATATATCATTAATTAGTAAGATATATTTGTGTTAAATTAATTATATTAGGTAATTTTTTATTTAAAATTAATTAATATTAAATCAAACTAAATGTGATCATCATGAATTATATTGTTTTATTTAAAATATTTTTTTCCAATAATATTAATTTTAAAAAATTATTATAATTATTTTTTCGGCATTTCCAAATTATCTTAGAATTTTTTTACAATTTTTTGATAAAATATATATATTTAGATTAATAGTGAGAAATATTAATTTTTTTTAAAAAAATTATTTTCTTTTTTAATCTATACAATGAAAAATGATATTTTTTATTAGTATAAAATATTCATATTTTATATTGAAAAACCAATTTATTATTAATAATTAATTTATAAAAAAATCAAAGAAAAATATGTTTATACTTAAAATGGATTTTTTAAAAACATGGCTTTTGTCGATGTTTATAGATTAATTTTAAAACATAATCGACCATATCAATGTTTTCAATAATAAAATATTTATTCCATATTTGGAATTAGGAGTTATAAATTCCTTAAATACTACCGTTTTTTTCAATATGAATAATGATATTAGTGATTTTATTACCACGTAAAATTGTAAATCCTGTAAGTAAGGTTATAAAATAAATGATAAGGACTATAAAATTTTAATGACATGTGAATCAATGTTATTGGATGAGTATATTTCTCACCTTGTAAAAATTGCTTTTATTTATGTCATTTTTTCAATTTGGATGTGATTTTGAATTATATAATATTTTATATAAAAAAAGTAATAAATTTTCACTTTTTTATATTTTAAAACTATAATATTTTCAACATAGAATAGCATAGGCTATGTTTTGTAATAAATATATTTTTTATTAGATAAATGATTTATATTTAACATGGTGAATTTTTTTAATTTGTATTATTTTTTATTGAATAATAACTTTAAAATTTTACAAAACCCAAAATTCATAATTATTCAATAAAAGAGATAAATAAAATCATTTCTATTGAAAATAATAATATTAATACAAATTTAAGGAATTAATTTTATAATTTTTTTTTATAAAAAAACAATTTTAATTTTTTATTAATGTATTTTTTTCTAATATTATTGGTTTTGTTGTAGTTTTATTATTCATAGAAAATAAATATGTCTAAAATTTACTATTTACATAATTTCTGGAAATGTATTGTTACAAATGGATTTAACAATAATAAAAATACTATATTACTTTACATAATACTTATGTTTTTTTAAAAATAAATCATGGTTAATATTTTGTTATTTTCCTGTTTAGAGAATATCTCTGGAACCTCAATGAATAAAAAACATTATCTGCACTCTATGTGTTAAAAGGGTTAAAGGGGTGTCAAAACCAAAAGAAAAGGGTACTAATTTATATAATCTTTTCCAAAAGTAATTTTACGATATAATTTTGTTCATCTCAAATTTATATTCGCATATTATAAATATGGAACCATTTTGACAAAAAAATCAATTTACATTAATATACTATTATAATATATTTCATGATTGTTCACACCCTCTCTTATAAAATGAAACTACTAATTCTAATTTAAAAACACTTATAAACCATTTTGAGTAAAATATCTCCCAATATACCTTCATATAATCTCTAACACTGTTCAATATTTATTATTTCAGGCATAATAAAAACATTATAGATCATAAGGTGTTAAGAAAAAGATATTTTATAAATATGAGGTATAGTTTTAAACCAAATTTTATAGTATTATATTTTATTCAACATCATTACAATATTTTTCAAACAAGTTAAAACATTAAAAATTATCCTTAATATTCATATATTTTATTATTTTAATTTTATATCCTATATCCATAACTAATTCCATCAATTTGGAAATAAATCTATCATTATTGTGTATGATAAACTAATGCCTTGTGCACTAATGCAATTCATTTTTCTTCACCATCACTTATTGTTGGATTATAATTATGAAATTTATCATTATTTATAATATTAATAATTTTTTTATTATTATAAAAAAAGAATTTATCATTTACCTTCATGTCTTTCCATTCATTGAAAACATGATAATGTTGTTTGTGTGATTATGCGGAATACCACCTCAACGATGTGATGTTATTCATTTTTCATATCTACATCACTAGATGATATATATAATTATTTTATTATAATAAATATTAATTTTAAGATAATAATATTATTATTATTTAATGATATATTCATTTATTCCTTCATTTCTTCATGATCATCAAAACTTTGAAACGTTAGCCATGCGTATATGTATATTACCGTAAACATGATAATAATTTTTATCATTTTTCCTAACCGTAGATAGTGATTTTATTTAAAAGTGTAATATATATATATAATTGAAAATAATTCCATGATTATTATTTTTTAAATGATTCAATAATGACCACTTAGACCATAGTTAACCAACTGATGTCATTTATTACATATGAACAAAATATCATCCAAACATATGATATGAACATATATGATTAATTAATTTTTATATCATGGTAATAAGTGAGTTAAAATGACAAATAATCATGCATGTGTTTTTAAATTAAAAAAATAATAAACATATATTTTTTATTAATGAATAAACACTTCATTCATGATGACTAGGACTCATGAAAAATGTATTTCTATTAAAATTCCCTTATACTGTTTATAGTCCACCACCTTTTTCCTCCATTTTAAAATTAGGAATAATGTTATTTTATATATATATTTATGCTTATATTATTTATTTATAAATTAAAATTTTATGAACAATTTTATTTTATTTCAGTTTATTTCAAAATGAATATTTTTAAGTAAATTTTTAATGTTCCATACAAAATGAAAAAATATATATTCTATTTTAATATGTACAGAGACAATGCTTTTTTCATGAGACCATAGTCATTGTTTTGGTGTATGGATTTTATTAAAATATTTCATGACTTATTCAACCAAAACACTCACTCCCTATATATATACAATTTTCATAATGGTTTTTTTTAAATTGAACATATTTTTTGATATCTGGAAATATTTTATTTTTGATGCAAGGAATATTTTTATGATTTTAATTATATAAATTATAATGACTTATGTGTTGTTATTTTGTTAATTTTTGGGTTAATATTATGATTCTATATAGTTCCATTATAAACCAAGGACCAATGGTTATTTTATGAACCAATGATGGAAGGTTTCATGATAAACCTAGGATATCTAGGTTCCAAATAGACTATCAATACATTAGGAATGGAAGCAATCTATATGATTATTATAATTTATAAGTGTTATTGTAAGACTAACATTCAATTCATGGGAATGATAGATGAAAAAAATGAAAATTGACCTTTTAATGAGAAACATTATATTATGGTATTTCAAAAATTATTTATCATTCCCATTACTAATATAAATATTTTTAAATAAATAATTTATCTTTTGAAGAATTATTTTTGGAAATATATTTCAAATTTTATTAAGCCATTATTCCATAAATATAATATCCAAAAACATTTATATTATTTTAATATTAATTTTTTACTATTGACTTAAAAATTATTGTTTTCCATAAATTCAATGAAAAATGACACATATAAAATATCAAAAAGATAAATGAAAATAATAAAATAATATTATAAAATTAATTTTCAATCATATTAAGTTTGAATATTAAAATATTAACATTCCAACTCGGTTTTGTAAAATATATTTTAATATATTTATAATTATTTTTTCACTTATAATATAATTAAGTTTTATATTATGAATATTTGTTTTATAGATATATTATTTTATATATTTAATTATCTTTTTCATATTAAAAGTTATTTTATATTAATTTGACTACACAAGTTGGAATAATAAATTTCTAGGGGAAATGTAACTATTTTAATTGTTATGAAAATGACTTAATGAGAAAATTATGATTCCAACTATTATATTGAATTTATAAATACAATAAATACATTTTGATTCCATTATTTTTCAATCAAATAGTTTCAACTTTTGGTTATATATATCCTTTAAAATATTCAATCATATTTCTTTTCTTTTCATTCATATATTATTGATGGGGTTGATATTACTATTTTAGCTTGAACCGATGGATTTTCCATTACTGCTAATATTTTTTAAGAAAAAATTTATCAAATTTTAATATTATAATTTATATGGGATATATTTATTTTCTAAATATAATGTTTTACAATGATGAAATAATATTTCGTTTTTTATTGAATATTACATGTGTATTATTCTATATCATATACCCATTTAATTAAAAAAACATATTATTAGATGGTAATTTTTGTGTAGAATACTAGTTTATTATATATAGTCTTATAACTAATTTGAAATTAGTGGGGTTTATCATGAGTAATTATAATTCACCATTGCGTAGTATACATTCTCTTATTCTCACATATTGAGACCCTTAATGGAACAGTTTAATTCTAAATATGTCGATTGGGTTCAAGATGAAATTGGGTGGGAATGGAAATAGTCCAGTTTTTATCACACTTGTGAAGATAGAGACACAATATAACACTAATCTTGCCCGATCAATGAAAAATTATATGTAATTTTTTGACCTCCAGAACCATATCCACACTATATGATAATGTATTCATCATAAAATCTCTTTCCACAAATAAAAAATCATGAAATTATATACCAAAATTCATTTTATGTTCTTATTTGGCACGATGAAAAATCCAAAACACTTCATTAAGTACCAGGAAATATATTGGTGTTTAATAATATATGTCATTATATATTGATATGTAAGATATGTTATTAATTCATAATTCTAAATGTTAAGGGGAAAACTATTTTACATTATTTATAATGGTTTAATAATTATTTCATTTAAATATACTTTCTTATAGTAATGGTAGAAACCAATTTATTTATCATAGGAGGTATTTTTGGAAGGGATGTGATCCTTGAGGTATTGTTATTATACCCATATTAGTTAATAATAAAGTCATAATTATAATCACTTGGGTATTAATATAGTGATTTTCTATTGGTCAATGTGCGTATTATTCATATTCATAATGTACTATAAATTTTCACATGTTTTATACTTTTTATATGTAATTTTCATGATTTATTACTAATAATAAAGAAGAGATATCAATTTTTCATGTTAACTATAAACAAATATTTAAAAAGAAAACAATGGAAAAAAATAATCAGTTAAAATACATATTGACAACCCCTTATAAGGCCTTTTATTAAAGTGCTAACATTAAAATGTCTATAATAATTGATGTATATTAAGAAAAAAATGATATATTTAATGATATGGAAATATTCTTCCACTAAATAGTTGTAAATAATAATATCAAGTTCAATTTATTTATATATATTATTAATAAGTGGTGATGTAATGATTTATCATGTTAAAAAAAAGTTAGTTTTTGTATCCTTTGACAGAATAGTTTTAATTACAATATAATTTTATAAATATGATGTCCTTGTTTATAAGATATATTAATAACCAATGCTATTATGTTTTTATTATTAATACAATTTTTTTAATATAATCAATTTATAAACAATTTATCATGTTTTAACATTAATTCTATATTTTGACAATATTATCCATTCATATATGAAATATTTATTAAAAAATTGGTCAATGATAAATTACTCTTATGAGGATAACCCTAAGTAGACCAAAATCTATGATCATTATTTAAATTCAATAATTCAAAATAAATGATTGAATTATTATAACTACATGAGCTTATAGATAATCAATGTTCACTTAGTAGATATTAGATTAATTTTTTTTCCATACGTCATAATCATTAATACTAGATAAGATGTCGTATATATGTATTGTATTATTATGGAATTGGTGTATAATTCATAATAATCCCATGCACCCATTAAAAAAATCATTATATGTAAGAATTCATAGTATCATTCCATTATTAAACTAATTCATAAATATTCCACTAAATATAGTGTTGTCGGGCTTCATTGAAAATGTCGGTGGAGTGTCATTACATCCCTAGGGGATTGACCAGTTCATAATTTAGAAATATTAAATAATAAAAAAGAGTAAGCATAATAATATAGAGTATGAATTGAATATCCATTTAAATCCCATATATAACAATTTAGGTAAACTATTATTAAATATTAATGAAACTATTATATGATTTAATATGAAAATATCAATACATTGAATTATATTGGGAATATAAAAAATAATACAGAAGATGAGAATTTAATGTAATTACAAATACATTTTAATGAAATATATAGCATAAAATAATAACATGGAATTCATACGGTAATCGAAATTTGGTCTAACGTACTCCTTTATTATGGGAAATCATTATGTGATCACTATGTTCCCATTTTATCTTCGTTAGGGACTACAGTTAAATCAAAAATCAAGTAACCCTAACAAATAATCAATAATATAATTTAATCAAGACAATATTCATGTTAGATACTACACAGTATTCATGAATTTAAATTCACTCCTTCTGGATAGTAAAAATTATCACATTTGTTGAAAAAGGGTAGAATTTAATAGATTGGTTTAAATTAATAACACACCACGAATTACATTAACACTAAAATTATATAAATATTAATCACACATCATTAAAATATCCTAGATTAAGGAAATCATATACTCTTGTTAACCACAAGAGTGTGGTAAAAAGGAGAAAGAAGACTCAATATAAAAAATCATCCTAAGGACCCCTCATATAACAACACATCACAATAGTCCCTCAGTTAATGTCTGAATTCATTGCACCATAACAGAAACCATTTACATTTTAAGAAAAATTCAATTATCTTTTAGATTTCCCTTTCGCAAAATTTACATCCAAGATAGCCTTGATACCCACAATAAATTATGACATTAATGCATGTTAAAATTACATTAAAAATTGTAACTTTTTGGTTTTTTTATGACACATGTCATGACACGTGGTTGGGTGGTAGTATGAACCACACATTTATGTGAAATCTTTATCTAAAAACTATATGTCTCTGAAATAGGAGTTTTATTGATAGAGGATAAACTACATGCATTGAATAACATCTTCACAAACTTATTTTGTATGGATTATGATTTTACCCCATTGAGATAAACACATTCTAGGTTGATTTATCATATTTCCAATAGTAATTGTTCTAACATAATATGTTTCAATGTGACATGAACACATAAATATAATTTTCTATTAAAATTACTCGTTTGGTATGTAATTATATTTACACAATTATGATTTCCCTTATAGATTTTTTTGACTCTTTGGAACATTATCTCACAACTAATGTTTCTCATACATGGCATGAAAATCAGTGGATTTTATTTTTAGATCTACATTTATTGATTCCCACATATTATTTCTATGAATATAATGGGATATTATTCCCACTCATGGGTCATTCTTGAGTACCCATGCTGGTTTTAGGTTTTATATAGGAATTTATGAGAACCAATATCCATAATAATAATTATCAATAGCGGACACCTAAATAAAAGTTTATAGTGATGAATTTCAAAGGTGATACCCTAACAACCATAAAGATGAATAAAAACAGATTTCATAATAGCCACACTATAAGTTTTTTATCATGATGTTATAGAGATGGGGTGTTATTTTTCCCCATATAATATTTTTTTCGGTTTTTTTTCTACATTTCCTGAGAGGGTGAGTATAGAATTTGTTACATCATCATAGAATCAATTCAATCCTACCCATTCTATTTCTGCACTACCCAGATTCACCTATACAATGAAATCCCAATATGAAGGAATATAAATTAAATTTGTATCTACCACTATCCCATGTTTATCATGGTTGAAATATTTCCAATAACACTATTGACTGGCCTTATCTATGATGGTTATTTCACTGAGGTCATAATCTTGTTTGAGAAAATTATTCAATATTTTCCCTGCTAAAGTTATATAAAAAAAATCTTCACAGTATCATTCATTAATTTGATAGATATGTTCTTTTTTCTCCAATTTATCATTAATTTTTTTTAACAATTGGAAATATGTTAAATCCACTAAAACCAAGGAGAAAAAAAATTATCAAATAAAAATAATGAATTTATCGAATACATATGTATAAAAGTAATTTTGCTATAAAATTCCCCCAAACATAAAATAATTCATGAAATAATCTAGGAATATCAAAATTATAATAATTATATTTAATCCTAGAATTATTTAAACATCATAGTCAACAAAATATGAAATTTTCCATTAATTTAAACATTTTTAAGAAACTGATGAACAAAAACTCTTACTATTTCAATGTAATCAAATTAATCAATGTATTTTACTGTCACCCTTTTAGAAATGAAAAATCATTTCTTAATCATCGTTAATATATTCTAATAATTCACTACAATGTTTTCCAACATTGATCTTAATATCATCCAAAAATATAGAACCACCTAAAGAAATAAGTTTAATGGATTTATACCCTATCCTAATGTTCATGTATATTAATTTTAATTATTTAGTGAATATAAAATCCCTCATGTATTAAGATTAAATCATAATGAATCTTATCATGCGTGGCCAATTAATGGAAAAAATGTAGATAAAAAGGTATAATGCCTCTAATGAACATTTCAATATTAACAAAAAATAAAATCAATAAGGAATCTTATAATAATTAAATCACCTACACTCCCTAAAGAAAATAAATGATCAAGGAGTTTTTTTCCTATTTACCATTTTATTTTTTTAATATAAATGTTTTTTATTAATTTATCACTTGGAATAAATCTCACACATGTCACCCAACCCATATTTTATCTCTTCAGGACAGTAATTATAATGTTTACAACAATATTAATTATTTAGTGAAGAGTACATGACTTACCAAGTAGCAAAAAATTATTTTAGTTTTATTTATCTTTTACGTTGAGGACTAGAGTAAAAAATAAAAGAATAGTAAACCTCTCCCCACCACCCATTGAATAATCCTAAAGTATTTCCACAATGAATGTGTCCCCTTCCAAATTGAAAATACATTACCATGTACTTAACACAAGTAATTTAATTATAAATACCTAGAATTGTTTAGAAATTAAAAGAGGAATGTAAAGTAGATATTTTTATTAGTTCCAATCATTGATTATATATTCATTGGAAATGAATAAATATTATGTTACGTCTTGTGGAATAAAGGGAATAATCAATATAAAATCACAACAATTTTAATTCCATTTAATTCATTAATATATTTTATTTAATGTAATTCATGTTATAGTAGTCTTCATGTCCTGAGGATCTCAAGATATGGGTATTAAATGCAATCTAAATAAAAAACTATCAAAACCACATCAGTTATAGGAAAATTATATTTCAGACAATCAATCATGTAGTACTTTACAATAACAAACTGAACATTATGAACATAAGAAAATATAATAATATAAAATAAAAAGAGAATATCATTTATAAATGTTATCAAATCACCTAAAATAATGGTTCAATAAAACCATTCACAATTTCATATAAATATTTTTTAATCATCAATTTTACACATTCAAATTTAGTTTTATTCATATTTAAAACGTGTAACAATTTTATTGCAAAGTGTTTTTATCATCGTTTGAAAAAAGGGAGATGAAAATCATGTCGGGTACCCATTAACCATTAAAACCATAAATAATATATAAAAAATATTGAGTAATATATAAATGATTATTTCAAAATAGTAATCCACTTCTTTCAAGAATCAATTTCAATTGTCATCGTATATTGACTTCAATCCTACTAGACATAAAAATTATAAAAAATCAATAAAAATAATTTTTTCATGGATTAATTATAAATACGATTAGGGGAATTAAAAATTATCCAAAATATATTCCAGAGGGTCCATAACTAATGGCTAAAAGGAACTCTTATTTCAATGAAATTATTAAAAGAATACAACAATTATTTCTTGCAGAGAAAATTGCTATGGAATTTTTTCTTATTTATATATCTTCATATTATATTTTGAGTTTTGAATAATGTAACCAAAAATTGATTTTTCAATGACTGGTGTTATTTATCATCTAGTGTACTTACTGCACTACTCCTCAATGAAATTATCTTTGTATACTGTGTATGAGTTAACTGAAATGGTGGCATCATTGAATATTAAAAAAAGAGACATTGGTATGTTTGGACATGGTACTACTCCAATGGTTCATCTTAATCTTTTTTCAGATTGAATTTAAAATTCATAGCATTCTTGTATATTATTGTAACATTTACCTCTCATAATACTATTGGAGTTTAATTTATTGTATGATTTTTTGCAAGATCATTTCCCCATCTATTTAATCTCCTTCTATAAGATAGAATTGTTGTTTCCCCAATTCAAAATTCTAATGGACCTCCGTTATTTTAGATATTTGTTATGAATTGAGATATTTCATCATATAATCTATGAAAATATTTTGTAAGGTTATGAATGAATTTCTTTCAAACAAGGATATGTATGTTATAAAGACGATATGGAAAATTAAGTTGTTCATTCATAAATGCAAGTGGTTTAATAAAAAAAATAACACAAAGAATATAGAATCTTATATAATAAATTATACGTATTAACCAAAAAAACTATGAGTATGAAATAAATAAAAAATTATGTCATAATTTATAATAATCCAATTAATAAAAGTAAAATCAGTATCACTTTTTCAACTATATGTCTTTCATTCATGAAAAGTAGAAACACGTGTATATATAATATACATCAAAAATGTTTTTTAAATTATAAAAAAATTATTTATTGTTTTTTTTAATTATCAAAACACTAAAAAATGGATTCAAAAGTTGATACTCAAAAATATCTCCCATTTGATTATTGAAAAATACATATTAATGAAATTTTAATTTCACAAATTTCTGCCCATTTGTAGAATAATCACAAAATATTTTAATGAGAGAATAATTATAAGATAAATCAAGTCCCCTCAGTTTAATATAATGAATAAATTATTAAATTTTTGAAGATATAAATGATTAAATTACGATTAGTAAGATTGAAATGAAAAGAAAAAGTCACGGGAATGTTTTAAAATGTTTATCCTTTATCATAAATGACTTACAACATGTTTTAGCTAAATGGCCATATAATTATGTATTTTATAAATATAATTTTATATCATTGTTTGTAGAAGGTTCAAAAGATATTTATATTAATTTTGTGGGATTTATCATAGGTTCATGTTTTGCGAATAGATTGTAGAAACTATCACAACCTAACCCAACATGGTTTGAGCCGAAACTCCCCATGACCACCTCTAATAGGACGGGGGATGGGAACTAGCACCATGTAGTCATATTACCTAGATGAGTTCTATATTAATATTTTACCTACATGCACATACCAAGTAACACCTAAATGAAATAGTGAAAATAAATAAAAATATGGAAAAGTTAAATTCATTCATACCTATGTCCCAAACCTCGGATAAAAATATATAGTTGAAAATTTCAATGGGAAAAAAATGCCCACCTATGATAACTGTAAAAGAATGAAACATGATCAGAATGAGGGGATCACTATCAAATGAATCTACCAGTATGGGCCTCAGGCTAGCTCCGGTAAACACCATGGTCGATCTAACTCAACAAAATTCATTTTCCATGATTCGTCTATGTACTGTGTTGAAAGGCATATGGTCTACAAAAGACATAACATATGTAGGTAAATATCATTCATGGGTGAGTTTAAACATACTTAGTGGGCCCATTAAAATCAGAAATGAAAAATTGAGTAACTATTAGGCAACAATCTGATCACCCTAGCTAGAGGGAACACAATTGAGGGAGATGACACATCTCTAACCATACTCACTTGTACATGAAATTTAATCTTGGTCTAGAAGGGGTATCAACTCATCCATATGAAAACACCATGAGGAATCCCAAAAATACCTATATATATCCATTCCATACTCGATGTCATGTCAGGTTCCAACCTCATAGCCAGTATCATGAGTTCTACTCGAGGCTCTAAATGTAAAACATACGACCAGGAAAAAACATTATATGAGCTCAACCATCATAGATGGAACCCATATTATAGATACACACTCTCTGAAAAAACCCTACTGTTCATAATGGTACGTATGAGAAAACATGCTTCATCGAGAACAATATACTAGGGCTACATAAGCAACCCAACGTCATAGGTCCTATTGTCTCTACTTTACTCCCTACGTAAGATAATGAAACCGAATTGAAGAGGACCTCCCCTCCCCACTGCACAAAATTTACGTAAAAATTATCTAGAATATCCATTTTTCTTATTCTCTCTAATGTGTGAAAATAGAAGGAACCACACCTCACCACTACCCCCACAAGAATGGGTGTTCTAGTTCTTCAATAATAAGAGAATCCTATGTTGATCTTATATGGAGAAGCCCACACCTTAGTCTATTTGAGGTATTAGTAACTCCTAACCAATAATCTCTTTTATCTAGTTGTGGGTCCTTCTCCTCTAAACTATATTCAACTGTATAGGGATATCCCACTATAATTGAGGACCCACTCCCCAATACTACATAGAGATGGGTGATTATTACTCCATATGTGAGTACCCACACCATTTAATGAACAGGAAGTTCCAATGGGAGATTAGAGGACCTATACCTTGAAACTACTGCGGAGTACAACTCCATCACTAGAGGACCCACATATTAATATATTAGGGGAGTACCAATCATTGGAAATAGGAAACACACCCTAGAACAATAAATAAGTGCATCCCTACAAGACATATATCAATGGAATATCCATGCCCAAACATGAGAGTTTTGTATCAATGCCTACATATAGGACCCACATCATAGAATGAAAAGGGATTACATCCAGAACAGTACTTGTGGAGGACTCACACCCATGAATGATAGGGGAGTACAAACTCCTAGGATAGAGGACATGTGCTGTAAGAACACATGGGATTACCCGCTCTATCTATATATCCTATTGGGATGAAAAACTACATAGACTAGAAGGGTAGTTCCAACTACACATATAGAGGAATGTTACCCTAGTCAATTAATTGAGTACATATTATACCTTCGAATGAGTATGTACTCCTCACACCATGAAATTTTAGTGGATCAATGTCTTATTATACCAACATCACAGGGAACCCACACCCTATTCCATTATGGGAGTAATAGCCCTAGAGAAAACTCTACAAGGTAATAAAATAACACAAACAAATTAGGGAATCCCATATCTACCAATGAAGGGATGTAAGGAAATCATGCACCCTGATGCTACTTTGGAGTACTAGTCCTAACCTCTCACCTCAAAAACCACACCAATCACCATTATCAACTTGACATTTCATTACAAGCGTATTTATCAATTTATTCCAACTTATATATCTCATGTTGAAATGGATGATAACATCCTTATCTACATTGAAACCAACTCCTCCTAGGTTGTTAACAAGCATGAATAAGATTCCCAGAAAAAGAGATATAGCTAGAAAAATACCTTGATTAGATCTCATATGATTTCATGACATGTACTGGGGTACACATGATGTGTGATCCCATGTGATAACCTAGCAATATATCATGATTACAAGGTTTTCTGAACCATGTTTGGGCACACGTGGTGTAAATACAGTACACATCCTTCCTTGATTCACCCACACATATTTGTGTTCCTATTCTACAAAGACTCACAAACAATGTCCCTTACAATTAGTGTATCCAAAATTAAACTGTGTTTTTAGGCTAAATGGACACCTTCCAATTCATATTTCTCACATCCATGTACCAATCCCCTTCTATGTATACTTTTTCCATGTGTTATTGCATGATCATGTAGTTAAATATGTCCAAGCCAAGCCATGTCCTATGGTCACATGTTTTGGGGCACTACACGGAATGTAACCACTATACAAGGATTTTAACTCCCAAATATAATCTACCCCAAACTAGAAGGATTTTATAGTTGGTTTCATTAGACTATAATCTAGGTATATGGTAATTCCAATAAGTAATTACCCCTAAAATCCTCTAATTCACCCCAGATTACACTAAAACATTCTATTCTAATTAGAAAGGATGTATATTAATTTTATAAGTGATATAAAACCTTAAAAATGTATTATAAAAGGTATTAGGAACAGAACTCAAATATTCTATCCTCGAGGATGAAACACAGATGTTTCGGGTGAGGAACATTGTTCGGATCATGCTTCTCCTCAATCTGATGATGATTTCTATCAAAAAGGTGGTTCAGCTGCACCTTCTTTGGTATATTTGAATTTTATTCCATTAATAGGACATGGGTTGAGTGGAGTAAGAGATTATATTTATCGATACAATATTGTTTAGTAGACACCAATGGTTTGGGGGAGGAATTTATTTTAATCAACAAATATCCATTCATTATCCATTTAGTGCCACACCACCAAAACTCTCTTGACTGATACTCTCAGAGAAGATGGCCATAGGGTGTTCATAGTGTAAAAAAGATTATTTAAACTCAACCACATCCACATAAATTTTATCCCAGACTCCATATGGGAGTTATTAAACTTTTCATGAAATATTTTCCATGTGTGAATCAATAAATTTATAATTTTTGATAGCATATCACCAAGGATCCATGGGCCCTAACATCTCCCACTGAATCAGTGCCTAGATTTATAAATATTATCAAAAATATTCCAAGGACTCATATATAAAAACATGATTGATTACATTCTCCCCATATTTGGAATTTTATCACCAAAATCTGAAACTCTAAGAAAACAAGAATAAACTGATATCTCCATTAGATTCAAATGACAAAAATATTAAGTCGGATCCCTATGATTGATACAATAACTTACATAGGGAAACAACTATCGATAAAACACTCTTATGTTAGTAATCTATTTATAAAACTTCTTTAAACAAATGAAAACATTTCCCTTATCTATGATAGGTGGGAAAATATTGTGCACTACATTCTATCTATATTCATGTCGTATAGTGGCACACTACCTTGCTAACGTGATGTAGATACAAATAGAAACCCATAGTTTACATCCATGCCTAGATAAATTCACAAAAACTACCTAGAGTGTCTATTAGTAAAGTTCAACGATGAGAATTTGATGGTACTCCGGAATGAAATGGTTTTTTCAAATATAAAACACTAGGCCTTACCAATACCATCATCTTAAAACATCTATCTATAACAAATTTCCTAAAAAAGATTTACTACCCCACCCAATTATAGAATCTCAGTTGAGTATTCATGGTAGGATACAAATCCACACTTTTTGAAAATTCATAGTTTCTAACTCTATCACAGGAGAATGATTATATGAAGGGATATCCCTTTACCTAGGCCGCCAAGAAATGAGGGATAAGAATAAATTCCCCATTGGAATGGAAAGGACCGATTCCAATTATCCACTACACAACCTCTCCCAAGGAAAAAAAATTTTACAGACACCATTCACGACAACGTGATACTATCTTATTTGGTCAGCAATGAATCACCTACACGGTTCTAGTCACAACACAAAAACACGTCTCAGTGGAGAAATCATCCCTCCTCATGATTCCAATGATACGTCAAAATTATTCAAATCATAATATGATATTATTGTATGGTAATTCTAACAATAAGAGCATGAAGGTAATAGAAAAAATTAATGGGCTGCCCCCACATCCAAAGAAGTCTTACTAGTATCATAGTCTTATCTACTTATATGGGGTTATACAGATTCGATGCGTCATTCTGGCTAAAACTCAAAAAATAATAGGAAATAAAAAGAGTGTATCACTATAGTTTTTATCAATTTTGTTTCTATAAAGTAGAAATGAAAAATAGCATACCATTATTCATCCCCAAAACATCATGGTCAATGTTTTTTACAGCCTACATCCTTCCTCACACAAGTCCTCATACTCCTAGAGTATGGAGTGGATAACTTGGCGGTGGTCAGAGCCTAGCATGGACCACAATGGGAGGGGGATGAAAATCGTTGAACTACATGGAACCTCTTGTCGCTCTCCCATCACCTTATACATGTATTCCAACTTGTGGATTTCCCTATTCCAATAAATTTCCCTTCTAAGGAGACTCATCTCCTTCCTACCTCTCTATAGCACAATAGGTGGGACAGTCTCTATAATGATGTCCTTGGGTTTTACAAGTATAAAAACACCTCTCATGTAATTTACCTGATTTCTGTTGCATCTATTTCCCCCTCAGAACACACGATGAATTCTGGGAATGGGTATGGATTTGGTGGTTTGACCCTATTACATGATGTCTACCAATAGTTTCAGATGCCTCATCATCAAGATCATCACTATGGGTCACATCCACCCATACCTCATCTATGAAAATTCCAACCACCAGAGCTCACTCCAAGACACTAGCATAGGTGGAAATAAACATCAGAATCACAGATTTCCTTATTTCCCATTACAAGCCCATCTCAAATGTCCTCTATATGAAAAACAGATCTCAAACTACATCTAGGGAGTATTATTATAGGCCGATGGAGCTTATCGAAAAAATTTCAACTATGATTCTACCCTAATAATGTTTTTGATGCTACTGGATACACAACAAACTCAATGTGGTTGGGTAAAACTCATCCTTTAAGAGTATCTAATACTATACCCATGTTAGTGTCTCTGCCTCATGGGAATGTGTAACTGAAATTCCTTATCTCCCTAGAATAACCCTACACCAGGATTACTTCTTGGACCACCATATTATTGGAAGGTTCACATTCTATGTGGAAAATTGAGTGACAGCCTCGAACATGTCATTAGATTCTAGGGTTCTAGATCACTTTAGTTCCTTATAGGTCACTGCATATGGAACTCATACAGAACACTCATTATATTTTCATCCTCGTCCTAAACTAACATCCTAACAAGATTCTCAATGGGTGGTGGAAGAAATGATATATCACATGAAGGTTATGACTCAAAACCAGTTCCCTGCACTGAAATCTCATCATGCGATGGATTTTCATAAAATTTCCTTTAATTTAATACTATATGGCTATCATTGTGGTGTCATCCCATAATAAAATCAAAGATTCACCATAATTATGGAGTATATAATGGGATCTGACTCAAGAAGTAAAATTGAAAAACTAAAAATATTTTTTATATATGGCATGTATCAGTTATTTCCACAATACTACTGTCATAGTATAACTAGTCCAAATAAAGGTTATTATAGTCTGAGAAAATGGATATTTCCCTTGAAACACCAAAACTGTAATATCTGGCTTGTGATATGAACTTGATATATCCTAACATAGTCATTATGAAACCCAAACTAATCTCACGACATTGCGGTCCAAAAATGGAAATCCATCTTATCCCAATTCTTCATGACCTGACCTGATGAGTCCTAGGCCCTAACACCCAATGAACACCATTAATAGGAATCAAGTAGGGGACTAGCATCGAGTATATATTTCACACAGATTTGAGGCATTTCCATTATGTACTTATATGTACACATCAATAATTAATTCCATGCAATAGTGAATAAACAAATTGATATGGAAAAATAACATTCATGATTTCATATATCCCAAACCATATTACAAAATAAGAAATGAAAGAGTTAATAGAAAAAGAAACCCCCATCAATTAAAAATTTAAAAGCATAAAAAAAACTCAGATGGAGGTGATCACTGTCAAACAAAATATCTAAAATTATCTTTAGAAAATATCTGAAAAACACCACATTCAATCTATCAAACTATGTTATTCCTGCCTCAGGTCCCTAATAGACTCAATCATTGGGCCTGAGGTTTATACAATACATTACATGTGATGAAATATCCCATTTAAGGGTGAATATTAAAATACTCTGTAGGAACCCCAAAACACCAAATGGAAAAGGGAACAACCGAAAGGAGACTGTTCTCTCGACCATAATAGAGGGAACCCAATAGAGAGAGAAGTTATATATCGATCTATCCTCGATGTAACATTACAAGTAAGATCAATATATAGGGGGTTTCAACCCAAACACAAGACAACACTGCAAGGACTCCTATAAAACACCTTGATAAATCTATAGTAGACTCCATGATTCATGAGGTCTAGAATTAATAGCCATCAACATGATTTTTACATGAGGCTCTTAAGGTAACTCATAAAACATCGAGAATACACTCCATGAGCACATCCATCCTAGATGGAACCCACCCATGAGATACACTCTATAAAAAGAATGCTACCATTTGTAATGTTACATCTGAAAGGATATTCTTCATAGTGAACAACATATATGTACAGCTTCAGTCCCCACCATAAGATGTAATGTCATTGCTAACTTACAATCACCCCATTATAAATAACCCATTTAATGAAGGACCACCCCTCACCACTACACATAGTTGAGGGAGAACATCTCCTAAATATGTACTATGTGTATCCTCTTTAGTGAAATAAAATGGAGGGATCCACAACTCACCAATAACCAATAGTAAATTGAGCACAACCTCCTAAAAAACCATGAATCCTTAGAGATTCCTCTATAGAGTGTTCTACACCACAATTCATTAACGGATCACTAACTAATAACATAGAACATATTATATCTACTGGAGGGGCTTGCTTATCCTAACTATGTTCAATTGTTGAAGGAGATCCAAATCTAATGGAGGACCTACTCATTGCCTCTACTCAGAGATATGGTAGTAATTTGGTGTAAGTGAGTACAAAACCTTCTAATGGTAGGGGATTACATCTCATATAATGGAGGAACCACACCCTGAAAAGTTAGGGGAGTAAAAATTCATTGATAGTGGACACACAACCTATCCTGATAGTGTAGTACCACTATGTGGCTAGGGGACCCCCAACCATGAGTGATAGTGGAGTGATACTCTATCATATTGATTACCAGGGGACCAATGTCCTAACCAGATAGGGGGTTCCAAACTGTAGATAAAGGTCCTACTACATTGAATGATAAGGGAGTACCAAATCTTTCGAAAAAACACTTATGCAGGACCCCCTCCTTGGAACGAAATATGAGTATTGAATCCTATGATAGAGGTCCTATGAACTAACATGGTATTTATAGAGACCCAAGATTGAGGTACCTGGAAATTTCATTTATTTTTCGGAATAAAAAATACATGACACAATCAAATTCCCAATGATTGTATTAGTTTAGTGTCTTTGATAAGTCAGAACAAAATCGTCTAATCATAGTGAAATATCTTCAACATCTCCCATAAAGTTATTTCCCTTTTTTCCTACCTAAAAACATTATTATATATCATGGGGAAAAGAAAACATATAAAATGTGAGCAGAAATGCAGAGTAAGAGGAAAATCGGATAACATAAAAGAAACCATAAAAATTTGAACCTAAAATCATCAACATAATTTTTAAACATCAAAATATTGAGTCATGAAATAAATATCATCATTTTGTAAGGCATAGATAATAAATGAACACTAACCATGATAATATAGGATTGGAATAAAACACGTAATTTTTGAAAAAAAATAAGCACATAAAATGATTTTCATTAGTATACATGGTGTTGTTTCAAAAACCTGCATATTTGAAAAAGTCCATTACTGAAGGTTTACATTCCATTTTAGCCATGTATTGATGAACCAGTTTTACTTGTCATTTCAGTCTTGTATTACTAAACCAGATTTACATTTTGTTACCATCATGTCTTTATCATGATATAAAAATAATTACCCAAGGTATTTGAAAGAGATTTTAGGTCCCACCCATCTCATAATGATATCATCCTTACGTGTTCCATAAAACACAATTAATTAATCACTACATAACCCATTAAATGAAATGGGTTTCATAAATATCATTCTATGATAACATAATCCATAAAATACCAATTCATCATTAACTCAATATCATCTTAGTAATATTAGGGATAGATAAATAATCCTATTTTAGAGCATAATTTGATATAGAAAATAATTTTGAAAAGATACACCAACTTAGTTCATTGAGAAAATATCCTTTCTTCCTCATAAATTTTTTCTTTTCACAAAATGTCATGAAATTTTAACGGAAAATAATTTCTGTGAAAATAAACATTAAATATATTAGAGGAACCATCATATAAATAAGGAAGTAGGAAACTATAAAAATAAATGCATTTTGTATAAGTTAAAAATACATTATACTCAAATTTTTTCTAGAAAAACCAAATAAGTTCATCGTATGGTAAAGAAAAGAATGATTCCTTCCATACAATGTACAAAAATTCAACAATGGATAAAACTGACATAATAAAAACATGTAAGAATATTATAAAATTTCAGAAATCATTATTAGAAAAAATGAAAATGTATGATAAATATAACACCAGTAAATAATTACATATAAGCAATCAAAAATAAAAAATGATATTGCAAAACTATCCCTTACCATATGTTTTATTTATTCTGTATATGTCCAAAACTCCACTTCCTAGACGTGACTTCAATACATTTTCATGTATGGCTATACAGTTGGTCTTTTGATAAGTCCATAACATATAGAATGATACTAGGGAAGTTGGTTAGAGAAATATACTGGGGTTGGCTAAGAATTAAGGCTCAAAATGGAGTGAAGTGGAGAGGGAGGAGGTGCCCATTTATATGAGAGGAGAGGGGTACATTAGGAAACTCTCGAAATATTATTTTTTTATAAATTCAATTTCAAAAAAGGCCTAAAACTTATATAATTTGAATATAAGATGATGTTGGTTCTTGTACCCATCTTCCAATTATTTTTGGACAAGTTTTGAATTTTAATTATCCTTATTTTTTTGGATTAACCATTATTTTACCATTTTTAATCATACCGTGATATCATGGTATTTACAAATTGTGGGTTAATTTAATTACCATATCAAGTTAAATGACCCAAAAAAGTTAATTATGAAATATTTGGACTTATATTATCCATTTGGTTGAATCGTAGATTTTGGAGAATTTAATATCATTTAATTAACTAATTTTGTTTTATGTTGTGATTTATGCCAATTATTGAAACTATTCATACATGTCATTTTAAAAATTTATAAAAAACTAATACATTTAAAAAAAATTAAATCATCCCTAATATTTGAATTTCATCTATAATATTTGTGGATTGAATAAAAATGTTAACTTAAAATAATTTTAATTTTTATAAATTCATTTATTTGAATCATTCATTAATATTGTAATCACTAGGTCATAATTGTGTCACAATTCAATATATTTATCTAATGTCTAAAAATTATTAATAAAATACAATTATATAGGAAATAATTTTATTTTTCTAATAAATATTTATTGAAAAAGATATCATATATTAAATATTATATTAAATATATTTGGTAAATGAAATATGTTTAGGTTATAATTATATTTCCTTTATATTAATTAATTTAATATGTCATTTCCAAATACATTTGAATCCATGGGTTTGAAAAATAGATGCGAGGATGGCCATGGTCAGAAATATCACCTCAAATAGGATTAAGACTTATATTAAGATTGTTTAAAATTATTTTAAATTTTTTTAACACTTATTTACCAGAGGTACCTTTGAAAAATGTAAATAAAATAATTATAGAAGATATTATTCCTAATTTCCATGAAATAGATGTACCTATATAAAAAATTATAACCTTATGATACTAAATATGTAATCCATTTTTCTAATTTCATATTATTGGATTTGTAGTAAATAATTTAAAATTAAATACCACTGTCAGAATGAAAAAAAAACAGTTTTTAAAAAGTAATAATTATCAAAAAATTGACTTGTGTTTATGTACAATTTAAAAATGAAATTAAATCCAATGACAATAATTGGATTAAATAATAAAAAAATAATCCAATTAAACTTTAGAACCAATTTAATATATAATATAACAATATTAAAAATTAAATAAAAAAGTAGTTTGAAATTAAAATTTAGTATTTTTTAATGTTTATTAAAATTTCAATTTCATTATAAAAATACAATAATTTAAAAAAATTAAAATTTTAGTACATTATTCCATATAAGAAGTATATTTTGTCATATTTATCTAATTAAAGTGTCAAAAAATATATTTAAAATAGGTACGCCATCAAAAGGTGGTAAAGATCCAATTTTTTTTAAAAACTTTTTATCTAAAAAATTCATTTTGTTCACATATCATGTTCTAGAAAATATTTAAGAAGAATGATAATGTTATATAATATTAAAAATTTGGTTAATATTATTCATAATGTCTAACTTATATCCCATTATAATATTTAAATAATATATCATTGTTTAGTGAAAACCAGTATTCTGTACAATGCAATAAATCAAGAAAGGTCGCTCTTACATGCAACAGAAGACAAGTCAGTGTTGCATGTAGTGAAGGAATCCATTGGTGTTATGTATAAAATAATCCAAATGTAGTTCATTTATACATGGAAAAAAATCTATAATCAGTGGTGCGCGTAATGAATTAAATCAAAATAACATGAAATTGTGTGCAAAATAAGCGCATAAAAAGTGTTGCATATACTGCAAGAAAATACGGTGTTGCATATAGTGCAGGCTAATCATTGTGTAGAATTCAAAACTATTCATCTAATAAACTAAAACAATAAATCTCATAAAATCTTCGGGTGTTACATTCAACCCTCCCACCCACCCCAATGAATTTATCCCTAGAAATTCTTTAGGGGTTATAAATGATTTTCTACTTGATAGTTTCATTAATAGAAACTCACATCATAAAAATGGATACTAAAACATCATTTTAAAAGGAATGTAAGAAGTGTAATGGTTACCCAATGTAACTGATCACTGGGTTTCCATATAGGAGAACAATGATTCTAAGTGAAAACAATGAAATAGAAGAGAAATCTAACCATCACGTTCTGATGGGTAGTGACAGAGAATAAGGTTTGAAGAATGTTAACTACCTGAAATCCATTAATCTTGGATGATTTAATGGACCATATGATTCATCAGGTAAGTGGGTACTGGGATAACATTTTGTGATTTCAAGATACATTCCATAATTTTGATGAATTCTCCTTGAGAATAATTTAATACTTGTTTTTGGTACAATATCATCGTAGTTTGTGCATTGATCAATTTACAGTTAATCTTTTATTCAAAGAAATGATGTCAAAATTTTCATTCTTGACGTGTTATCAATTAATGAGATTGAATGATAGTCCATTCCATCTATCTCCACATAAAGGTCACAACATGAAATCAAATATGCATTCCTCTTTAATAGTGAGATAATATATTAATCTGACAAACATTTACTAGAATATAACGAATACAATCCATAAATTCATAACATTGTAATCCTTTAGAAAATTTAATACATAGAAAGAGGTGAACTAAATCAAAATAAAAATTTATCTCCCATATCTGATAAGTTAGTTCTTCATTGTCACTTTACAAACATTTGAATACCTTAATCATGTATTCTCTTGAGTCATAGTAAAAACCTGAATTATCATATAACCATATTGAAAACATGCATGTTTCTATATTTCAAAAAATATTGAATATATTCATTAGTTCCCAAAAGTATTATACATCATCAATGAAATCACAACCCTTTTGTCAATAAATTCATAATTAGATTTGATAAAACAACAATAATCCAATTTACACATTCCAATCCAAAATATCTTTATCCAAACAAGATTATCTTAACATAAGGGGCATATTAGGGGTTATATTTCCCTTAATCATGAGTTCTCTAAGTGTATAACCTTAAATATAAATCACTTTTCTATATCCGTATAATTTTTCATCATATCCATTCCAATACTTATTCTAAAAAATTTTTATATTTCTTGATTTATATTACATAATCTATAAATTCTGAAACATATACACCTCAATCATCCTACATTATTACTAATCAATTACCCATGATCTATTATCTTCATATTTCCAAAAATATGAATCATGTATTTTGGTTTCTCAACCTCGAGCATCTTAGGTTCAATGTGAAAAATACTAGAATAACATCAAATGAAATTCACATATTGTTTACAATCACTTTATCCATAATAGTATAACTAATGCTCATATCATCATCATGATTCTCTTCATGATATTTTAACATTGGAAATTGATCATTATAATTCCCATAATATCAACATCTGAAACATTGACTGGTTAACTATATTCTATCTATTTCTAGATATTGACTATGATCAAAAAGAAAATCTTTTAAAGTATATATCAAAGATTAGAAACACATATGTATGGTAAATTATTTATAACATTTCAATTTATGATATCTAAGGTTTAACCCTATGTAAGTCATGATTATCAAAAAACCTAGTTTTGTAACAAATTCTTTACTTATTATTAGGACATACCTAGACATATCCTTGAAATATCTATAGGGATCTTACTAATGTTCTTGTATCCTAGTTTCCAAAGGATTACTAAACCTTTACTTTGATACCAACTATATACACCCAAGAATGATGTACATGGATGTTAAATTTATTTTTTCAGAATACATAATACACTACATAGACAGATTTCGAAATATCATATTAGTTTAGTGATAATAAAAATTCATAAAAATATATTCAAAGCATGGTGAAAGATCTTCAACATCTACCGTAATGATCATCCCCATTTTTTACTACCGAAAACCATTCTATATATCATAGGGACATTAAAACATATAATGGGTGAGCTCAAATTCTCAGTAAGGTTAAACATGGATAACATTAAAAAAACCAAAAACATTTGAACATAGAAACATGACCATAATGTTTAAACATCAAAATATTGAGTCGTGAAATAAATCATGGTAGTTTTTAAGGCATAGATCATACAAGAACATTAACCATGATAAAATATAAATGAAATAAAAAATTTAATGGTGGAAGACAAATATTCACATAATATGTTTTACAAAGTATCCAAGGAATTTTTTCCACCTCTGAGGTTGCGTAGTTATGGGCAGTGTAGGAATAGAAGATGAGGATTGTCACCCATCTCATTTTCTATAGAGGAAGGTTCTCGTCAAATTTGACATTCCTTTTTTGAAACCCATTAAACATAATCATCCTTTAATGAAATTTTAATTAATCATGTGGAACATGTTGGTCCACGTTTGTGATTGTGTGGGGGTCAAGTACTCAAGAAATCGGTCCTCCTCGAATGTAAGATCATCAGACATTCTCTAACTAGTTTATTTCTAGATCCAGGAACAACCAACGACTCTAGTATTCATGACTCATGAACCATCATTCCCAAGGTAGGTGCTCATCGGCTAATGATTTGTCGAAAAACACTTAAGGACTCCATTGGTTTAGATGAAGAGAGGTCAGAATCATTGCACCCTTCCGAGGGAGTATTTTTCCTATTTGAAGACTCTCTTAATGATTTATGTCATGTTAATATGTTTATGAATCCATGGTTTTTTCTTGAATATTGTATCCATAGGCTACCCATGGTTTGAAAAATCACCATAAGAATGCATATATTTAATGATACAGAGTTGATGTTGACTTGTTCCATATTATAAGGAACTCTGGTGTTTATCGTTATCCAGGGGAGATAGAAGGTGACATGATTTTGGGATCGGTACCATAAAGAGGGATTCTTTTATATCCTTAGGGATTGAACAATAACCCATGTAGTTTTGATTTTTGCGGCTTATGCATTGGATCATCCCATTTGAGAAGCATCTATGGGTGTACCCCTCATATGAGGTCACCCATTGCAGATCAGGCCATTTGGTAGGCATCCTAGTTATCATTATTTTATCAGGAATCAAGGTTCACATAGTTCAGATGTGTGGGGATTATGCGTGAAAGCTGCCCATTTGAGGGGCATGGTTGGGTGGACCCTTTATGGATGAGCATCCTTTCGAGATCAGGCCTTCGGGTAGGTGTAATATGTATCCTTATTTGATGAGGAATCAAAGTTATCATTGTTCATATGTGTGGGGATTATGTTTCAATGCTTCCCATTTGAGGGGGCATGGTAGGGTGGACCCTTTATGGATAGGAACCCTTTGTAGCTCGTGCCTTATGGTAATTGTACTACCTATCATGATTTGATAAGGAATATGAGTTTGCATATTTATGATTTTGTGGATGTTGTAATCTCTACAAACCTCTATGCCCATTTGAGTCATGATCTTTGTGAGAAACAAGAGGATTGGAATGATTCTGAAAATACACATACCTCCACCCCTTTTAGTGGGAGAGGGAGATCCCAGAGCAGGAGTGGCTAGGGTGACATTGGGCAAGGGTAGAAGCAATGAAAATTTCTATGTGAGATCGAATTAAATGTCATGTGGTCTGACATCAAATTATTGGGGGCATACCTCAGTGTGAGGGCCCTAGAGCTTGTCATGAGGTATACTACAGTTCAAAGTCGTATTGATTGGATGATGGAATCATAGTTTAACG
Source organism: Viscum album (assembly GCA_963277665.1). Taxonomy (NCBI): domain Eukaryota; kingdom Viridiplantae; phylum Streptophyta; class Magnoliopsida; order Santalales; family Viscaceae; genus Viscum; species Viscum album. Next base: position 398,041,303 of record OY728161.1, read on the forward strand.
ATATATGTATAGGTCTATTTGTAGTCATATAGTTTAGGGTCCTGCGATGAATTATACGTTCTTTTGAAACCATGATTTTCTGGAGGAAAATCATATATGGGTATTCGTATGTGCCTTGAACAAGAGAGTAACGAAATTTGTAAACCATGATTTCAGGGATTCTCATATGAGTAGAAATGATATGGGTCAAGGAATCCATTGAGGCATAAAAAGTTAAGAAATGACCCTCCAGAAGATGGATTTCCCTCTTTATGGAAAGGCATTTTTTGTACAACATATGCAGAGACACCAGGGCATGATGCGCATAGTCAAGAATAGGTGTCCTCAAGACACTAACCGTCCACTTCTGATGGCCAAGGACGTTTATAAAGATATGAAATCATCTGGTATACTAAAATTTCAAATCATATATCATGGACGATGAATAACTGGAGGATAATCATGTTTGGATGTTCCTACGTTCCTAGAACATGAGAGGGAAAAAATGTGTAGACCTTGAATTTAGGGATTCCCAAATCAAGAGAAATTATATGGGTCGTGGAAGCCGTTAAGGAGAAAAAATTTACTAATGGACCCTCCTGATGATGAATTTCCCTCTTGTTGACTTGCCATTTTTTGGGCAACATATGCATAGCCCCTGAGGCATGATGTGCAGAGTCAAGATGAGGGGCCCTCAGGACACTAGCCATCTTCTTCTGATGTTCAGGAAGGTTTATGAAGATCTGAAATCACCCGGTATACTACATTTTAATTTCATATATCTTGGAAGATGGCTTCACAGTTTAATTTCATGTGCATGGACTGGTACCATATAGTTTAATGTCATGTGGTTATGATGACTACTCATAGATTAAGGTCATAGTGTTTATGTAGGGAGGGATCCATTATTAACTGACGGATAATCTGGCTAGGGTGTTCTAACATTCCTCAATCATTAGAGGGAAGGTAAGTGTGAGTTTTGACATTAGTGAATTTATGGACTAAGAGAAATTATATGGGTAATGGAAGCCATTGAGGCATACAGATGTAGGAAGGGACTCCCCGGAGGATGAATTTTCCTTCGATTGATGGTCGTCATACATGCTTCATATGCATAGCCACCGGGGAATGATGTGAATTGTCAAACAAATGTGTTTGTAGGACACTGGCCTTCCTCTTCTGATGTCCATGGAGGATTATGTGGTTCCATAATCACGAAAGACAGAGAGTTTTATGTATGGAAATGATGTGTTCGTGAATTCAAGAAACCCCTATGCTTTGATTTCCCATGGTGTTTTTGGTCAACCATTCATAGGAGGCACATTATATGGATGTGTGGGAGGTGCATGAGGAATTCCCCTTCTCATGGTATTGAATGGATGGATTTTTAGGTGGCAGAAGGGTAAAAAGTAAAATTTCATCATCCCGGCCCAAAAACATCATGGTGGGACCCTCAACTTTTAATGGGCGTAAGTGATGGTAGCAAAGGGACCGACCAGGAGGGTCGGGGCCATACCCCATTACTGAACCTGATCGGTGGTTTGGGGGTGAAAATACCATAGTATGAGCAAGTGGTCATGCACATTTTTCTTCCTAGGGACTCTACATAATAGTTGGCCACATAGGTTCTGGCTGCTTATGATGACATGTGGAGGAGTTGGCTGTGTATGATGGTATGCATAGGAGCTTTCTGTGAACTGTCTCTCACAAATGGGGTTCTTCTTTATTGTCTTTTGAATATGGGTGTTTATGAACCATATTATGTATATGGGTGTCTGCGTACTATCTTCCCCACATGTAAATTTGTGTACCATTCTTATAATATTTTTATCGGTTCACTGGTTGGCTGCGGAGGGACTTCTGAATACCATTTACATAGATGATTTCCGTGAAATCCTTTCAGCATATAGTTCATAGGATGGAATCTTGCGAACTACTTATGGTGTGGGAGAAATTTCTCCTGCACCCTATACAGTTTTAACCCTTTTTTCCCTTCCCAAATGTCTCTCTCTCTATTGTACCTTTGTCTCCATTTTTTCTATTCCCCTAGTCGTCCTTTTATTGAGTTCTAAGGAATCTATATCTACAGTACGCGGGACACATTTTCCAAAAGCCCATGGAAGAAATCTGTTTAGTAAAAGACTTGGTAAATCCAGGGCTTGAGGATATGTGGTATGCCTCAGCATATCCTCAAACACAAACCACATCATTAGCGATTATGGTATGTGGGGCGCACTTCCTTCAGATTATCACGAGAAAACATAGCACATGGAGGCTTAAGTTTTCAAGTGGAAATTCACCACGAACAACTTCATTTTCTAGACAACAACTCAAATATCAATGTGTCGTTAGTCATTCGCATACTGGTGGATTGCATTTTATGCCTTCTGTGAACCCTTCCAGGCAATTGGTACATGGTGAGGATGGATTCCTTTGAAAAAAATCTACCATTTTCTTCCCAGATATTCCATCCAACATTTATATCTTTGATTATCCCAACATGTAGAGTATTTTACTTCCCTTTGCATAATTTTTGGGACCCTACAAATTCCCCCCAACAAAATGGGTTCTGATCAGAATGTAGAGGAGGCAATTTCGATGTTGAAGTGGTCCCAACATGAATGACTAGAAAATGGTTTAATTTTTTTTAGAGCCAAGGGACTTAGCAAGTATAGTTCGACTATTGTTGGGGCTAAATTGAAAGCCCCAAAAACAATTTTCCCCATTAATTAATACCCTAATTGTTCCTAATCCTATTTGACACGGGCTTAGCGGGAATGATTTGTATTTTTTGTAGGCCGCCATTTTCTGGTTTTATACCTAACAATATTTATGATATATTTGATGGATAAGTGTTTTTAACGAACCAATACCTGAATCTTACCTATATTTTCCCATTGAGGATTTTTCCTCTAGAAAGTATGGAATCTACTTTTCTCTCTGGTAGTTCATTGTTCTTATAATCAAATCTAAACGGATTTTTTTGTTCAAACTGCTTTATAACTGATTTAAGGGGACATATCCCCAATTCAGGACCATTAGCCGTGAATATTCTAATATCTATTACATATGGATTATGGATTTTTAAAGACACATGATTTTTGGATTCATGATAGGCATGAGGCCTGGGATCCTCTATAGGCGTACAAAGTTAGGAAATGACACTCATATGGATGAATTTTTCATTGATTCAATGCCTTTTTAGGGCAATGTATGTCGAGACGACAGGGCATGATATGCATTGTCAAGACATGGTGTCCACTAGACATGGGCCTTCTTTCTCTGATGGAAATTTGGGATTTGAAATAGTTTGATTTTATTTTGAAAATGGCATCCACAGTGGGTGGTTGGCCTGAGAAGTGTAGTCTGAAGACATTTGGGACATTATTGTCAGCTTTGAGTGGGAAAATTTTCCTGAATTTTTCATTCATGCGTGAGGGAGATCTGTGAATGATCAAGTGAATTAAGAGACATTTTTTAGGTTCAGGGAACATGGGAAGAAGGTGGAACATAAGCCTTTATCCAGGTGTTTCTGAATCCGGGGGGTGTGACAAGATGTGGATGTCATTTGAGCATATGAAAGATATAAAATAATCTCGTAGGGACAAATTTCCCATTGATTGATAATCATTTTTTGTGGGAAACATATGCAGAGTCATCGGTAATGATATGAATAGTCAATAAAATGGTTTTCACAGGATGAAGGAGTCCCATTTCCAATGGCTATGGTTGATTTTGGTGATTGGGATTTTTTTGAACACTACTTGTGACCATCAATTAGGGGTGCCCTGGAGGATCAAAAGGGATCATTTTAACTGAACTTATTCCAGGAAACCCAAAAATAAGTGTGGGAACTATTATTTTTTATGAGGATCAACATCACACATTTGGATGGGATATGATTAGAATCCTCCAAATATATCAGAGACTAATAATTCATGAATGTTATGATATATCAAGAATATATGTGAGGATGAATTTGTAAATTTTGACTCTAAAGGCCCTTGAATTAGGAGGGATGGGATGCGGCTTGGATGTTTTTTGGCATACATGGATTGGAGAAGAATCTCTTAGGGACGAATTTGATTTTGTTTGACAACCGTTTTTTTGTGGGCAATGTATGAGGAGCTACCGGGGCATTATTTGAATTGTCAAGAAAAGGTGTCCATAGAACAATGGTCTTCCACCTCTGATGGCCTTGGAGGGATATGTAGATTCAATATCACCTAGATAACAAAGTTTGGAGAATATTTAGATTATATCCAAACATATGAATGGAATGTAGGCCGCAGTTTACTCATGGAATTGACATCCCATACGTAGAACTGACTCATACGTGGGGTGAGGCATTCTTTCCATCTTCTAGATACCTGGTTATTTAACATCACATGACTAGGAAATGGGGCTCATCCCAAGGGAGGAAATTATTACATTCCATTTAGGGTCCTGGTTCTAGGACCAAATTCCTTGACTATTTTTCTATAAGTTCGCACTGTATCTCTAGCTGGAATCCCTAAGCTCACATGAGAAATGCTCAGTGTGAGAAACAAAAGATTATGAGGACTATGGGTCATTGTTTAGAAATAGAAAAAACAGCATTAGAGGGAACTATTGGGATTAATCCATTGCTATGTAGTTAGGATTCATATAGTGACGATGATTTTACTGTCATAAAGATCTTAAACAGTTTCATTTTAATCGCAATAAAGATGTTCAGACATTCCATAGACGTGAGTGATGATAGTAGGTCTAAAAAATAGTCTCGTGCATAACTAAAATCAAGAGGGATGACATGGGTCTTGGAATCAGTTGGGCATAATGGGATATGAGAGTACTCAACCGGAGGTGAATTTTCCTTGGATTGGTGGCAGTTTTGTGGGAAATGTATACATGGACATCGGGGCATGATATGCATAGTCAAGCCATGGAGTCCACATGACAATGGACTTCCATATAAGATGGGCTTGGATGATTATGGGGACCCATGTTTTCCCACAGTATGAAGTGTGACGAATGGGAACGATGTGCCTGGGGATGTGAGAATACCTGGACCATGGTTAATTGTGAGCTATATGGAGCTTCCACATTAGTCTTACCCATATGTATAAGGGGAAGTAAGATCTTTTTTCTTCTCAAGGATGAGCGGCATGTGCTGAATAACATGATTCTGAGGACAGGTCCACACATAACTCTCGAAGAGTATCACAGTTTATTGACATGTGATATAACCATTCATAGACCTATCATACAAGTATGACCTATATATAGGATAAAAGGGATTTTTTTGCTGGTTTTTGGGCTTGGATTCCAAATCTGAGCATCAATATGTATCATATGAAGGAAAAAATAAGTACATGTGTAGTTTTGAAGGTTCCCAACAAGTTTTTTCTCGATGTTCTAGGGACACTTGAGGGAATTTTTTTATTTTTATTGATACAGGTGCAGGGCCTATAATATTCCACCATGTTTTATTTACATAAGGGAATCATCACCACTGATCCTAAGCTCATGTGATTTATACTTGGTGTGAGAAACAAGGAGTGGTTGTACAGTCTCCTTCGAAAATATGTGGAGGTAGAGAATATGATAGGGTAATTTTCTTTTCCATTATTAGTGGGGATGGGCCGATATGAAGGATCGAGACATCACTACGTATCCTATAAAGGAAAGAATAATGCCGCACATAGTTTTGTGGGAAACCCATACTGATTTGGCCTACTCCAAAGGGTAGGGGCACATTAATTATACCCATCAGAGTTTCTAGGTCAACCATGTTATCCCCATGTTGACTTTGATATGAGAATATCTACCACCAATCCTATTCTCTTGTTATCCCCCTGTTGACTATATGTGATAAATAGTGAGTGATAAGTGTTTCCTATACGAATATGGGTAGATAGGGGCATGATGCAGGCACTTTTCAATAGGTTCTAGGCCAATATTTAGGATCGAGGAGTCACTATGTGTCCCTTCCGGGAAAGAATAATGTCATACATAGTTCTGTGGGTTACTTGTACCGATTTGGCTGGGTCCAAAGGGTATGGGTCATTTCATTCTACCCATCATAGTTTTTAGGTCTACCCTATTATCCCACAGTTGACTTTCTTAAGAGAATACCTACCACCATACTTAAACTAACATGATTTATACACGATGTGAGAAACAATAAGTGATAAGGGTTTCCCCAAAAAATATTGTTAGATAGGGGGAGTGATTGAGGCATTTTTTCTTTGGGGGCTAGGCCAAGATTAAGGATTGAGGCATCACTATATATCCTGTTAGGGTAAGAATAAAGCCGCTTGTTTTTCTGTGAGAGATCATGAGGTTAATTATAATGTGATTAAAAAGTTTTATTCTATGTAGTTTAACATGTTACGGTGAGGACGTGAGTCTTAGTTTAACTCCATGTTTCAGGGACATGTTTTTTATGGTTTAACATCATGTGTAAAGTATTATGGATTATATTTTGTGGTCTTAGAGTTTAGATAATTATATGGGAGCATTTTATTTAACTCATAGTTTAAGGTCATAGATCATGTACAATAGCATTTTGAATCATTTTTAAATATATTTCAGTGTCTTAGATCTTGGACCATGAAATTTGCCGACATTTTTACTTGTAGTTTGGGGTCCTAGAGCTTGGACCATAGAATTTGGTGACACTTTTAATCATATTTTAGGGTTTTAGAGCTTGTACCGTAGAATTTGGCAACAATCTTACTCATAGTTTAGGTTAATAGACCTTGGACCTTGATATGGGGTCATGTGAATTATTTCATCAATAACTTTTCATTTTTAGGAGTCATGATGAGTTGTTCCTCAATAGATATCAGGGCGTACGTTATGTTGGACTAGACCCTATGTATAATGTCTGGTCCTTCACACTTTGGTTCATGTATTGGGGGCTTCTTCCTAAGTATCATTGCAGTTCTGAGGACCAACACCATTTCTTTTTTGAGAAAATATCTAAGAAGAACCATTTTTTGATGGCTTGTGCAATCCAATTATGGTAGATTCCCAAATGGATGGGTGTACGCAGCATTTTTTCATCTAGATATTCCAACTCGACAAACATTCTCTAGGAATTATCATCCATGGATAGTTAATTGTAAATGTTCACATGAAGTGATAGAAATTAAATTTCACTAGGTAACACTGCCCCTTCCCCAGATACTAGTGAGTTCGGGATTGCCTGGGTGGTCATGTGGGTCATGGTCCAATATGCCCATATACCATGGAAGCGCTTGTCAGAAAATGATTTCTAATCCTTATCAACTATATTTTGAAATATTTTCGAAAATGTTTTATTTAAAGACTGTATATGAATTTTTGCGGCCACATTGTAGTTGGAAAACCTTTTCGCTTTGATTCCAAAATATTGGTACATGTTTTCCAGCTTAGTAGAGTAGAAGTTGGTGTCGTTGTCCATCAATATTGTATGAGGGACACCAAAAATGGTGATCATGGTGGCCATTACAAAGCTGATGAAGTTTTTCTCCCCGACATCTTTAAATGGTATGACATCGGTCCATTTGGAATAGAAGTTGGACACCATGAGTATGAACATGAATTTTCTAGATGTGGCTGGAGGATATGGTCCCACAATATCCATCCACCAAGTGATGAATGGCCTACAGTTCATGGTAGTTTGCCAAAACTATGGGGGTAGGGGTATGAAATTAGCATGAAGTTGGCGGAAATGGAAGTTATTAGTGAATTTGGCACAATCATGTATCATGGTGGGAAACTGATAGCCATATCTCTGGATTTGGTGAGAGATCTTGGTCATTGATTGGTTCACTCCACAAGCTCCGACACTCACCTCTTTAGTTGAGAAAGATATTTATTCTCCATCCATGAACCTGATAAGGGCTCCATCTTTACCTGATTTGTATAGGACATTTCATTTGTTTATTCTATTTTATATGACAATGTAGACTATCCATCTTCTGAACAGGTCCCTTTTAGCCCTCTCTATTGAGAGTTCTCCATTCTGAAGGAAATTTTCAATGGGTGACATCCAACCGGTGGTATGACCTTAAAGATAGGCAATAGGATTAATTTCATCTGTTTCCTCTGTATTACTCTGGATGAATGGAAATACAATCTAGTAGTGGGCATATCTAATGACTATTTCATCCCGAACGGGATCAGCAAAAGTTGTGGCTACATTTGCAAAAGCATTGGCTTAAGTGTTTTGTGACCGGGGGTCATTAGTAAATGTTGTTATTGATGGGAAATCTTCCATTAGTGATCAAAAATGGTTCATAATAGGAAGTAATAATTATTTCTTTATAACAATTTCATCCTTGAATTGTTAGATGACTGGCTCCAAATCACATTTTATTTTTTTATATTTCGCATGTACATGGAGTTCCAATTCCAAGACTATAATGAGGGCTTGATATTACGCTTCATTATTTGTGCATACATCCTTAAGAAGGAAAGAGTAAGGAAAATGGCCTTTTGGGGAGAAATGATTATAACTCTTGGCCTTACTTTGTTGAGCTTGTGATCCTCCATCATTTTCCCTATTGGGACTCGAGAAGCACAGTTAAAGTACATATCCAATGCCGATGGTTTTCTTGAACGTAAAACACTTCTTCTCCTAGAATTTTAGTATCCAATGTTGTTGTATCTTCTAAGGGGGTTCTCAGTTAGGATTTTGGCTAACACCTATCCTTTAATGGCCTTCTGGGGCACATATCAAATGTCAAACAGTTGTAGGATGACTGAAAATCGTGACAGGTGCCCATTTAGCCTGAGGCAATTGAGGATTTATTTGAGTGGATATTAGTGAGAGACTTGGCTAACCTAATTATGATACAAGTAATGCATGTTCTTCTAAACTGTGAAGATTAGGTCTATGAAGTTCTTTTCAAAGGCTGAATACCAAATTTCAACAACAATCATTGTTTGATAGAGGTAGTAGAGGATGTTCTCTATTCCAGTGTCATTCTTCTACATGAGGAAGGTTCCTAATAACCATTCTAAGGAGATTACATATAAAATGAGTGGTCTCCCCAAGATCGGTGGCATGATAAATGGAATGCGTAGGAGGTATCTATTAAAACAATCAAATGATTCATGGAAATAATATCCCACACAAACGAAACTCCTTTCATCATGATCCTGGTGAAAGGTAATCATTTACCTGTGAGGATAGCTATGAATCATCGAATTTAGTTGAGGTTCCCTAGAAGACCTCTCAACTCGGTGAGGTTATGAGGTGGGGATGTGCCACGAATAAATTTTCACATCTATGGGTTGACTTGAATGTCGCGATGGCATACGAAGAAGCTGAATAATATTCCAAAGGTAACACCAATGGATTATTTAAGTGTATTTGTCTTTAAATAGTGCTATCACAATTTTTTGAAGATAGTTTGAAGATCAACAAGGGGGTTTAAGCATTGTCGTGATTTAACCATATGTTCTTCAACATAACACTAGACAAATTTTCCCAATATGGTGTTGAAGATTCGATGCATGGTGCACTGATATGTGGTGCCGATATTCTTTAGACCAAAGAGAATCACATTGTAATAGAACATTACCAAAGAGGCCCTAAAAGAGGTAGCATCTTCATCTCCTCGGGGCATCCAGATTTGGTTGTATCAATAATAATCATCCATTAAAGAGAGTTATTTATATTATACTGATGAATCGATCTACAATTTTGTGATCAGGACAAGGAAGTTGTCTTTTGGGAAATACAGATAATTTTTCTTGAATCCAATGCAGATTTTAATCTTCCCATTCTTATTTTTTATTGGGACTATGTTCACCAGCCATACCAGATATTGGGCATCCCGTATGAAGTTGTCTTTGATCAGCTTGTCAAAATGAGACTCTATTTTGGTAGCATACGTTGGTTGGGTCCTTCTGGGTGACTATTTATTGCCCAACTGTTCTTCTAGTACACCCAGATGAAGGGTAGTGAAATCAGGATCGAGGCCTTCATCTTTGTGTAATTCTAGGAAAACACATCTCGATTCATCTTTGTAAAAGAGTTGTATGCCTCCTGCTTCTTGAAAGGAATGTCCACACTAATCAAAGTGGGCCACGGGTCATCTAAAGTGCACAGATTTATCTCAATATGTTCATCGATTTTGGTGGAGACACCTTCTTCAAATGTAGGAGGGGAATCTTCATGGCCTTTTCATCTTTCCTCTTCATCATCATCTTCACTATCTTAGTCCTCTTTCTCTACTGATGGAGAGAGTATTTTTTATGCGAACTTCTCGATGTTGGAAAATAAATCGTCTTTTGCGTTACTGTGTGAGGGAAGGGTATTTTTATGTCCCCGGGATGTACTGGGGACATCTTCGATAGGGATTTTCTTAACAACATGGGAGTCATCATGATTTTCTTTGTCATTGAACTCGGTGGTCATAATAGTGACAATTCATACCATTGTGTCTGCATTTTGGATTGTGTTTATGTATTAATCTTGGTTGATGGGTAGTAAGTACTCTTCTCCAAGTTGTTGGAGGGGGTCGGTGGGAGCCATCTCCAATCCATTCGATGAATTTATCCGATCAACGTCATCATCTGAAAGATGTTTTTATTCTGGATTATATAACATTGCATCGATATAACAAGATTCACAAAACAAAAATGGGGACTTATCAGCGTGAAACATCCTGTTTCTCCCATTAATGCAATATTTGATGCACTGATGGTATGAGGAAGGAATTGTAGCATGCTGATGTAGCCAAGGCCTCCCAAAGAGGATGTTTAAGGACGTACATTGCCACACCGCTAGGAAGTCAGAGTCTGATATAAGATCTCTGAGCCAAGTTTTATTCTTGATTCTCCACCAATAGTTTCGGCTCACTTTTTCCATATCCTACTAGAGTTGTAGTGTTGGGTGTCAAGATTTCTTCATCATATCTATGACAACGAAGCATAGTAAGTGGGAGGAGGTTATGAATAGCGGTATTGTCAATGAAGATCCACTAAACATCAATTCCATTTTTCTTTCTAGACACATATAAGGGTTTGAAGTTCCCTTGCATGATGGAATCATCATGCATGTTTGTGAAGGTGATGATTGCGTGAAATTCATCAGGACTGGCCTTTGTCCGATAGACTTCAGCTGCTGCTACATAGTCATAGAAATCTTGGGGACTTAGTAAGGCTTCGATGAGTGCCTCCCTAAGATATGTGGATAGGACCAACACAACTAGGAATGACAGCTTTATGGATGTTGAAGTCAGCTGCTTTATAATATCAAATTTCTTTTCTACAGGTCATTGTTATCTGGCTCGGGGTTTCTCTTTTATAGTCAATTTATAGGATTGTGATTTGGAAGTAGACGGTTTGACCTATATAATAGGTGTCAACTGCGCTCCAGTCCTTTCCATGTTTGTCTTAACTTGTCCGCCTGTATACCTTGGGTGTTTCGATATTTTTTCTTCCACTAATGGATATTTCAAGATAACATTCCATGGATTTATTCCTATGGTGTTGATGGAGAGTTCATATTCTTGTTGTGTCTGTCAGAGGGAACATCTATGAGTTTCCACAATGTTAATGGTTTTACTTGTGGCATGGCCAGGAACATGACTCCTATCACGATCATGCCTTCCTGGAATCCTCTGGCCTTTGTGGCCCCTTCCTCCGAGCCCCCAGTTGGGTGAGGGGAATTTGGGTTCGTGGCCATAGACTTTATTAGAGAAGGATTATTGAAATTGAATGATGTTAATGGAGCCGAAGATCAATTTTTAATCCAAAACAATTTCTATCTGATTGTCTCCTTCTGATGGAACTGTTTGGCAGGGTGGTTCCCGTTGAACAGTTTGGCGGGGCGGTTCTCGTTGAACCATTTGTGGGGCGGTTCCCGTTTAACCATTGGGTGGGGTAGTGCATGTTGAACCATTTGGTGAGCCGTTTCCCATTGTACCGTTAGGTGGGTGGTTCCCATTGTACCATTTTTTGGGGTGGTCCCTATTGTACCCATACTGTTAGCATGAAGGCTAAATGTTTAAACAATGACATCGACATTGGTTTCATCCAATATTATTGCTATTGACTTCATCCCTTCTGGCCTTTTGAGTATCGCATGGCCGAGGAGGAGGGATGTGTTGTATTAGAATATTTTGGGGGAACATTTGTTTGTTTAAACTACACATATAGGATTTCATGGACTCAGTTATCATTATTCTAGGTCATCCAACTTTCAACCATTTTTTCATTCTTTTTTGTGATTGTTTTCCACTCCCCTACCACTTTTGAGTGTGAGGTGGAAGCATACACCACCTGTGCTTGTGGTGATGTAACATACCAGGTAAATAAAGAATATTACTTTTTCTTATTTACTAATTTTTGAATTAAATATTAATTTTACTTTAAAAGGGTTGGTATGTTCGATAGCGTACCCGATACGAAACAACGAGTTTTATTGAAATCTTATGTTCCACACTAATAATATATTATTATTTTAAATGGTAGTTAACTCCAAGCTGTTGTATTGTCAGGAATGAACAAAATGAACTAAAATATGATTTTATATAATTTTTAAATGTATTTACATTTATCCAATAAAATTTAGAGGCTTAACATGTGAATGAATCTAATTTTAAGAATAATTTACATTAAAAGGCTGATTTATCGCCTTTTAATGGAGAACACTTTTTAAATGATGTTTTGGAAACTTTAATACATTCTATATTACTAAATATAATCCTTCTTTAAAATGGGGACATCAAAATTTACATTGTGTTAATTTTTTGAATTTTTCCGATAAAGTTAATTTTTAATGAATAGTGAAAAAATTGTATTTTAATTCAAAAGTGCCTTGAAATCTAATTTATTTATATAGTTAGACTATCTTTTTAATTTGTTTTAAAGTGATATTAAATTTTTTTTTTCCATTTCTTCCAATGTTGGTCATTGTAATTAATTTCACTTTGAAATTGGACATAAACAATTATCAATCTTCTGATAGTTATTGTTTCTTAAAAACATGCTATTTGTTTTGATAATGGGAATTAATTTTAAAATTAATTAATTAGACTTCTATATTTTTAATTTGTAAAAATAGACATCATTTTTGAATTCAGAATATCAAATATGTCTTAGACTGAATTTTTGGTATTTTTCAGAAAAAACATCAATTTTTTGTGAATGGTGAAACCACATAATGGTGGTTAAAGAATTGAATTTTTTCATTTAAATGAAATTTTAACACTTCTCTATATTTAATTTCAAAAATCTGACATACATGGTTGTTATAAAAAAGTAAAATGTTGTCAATAAGATGACATTAATTTTTGGTGAATAGTAACTTTTGACTTTTACTTACCGCAGTTAAAGGTAAATATGGTAAATCAAGGTAAAATGAATATTATAATAATTTAAAATTCCCTTAAAACATGTCCAAACCTTATTGGTTGAGTCATTTACGACCATGGGAATATTTTGGTCGATTTTGGGACCCCATTGAGCCACTTGGTAGTGATAATGACAATTTAGATTAATTAACTTAAAGTCATGACAAAAACGTCAAAAGAAAATATCTTTTAGTAAACTAATTTTTAGAAGGGGTTATATAAATTATCATTTCGACTATAAACATTCATTAGAAAACTGAAAATTTTTCCTACATCATGATATTTGTTTTATAATTTATAGACATCAAATAAATTAAATTATTTATGATACGATAATGATGCAATATTTACCTCATTAATAAATGATTTAAATAAATAAGATTATAAAGATTAAAATATTATCCAAAACCTATTCAATTCCAATTGGATTATTTTATTTCAACCTTTAGTCATCTTATCTTTGAATATAATTATTTTTTGACCACTATAAACCGAATATAATTATATAATAAAATAATTTTTTCACACATTCCTAAAGAGCCCCTCCTCCCCTTTATAAAAGGAGTCACCTTATATCAAATTACTCACACCATGAAAGCCTTTTGGATCATCCAAACTATGCAAAATTAAGCTCCCTACATCCCTATACTCCTCCTAGAAGACTTACCTTAGGCAGAAGGCACTTCAAAAAGTCATTTGGTTCAAACCAAAGGAAGTTACCAAAACTAAAGGTAACTGTTTCTCTTAATTTGTTTTCATTTATTTTACTTCTCCAACCATAAAACTCATATTATTCATTTCATTTGTAACAAAACCAGTATCCTAAATATACAATTATGTTTTTATGAGATGTATTTTAACTACACATACAGACACCTCTATCGAATGGATGATGAATATAAGGTTTCTGTAGATGGAAAACTAACGCCTCATGAAATGATGATTGTTCAAATATCTCCAACCACATATCATGGAGGCCAATATGGTGACACAATATTTATATATGATATATATTATGTTTATTATTTCTTTATTCTTCTGTATTTTCCATTTATAGCATGCCTTTATGGTTTCCATAGTTGGTAAATACGATAATCTCTTTTGAGAAAGCGCGGACTACCGCCCACTCAAAGTGACATGACCCATTAAAGCCTCATGTGGGATGTATAAAGGATAGTGTTAATGATATTATATATGATTTTATACTTGAATTAATATATACCTATGTATAATTATTTCTTAATTCCATTAAAATAATAAATATAAATGAAAGTAGCGTTCATGCGTACGTACGACTTACCGTCTCCATGAACGGTGCATTTCATTTCTTACGTCCAAATGTTATGTACTATTATAAATACATGTAAATACTTGATATATATGATATATATTATATCTAAATCATGAACACCATTCTGGATACAATGGACTATTGACCACATGGAAAACATGTAAATATAAGGTGTTCATTTTTTTACTCAAGTACCAAAATCGACAAAAAACCATTATAAAAATAAATGATTACATAATTATTATAACAAGGTAATAACTAATATAAGATGGATAATAAACCATAGAAAAATATTCTTAAGTAATTATAAATTAACATTATTTTTTAATTCAGGAGATTAAATAACGAACAGGTCATGTCGGACAATGAGGTAAGGGATTTCTTATCTCACTTTTAATTTCATGAGATTTCAATTGTTCGCCACTTTTTTATTGAATGTGGTGTATTTTTTACTACCTTTTGATATATATTATGATTATTATCATTATATTCATGGTATTATTTGATTCATTTAATGGTTATTAACATTTGGTCATACGACTCGATTGATTACAACGTGGTGAGGGGTTTTGGTGAGGGGTTTTCATCTAAATTTTTATCTCCGTGAGATTCATGATATATTTTCCACTACTTTCTTTTTGTGGTGGATGTACTTCCCATTATTGTATTATTTGTGTAAGATAATTTAATTTTTGGGTATTTTCATCTATATTGTATGATCCTTCTTTCATGTTTCATATGTTTTGTAAGTTACCAAATCGGTAAGGGAACCTTTCACCCTCCTCTTTTTAAAAGACATATATTTTTATGTCTTTTAATTTTCATATTATTATGTTGGGATATGGAATTCTATATCCTTATTGATTCAAAATATATTTCCAAGTGATGAGATACCATTTTTGTCTCATCAACTCATTTTTTGATTTATAATGTGACGTCGTTAGGCTGTCAAATTTTTACAATGGAACTTCTTAACCAAATTTTGATTTCTATGGGTTCAACTTCTACTTATCGAATATGTCATCCTATGAATATGTTTTAATGACCTCTGATTATTTTACACTTAATATCCACTTATATTGGGTTTATTTATATTTTTCACACATAATTATGAGATTGGTTTATCTTTAATTTAAGGATACCATCTTTATGATAGATTTCATCTCAATTTACATTCCATTGAGACTTCATTTTTTTTATGCGCCAATTCAATTTTATATGGTATATATACTATACTTTGGCATATTATATCCTGAATCCCTTTATTCTCATGATATTATAATGTTTTGATTAAATATTATTCCACAATTATTTGTATTCAATCATCTCTCATTTTGTTAAAAAATCTTTAACTAAAGTATCATTTTAAATATTTTAAATATTTATTCTTCTAAATCATTATCATTAATTTCTAGGTTTTAAAAATGGTTTTAAGGATTTATTTCAATGGGAATAATTGTTTTAAAATGTTAATTCCTTTGAAAGCTTCAATGTGGTATGGGACACATTGATTCAAAAAAATCTCTTCATTAAATGGTTTTGAAAATTGTTTGATAACCCCTTGATTTTTTCAATATCTTGAAATGATATTTTCTGATTGAAAATGAAATGTTAATAGTGAAATCTTTATATTTTCAATATTTTAGGTGCTATGATTTTATAATGGTACTTGGATATTTGACGGGTGGTTACGTGATTCACCAAATGACGGGTGGTGTCATGAAAACCAGAATGGGTGGTTATGTTATAACCTCCAATGCATTGGGTATGGAAGTCCACCGTATGGATATTCGATTTAGTGATATGTTTGGAAGTCGGCCGTATGGTTATTCTATTTAAGTATGTTTATGTCCCAAGTTACATTTATATGTTATGTGTTCTTTATATGGATTTTATGATAATCGTTTGGTTACAAAAGGGTATGTAATGATCTTTTATTCAGTGAAGAATATTTACTACTTCATAAAGGTGAAAAGTATCAATATTGTTAAAGTATTCATGGGTTTCATTTTGTTTTGAAAAACATTTAGTTTTCCTTCATTGTGTATCCCTTACAAAGCTTTTTATGCTCATCCCATGTTTTTTTTAAAAAAAATTCACAGGACATAATGTAGAATACGGTCAAGGGTGGGATCAAGGAAAAGTCAGGTTGTCTAAAACATGGAACTACACATGAATCTTTGTTTTCAAGTGCTCATGTTTTGTAAAAAAATTGGTCAACGAGCCTGTACCCGAGTGGTAAGGGCGCCTGATTGGCATCCAAGAGTCCCAGGTTCAAAACCGGGGGAGGAAAATATGTGTGGGACTGTAGCAGTACTGTAGCAGTCACTGTAGTAGTTATTGTAGCAGTTACTATTCAGTACTATAGCAGCTGGAACTATTCTACCGATTTGGGCATTCGGGCCACCAGTTTTGGCCTACGGGTCTCAAGGGCCTTCAGATCATCAAAGGCCTTCAGGAATCAGGGCCTTCGGGTTACATAGACCATGGTGTATCCCAGTTCACCTAGAACATGCCCCATAAGAGGATCAGAGCAACAGAAGTAGCATCCACCAGATGCAGAGCTAACCGGATTGGATGAATGAGAGCGTATGGCAGCCACCATCGGGACCAGGCACAATGCATCTTTGTACGGGGCAATGCTAGCCGATCAGCAATGCAAGGTGGGGAGATAAGGCTATCAATGATTCAAGAAGTTGGGGAGGGGAAGTTATTTTGGGCTGGGCCTATGGGTCATGTAATGGGCATGGTATGTCTCTGGGCCTTCGGTTTATGTATTGCAGGTTATGTATTGCGGGTCAGGTCGGGCCTTGTGCCTTAGGCCTACGGGTCGTGTACGGGTTCCCCTTCAATAATTAAAAGGGGGATTATCAATAATAATATAAAAAGAAGGCCTTCGCGCCATTCAATTTTTAAAAAAATGGATACTGTGTAGAAGTGTCTACTTTGGAAATATTTTGAGATGTAAAAGTAATGCCCTAATTCTGTAAAACTCTAAACCTGCAAAGATCCTCAATGTGAATTATTAATTTAATTAAATATTAATTAAGGTTTAAGGTCATGTCCTTATAGTTGGTATCATACGTCGGTTGAGATAACATTAAAGGCTAGGGTATTCTTTAAGCAGAATTGACATTACCATGATGGTTAGGATTTCAGAAAGAGTAATAGTTTTTTAGATAAAGTGAATGAGTATAAGATAACATGAATAAGTATATCATAGTGTTTACCCTTGTTGAATCTAATATTTTCATATATTTTATACTTCAAATCATTGTTTATAATCCCACCATAGTGTTATTGAATGGGTAATTGTCATGTTTTTAGGTTTTAGTGTTATTTTGAACCCAAATGTGAAAACGACTAATTCTAGATTTTTTACAGAATTTTATGTCAGGGGTATTTTGGGTATTTCAGGAAATATAAAATTACAACTTTTCTGATTCAAATTTTTTATAATCCTTATTTTATTTACCTCATATTTGTCTTCTGGCCCAGGAGCTGATTCGGTCATCTAAGGGTCTAAAAATTCATTGAAGATGTGAATTTTTCTGGGCGGACAGCGTGGACCCACCCAATGTAACGGACATCAAACACGGCCTACACATATCTAAATGAGGTTTTTCTACTTGGGATACCTCGAGGACAGATATTTACATCTCTGCAATAAATTTGGTGGATGTTGGAGGTCATTAAGGAGGCTATTTAATGATATACTTTTGGATGAACCTTCCTAGAAGCTCTGTCCAGAAATAGAAATCGAGAATGAAAAATTCATAACTCCTATATCTCGTTTCCAATATAGCTGAAATTTTGAGGAGAGATGGCCAAGTTATTTATGAACAACATTCAGGATGGGTGGAACACGTGAATATGTCATTAAATGGTTCTACAACAGGTCGACATTTGAGGGAAAATGTTTCCTATAAAAGGAGGAGAGCTCCTCCTCCTCAAAACATCCCATTCTCCATCAAATCCTTCAAGGCACCAAGGAATAGATCTAGACAAAGGGAGGCCAGCCACAAATTTTCCCTATTTCATTTATTTTCTTTATTTTAGTTTTAGTTTTCATTTTTAAATTAAATTTCTAAAAAAATCATGCATTGTTTTTATTTTTGTGTCCACCCATCCTCCCTATTTTCTTTTTCATCTTTTCTCCTTTTCTTCTTTTATTCTTCTCATATTCTCCACCGTGACCTATTAGCCTCAAATATGAGGGGTTAACCTGAGACTTGGCTCGGGGAGGTATGTGGAAATGTTAATTATTTTTTTCTTAAATTCCTATGTTTTATTAAGATTGTGATGAGTAAGAGTGATGTGCATGGGTGTGGCGATCGTCCACCACGACACTGATCTCAAACTCATTTCTATTCTTTTATTAAATATTTTCCCTCCCATCTACTGGATACAAGCTCTTCATATTATGGAGTTGAGCCATTTAGTGGTTGAAATGGCATACGATGGAGCCAGGTCTTGGAATATGACACACTCTCGATCGAGGTGTGCCATCAACCTTGATTATAGGAGGAGGTGAAGTTAATATTGCAAAATGCATTCAAGATTTTACACCAATAAATATAAGAATAGTAATTCATGAATGAGATATCATAATTGAATTATCAAACATAATTTAAATACCAACATGGATAATGATGAAACCCACAAACCAACCCATAAAGGCCATGTTCTTTCTCAATTAATTGCATTTTGTCTTTTCGTGTATGTTTTATCATTTATTTTAATTAATTTGTTTTCCATTACTATATAATATAAAAACTCAAAAAAGAAGTAGTGTAGTTAAATTATATTAAGTAAGTAAACGATTGAGAAAGCTCCTCAAGTGAGATGACCCTTGTCAGCCTCAATGCTACACTTGGAAAAATTAAATTGCTTTTGCCACGCCCTACGACAGGCGTGCATCAAACTGGCGCCATTTCCAGGGAGCTCATCAGTTGTTTACTTTACTTTTTATTTTTTTAAATTTTAGATTGCTTTCATTATTATTATTTTTTAAACTAAAAAAAACTTTTTTCCACGATCTATTCAAATTCAAATTATTCTTCATGGAATAATTACTCACAGGTTTAGGAGGAAGAAACTGACTACACTGAGGAGGCCCTCCAATGAAGAGCTGATGTGCTGATGATAGCGGTCAAGCAAGTGGAAAGATGCATAAGAACATGGTTCTCATTGGATGATTTGATGGCTATGGTCGATGAACTCCAAGATAACTTAAAAATATTCAAGACCAATAAGGAAGTTCCACTAGTCTTTCTTGATTTCACTAAAGACATCCATGATATTGAATCCAAACATGAGGTGGAGGAGCCCGACTACCTACCTCCATCCAGTGAAGATCAACTCGAAGAGGCACATTCAATTGAAGATGAGATTAAAGTCGAACTGACTCCGGGAGATGATACAATCTTAAACTCAAACTCTTTAAATTTTATTGAAAATAGTTTGAGTATCACCCCTAATAGTTTTGAATTTTCAGATTCAGCCACTTTATATTATTCCTTGGAGGATAATGAGGGAAAAAAATTGCACATTTTGAGGAACATTTAAAGCTCCCTGAACACACTGAATTTTTACTAGGTGGAGCACAAGAAGGGAAAGGGAATGTTTCACAAGTAGCAACAAATGAAGAAGAGGTTCCCTACTTCATCCAACCCCCGCCATGCAAGATGTACCAAATTGTGAAGGGGAGGATATGGTATAATCTATATATGGAGTCCTCCTCAACAGGAACAGAGATCTTCAATCTGGGAAGAACCATATGTAGTGGATAAAATCAAAGAAGCTTCATCCACCAACAGATTAAGGATAAAAGCTGGTACTTCCCTCTAGAGGCAGTAAAAGATTCCAGGGCCCACTTGGGGGGTCATACCAAGATTTATCCTTTACATTCTTTAACGTAATTTAATTTTCAATATTAGGAATTTAGATTTCAAATTTAGCATTATGAAATAGTCTACCATGTGCCCCCCTCCCTCTTTTAATTTTGAACTTAAATTAAATGATCCTTGTGATTAATTGAGTAATTTTTCTTGTGTAGGATCATGAATGCAAAAGGAAGCCCAGAGAATTAGAGGAAGAGGACCACATCATTATTTCAAAAGGGAGTTAGCTTTTTACGATTATCATTTAAACTCCTTTAATTTTTTGGTCTAAAACATATTTTGATCTTTAATGAATATTCTTATCACTTTTCACACATCAATTGATTTTTAAAGTGTTGAAATGATTTTTTAAATAATGGATTTTAAATGATTGTTGATATGAATTATTTTCCCATGAAATGGATTTTCATGCATTTTATTCAGTTTGACTAATTTTTTAAATCCATGCCCATGAAACACTGACTCAGAATATTTTTTCCAATCATGGGAGGTATTCTAAACCAATTTTACATATTCTTCCTAATACCCACACTTTTTTGAGGGAAACTTGAATTTTGTGTGAGAACAAAAATTTGTGAATAATTCTCTTTCGTAGCATTGGATTTCTTGGAATGTATTTGAAATGATTGAGGCATCTCTTTGGATAGCCACATTTTATCCTTAGACCCACCTTTACATTTATCCTCTATAAGCCCTTAGATGCCATGAATTTCCTTATAGGTTTAAAGCCACATTACAAGCCAATTTTTCCTTACCTACCCGCACATTTAGTATTTTTGAATGGATATTTCAAGTTTGAGTGTGGGGGAAGGGCCTTTCGTGTGCTTTCATTGGGATGTGTACCATTTATGGGTAGTGTGAAGTGTGTGTCAATATTTTGGGCTATGGAAAATAAGAGAATTGGTAATCTTTCATCTTTTCATTGTGGTTTATTTCTTTCATCCATTTCTCCTTCAAAAAAAAATAGAGATAAGTTTGAATTCATCATTGTACATTCTGTTATGACTCATGTCCCTCTCAAAAATCAAGGGCATGAATTCTCATTAATTCATTGTATTCAATTTTCAGTTTATCCTCCATAAAAAAAGAAAAAAAAATAAAGTTGTGCCTTTCTGGAGCTTTGAAAAAAAAGGGAGAACATAGATGATATCATTCATTATAACCACTTATTGGCTCATGTACAATGTCATAAAAGGGGGTGGTGTAGTTTTTTTTCACATTTTCAAGTGGGACTGAGAGAGGAATTACCTGTGTTTTCCCTCGATTTTATCATGCATTGTACTTAAAAGTCCAACCTCCTCTTCCTAACCTGGAAAGTTTTTCAATAATTTCCCCACCAATCCTAAGCCACAGAATCATTTGAAACGTTAACTAAAGACCTCATGATTAAATTCATTTTTATGTTTCACACTGTGGAGAAATGAGAATTTTTAAAAACCTATGGTGATACATACGATTTTCAAGTAGGAGTATAACTCTAGATTCAATTTCTCTTGATTGAAGAGTGACATAAAATTCAATGTGAGGTAGGTTTTGATTGGGACATGGATTGATTTATGAGGTTGAACAAATTTTAATTATTTAAATGAAAATGAGAGAATTATTATTCATATATGAGACATGATGGATTTATATTTTGGATAAAATCATTGATATTTTCTCATTTTTTTATTGTTGTGTGGATTGGGATTTGGATGTAAGATTATTGGACAGGACAGCAATGTTTAAGTGTGGGGGAGTGATGAATCTCATATTTTCATAAATTTTATACTGTAAATCAACGTTTATAATCCCACCATAGTGTTATTTAATGGGTAATTTTCATGTTTTTAGGTTTTAGTGTTATTTTGAACACAAATGTGAAAAATGACTAATTCTGGATTTTTTACAGAATTTTACGTCAGGGGTATTTTGGTCATTTCAGGAAAAATAAAATTCCAAATTTTCTGATTAAAATTTTATTAGGATCATTATTTTATTTTCTTGTTTTTTTTCTTCTGTCCCATGAGCTGATTCGGTCATCTAAAGGGTCTAAAAATTCATTGAAGATGAGAATTTTTCGGGGCGGACAGCGTGGACCCATCCAACGCAACAGACATCAAACTAGACCTACACTTATCTAAATGATGTTTTCCACCTAGGATACCATGAGGCCATATAGGTACGTCTCTAAAATAAATTTGGTGTATGTTTGAGGTCATTAAGGAGGCTATTTAACGACATACCTTTGGAGGAACCTTCCTGGATGCTTCGTCCAGAAACAGAAACCGAGAATGACAAATTCATAAAACCTACATCGTGTTACCAATATAGCTGCAATTTTTAGGAGAGACGGCCAAGATATTTATGAACAATATTTATGAAGGGTGGAATGCATGAAGACGTCATTAAAGGGGTCTACAACGCGTTGATATTTGAGGGTAAAATTCTTCATATAAAAGGAGTAGAGTTCCTCCTCCTCAAAACATCCCATTATCCATCCATTCTTTCAAGGAATCAAAGAAGAGATCTCCACCGAGGGAGGCCGACCACAAATCTTCCCAATTTCATTTATTTTCAATATTTTAGTTTTATTTTTCATTTGTAATTTAGATTTCTAATAAAATTCATGCTTTGTTTTTATTTTTGTGTCCACCCATCCTCCCTGCTTTCTTCTTCATCTATTCTCATTTTCATCTTTTATTCTTCTCATATTCTCCACCGTGACCTATTATCCTCAAATATGAGGGGTTAACTCGAGACTTGGCCCAGGGGAGGTATGTGGAAATTTTAATTATTTTGTTCTTAAATTCCTATGTTTTATTATGTTTGTGATGAGTAAGAGTGATGTGCACGGGTGTGGAAATCGTCCACCACGACACTGATCTCAAACTATTTTCTATTCTTTTATTAAATATTTCCCCTCCCTTCTACTGGATACAAGCTCTTTATATGATGGAGTTGATCAATTCAGTGGTTGAAATGACATACGATTGAACCAGGTCTTGGAAGATGACACACTCTCGATCGAGGTGTGCCTTCAACCTTGATTATAGGAGGAGGTGAAGTTAAGATTGAAAAATGCATTCAATATTTCACACCAATAAATAAAAGAATAGTAATTCATGAATGAGATCTCATAATTGAATAATAAAACTTACTTTAAATACCAACAAGGAGAATGATGAAACCCACAAACCAACCCATAATGGCCATGTTCTTTCTCAATTAATTGCATTTTGTCCATTCATGTAAGTTTTATCATTTATTTTAATTTAATTGTTTTCCATTAATAGATAATATAAAAACTCCAAAAATAAGTAGTTTAGTTAAATTATATTAAGTAAGTAAATGATTGAGAAAGCTCCTCATGTGAGACGACCCTTGTCAGCCTCTATGCTGCACTAAGATAAATTAAATTTCTTTTGACACGCCCTACGATAAGCATGTGTCAAACCTCCTCATAAGATATTATATGATGATTTTACTGATATACTCACACTGAACTTTTTTTAGTAAATGGATGGATCTAGCAGGTACAAAGTAAGAGTGGATGTGAAGAAAACTGTGATGGTATTCTTAATGAGAAACTGAATGATATGGGAGCTGCAATGAGAACAATTGTGGTTATTATCAACCAACTATCTGGATTCATGATTGACCACCTAAACATTAGTGATCTTTATAAGGAATAATATATGCGACAAACAGATCCCTACAGAAGTTCAGGTAATAATCATAAAGGTATGTGTGTCCAAAAACCTATGTGTCAAAGATG
Organism: Viscum album; assembly: GCA_963277665.1. NCBI lineage: Eukaryota > Viridiplantae > Streptophyta > Magnoliopsida > Santalales > Viscaceae > Viscum > Viscum album. Next base: position 398,065,570 of record OY728161.1, read on the forward strand.
TGGAAAGAAACACCTAGGAAAATGTTTCAAAGGGACAGAAAGATGATATAGATGTGGAAATGAAGGTCATAAATCAATAAACTTCCATGGAAAAAGGAAGCATCTAGTTGACCCTATGAAAGGGAAAAAAGTCCTTTCAGAGGGATCAATTGAATGTTTTAAATGTGGTGTTCATGGTCATTATGAAAACACATGTCCTAAGAATAATTTTTGGGAATGGGATCACCAGTATCATACAAATATTTGTTTACCAATACCTAATGCCATTCCGATTGAGGATGGAGAAACTGACAATGACCAATGAAAGGTATGGATTATTTCTTAAACATATGTTTTCCTATTGTTGAAATATTAGAATATGATTCATGATTTTGTTTGTAGGAATGAATTAGTTCAGAATAAGATGTAAAGGAATGGTTAATGGATCATGAATAATGTTGAATGAGTAAGAAGTCAACATATAAGGGATTCAAGAGTTATGGTAGATCATAGGATGTTCAAATTCTTAAAAGTAATAAGGCTCTTTGGATGATGAGATTACATTAGAAGATTTTTTATAGTATGTGAAAATATAATGTTTGATATATGAAAATTTTATTCAAGGAATAATTATCTTTTCTTTTGTGGATATAGTTATAAAGAACTATTTGGGTTTATATGATCCATGAATTTGAGGAAATTACCAGTTAATACTATTTGGGATGCAAAACGAATGATATTAGATAACATTTTTGGTTAAACTATGTTATGGTTATTTTTTAATGAATTTATCTTTTTTTGGGGAATCATTTAAAATTATATAGTTTTTTAAAAAGGACGAAAAATAGACTGTGTGATAACCCATTGCGTCAGATGATGTTGCGGGAATCGAACCCACAACCAAAGTGCGACCGATATTTATTTACTACCACTGGACTACGTGAAGTCCCTAGTTGTTATGACATATTCTTTTTAGTTAGATGATCTTATGAATTGATAATAAATGATTTTGGGTTATTTATGGAAATGATTAACCTATCATGGAGGATATGTGATTTGGTTAATTACTTTTCAATATGAGACTTTTAGAGTAACTGATGTTATTTGGAGAAAAATGATAAAGTTTATCTTGGATGTCTATGTGATAAAATCCTTCAGTGATTTGGGTTTCAATATTAGTTTGGATTACTTTGATTAATTTTATGGATAACGTTTTGTTGAATGGCCTTTGATGAACGTTGGGTTTTTTGGACAAATTTTGATGATTAAGTGTAGTTTTTCATTTCGTAAAAGATTATCTTTTGGGGATTATCTGATCTTGTACTAACCATTTTGGTTTTGGATAAGGTCTAATGACATGGGAAATATATAGTTCATATTTATTGGATTAGGGGAATATCTCGATTTTGATTATAGTGCTCTTAATGCGAACAAGTCATCCTAAATACTCATCTTTTTGTGAAAATAAGAGTTTGTGTAAGAAATCTAGTAAGAGATGAAAGTATACATGAAAGGTAAGTATGTTTCTATATGATTTAGTTAATCTCATACATCAATTCATCAATGAAAAGTATCTTGAAACAAAAAAAAGGATGTCTGTTATCTTTTCCTACTGGGTAATTAAATACCGTTTACACACATCATAAGTTTGTGATTTTCTTGTGGTTAACTTTCTCCTAATAATGTTCCCTATCACTCTCCATCAGAACATGACCCTTTGGTTTCTCCTCCATATCCATGTTTTCAAGGAATATTAGTATGGGTTAACTCGGGTGACCATTGTACTTATCATTCTTTCTTTTAATGTGATAGTCTTACTAACTCTTTTTTTCCGAGATGGGACTTTCAATAATGTTTCCGAGCCCAAATTTTAAAATCGCAAGGACGCAATTCCCAAAAGGGGGAAGGATGTAACATCGCAGGTAAATGAAAAATATTTTCTTGTCATATTTATTAATTTTTGTATTAAATATAAACTTTACATTAGCTGTCGCTATGTTCGATAGCATACCCGGTACGCAACAACTGGTTTCTTTGAAATCTTACGTTTCACACTTATAAAATATTATTATTTTAAACTGTAGTTAACTTCTATCTGTTTTATTGGATGGAATGGACGAAACTAACTACAATAAGATTATACATGTTTTCTAAATGTATTTACATTTATCCAATAAAAGTAAGAGGCTTAAAATTAAATGAATCTAATTTTAAGCATAATTTACATTAAAAGGCCGATTTATCGCCTTTTAGTGGAGAACCATTTTAAATATAATTCTGGTCACTTTAATACAATCTTTATGACCAAATTAAATCCTTCTTTATAATGAGGACATAAATATTTACTTTGTGTAAATTTTTGTAATTTTTCAGATAAAGTTCATTTTTAATGAATAGTGAAAAATATTGTATTCTAATTCAAAAGTGCCATTAAATCTAATTTATTTATATGATTAGAATATATTTTTAATTGGATTTAATTTAAAATTAAAATATATTTTTACCATTTAATCCAATTTTGGTCATTGTAATTAATTTCACTTTGAAATTGGACAGAAACAAGTATTAATATTTTGATTGTTATTGTTTCTTAAAAACACGCTATTTTTTATGATAACTGGAATTAATTTTAAAATTAGTTAAAGTCACTTCTATGTTTTGAATTTGAAAAATTTGAAATCATTTTTTAATTCAGAATATAATATATATCTTAGGCTGAATGTTTTGTATTTTTCTAAAAAACATCAATTTTTGATGAATAGTGAACATAGTTTTAGTTAAAAAACTGACTTTTTCATTTAAATAAAATTTTACCACTTCTATGAAATGATTTTTGAAAATACGACATACATGTTTGTTATAAAAAAGTAAAATTTGGTTCAATATGATGAATTTTTTGGTGAATAGTTACTTTTGACTTTTATTTACCGCGGTTAAAGGTAAATAAAGAAATTCAAGGTAAAATGAATATTATAATAATTCAAAATTACCTTAACACTTGTCCAAAACTTATTGGTCGAGTCATTAACGACCATGGGCATCTTTGGGTCAATTTTAGGACCCCATTGAACCACATGGTAGTGATAATGACATTTTAGATTAATTAACATAAAGTAAAGACAAAAATGACCGAAGCAAATATCTTTTAGTAAATTAATATTTTGAAGGGGTTATATAAATTATAATTTAGACTATAAATAGTCATTATAAATCTAAAAATATTTACTACATCATGTTATTTTTTTATAATTTTTAGACATCAAATAAATGATATTAATTATCACACAATAATGATGTAGTATTTACCTCGTTAACAAATGATTTAAATAAATAAGACTATAATGATTAAAATACTATCCAAAACCTGTCCAATTCCTATTGGATGATTTTATTTCGACCTTTAGTCATCATATATTATAATATAATTAATTTTGGACCATTTGAAACCGAATATAATTATATAATAAAATAATGTTCTCACACTTTCCTAAAGAGCCCCTCCTCCCCCTTATTAAAGGAGACCAATTCTAACCAATTCCTCACACCTATCAAGCCTTTTGGCTCATAAAAACACTGACCAATTAAGCTCCCTAAATTTCTCTAATCCTCCTAGAAGCCATAATTTAGGTAGAAGGAACTTCCAGAAGTCATTTGGTTCAAACCAAAGGGAGTTACCCAAATTAAAGGTAACTATTTCCACTAATTTGTTATCTTTAAATTTACTTCTCCAACCCCTAAAATCTTTTTATTCATTTCTTTTGTTACAAAACCAGTATCCTCAATATAATAGGATGTTTTTATGGGATGGGTTATAACTAAACATACACATACCTCTATCTAATGGATGTAGAACATAATGTATTTGTGGATGGGAAACTAACGCCTCACGAAACGATGATTGTTCAAATATCTCAAACCGCCTCTCATGGTGGATATTATAATGGGACATTATTTATATATGAAATATATTATGTTTATGTTTTCATTATGTTTCTGTATTTTCCATTTATATCATGCCTTTATGGTTTACGTAGTGGGTAAATACGATAATCTCATTTGAGGAAGCACGGACTACAGCCCCCTCAAAGTTATGTGACTCATTAATTCCTTATGTGTGATGTATAAAGAATAGATTTAATCATATTATATATGATATTATACTATAATTATAGTATACATATGTATCATTCTGTTTTAATTCCATTAAAATAAGAAATAGAAATGAAAGTAGCGTTCATGCGTACGTACGGCTTACCGTCTCTATGAACGATGCATTTCATTTCTTACCTCCAAATGTTATGTACTATAATAAATACATGTATATACTGGATATATATGATATATATGATATCTAAATCATGAACACCATTCTGGATATAATGGACTATTGACCATATGGACAACATATAAATATAAGGTCTTCATGTTTTTTACTCAAGTACCAAATATCTACAAAACGACCATTATTAACAAAAATGATTACATAATGTTTATAACAAGGTAATAAGTAGTATAAAATAAATAATAAACCTTAAAAAAGGATATTAATCACCTATAAATTAACATTAGTTTATTATTCAGGAGATTAATGAACGAATGGGTCAAGTTGGACAATGATGTAAGGGATTTCTTATCTCACTTTTTATTCTGCGAGATTTCCATTGTTCGCCACTTATTTATTGCATGTGGTTCATTGTGTACTTACTTTTGATATATGTTATCATGATTATAATTATATTGATGGAATTATGTGATTATTTTGGGGGTTATTAACTTTGGTTCATACGACACGATTGATTACAACAAGGTAAGGGGTTTTCATCTCACTTTTTATCGCTGTGAGATTCATGCTATATATACCACTACTTCCTTTTGTGTGGTGTATATACTGACCATGATTATATTCTTTGTATAATATACTTTAATTTATGGGTATTTACATCTTCATTGTATGATCATTCTTTCATGTGGCATATGTTCTGTAAGTTACCAAATCGACAAAGGAAACATTCACCCTCCTCTTTTTAAAATAATTCTTTTTTGTTATGTCTTTTAATTTACATATTATTATGTTGGGATATGTTCTTCTATATCTTTATTGATGTAAATTTCTTTTCCAAGTGATGAGATACGTTTTTTTTCACATCAACTCATTTTTTGAATTTTAAAGTGATGCCATTAGGCTGTAGAATTTTACAAGGGAACTTCTTAACCCAATTTCGATTTCTTTGGGTTAAACTTTGTTGGGAAAAAAACCCTCAAGGTAACATTGCAGTATTTTTTGGGTTGATTGTGTTTTTTGACAAATACGGTTTTCATGGATATTTGTCAAGTTTCCGAGAAGTTGTTGACAATCCATGTTGACAAAGAATGATGACAAAGGAATGGATGATCTGGATGCATGGATTGGATTTCGTGAGGGCCATAAAAATGGAGGTGATGATGTTTCGCGATTACATCAAAGCTTCACGAACGACAGAGTTGAAGCGCATCGCGACGGTGAAGGGCTTTGCGAGGGAACTTTGCGGTGAAGGTGCGAAGGAATGTTGATGGTGATACTTCGCGATTACGACAAGCTCCGCGAATGGAAAAATTTGGTGGTGCTTCGTGATTTGGACATAATTCTGGTAGAAACTTCGGAGCTTCATGATTGGCGATGGCATGGTGTTGACTTCGCGCAGAAGGGCCGAGGGTTGGTGGAATCTCTTATTAATAGTGGTCGACCCCCTCGAGAGAAGTAGAGAAAATTTTCAGAGAAAATCCTTTTCTCTCGATTTGCGAAGGTGGTTCGTGGAGCCAGTGTGCTTCGCGAATGAGGAGCTTCGCGGCGGCTATTGTACCTCCTCGAAACCTGCAAGCTCCGCGTTGTCTTAGTAAGCTTTGCGAGGGACGTTGATTTGCGACGGCTTGAGCATCACGAATGTGCTTCACGAAAAGGTAGGATCTTTTCGAAGGCTTGTTTGAGCTTCGCGAAATTGGGAGCTTCACGAAGTAGGGTGCTTTGCGAAGGTGTTTCCAAAAGTAATTGCCCAGTGTTCAGAGGCAAAGTGGTATTAATCAGTGGATGAAATATGGAATTCAATAGAGCATCTATCAATAGTTGAAGATACATTGATTCATGCAAATGAAGAGACCTACAGGTCTATAAACTGTGAGTGGATTCCCTTCTAAAGCAGTGAGCCTAGGAAGAGAAAGTAGGTGATCCTCTGCACCTGCAGTGAGCCAGAGAGAGAAACAGGGAGTGACCCTTGGGAAAGCAGTGAGCTGACCCTAAACCTTGCAAAGGCAGTGTGCCTGGGACATAGAGACTGTACCCGAACATTGTAATCCACAGCTAGTGATGTATAGTGGAATTTGGTACAACCGGCAACTTGTCGGCGTATGCTCCTTGGACGTATCCCTTAGCGGTGAACCAAGTAAAATTGATGTGTCATGTGCTTGATTTACATTATGTTTACATTGTGGAATAGTAAAGAGAGAGAAAATTATTTTTCCTAATAGCGGAACAAGACCAGAACGGGCATTAATTTTAAATTATCCATAACCTGATTCACCCCCCCTCTCAGGGTATTCAGCCTTGTGGGCCTAAAAATTGGTATCAGAGGGAAGGTTGACAGTTGTTCTTCTCTCAAATGGAGGTCACTAATCATAGAGGGATTCCAATCTTCGACGGATGTAATTTTCAGATATGGAAGAATCGAATGCAACACTATTTCTGATCATTGGGAATGGATGTGTTTTCAGCAGCTATGCATGGTATCACAGCTGATATTACTAGTGGTGCATTATCAGAAGCAGAACATAAAGAGTTGTATGCTTATTCCAAAGCAATCAATGCCTTTGGGGGAGCCCTTTCCAATCCCATATATAAAAAGGTGATGTCATGAAAAACGTCACATTCCTTTTGGGAAAAGCTTTTGAATATTTATGGAGGGGATAATAAATTCAGAGAGGCAATGCTGCAAGTGTAATGGAACAATTATGAGGATCTGAGAATGAACCCGAATGAGTCTGTTGATGCATTATTTGACAGGATAAATGCTATGGTAGAAGAAATGCGGGGTCTTGGAGAAATTATCGAAGATATAAAAATTGTGAAGTGCATATTGAGAAAACATCCACCTCGGTTCAATCCGGAAGTTTCTGTTTTGGATGATAAAGACCCAAAAGAACTGAAATTGGATAACCTGTATAGCACTCTTGTTGCATATGAAATGAGAAACGATGATAACGAGACTGTGGAAAAGGGGAAATCCAAAGAGGTGCCATTCCAGGCCATGAAGAAACTCACCATTTAAGATTCTAATGAAGAAGAAGATACAGATGAGGTGATGTCATTCCTTTCTTCAAATCTGCAAAGAGGAAGAGGAATGTTTAAATGTAAACTTCCACTAGCATGATTTCGATATGGAAAGGTTGGTCATCTTGCGGCAAGATGGCCCAAGAAATTTCAAGATAACGATGATGATGATGATAAAGTTGAAATTCCCAAGAAGAAATCTTCAGCCTATGTGAAAAGGAAGAAGCAATTCAAGATAAATTTCTTCAAGATGATGAATCTTCATTCACAAGAAATAGTCAGCTCAGATGAGTCTGAGGATGAAGAGGTTGAGGAGTTTGAAAATAGTAAATATCATAGACAAAATTATATGGTAGTGATCGTCGGTAGTTCTTAGGAAAAGGAAGAAACTGACGTTGGAGAAGAGGAAGAAGAAGTTGAAGGAAGAGTTGATATGGAAGCCAAATTGGAAGAATCTCTTGAAGAGATAGATGTTTGGAGAGCCAAAACGAAGAAATCCAATAATGTGGTTCTTAATGAACAACTTTATATGCAACAACAGGATGAAGAAAAGTCACAACTGTTAGAATAAATTGAAAGACTAAAATCCTCAACACCAGAGAGCTCAGAAAATATTGTTGAGCATAAGCTTAAAATTGACGAACAAAAGAAGAAAATTTATTGTTTGACTAACACAGGAAAGGAGCAGGTCAGAAGTATCAAAGAGCTTGAAGAAGAAGTGGTCATTCTGCGACAAAAAATGAAGGATCAAGAAAAACTCTTGACTGCCAATGTGATATCAGAAAAGCAGGCCATTAAGAAGACAGAGATGATGAAAGAGGAGGCTCGTAGTTCAGTAGGAGTGAAGCAGCAAGAAAGGTCAAATGCTAAGGTTGATTCAAGGCTTGATAAGAAACAAAAATCGGTGGTAGTTAATGTCAGAACGCATGCACCCATCCAGAAATTGAAGGTTGCTTTGGGCACAAAATAGAATCAGAATATTCATAGATCCCAAAGGGAAAATCGTATTGCTGAACTATCATAAATGAATGATTCCTATATCAGGTGTTATTGCTGTGGGAAAATGGGATATTCACAGTATGCATGTTCCATATCCAAGAGATATAGAAGGGAATAAGAACAGAGATGGCAGCCAAATAGAGAACAGTTTTCCAGAACATATTTTTGAAGGACACTGTTTTTGGTGCAGAGGATTTGGGCACATGGCTATGTACTGTACTTCAACCTTTTAGAGAAATGTCCCAAAGCAGAATCAAAACATTCGCAAGCAGCAGATCAATAAACCGACAAGTGAGTTAAAAACACAGAATAGATTTGCGGCTTTGCAAGATGGGGCTGGTCCATCATACTCTAAGAAAGAACATTAGTCTCAAGCCATGCCGAGTGTGAAAGAAAAAGTATGGACCAAAAAGAAGAAAAATGAGAAGGCCGTGGTGGCGGAGATTTCCCTTAAAGCATCAGATCGATCTGGTGTTTGGATCATTGATAGTGGTTGCACATCCCACATGAAGGGTAATAAGGATCTTATTACAGGAATCAAATATGACAAAGAAAGAGTTGTCAAATTTGGAAATGATGAAGGCCTGAAGATTGTTGGCTCAGGGAAAGCCAAGTTTGGGGGAAAAGAGATGATATGTGCTGATGTCTTGGTAGTAGAGGGTATCTGTCATAACATACATAGTGTCAGTCAACTATGTGACTCTGGGCACTCTATTCGATTTACCGAGAAGATGTGTGATTGGAAAGGAAAAGATGGAGCAACTGTTCTACATGGAAAAAGGTCAAAGGGAAATCTCTACCTTGTAGGTGGGGAAGAAGATACATGTATTTTATCCAGAGAGGAAGAAAACCAGCAGTGGCATAAGCGACTTGGTCATCTATGCCAACCATCTATGGAGGATCTCATAACGTGTGATGCTGCTAGAGACCTTCCCAAGCTATCACGTGATCGCACTCATACGTGTGATTTTTTCCAACAAGGGAAGATCATCAGAAAGATGTACATGCCAAGGGAATAGAAATCACCTAGAGTGCTCGAACTGATTCATGCTGATGTATGTGGACCAATCTCACCACGAGCTATAAATGGGAAATGGTACTATGTTCTTTTAATTGATTATTACATCAGAATGGCCTGGGTATTTTTCATTACCCATATGAAAGAGGTTTTTAGCTGCATAAAACAGTACATGAGAGAATCAGAAAGGATGATTGGGTAGAAAATTTTGAAGTTTCGTACAGATAACGGTACAGAATTCACAAATAGTCAAGTGGAAGACTATCTCGAGAAACACGGGATAAGGCATCAAGTTTCATCAGAGAGAACTCCCCAATAGAATGGTGTGGTTGAAAGGAGAAATCGGATCATCAAAAACATGACCAGAACAATGCTTATTTACAAAGACCTAGTAGAAAATTTTTGGAAGGAAGCAGTGTTGACATCGATCTATGTTTCAAATAGGTCTCTGTTGTGTCCGAAGCAAGGGAAGACTCCGTATGAACTATGGTACAAAAAGAAGCCAACGTTGAAATACTTTCGATTCTTTGGAAGTATGTGTTTCATTCTCAACAATGAAAATCATAGGAAGTTTTAGGCACGAGGAGATGAGGGGATATTCCTTGGTTACTCAGGGAAAAGAAAAGCATATAAATGCTTAAACAAGAGGCTGGAAAAAATTGTTAAGAGAAATGATGTCACCATATTTGAAAATGAACTAAATACTCAACAGAAGAGTGAAAAATTCCTAGATGAAAGTGATGATGAGGTAAGAAACACAAGGGGAGAAGAATTGGAAGAGGCTGACTCAGAAGAAGACACTGATGATGAACAAGAATGTGTCAAGTCTGTGTCTGCAAGGAATCCAAAGAGTTGAGCTGAAATTGATAGGCAGAACATCATTGGTGATCATATAGCTCCGTTTCAGACTCGAAGAATGATGTCCATACAGCAAACATCTTTTTTATCTCAGGTGGAGCCTAAATGTTTTTCCGATGTAGCTGAAGATGAAAACTGGGATCAGGCTATGAATGACGAGCTTGATCAGATTGAGAAGAACCAGAAATGGTAGATTGTTTCAAGGCTAGCAGACAAGAATGTCATCGGGACTAAATGGGTGTATCACATCAAGATGAATGAAGATGGCACAGTGATTCGGAACAAAGCACGACTAGTGTGCAAGGGAAACTCCCAGATAGAGGGAATAGATGATGATGAGACATTTTCACCGGTTGCAAGGCTGGAAATGATCAGACTATTTTTGGCCATTGCAGTGCAAAGAAAGTTCAAAGTTTTCCAGATGGATGTCAAATCTGCCTTCTTTAATGGAGTTCTGGAAGAGGAGGTGTATATTGAGCAGCCAGATGGTTTTCTCATTCATGAGGATGAGAAAAATGTTTTAAGGCTAAAGAAGGCATTGTATGGGCTGAAACAAGCACCAAGGGCATGGTACTCAAGGCTTGATCAGTATTTGAAGAAACTTGATTTTCAGTGTGGAGGAGTTGATTAAAATTTCTATTTTAGTAATGACAGTAATCAAAGGATGATGGTATTGGTTTATGTCGATGACATAATATTTGGCGGATCAGATGAAGCTCAGTGCCGACAGTTTTCCGAATTCATGAAAAATGAGTTTGAAATGTCAATGATTGGATATCTAACGTTTTTTGTTGGTCTACAGGTGACACAAGGAAGGAATGAAACATACATTTCTCAATCTAAATATGCCAAGTAGGTCCTGAGAAGGTTTAGAAAGGAAAATTCTAAGGAGATGAAGACTCTGGTTGCTACCTAGATGAAATTATCAAAAGATGACGATGGAAAGGCAGTTAATATCACAGAATATAGGCAAATCATTGGTAGTCTGTAGTACTTAACCGAAAAGGCGTGATATTGTTTTCTCCACATTCCAATCAGCGAGATATCAGAGTAATCCTAAGGAAATCCATATGCTTTCAGTGAAAAGAATACTTCGGTATATCCCGGGCAGAGTGGATTTCGGCTTGACATATACTGATAAATCTCAGACAGAATTATTGGGATATATTGATGCAGACTGGGCCGGTTTAACGGATGATAGAAAATCAACGTTAGGTGGTGCATTCTATCTTGGTGGATTGTGTATTTCTTGGCTAATCCTGAAAAAAGATTTCATTTTGTTGAGCACCGCGGAAGCTGAGTATATTGCGGCCACTCAAGCATGCACACATTTATTATGGATGAAACAACAACTTGAATATATGGGAGTTGAAGTGAAGTCTCCGATCGGAATCCAGTGTGACAAGTCAAGTGCTATAAATCAGAGCAAAAATCCCGTTCATCATTCACGGACAAATCACATTGCGATTAAGTATCATTTTATCATTGAGAAGGTTGAGCAGTGAATCATGAAGTTGGAGTATGTGCCTATAGAGCTATAAGTTGCAGACATTCTGACAAAGGCCTTACCCAAGGAATCATTTGAAAGGCATTTAATGGCTTTGGGAGTTCAGTCGATTCCCCACACTTAAAATAGTTTGGATGTAGAACCACCCCCTCTCCCCAAGGTATGATGTGTTTTTACCTAATGTGCTGATGTGTTCTCTACTCTGTTACATACTGCAAAAGAGTGAAATTTGGGTTTTTTGACAAAGGGGGAGAAAATAGTGATTGTTCAAGGGGGAGACATTGTGGAAATTTGATAAATCATGATTGATACGGGGAGAAGCTGACCAGTGGAGCAGCCAGATAGGGGGATAAATGAGAAAGGGGGAGTATTTCAAATCTGACGATTCTAGAAGTGATCGATCAAAGCAGAGATATCACAACAGCTAAGGGTCATGATAAAAGGAGAACAGTGGTGTTGGAATGGTGAGAAAAGGTGTCCATCTATCACCAATTGGGATCATTGTAGTTCAACAATTGGTATCAATTTATTAATTGGTATCTGGTTGGAATCGACAATTGGTGTTTGACATGAAGTGATTCATTGATGAAATTTTCATAATAATATTGTTTCTCACACCAAGCATTGCTCATGTGAGATTAGAGTACGTGTTAAGTGATTCCTTGAATGCTATCGTAATCACAAGAGGCGAATGGTGGTAGTGGCTGGAAGAAGTATCAGTGAGGTATCAAAGTGCAGAAAATATTTCTGAGCAGAGTTGTGAAGAGTTGTCAACAAACCCAAAGGGGGAGATTGTTGGGCAAAAATCCCTCAAGGTAACATTGCTGTATTTTTTGGGTTGATTGTGTTTGTTGACAAAGAAGGTTTTTATGGATATTTTTCGAGTTCCCGAGAAGTTTTTGACAATCTATGTTGACAAAGAATGATGACAAAGGAAATGAAGATCTGGAGGGGGTACGAAAGAGCAGTAGAATGTGGCGCCGTTTCGCAGTGTTTGCCAAATTTTTGGGGACCAAAATTTGGAGTTTTGTGAGAATCGCAAAAAGTGGATATCCTTGAAGATCATATTTTTAATATGGAAAACGAATGAATTTCGTGAAGATAGGATGCATGGATTGGATTTCACGAAGACCCGAAAAATGGAGGCGGTGATGCTTCACGATTACGTCAAAGCTTCGCAAACAGAAGAGTTCAGGCGCATCGCAATGGTGAAGGGCTTTGTGAGGGAGCATCGCGGCGAAGGCGCGAAGGAATGTTGACGGTGATCCTTCGCGATTACGATGAGCTCCGCGAACGGAAAATTTCCGTGGTGCTTCACGATTTGGACAGAATTCTGGTAGAAACTTCAGAGCTTCGCGATTGGCGATGACGTGGTGTTGACTTCGCGCAGAAGGGCCGAGGGTTGGTGGAATAACCTATAAATAGAGGCCGACCCCCTTGAGAGATGTAGAGAGAATTTTCAGAGAAAATCCTTTGCTCTTGATTTGTGAAGGTGGTTCGCGGAGCCAGTGTGCTTCATGAAAGAGGAGATTCGTGGCGGCTATTGTAGCTCTGCGAAACCTGCAAGCTCCACGTTGGATTAGTAAGCTTCACGAGGGACGTTGATTTGCGACGTCTTAAGCTTCGCGAAAGTGCTTCGTGAAAGTGCTTCGCGAAAATGCAGGAGCTTCACGAAGGCTTGTTTGAGCTTCGCGAAATTGGGAGCTTCGCGAAGTAGGGTGATTTGCGAAGGTGTTTCCAAATGTAATTGCCCAGTGTTCAGAGGCAAAGAGGTATTCATTAGTGGATGAAAGTTGGACTTCAATAAAGAATCTATCAATAGTCGAAGATGCATTGTTTCATGCAAATGAAGATACATACAGGTCTATAAACTGTGAGTGGATTCCCTTATGGAGCATTGAGCTTAGGAAGAGGAAGTAGGTGATCCTCTCCACCGGAAGTGAGCCAGAGAGAGAGAAACAGGGAGTGACCCTTGGGAAACAAGTGAGCTGACCGTAAATCTTGCAAAGGCAGTGAGCCTGGGCCAGAGAGACTGTACCCGAACATTGTAATCCACAGCTAGTGAAGTATAATAGAATTTGGTATGACCGTAAAATTGTCGGCATATGCTCCTTGGACGTATTCCTTAGCGGTGAACCAAGTAAAATTGTTGTGTCATGTGCTTGCTTTAATTTATGTTTACATTATGCAACAGGAAAGAGAGAGAAGAGTGTTTTTCCTAACAGAGAAACAAGATCAGAACGGGCATTAATTTTAAATTATCCATACCCTGATTCACCCCCCGGGGTATTCACCCTTGTGGACCTAACAAACTTGTAGTTATTGAATATGTCATCCAATCAATATGTGTGAATGACCTTTGATTGTATTACACTTAATATACCCTTATATTGGGTGTATTTATATTTGTCACAGATAATTATGAGATTGATTTATCCTTAATTTAAGGATACCATCTTTATAATGGATTTCATCTCAATTTACATTACATTGAGACTACATTATTGTTATGCACCAATTCAATTTTATTTGGTGTATATACTGTCTTTTGTCATATTATATCATGAATCCCTTTATTATCATGATATTATAATGTTCTGATTAAATGTTATTCTTCATTTATTTGTATTCAAGCATCTCACTTTTTGTTAAAACAGTTTAACTAAAATATAGTTTTAAATGCTTTAATGATTTATTATTCTAAATCATTATGATTAATGTCTATATTTTTAAGATAGTGTTAAGTATTTATTTATATGAACATTATTGTTTTAAAATTTTAATTCCATCAAATGGTTCAAAATGTTATGGGACACTTTGATTCCAAAAATTATCTTCATTAAATGGTTTCAAAAATGGTTTGATATAGCATTGATTTTGTAAATATCATGAAATGATATTTTGTGATTGAAAATGAAATGTTAATAGTGAAATGTTTACATTTTCAATATTATATGTGCTATGATTTTATAATGGTACTTGTACATTTGATGGGTGGTTACATGATTAACCGAATGATGGGTAGTGCCGTAAAAACCAGGACGTGTGGTTATGTTATAACCACCAATGCATTGGGTATGGAAGTCGGCCTTATGGCTATTCAATTTTGTGATATGTGTGGAATTCGACCGTATTGTTATTCCATTTATGTATTTTTATGTCCCAAGTTACCATTATATGTTATGTGTTCTTTATATGTGTAATATGGTAATAATTTGGTTAGAAAAGGGTATGTAATGATCTTTTATTCAGTGAAAGTTATTTACTACTTCATAAAGGTGAAACTTATTACTTATGTTAAAGTATTCATGGTTTACTTGTTGTTTTGAAAAACTAACAGTTTCCTTCTTTTTGTATCCCTTACTGAGCTTTTTATGCTCTCCCCATGTTTTTGAAATGTTTTTCAAAGGACATAATGTAGAATATGGTCAAGGATGTGATCATGGAAATGGCATGCTGCCTTAATCATGGAACTAGACATGACTCTTTTTTTTCAAGAGTTCATGTTTTGTAAAAAAATTGAACATGTGTAGATTTTTCTACTTTGGAAATATGTTGAGATGTAATTGTTATGTCATAATTCTCATAAACTCTAAACCTGAAAAGATCCTCAATGTGAATTATTCATTTAATTCAATATTAATTAAGGTTTAAGGTCGGGTCCTTATAGGCTGGCCCAACAAGACTTTCCCAAAATCCACCATTTTTTTGCAAGAGATCCATGAAAAATAGAACTCCAGGATGGTATGTCATAGTATTTGGTTATATATAAAATAATATGGATTGTCATCAAGAGTGACATCATTGGATCTCTTTGACTTTGACATTAGGAGAAAAGTGAAATTCATGGTGGCTATAAAACATCCGCAGACATGGACGTCTCGGAACGATTAATCTTTTTTTTATTTTATCACTGAACTATTTTCTTTTGGAACCTCTTCACTAATCCTATCAAGGTGGTTGAGGTTGTTGGCATCTAGATGGACCCAAACAGTTCAATGGGGGCCTCGCAACTAGAGATTGGGTCGGGGTGGCTTAATCATGACATAAGTCACTTCATCATTTCCCATTCTATTCCATGGGGTTGATAGATCCATTCAAGACTTCAGTTTGGTCTTTTGCAAGGATTATTTTATCCTTTTGGCAATGGTAGAGATGTCTCTATATCTATTGGTGTACTTCAATGGGCAGAGTGGTGTTCACAATTTTTCTTAAAGGTTATCGATGCACATGGAGAGAATGTCATCATGGGGGAGTGGCCGGTTCAAGGAACATGTTAGGCCCATCCATCTTACAATGATGTCTGAGAACTTTCGTTATCCTGCTATTATCATTTCAGGAGATCACTGACTACCATCTTAGGAATCATTAAACTAAACTGGAAGAGAAACTGTCATCAGAGATCCTCCCAGTCTTGTATTGAATTGGATGGTAAGCTTTTATACCATACATATGTTGGGCCCTAAATGGTTCATATGAAGCACCTCAAATTTATGGATTCATGTTTCTATGGGGTGCCCATCATGGGATAACAGTAAGAGGCATAGTGCCAAAATTTCATTCTGAGTCCCCCTAGTCTTTGAATATTAGAAATTTAGGATTTATGAAGTTTTGTGGTGGTGGAACATTTCTCACCCACTTGGGGTAGGGTTTGTGCTCTGGTTGTATTGGAGTGTGCCACCCCTCCATGGATTCTAATTAAGCTATTAGCTGATTGACAGTGTTTATGTGCCCTTTATTCATGTCTATTTTGAAATGAGGTTGAGCTGGTGCGAAAGTGGCCAAGACTAGGCGTGCTGGTGCTACTGGAATTTTGGGTTGATCCACAGCCGGAGGTATCATTTTATGGTTTACCTGGATATATTAAAGTTTCCTTCATAGTGGGGGAGGTCTTGATGTACTTCTAGGGATGGGTTTGTAACACCCGAGAATTTTATGAGTAATATTTTGTTTTTATATATCATCAAAGGAATCTTTCACTACATACTAGCTTGGCTTACTTTACACGCAATCGCGACCTTCCTCGATAGCTTGCGTCGTACGCAATACCGAGTTTCACTAAACATCGATATGCAATTAAAATATTATTAAAACTAGCCGTTATGAATAGTAATAACCACTTTTTGAAATTTTATAAATTTTATTTTTAAAAATGGACTTCATTTTTGGATTCGGAATACCTAAATTTGCAAAGGGTGAAATTTTGGTATTTTTCTGAAAACATTCAATTTTTGATGAATAGTGAAACCACTAAGTGGTAGGTTAAAAACTGAATTTTGCATAAAACTTAATTTTACCGCTTCTGTGAATAGAATTTCGAAAATACGACAGACACGGTTGATATCAGTAAGTAAAATGTGGTTCAATGAGATAGAAATAATTTTTTGGTGAATAGTAACTTTTTACTTTTTTTACCGCGGTTAATAGTAAATAGGGGTAAATATGATATTACTATTACCCTAACACATGTCCTAATTATATTGGATAAGTGTAATTCGACCAAAAAAAATCTTATGAATAACATATGACCATTTAGACCCACATGGGTTAGATTAGGACATTTATTATTAATTTATTTAAAGAAGGGTTAAAATAGTTAAAATCAAAGTTTAATAAGTAAATCATTTTTAATATGGGGTTATACATAAGATAAATTCGACTATAAATATTCATTAGAAATATAAAAATATTTCCTACATAATGGTATTTTATTTATAATTTTTAGACATTAAATAATTTAATTTCTTTATGACACAATTGTGATGCAGTAATTAGCTTATTTATGAAATATTGACATAATTGATGTTAAAAACACCAAAATAAATGTAATATGAGACTTTTTATGAATTCCACTAATTTTATAGGTTACTATGATATATTAGTGTTGATTTAATAAACTTTTATCTAACATATAATTCTGTTATGACTTTCACAAAAATCATATATCAAATAGTGTCAAAATTGACACAAAATAGTTTTTCAATCAAATATTATATTATTAATTGTTATTTTATTCCTAAAAAACTAAGGTTAAGACAAATTACTTAGATAAGGATATATATATATTAATAATAAATAATTTGGGGTTCTTTTGGCATGTTATAGTAAGTGTATTAACCATATAGTGAAAGAAAACAAAAAGACACGGTAAAATTTAAATTATTTAACTTAGAGTTAAATCTAATTGATAAGGTTAAAATAATACCCTAAACATGTCTAAATCATATTGGGTGATAGGATTTTTACCCTTACCCACTTTAGCTTCGAAATAAGACCCTTTGGAACCATTATAAACCGATTTTGACTTTAATATAAAATAATATTTTGAGATATTCCTAAGGTGCCCCTCTCCTCCCTTATAAAAGGGCACCTCCTCACAACAATTTGAGCACTCAAGCTCGGCCAACCCCTGCCATTTTCTCCTCTCCACATTCCTAGAATAATCCTAGAGGACATGGTCTTCTTCAAAGACCAATCTTACTTCACTAAGTGGAGGATTCAAAGAAGCGTTCCAAAGAAGAGGTAATATCCATTACCGATCTTTTTAATTTCTTTCTTCTTCAACTTCTTCTTCTTTATTTGTTTCATGATAAAGTAATAACATCAGTATTACGTAAATACTGATATGTTATTATAAATATGAAACAACCCTAATTCACCTTCTATCCATCCTACGGAAAAATGAAATCACCGCGCGTGCGTACGTACGGAATACCGTCTCCACGCCGTGGTGTAATCTATTTTCCACCATCACCTTACAAGGATGGGTATAATGGTTTAATGAGTAACTATTTATGATTATTATAAAGTAATATTGATACTGAAATAATATATATATACTCCAATACAATTCCATGATCATAGGAACGATATCATCACTCATGCGTACGTACGGAATACCGTCTCCACGATGTGATGCGACTCGTTCTACATGATCATCATTACATAGTAATTATATAAATGAATTGATTGAATAAATATGATATATGTTACACTAATACCATTCTGGATATAAGGTATCTATAACCTTAATAGAAGAATAATAATTTATTCGGAAAAACACGCATAAGAACAAAAGGCAATAAAGAACCGAGTAACAAGTAACAATGAAATATTACTAACAAGAAGCTAAGAATATGACCATATATGATATCATATCAATATGTATGATTCTGGAATAAGTCAATAACATTATTTAAACCATTATACAGGATCTTCGGACCTGTACAAAGCAAATCAGACCTAAGGTAAGGGAAATATCACAATCTCACTTTTATCCGAGATTGTTTTTACTTTGGTAATTACTGGGGTGTATTTTATCATCCACATCCATGTTCCCTCAATATGTAATATTATTTCTATCCTTATACAATATTTTATATCCAATTGTACCCTTCGGTAAGTATTTTTTAAAGGCTATGAAAGGAATCATTTGTAGTTTTTCATACGAGGTACTTTTTGACTTTTCCGACAAAAGTACGAGAAGAATGTTTTTTTAACTTATACGGCATGAATGGATTTTTAAAACATTATTTCCAAGAAGATTCCTTTACAAGTTTTCATGTTTATTTTTAATCAAATTCTTTTAGTTTAGAATTTTATGACATTTTATGAAAGGAAAAGTGTTTTTGAAGTAGAAAGGATATTTTCCTCAAGAATGGAGTTCAAATGTTTTATCAAAATTATTTTCCTTCTAAGATAATATAGAGTTTTGTTTTTATCCCTATTATTACACTGATTTGATTATGTTGTGAGGGAATTATTTTTATGAAGTCATTTACCTTATATGGTTTGTTTTATGATGTCATGATGTTTCAAGAATCCCATTTTTGTTACATGTGTTATGCGATGATGTATGATTTATGATTATGTGGCACACATAAGAAAGGATTCATTATAAGATGGGTGGGACCTATATCTCCCTCCAATGCATTTGGTAAAGATTTATATCTCATGAGATAGACATGGCTGGAACAGAAGGTTATTTCGGTTCAGTGATACAAGACTGAAATGAGGAGTGAACTCGGTTCAGAAATGGACTTTGTCCGCTAAGATAGTCTTGGAAATGAGTGATGACTAACATGAAATGATTTTCCATGATTATGTGTACATGCCACAAGGTTTCAAGTTTTATGTTATGATTATGGGGATCTCATTTTCACTTCTATGATTTATTACTTTTTAAGATATTATGATCTCTTTTGAAGGTTATGATTTTCAAAAAGATATGATATGATTTTTATTTCCTTTATTTTCCCTTGCTGAGCATTTGAGCTCACCCTTTTATGTTTTCTTTTCCCCAGGTCAGGAAGATGGATATTATGTATAATATGCTAAAAGGGACCCTAGATATGATGAAATAAATGGGAGACACTGTAGAAGATTTATGAACCAGTTGTTTATGTTTCCCAGTTTCTAAAGACACTATAGCTATACGGTCCTTTGTGGTTTTGTCATATGTTGTAATAGGTGTGCATAAATTTTGAAGTATTAACAATGTATGTAAAGTATGGATCGTTATAGTTGGTATCAAAGGAAAGGTATAGTCAACCTTTGGAAACATGGATTTGAATGTCATAGTAAGAACCCTAAGGATAAGTCTAAGCATAGAACACAATCTTAGTGTTTTAGAAATGGCCATGAATACCCTAGGATAAGACCTTAAGTGTGAAATTTTATCCTTGATTATGTGGGTTTCCTATTATAATTAGTGTTTCTCACACTATTCTTCTGGGTTTTAGTCAATGGCTGGAACCCGAAGGAACCGTGTTAATGCGGAATGCGATGGGCAATGCAGTGATTGTCCCCCTGAGCAACCAAACGATATGGGAGCTGGAATGAAAAATCTTGTAGCCATGATCACACAACTTTCTCAAGCTATGAATCATGTAGGACTTCCAAAGGAGCAAAGGAAGGAGAAACATTTTGTTGAATCCTTCATGAGGCAGCGTCCACCTTCTTTCAGCGGGTCTACTGATCCATTAGTTGCTGAACAATGGATTAGTACTACTGAAAAGATATTTTCAGTTCTTCAAGGTTCTGAACATGATAAAGTCATCCTAGTAGTGTATTTTTTAGAAGGAGATGCTGATCAATGGTGGAATCTTATTAAGAATATGAGGCAAAGGGATGAAATTGAGTCTATGGAATGGGACGAGTTCAAGAACTTATTTTTCAATAAGTACTTCCCTCGTATTCTCTGAACAAAGATGGAGAAATAGTTTCTTGAACTGAAGCAAAGGGATGATGAATCTATTGGTACCTATGAAGCAAATTTTACAAGACTTGCATGGTACACTTCTGGTATTATTATCCAAACTGAGAGTAAGATCGATCGATTCTTTAGTGGCTTAAAACCAAGTCTTCGAAGGGCGTTATCCATAAGGGACTTCAATAGCTACGAGGAAATAGTTTGATGTGCTCTCAAAGTCGAGATGGAGATTGGAGTAACCCATCAGTCACATGGGTTTGATAATAAGAGGAAGATGGAATTCAAAGGAAAATCTAAAGAGCACACTGAAAAGAAGATGAGCTTTCCCTTATGCTCAAAGTGTGGAAAGAAACATGGGGGAGTTGTCTTAAAGGGACAAGTAAATGTTTCAAATGTGGAAAGGAAGGTCATCGGGCATTTGAATGCCGCGATAATGGGAAGAAGATGTCTAATGATGCAAACAAAGGAAGGGATACACAGAACGAACCTACTACACTTCAATGTTTCAAGTGCAAGGAGATAGGGCATTATGCCAATCAATGCCCAAATCCAAGGGTTGATGATGATGGTCGACGTCAACAAAATCTTAAGGCTAAAGACAAAGGAAAGTCACATGCAATTTCTATCAGCGATGTGGAGTATGATAACGAAGTGGTGAAAGGTACACTTACCATCCAATCTAAAGTAGAAAATGTTTTATTTGATTCTGGATCCACCCACTCTTTTATTTCTAAAGAATTTTCTAAGGGTATCACCGTATTATCTCAACAATTAGATGTTGAGTTAGCTGTGACAACACCTAATGGCACAACAATCGCATCAAAAGTTTATAATTCTTCTCCGATCGAAGTTTGTGGGAAAGTGTTTCCTGCAAATCTTGTGATCCTTCCTTTAGTGGAATTTTATGTGATTCTTGGCATGGATTGGATTTCTCTACATGGAGCTCATATCAATTGCCATAGAAGGGAAGTCACATTTCATATTCCAGATCAATCTACGATCGTCTATCGATGCAAGGATGAATATAACCTTCCAGTGGAAATTCCTTCCATCTTATGGGTCTTGATTTCACGAAATGAAGGTTATTTATCTCAAATGGTTGGTGAGAAACTTACGATTAAGAATATGCCCATCGTACGAGAGTTTGATGATGTCTTTACGGAGGAATTACCGGGTCTTCCCCCAAATCATGAAGTTGTGTTTTCAATAGAACTCGTACCGGGTGCTTTGCATATTTCAAAGACACGTTATAGAATGGCCCCAATTGAGTTGCAGGAATTGAAGAAGCAACTCCAAGAGAATCTTGATAAGGGATTCATATGCCCTAGTGCGTCACCTTGGGGAGCACCTGTTCTATTTGTTAAGAAGAAAGATGGATCAATGAGACTCTGCATTGATTATCGAGAACTTAACAAGATCACTATCAAGAACAAATATCCTCTCCCACGCATTGATGACTTATTTTACCAACTACGCGGAGCTCAATACTTTTCCAAGATTGATCTTCATTCAGGGTATCATCAAATAAGGGTCAAAAGGGAGGATATACCAAAGACGGCTTTCCGTACAAGGTATGGACACTATGAATTTATAGTGATGCCATTTGGTCTTACTAATGCCCCTGCTATCTTCATGTATCTAATGAATAGAGTCTTTAGAGACTATCTTGATCAATTTGTGGTAGTCTTTATAGACGATATTCTTTTCTATTCAAAGAGCAAGGATGAGCATGAAGAAAACTTGAGAATTATATTGAAGACCCTGAGAAAGGAGAAGCTTTATGCCAAATTTACCAAGTGTGAATTTTGGCTTAAAAAATTTGCATTTTTTGGTCACATAATCTCAAAAGAGGGGATATCTGTGGATCCAGCAAAAACAGAGGTTATCGAAAGATGGTCAAGACCAACAACAGTAACTGAGATCCGAAGTTTTCTTGGTTTGGCAGGATATTATCGACGTTTTGTAAAAGATTTTTCATGATTATCTAATCCACTAACCAAGTTGACTCGGAAAGGAGTTAAGTTTGTTTGGATAGAGGAATGTGAAGCGAATTTCAAGGAGTTGAAAAGAAGGTTATCCAGTGCACCTGTGCTCACACTACCTTGTAGTGGAGAAAGGTTTGTAATCTACAGTGATGCATCCAAGAAGGGATTGGGTGTGTTCTTATGAAAAATGATATGGTCATAGCTTATGCTTCACGACAGTTGAAAATCCATGAGCAAAATTACCCAACACATGATTTGGAGTTGGCTGTGGTAATCTTTGCATTAACGATTTGGAGGCATTACCTTTATGGTGAAAGGTGTGATATTTATACTAATCATAAATGTTTAAATTATATTTTCACACAAAAGGAGTTGAATATGCCTCAAAGAAGATGGTTGGAGATGATTAAGGATTATGACTGCTCAATCCATTACCACCTTGGGAAAGCAAACAAGGTGGCAGATGCATTAAGTCGACAAGAACATGCTAGTTTATCCATGATGAGGATCACAAAAGATCCAATATTTATGGATTTACAAAGGATGGATCTTGGAATTATAATGGAAGGGGAAAAATCTTATCTTTCTCAAATGAATGTTGAACCATCTATACATGTGATGATTAAAGAGGCACAGAAAGAAGATGTAGAGTTACAAAAGAAGGTGAGAAATGTTCCTGAATTCAACCTTGATTGTGATGGGATAATAAAGTTCAGGAATCGGGTTTGTGTTCCTCCCATCCCCGAATTAAAGAAGGAGCTGCTGGATGAGGCTCATAGTTCTCCATTCTCTATTCATCCTGGAAGCACGAAGATGTATAGGGACCTGAAAGAGTACTTCTGGTGGGATGGCATGAAAAGAGATGTTGCTGAATATGTCTCTCGATGCTTGGTTTTTCATCAAGTTAAAGCTGAGAGACAGAAGTCTAAGGGGATGTTACAACCATTACCCATACCCGAATGGAAATGGGAAAACATCACTATGTACTTTGTTACAGGACATCCTAAAACATCCAAAGGCAATAATGCTATCTGGGTCATAGTTGATCGTCTTACAAAGTCTGCACACTTTATTGCTATTAGAGAGGATTTCTCTCTAGATCAGCTTTCCAGGATATATGTAAAGGAAGTGGTAAGATTTCATGGAGTACCACTTTCTATTATATCTGATCAGGATCCGAGATTTACCTCGAAGTTCTGGCGAAGTCTTTAGCATACTCTGGATACAGATTTGAGTTTCAGCACTTCTTATCATCCCCAGACAGACGGTCAGTGTGAGAGAACAATTCAAACCCTAGAAGATATGTTGAGAGCTTGCTCTATGGATTCCAAATGAGGTTGGGATCAACACCTACCTTTGGTGTAATTTTCTTATAATAATAGCTTTCACTCCAGTATTCAGATGGTTCCTTATGAAGCTCTCTATGGAAGGAAATGCAGGACTCCAACTTGCTGGGATGAAGTTGGGGAAAGAAAGATAATAGGACCTGATCTCATTGATGAAATGGAAGAAAAGGTCAGATCTATTCAACAACACATAAGAGCAGCTCAGAGTTGTCAGAAAAGTTATGCCGACAATGACTCAGAACGAGGTTGCAGGGGTGCACCCCCCCCCATAGAATGGACCTATGGGTGAGAATATTTTTCGAAATAGGGTGCATGTGTAAGAGTTGGATGCATAGGAGATGGGAGCTTATGATGATATGCTTAGGAGTTGGCCACATATGATGGTACACGATGGAGCTTTCTGTGAACCGTATTCCATATAGGGGGTGCCTGTGTAATATCTTCCCCATATGGGCATCCACAAACCATATTCTAAATATGGGTGTTCATGTATTTTATTCCCCATATGGGCATTCATGAACCATTCTTGTCATATTTTTTATTGGTTAGCATGTTGGCTGCAGAGGGACTTCCCAATATAGTTCAAGAGGAGGACTTCTGTGAACTACTTTCTGCATATGGTTCGTGGGATAGAGTCCTGCAAACTGCTTCAGGTACAGGAGAATTTTCTACCACGCCCTCTATGTTCTTCATCCCCTTTTCACCATTCCCAAATAACTCTCTCCTTTTTTTTCCCTTTTTCAAATTCTTTTTTATTCCCATGGTGGTCCTTTTATTGAGTTCTGAGGAATCTGTATCTGCCATATGCGCGACACCTTCTTCGGAAGCCCATAGAGGAAATCTGACCCATAGAAGACTTGGTCAATCTAGGGTTGGTATATTTGTGGTACGCAATAGGAATCTCCTCATTCGATAACTACATTATTAGAAGGATGGTATGTTTGGCGCACTTCCATCAGAATGTCTCTAGTGAAATCAGCTCACAACCACTTCAGTTCTTGGGTGGAATTTCAAAGTGAATATCACTGTTCGCTGACCAACGTATCATGGACCAGTGCACCGTAGGTCGTATGCATACCAATGATTTTCATTTAATTTCTTATGTGAACCCTTCCTGGTAATCAGTACGTGTCCAGGATGGATTCCATTACAAAATTTTATTTCACCTACTGTCTCCTCAAATTTTCAATCCAACATTTATATATTTGCTTCTCCCAACTTACGAGAGTATTATATTTCCCTTTGATGAATATTTTGTATCCTAAACCATTTTCACCAGGACCGTAATAGTGTGAAAATTCCATTACTGAACCAGGTTTACTTTCCATTCCGACCATGTATTACTGGACAAGATTTACATGTTGTTCCAGCAATGTATTACTGAACTGAATTTACTTACTATTCCAAAAATGACTATCTCATGAGATATACATTGTTACCCATTGAATTTCAGGGAGATATTCATCTCAACCATATCATAAAGAAATCATCCTTACATGTTTGACAAAACATAAGTCTATCATCAAATCACAGCGCAAAAAATAATTTGGTTTTATGAAATATACTTCCATCATAACATAATCCATAAAAATATTATTTCTTTATTAATGAAATTGAATTTTTTTAATAATAAGGATATAAACATAACCCTATTTAACAGCCACATCTTAGATGGAAAATAATTCTGATAAGATACTTGAACTTAGTTCTTGAGGAAAATATTCATTCCTCTTTAAAAACATTATATTTTATCAAAATTCCATGAAATATTAAATAAAAATAATTTAGTTTAAAATAAACATGAAATAGTATATTGGAATACTTGTATAATTATTTCACCCTGATACCATAAAATTTCGTTCATGTTGAATATATTAAAAACTTTCTCCTTATAATGTTTATATAAATGTCAAAAAAGTGCCTTGTTGGGTAAACAAAAGAAGTATTCCTTCCATGGCATTTAGTAAAAGTAATAAATGGGTAAAATGTCTTTAGAAATACATGGAAGAATAGTAAAAATATTATGAATACATTAATATAATACATACACATCAGTGATAAATATTACCCTAGTAAATACATATGTATATGAAATATATGCTAAAAAATGTAATTTGAATATTATCCCTTACCCTATAACTGATTTCTTCACTATGTGTCTGAAGCTCGTCTTCCTCGACATGCATCTTTAAATTTCTACATTGGGAACTAGAGTTAGTCATTTTACATGAATAGAGCCTCTAGAATGTAACTATGGAAGTTGATAAGATAAATTGTGTCTTGTTAAAAATGAATTTATGAGAAGTATAAAGACATTGATGATGACACACTAAACCCCATTTTTTCTATGAGGTAATAATTTAGTATCAAAATCAAAACTACAAATCTAAATAGCCAAACCAGTATGATTGTTCCAAATATACAAAATTACTAGTCCTATATATTCTCTAATTTTTTAAATTAAAGAAGCATGAATTTTTAAATTTTTTCTCATTGAGAATCATATCTTTCCAATCCATCATACCGTTATTTTGATAATTCATTCATTAGTGGATAATGTTGTACATTAATTTCAGTTGAAAACATTTTCATTATATGAATAATCATTGAAATAATGAAATAATTCTTCTTTATACATATCCATTGAGATAGATAATAGGGGATCCAAATAACACAATAGATTATATAATTAGAACTTAATGTACCAAAAGGGTTAAAACCATCACTATCCTATCACAAATGATCATTCCTTGGAACTGAATTAGAATATAAATATATTGAATCAAACTTATTCCATGATATTTGATCATTTGGATGTCTCATAACACCACTGTCATTATCCTGAGTATTCCATTTAATTTCATATGCAGTCTTAGATGACATTAATAATCATTGCTAGTGTGGTTTTTGAAGAAGATAATGTAATACATTTCTAGGAGATTTATTCTTCTATGTCATTAAGGTGTTAAACTAATAAATTCTATCATTTGTTTCATTGAAATCCATTATTATATATATAATCTTTTTCATTCATATATATAATACTATTCTCCACAAAAATATATGAAATAATTAGTGCAATGATGAATATTTTTATAGTCAATTCCATGTCTTTTGGTAAATTTATTAAACTCATAAAATGATGTAGGGATCATAGCTTCACTAAATGAATCATGTAGAAACTCTAAAATCATATACATTTATATTTTATTAATCTCACAATGACACTTGATACGATAACAATTAAGTAGATAGTACCACATTGAATACTTGGTACACCCTTCATACAGTTCTTGATGTTCGTCTTCAACTAATTCAAAAAATTAATTCTTAATTCACTAATGTTCTGAGATAGATTAAACTTCTCATGATCAAAAAATTGTTCCATTGATCTATTAAAATATTTGAAATTGGATTTTAAAAAATAAAATGTATCATTAATACAATTTTGAACTTAGTTATCCTTTGTTAGGTCAAATTGTATTTTTTGATATTATTTTAGTTGTTTTGAATTTATATACTATTTTATTCACCATGCCAAATCCAACATACAAATCTAGAAATAAACTGTTTCTATTTCAAATAACAATATATATTGTTTCTCTTAAACCATCTCATGAATTTACATCCAAGACACAAAAACATTGCTTTACCATAGACTTATTGATTTATAATTTCATAATCTATAAATTCTTCCATACTCATGGAATTGCATGTTGTTTTTCTATGTAAATTAATCCAAATATTATCCATAGTTATTTTATTGTATTCTCTATGTACATTCAGATATAAAGATATAAATTTTTTAATAAAAACCATGTTCGTTAAAAATAAAATATCACCCCACTTTTCCGTTGTCTCTTTCATAATAAGTATAATGGAAAATGAAATGAATGAAATAATGAATTTTTTATTACTCAATTTATAATATAAATACATGAATCATATAAATAAATATTTCTCATAAACATAGATTAATAATGACATAAATTATATAACCACCACATTTTAGAACAATGGAAGCCTTGGATCATTCTAATATATATCAAATATGTCATCCTAAATTAAGAGTTGGAAGATGAAGTGTCATTATAGATAAAGATAATATTAATATTTTTTGTTCAAGAAGGATCTATACATATTAGGATAAGGATAAAAAGAATGATATTTGATGTTAGATATATTCTTGAAACGAAAATTATATACTGGTTGAATTTTAGAAAAGAAACACCACATCAAGGATCATAATGATGTATGAATATTTGATATTTAATTTGATGATAATATTATTTTTACGGGAGAAAAACATAATGGAGTATTAAAACCAATTTTTGTAACTAAGGTGGGTTATACCGTCGAATAACTATATAATATATGCACTTTTTGAACCATTTCACATGATCTAACTAAGACCATATTCACCCCGATAAAAATATGAATGCAAGAATACATTTTTTGGTTACAATGAAAGGTATTTTATACACAAAACATTCAAATATATATGTCTATATTCTATTGATTAGGTTTAGTGTGATATCGTTTTGGTCCATGAATTATATATATCAACCCTATTCGCGTGACATCAAATTAGATATTACTTCTATTTTAGAGAAACATTAAAAACATGATGTTACCATAAATTTGAGAACTATGTATGGTTATTAACAAATAAAATGTTTAAAAATTAGTCATTTGACTCATCAAAAAAAATACGCAATATAACTTTTTCTCTTAAAAATCATGTCCTTGAAAATAAAATCAATTATATTATGTTGGATGTTCACATTACCATAAAAAATTATTGATTATCATGCATGTAAAAATTAACCTAAACAACTCTATAATTATTTTATATATTGTATTTATCTAAATAATTCCACAAATATACATAGAAAATTATGTGTTCTAATAAATTTCATAAAGGATTTTATATCTCTAGTTTAGGAACATTATCCATAGAGACCATTCTAGGGTTGGTGATGACACCATGTGTGAGCCCAACCCGGACCAACAATTGATCATAAGTTGGAATGTAGTCTCAATTATGTTTATGTTATAAATTAGACACACTAACATATATTGAAAATTTTAAAATTTATTAGTACCAAATACATACAATGAAATTATGATCTATCTAGATCCCATAAATGACTTATATAAAAAAAATTATTTTTTTAATTTAATATAGAATAACCAAATTAATGATTATTATTACTCTAAATAGGTAACAAAAAAATCCAAAAATAAAATTAAAAACTACAATTAAATATATATATTATATAGGAAGGAATGAAAAAAATTCATCACTCATTATCACCCATGATTTTCAATAAAAATTTTCTCAATTATTTATTTAGTTTGAGTATGATGCATCCTTTAAGATAGTCTATGATACCACCGATGATGGGGATCCAAGATAGTGGTAGGGTGGTTTGATGTGGGTCCACATATTCACTGATGAGGGGTGCTGAGTTTGGGGGAGGGTGTTTGGAGGTGGATCTTCTTCACCGTTAAAGAGGGGAATTTTGATCCTAAACATGTATGTTAGAGGGGGGTTCGAGGATGTTGGGGTTCAGATGGGGTGTTATAAGGGTCAGGGGATATGGTGAGAAAAAAGGACATTGGTCTGAGGGGTGTGTGGAACATCTATTATGAGGTTGGGGCATAGTCAGGGAAGGGAGAGGAGGAAGTTGTGGGAGGGAGGGATTGAAAGGGGTCAGGGTCGTACATAGAGAGTGAGGGAGGTGGATGAATTAGGGTTTTCAAAACATTTGGTGACCAATTAATTAAAACTACCACTAATTAATAATAATATAAAAAAATATAGGTAGTTTCATCAAACTACGTCTATATTTTTATTTTTTAACCGAATTTAATCCACAATGGTTACTAGAGACAACACTAATAAACCATTACTGAACAACACTTTCTATGAGTGAAATATATTTCATATCCCCCATTGATAGTATATAGTAAATCCACCCCCTTATATTGTGATTCAATTTTTGCTGTTCAGGGTGGTATATTAATATATATTCCCATAGTTTACTTTTCTAGGAGGTTAGCCTTTTTCTAGTGCCTAAATTACATATTTTAAATTCGTTATTAGATATGAGGTATTTATATTATCTTTAAAATGTACAATATTGTGCTATATTTCAATCGGCATACACATCTTTAAAGGGACTATATCCATGTACAACAACAAATCCTTCTTGTATTAACCTTAATAAATGTATTCTTTAATAAAAATATCCAAATATTATAGGGTTTATGAAGTGGGTGTTTTTTCAATAATGTAATGAAATATGGAATGAGTTTATACTTCATATTCAAATAGTTATAAGCATGAAAGGAAAAAAATTATTAGAAACCATAGAAGAAATTCAGTTTTCATCTCTTATAATTCATCAATGGTCTTTGGAAAATCATTAATGTTGGGATGTGAATTATCATAAATTTTGGCCTTGAAATCATTTATTCCCCATTCAATATTTGGAAATATATGATTTCCTACAAGGACCTCAAAGAAAATTTCAGAAAAATATTAATGTTCTTAAACTAGATCTTTTAAGACGTGTGGATTTATGTCTTATTTATATTCCTGAATAATATTTATGATATAATTTTCATTTAATTCCTTAAATATATACATTTTTTAGGAAAAATATCCAACAATATCATTAATGGTTTTGATATATCTCATTAATTCTAATTTTTTATGATGAATATTTTTAAAAAAAAGCAAGGTTTTATAGTTTATATGTTTTTTAAACCCATTAAATGTATCCACATAAGTGGTTCCAATTAAAGGATGATGTTTTGTGTGTTGTAATTACCTCATACTACAAAATTTTAAATCTCCTGAATATTTTAGTAATGTTGCGCCCATGGTTGTATTTTTACAAGACATCAATTAAGGAGATTCTCTATCATGTATATTATATTTATTTTTTAATGGGTTTTTTATTTCATGGGGACTTATAATATAATAAATGAAACTAGAAAAATTCCCAAAACTAATCAATAATTAATGAAATTGGATTCATTTTTGAATGTAAAATAGATTAAAAATTATTGACGTAGTGACCTACCGTAGTGAACCTTCACTTTTAGTATTTCTCCATCATAAAAAATGATTACACAAGTATAACTCTTAAATTGAATTGATTAAAATATATAATAATCAATAAAATTTAGTTTATTAATTTGTGTTTGATATCCATGATCTTGAAAGAAGATTCCCTTTTAATAGGATTAGATAAATTCTCTAAATGATCTTCGAGAACAAAGACAAGACTTACTCCATCTATACTCACAGTCCTAGAAAAAGGACTAGTATATTTTATAAGAGTGTACAAGATTCAAACTCCGTCCCAAATTGAAATTAATGTACTCATTCAATGAAAATCCCACTCTAATTGGAAATGGAATGTTCTAATAATGAATAAAAATACAAAAAATAATGGAATGTTTCAACATAAATTAATTATAATATTCTAAATGTTCCAAAAACCTAAAGATACTTTTTATAGAAAAATATAATATAGAATAAAATTGGAAGAAAATTTCTATTCTTATACACTATTTTTGGCCACTATAATTTTTTCTAATAATTATCTAGGCATGTGAGTGGACATTAAAATCCTTCATCATAATAATAAACGAAAATGGTTCCTTATTGAGTATCAATAAAATCTCATCGATCCAAACCAATTTCTCCAACCCCAAATCCTACGAAATGAGTTGTTGTTATCGATATGATCTCCTCATTGAGAATGTATAAATAATATTTTATTCTATCATCAATATCCATAATCTCAATATTATCTTACTTAAAAGTTTTATTTATACTTTTATTTAAAACTACAACCAAAATCCCAAACAAAATTCTATCAGAGAAAACTAAAAGTACATTTTCTATATCCTTATATCAAGGCTATTATATAATTATCAAATATTTATCTACAAAATTCTCCAAATTTTACAGGATATAAAATGCATCCCCATATAATCATAAAATTTTACACAAAAATTTATTATTATTATTCATGTCAAGGAGGTACCACCAACATATTCCCTGACTTATAGTATGTCATTTAAATAAAATACATCATCTTAAATAAAAAAGGTCTCTATCAGAAAAATATCATCAATTATCCTTGATTGCTACTGTATCATACACTTTTCAATCCAATATGAGTATCCTAACTAAATTAACAAAAATACTAATCACCACCCTCATTATCTACCTTTTCTGATAGATTATACATCACCATCTTGAACCTATTACCTGAAACCTCCAATCATGTTCGATTTTAATTTATAATTTTGTCATGTTACTTCACTACAAATGATAATATTATAAAATAATACATGGTTATTGATTCCAAATCCTTAGTTTAATATCACATAAATTTTTCACGATCCAACAATCATCAATCCTCCTTCATCCAAAAAAGTCATCCTGAAACATGAAATTATTAATCATCGTCACTATTTCAAGGGAAAAGAGATGATTACATCTGCGTTGGATTTGAACTGATGGTTGATTCAAGGGGGAGGTTAAATTAATGCACAATCATTAATAATAGTGACCCAATATATGTATTAATGGAAAATACCAAGGTTTACATCATCCAGAACTGTGTACAGACCTGTTTCCAAAGGCATGTGGTCAATTGGTGTTACAGAAAAAATAATGCATAGAGAATCATATTTTTTTGAGTGGATTGGATATCAGGATCATCACACATAGTTGACCATAATTTTTCCCTACAACAGGAAAATCTTACAAAATTATGATATCCTAGAAAATAACACCATAATCTAGATATGGTAACAGTTAGCCTAAAAATGAAAATGGGTTAATTATTTTCTTTTGAAATACATTGGAATCCCTACTATGAATCCGATTTTATTTATATGAGGTTATTTATAAATTTCTCAGTAATGAACTATTACTAATGTGTGGAATCCATATAATCAGGTGCACCAGAATTAGATTCAATCTAGGGAGGTGGCTAATATTACATGGAAGGGATTGAACCATTATGATCCATCCTATGTTTCAATGTGATTACAAGAATTAAAAACCAAGTAGTTCATTAAAAAAAATTAAATTTAATGTCATAAAAAATGATATATATAAGTAATATGACTAATTTTATATTCATCCTCGAGTCCCAGAAGGACATCTTATATTCACCAATTATTAAACGAAGAAGACTTTTCATAGTTCATTCGATTTCTCAGTCCACTGATGGAAGGGATAAATAAGCAACCACAATGAATGGTTGATTATTGATGTTGAGATGTTGGATACATATGTAAAAATACCACAAAGTGGTTTCATATTTGATCTTAATACTTAGAAAGGGAACTAACATATCCAAGTTATGGCTAGATTCAGTGTTCTTGTAGTTCTATCAAGATCATTGGGTTCTCCCCTTGGTAGATTGCCTTATATGGGGGCGGTTAATATCATTCCACTCATCAGGTTTTATATAATATAATTTCCTTAGTAGGAGGTAAATCATGGTGAAAACGATATGAATATTACTACTCACTATTCCCATGTTTGTTATAGTCAATGTGGGAAAAAATGATAACAAATAATCAGTCTCA
Source organism: Viscum album (assembly GCA_963277665.1). Classification (NCBI taxonomy): domain Eukaryota; kingdom Viridiplantae; phylum Streptophyta; class Magnoliopsida; order Santalales; family Viscaceae; genus Viscum; species Viscum album. The sequence goes on from OY728161.1 coordinate 398,099,400, forward strand.
CTACACATAGATTCGAGTCTTGTGTGTTAGCCCTTACCATGGGATGTTCAATATAAAGCACAGGCCTCAGGGAGGCATCCTACATATCCTGATTATAGAGTAAATTGGTTTTATCATTGTTTTTCTAATATCTCATGCCTCAAGGGGATGAGGTTGTGTTATCTTACCATGGGAGTGACTAGGTATTGATGGTTTAATCATTTGATGAAATACTGGGACCCACACTACAGAAGATAGTCATTTGAGATTGGGATTGTGCCTAATGGTTGCTTCATATATGTCCTTGTTTTTGATAGAATCTGAGTCCTCATAGTAAATTATTTGAGACGTACACACTAATGCAACACTTTTTTAGGGAATTCACATAGATGTTGTCCATATTTTTGCATTACAGAATGAAAATCTCTATGATTAGGGATTTAACATCATCATTTCCTTTTTTTGTAATTCTAATGGAGGTTTCCCTTGTCTGGGGCTTACACACTAACATTTCCATAATTAAAGGATTACACACGGACATTCTTGTATTATTGTAGAATCTTATATTTTGATGATAAGATAATTACAACTCCCTTATCAGATGTGATAGATAATAAATGAGAGAAACAAGGGATGGAAAATTCTCATCATTTTTTCTGTGGATACTAGACTAATATACTATGATAATACTATGGATGGATAATATTGATCAAGAAGCTCTCATAGCCATTCTACGTATCCTGGTTATTGAAGGAATAAAATTTCTAATAGTTCCCTTAATTGGGGCTGGCATATAGAAATTTAGCTATTAATAGGGGCATGCATAATGAGGATGGACAAGTTCATCAAATCGTGTTATTCCATGTCGAAAAAAACATCCTCCATATATGACATCGCAATGCCAAGATGGTTGGTCATTAAATCCATTAGATGACATGAATGAATTTTCCAGAGGGTGTCGAATGATCCTACATACATGCCAATGTGTGATCATAAGAGTTAGATAACACATATCGAGGGAATATCAAGACTCAATGTAACATATTTTATAGGGTTCCCCTTGTACCGATAGATATGTATAGAGGGAAATTAATGACCTTAATAGTGTTTCCAGAGGGCATCATGAGAGTAAGTTGACATGCCCAGGTGATACCATTAGTATCAACTAACATGTGCTCGTGTCTTTATGTGAATCAATTGATTCATCTGAATTTCATGGAAAGGATTAATTATCAAATACACTGGGTGTCTCTTGACTTAGGTGTAATGTTTGAGGGGCACCATGTTACATTCCTTGATATGTCTTGAGGACTATTCATGACTGAAATGGTAAAATGAAGGAGCATCATGAGACCTAGGAGACATGTCCCATTACTGTTTCATGTCTTGTGTGGTTCATGTGATGAAAATGTGGTTCAACGAGTATTTACATTGTGAATGTTCCCCAAAATTAATCTTTGTTCTAGCCTTTATATTCTGAATTTGTTATATTTATTTAGTGTTTGTTTATTAATTCTTCCATGATCAAGTAGGTGTGCAAGATGTCCTTTTCATGACCAATATTGAGTCCTTTTCTTGATCAATGGGTGATCACATATAGTGCCTATGCATGTGGAAAGATTTCTCTTGTTTTCCACTATAATCTTACATGGTGGGAAACAATTTATGTAACAAGGCTATCCACTCCAATAAATCTCCTCTTGTACTTGTGCGAGGATCCGATATCATTTAATTTCACAAAGAGTTGTTGTAATGGTGATATCTCTATCATTGTCATGATGGTCATCAACATTTATGATGATCCGGTGGGGTATTTATAGGCCTAAACACCTCTGTTGATATCATATTTTCTTATCACATATTGTGCGAGTCTAGGATGGGGGAGGTGTTGGGCTTCAGCATCATGATTCTCCATAAGTCTCTGTCATGGATCTATCCAAATTCATTGCATGATTTTTAGTAAATGTGATTATATCCAATTAATTAATCCTTTATTGTTTAATTTCCAATAAATAGGGACTTTATGAGTCATGTGGTTATGAAAAAAAATATATATATTTTTCATACTCCCAAATAGATGTGCCTTCAGAAGATCAAGATGCTCGTTGAAAGGTCTTCGCATGATTTCTTTTGACTACTATGGGAGGTTCTACAGGGCAAGGATGGCTGGTGCTGAATCCTTCATGGGAGTGTGAAGACATTATAAGGATTCTCACATGACATTTTTGTAGACATCCTTAGTGCACTGTCAGGGCTATCTGACTATGAGAGGCTACTGCCACCTCCCCTTTTTGGTTCTTATATTCATTTTTTCTATTATTTGGAGTCACGTGAGATTGAATGAGTAATTTAAATTTCATATACAGTACCTCATAATGATACTCCCCTTTAAAAAAATATATAATGGAGATTAAAGGGAATTTCAGGGATAATACCAATCATCTATCCTCAGAGAGAAAAAAGAGTAGGGTGATGTTATCAAGACATACATGAGGCTCTTCTTGTCATGAGGATAACATGTTATTATTATTTTATGAGATGAGTAAATTGTTTCACTGGTGTGTCATAGGATCTTTCCAATCACCCAGGGTGAATCTCATGACGTTTAAGATAGTGAGGGTCTCTATCCTCCTCCCCTTTTATTTCCTTTTATATTATCTTATAATATATCAAGGTTATTATCTTTTTTCTTAAATGTTGTTGAGTAAAACAATTCAACCCATCAGTGATCCATCATGTGATATTTATGAATGCATGAAGCATACACATCTTTTATATGTTACTTTTATTTTTGAAGGATCATTAGATGTGGTTCAAGGAACTCACCGGTTGGAATACCATGTGACTTGGGGTGCTTATCCTGATAATGTCATGTGACTACTGGTTGTCAGGGCTGCCTAATGGGAAATAAAGAGGTTATTTAAGGGACATCGTGCAATATTTTATATAATATGGGTTTCTCAAGGTTCATCCATGTGACCTTATTATTGTAACCTAGTCAGTTATCTCACGAAGGCTTACACAATCTGAGTGTCTCACCCTACTTATCCGTCCATTTTAATTTTCGGGAAAACAATACCCATATCTTGGTATTTCATACATTACCAATTTCCATATTCTCATTTGTAGGATACAAGGAACTTTCATTCCTATAAATTTTTATGTCCAGGAAAAAAATGATTGGTTTTCAAGAAATGAAATTCTCTCTAGAGTGCATGTCATTGTAGTTTAGGATCATTTAGATTGGTCCTTCAATCATATTAGTTTACGTTATTTTATATTAGACCTTATATTGTTATTGATTATGTTATTTTATCTTGTTCATTATTTCACATTTATTTAGGGTCTTTTATCTTGAACCTTCTACCACATTTTCTTTAAGGTATTTCAATATGGATAATCTATTTCATTATGTGAAGATCCTTGATCTCAATGTTTTTATTTATTTAGTTTATGGTGTTTTATCTAGAACCTTTTATCAATTATGATTAATGTTATTTTACCTTATACATTCTATTACATTAGTTTGGGGTCTTTTACCTCAGACCTTATTTCAATTTAGTTCTGTATCATTTATTCCATACCATGTATTGTTTTAGTTTAAGTTCATTTATTGTAGACCCTCTATCTTGTTTGCTCGCGTTCTGTTATCTTAGAAATTCCATTGCTTTTAGATTTTGGTCTTCTATATGAGACTTTATATTCCATTTAGTTTAAGAAATATTTTCACTAAACTTATATTACATTAGTTTATGGGATTCTTTCTGAGACATTCTATTTCTTTATTTTAGGGCATTCTATCTCGAACCATCGATTTCATTTATTTTATGGTATTTCATCTCAGACCTTAACTTATTTTTAATTTATGGTCTTTTAGCTCATACATGTTAAATTATCATGGATTATGGTTTATACTTTCACGGAGTGACCCAAAACATACTTAGGTACTACTTTCTTCCATTGGGTTATAAGGGCTCAAAAGGATCCTTAATCCCTTTTTGTAGAGTGATGCCTTTGGTTGACGAGCATATGAACATATGAAAGATCCATAAGTATTAAAACATATTCAAGAAAAGGTTACATTATCCCATGTACATTTAATATGGGATATGGAAGATTTATGGAAGTAATATCAATTTATTAAAAAATAAAAATGGCTGCTAGATCCACTGTGAATGTTTGAGCATTGATGTGGGAATTCATTACAAAAATGTTTGTGTCCACGAATATTAGACAGGAAAGACATGTTGGGGAGGACCATTAACACTATGAGGTACTAGGGTTATACCATGGTTTTGTTAATATTAACAAGGATTGACCCTCATTTTTTGTAAATATGATATTCCATTAGATGGTAGGCCAAGGCCCTCATGTCATTGTAGCATGGTAAATAAATGATTATATTCAATAATGTTCAAGGGACATGAATGATTTATTTAGACTGAAATGTCTATATAAGTACATTGGGTATGGGAGGAATGGTATCCCAGAGTTATCTATGAATTGTAGGGAAATTATTCACTTATATTGTAAAGCAGGATCCCCACACCCTATGGTTTCCATCCACGAGGCAAGGTCCATCAACAGTTTTGGAATGTATTGTCACATTAATTAATTACGAAAGGGTACAAGAGACAGTGAAGTAGAATTGGGGATATAAAGTCCACTTGGATAGGTTATCAATCATTTTATAAATCATGATCAAAATAACTCGGGTTAGAATGTTGATATGGGACAATCATACTAGGAATGACCCAAATCATGTTGGGGTGTTGGGTTCGACAAAAATGTTTTCAAGGACCACACGGACCAGAAATCCCTCTTTATGATTGATTCAATTTGATTATTACTATAGATTCATTTTAATGAGAAATATGCATACATTCATAGTCATGAAAAGTGTACTAGAAGCTGTGTATGATTTCCTAGGGCCTTGGAATGTTGTGATTATCTGAGAAAACCAAATCATGAAATTTAATTTCTGGAAATTTTAACATTAAATAAGGTATATATAACCCTAAATGTTGTTTCACCACCTAGGTAATATATTATCATGTATATTAGATGTGAAAAACCATTACTCAAACTCTTTCCTGGACTATTGGTTCGCAATGATCATAGATTGGCTTTTAATAAGGCTACAAAATTGACCCTATTGCCTTTTTCTTTATTCATTAACGCCATATTTATTTCAAAGACAGTATATATGAATATTTTATCAAGATAATACTTGAATTCGATTGAGACTTCCTTTTAATATTTTTCTACTGGAAAAGTTTGAAATCCTTTGAGGTAGTAGTTTAAGATATTGAAATTTTAGATGATTATAGTGACCTTTTTAAGGATGTACATCTTTGAAAAAATTTCATTCAATTTAAGTTCAAGATGTGTATAGACCTAATATGGATGATGATACACATGATATTCCATAAGATACCTTTGATCAGGAGTATCCTAGGAATATTCTAAATGAGAGATGAGTATGTCAAAAATCATGGATCAAAGTCCCCACATCATGAGTAATGATATGGGAAATTCATATTATGAGTAGTTTAGATCATGATAAGGTGTTGTGTTCTTCCATGGTTATGTCAGGGATCACAAGGATTGAAATGAAATTTTTGAAGAGTGACAGATTTGGTTTATGGCAATTAGGGCATATCAATGGGCCATGGGCATACATGCATAATCTAGAAATGGCTCCTTCATCTTGAGGATCCATTCCATGGAACTTTGATGTTTGTGGTGATCTGAGGCACTCAAATCATGAAGTGTATTTTATAGATCTAGAATATTTGAAAAAGATTTTGTAATCATATCATACTCTAGAACACCTAGGTATGGATCTTGCGGTCCCATTATAAAGGATGACAAATGTTTGGAAACCTACACAGTTTATCATCATGTAATGGGGATATTTTTCATGCAATTTAATGGAATGCTATAAGGAAACTCACAATGAAATTTCTCATCATGTTGTAATGACCTGGGAACCAGTGTGGAAAATTTGTACATGACATATTATATAAAAAGGAAATCAATACTAAGAATGAGATAATATGTATGAAAAATTTCTTCTTTGACCTATCTTCAATGCATTTGGGGTTTATTTTTATTATTTTTGTAGATATACATAGGATTGGAGATCTATATTTCACTTTGTAACCTATGAAGACATGAATCAAGCCACACATATTTCTTAAAATGCAAACACTCAAGAGGTATGGCTTGTATGTATAACTTGAAAATGATTCCACTGGCTCCATTAGTCGAGAAAATTATTGGAGATCTAGACATCACTTTTTATCCCTTGACTACACAAATCAAGAGAAATTTATTTATTGAAATTCTATATAGTTTAAATCCATCAGGTAAGGAGGAATATGAATCATCATGAATGTAAAAAAAGTTGTGGGATTACTCGAGAGTGGAAGTTATGGTGTCAATGCATTCTTCATGAGAATAACAATCATGATACAAAAATTTTTTGGATAAAGAATTTATTGTTCAATTATGGACTATACACATAGAGGGTTCATTTTTATATTTTTCAATACTAGACCTAGGATTGATGTGGCATGATTCACTATATATCCTAAGATATCAAGAATCATATCTCACCTAGTTCTTGAATGCATATCTTGTAGGAGACCAACACAAACAACTATGGTCATATTCTGATAGGTCTACATGAATGTATGGTTTTAATTCATGAAAGGGACATCATCCGTGTATTTAAAATCATGTGGGGAGGTCTCATGGTGTTAAATTTATGGACATGTATTTAGGACCCTATTAATGTTATAGTATGTTTTTGTGCATTGATTGCATGGGTAATACCTTTATAATTTTCCAATTCTCAAATGATCTATTCTTAGTGTTCGAAATAAGGAAAGAAAATGGTTACTTCCACTATGTATAAACAATTATGGATGGAACAACTGTACATTATATCACGTGGTTGTTGGACCAATTTCTAAGATCGAGGCATCATTACATATCTCAATGAAAATGAGAATCCTTTCTTATATAGTTCTAAAAGTCTGGGTGGTAATACATTAAGAAAAAAGGAAATGGGTCACCTATTGTGAAGGAAAGGAAGACTATGGATAGTCCCCAAACTAGTGGTTCGGGAATCGCTACATATTCTTCAATAATTGGAATCAATACATACGTAGTTTATGGTGAATATTGGAGTGTAACATTATGAAGTTAAGACATAATCCACGTAGTTTAATATCATGCATTACGTATGGGGAATACCATTCAGTTTAAGGTCTATCTATTAGTACATTAGGGGTGAAATTAATTTAATGTATATCTTTTAGGACATCTGGGTCTCATTCATTTTGATGTATTTCTGTTAACACCTAGGTATACCATATAGTTTAAATTATTTGAGATAGAAATTGGGGTAACATGAAGTTTAAAGACATGTTTTTAGGTCTTCAGGGGCACCGTGATGTTTAGTTTCTTTCTATTAGAACATTGGGGGTATCATGTAGTTTAATATCTTAATGTAAGGAAATTGGTTGTATCGTGTAGTTTAATTTATTTCCCTTAGTTCTTAGGGGTACTGTTCAGTTTAATGTATTTTTGTTAGGATGTTAGGGGTACCTTTCATTTTAATGTCTTGGTGTTAAATTTTTTGGTGTTCTGTGTATTTAAAATTCATCCAATTAGGACTTTTCCAATACCATGAATTTAAAACCATTATGTCATTACTTTTATTCATGATGTATGATATGAAAAGTGTTTCTTGAGAAATCTCTCATTGGTGGGAGGTGTGACACTCTCCCCCTCCATGTTAGCCAATGAGTAGGATCCATTATGATAGAAATTGATTATTATATATAGAACTTCTATAATTGGTTCTATTTTGGCGGCTTATTCCCTAGTATCATTAGGGTCCTTAGAGCCAACACTAGTTCTCTTTTGATTAATGAACAAACAAGAATCATTGAATTAATGGTTCGTGTGATCCAATTCCAATGTAAATCCAAGTTGTGTAATGTGTGAAGCCTACTATCTTCGATCCACTCAAATTCAGCTATCCATAATTGTGATTTCTCATCATCTGAGATCTATTCAAAAATGGATATTCAGAGCGAAGGTGATTGTACCTCAGTGCATAACACTACATCGGTCATGTACACCAATGAGTATGATGTTACTTGTGAATCAGTATGCATAGTGGTATGGTAGCCCGATTAGGAATGAGGGGGATTCACTGGATAAGTCTTTTTATACATGTTCACAATATTTTGATGTATATTTGATAGAGGATTTCAGAAGTCTTGTATCATTCCATGTTCTACTACTTATTATTGATATTGTTATTGGACTTGATATTCTACTCCTAGCACAGTTTCTTATGTTATATATAATAGACATTATAGCTGGTGTTCATCAATATGGTGTGACGGGCCCTGGATATAATGAGGATATAATACTTTCTGATGTTGATAATGCTCTTCATCATGACTTCTTTGAGTGGTATTTTCTTACACCATTTGGAAAAAAGTTTGTAGCTGTAAGAATTTTGTTTAACTACATTATTGTGGAAGGTGTTAATTTGTCCCAAACAATCATTCCCCAAATTGAAAATTGATAGTAATATATATGGGTATCTAGAATTTATGGTGGTTAATGGATTATATTTTAATGGATCTAGAACACATGAAATTTAAAAACTTATTCCCCATATTCATGTATCATGTTTTCCATTAATATCCTAAATTCATGATTTAGTGGGGGAGCCTGGTCCTAGATTGACGGACACCAAAAGTGCCCACATGGATTCCATCCATGATGGCATCAATATCTCAATCTTCTATGAATCTGTGTAGGATACCCTCACAACCTCAATTTTTAGGTATTTTTTCTCATTTGGGCTGTCTTGTAGGGTGAAGATCTCTTCACATTTCCTGAGTTTCTCAATTATTTCATGGTTTATCATGTGACTCACATATTGGATATAACCATTTATGGGATCCATCCATATAGGGGTGTTCATTTGTTCATCATTATATATAGTTCTATTTAATGGATTGATAACGTCTATATCAGAAATGACGTTTGACGAAACCATTCTTCGATATGTGATATAGAAGATTGCATCATCCTTATCAGTGTCAACCAAGATAGTGGATGCATTAGACAACGAGTTGGTGCGAGAATTAATTTATTAAGAGGAATGATGTAACACATGATCAAGATATATTTACACAATCAATACCCTGATATAGCTACTTAGAGGGGACAATTCATCCTTTTCGATGGAATATTCACCATTGATCATCATTATCACATGTTTCGAAGCTCCCTTGATATTCCTGTTGGATATATAAAACTATAGGTCTAGTTACAACCCAGTAATGAGGGCATGGTATTCCATATCATTATTAGTGTAGCCTTTATATCATGAGAAATATAATGGAAAAAATTCCTTGTCTAGATATACAAATACAATCACTGAACCAACCAAATTGAGCCTTATTTTTTCTATCGTTTTTTTTCTAATGGTACTCTTACCAGAACAAAAAATATATATATCTTTTTTGTATGGGGAGAATTATAGGAATTTAAATCATCATCATATGAATGTTTGGTGTCCAACATTTTACTTTCATTGGAAATATGTGTTGTGAGGAAATCATCCAGGGCTTTCCATTCAACTAAATTATGTGATACGAACCAAATGTAATATTATTATAGAATGAACACTATTTAGTCCATGATCCTAGAAAACATAAGGAAACAATGGATATACATCAATAGATAAATAAAACAGACTATATGGGCTTTTTGGTTCTGTATGTAATGCATCATATGTTTCAGTATGGAGATGATTTAAAGAAGTTCTTCTCAATATCAGTGTGTCTGGCGTCAATACCTAGGATTATCTTATTTCTGTAATAGATATTCTTCTCTAAACCCTCATCATTTTTCTATGGAATGAGTGAACCCATAGAGCATTCCATTGCTGCCACATACAAGATGATAATAATTCCTTCCACTTGTGGAATCAAAACTAGTGGATTCATTATGTAGTATATGAGGCATTCAATGAATTCTTGTTAGTCATAATCCCATTGATAGATGATTCCATTATTCATTAGCCTGGTTAAGGGGATAGATTTTCTTTCTACGTTTTCTATGAATCACCGAATGATGTAGTGGTTCCCATAGAGCCCCCATAATTATTTTAAATTTATGGGGGTCAAATTTCTCATAAATAGTTGTCTTCTTTAGGTAATCCTCGATTCCACTGTGGGATACCATAAAGCCATGGAACATTCATGATGTTGTAAAAAAATCAATTTCAATGGATTAATCATTAAATTATGTTTTCATTTCATGCTGATTATTGTTTGGAGGACTTTTATGTGATCACATCACTCTTAGAATTTAATAACTAGGTCATAGACATATCATTAATCTATCCTTGCTAGGAATTGTATAAATATATGATGAATGAAATGATTGTATGTGGATATAAAGTTCCTTAAACCAAAGGGAATAAATCGATATAAGAAGATCCACTTAGTTTCTATAAAGGATTTTTATTCGTCAACATAATTCCCAGAACACCATTCCATGAATGGAAGGGCTCAGACATTACCAGTTTCATCAATCAAGGGTTTTGTGATCTTTAATTGGAAATCATGATTCAAGAGGTACTAATTAATATATCTAAAGTCAATTTAGACACTAATATATCTATTCTTCTTCTTTATTAGGACCATGATGGAAATAAATATCATGTTATTTCACTTCTCAATCATTTTTGGATTTCGTAAATTTATCAAATTACCCATGTGAACTAGTGAAATGAGAGGGGTGCATACTCCTGTGTTCCAATATGAATATTCAATGCTCATTGGTAGGCTGAGATCTTGAATATCCACCTCATTATTTTGTTTTGTATTTTATGTAAAATTCGAAGAAAACTATTTTATTGTTTTATGAGAACTGTATTGTAAATCCATTTCACATCGAGAGGATTTGATACACAAATCATTGTAGAATATATGTATTCTTCTATTCCTAGATTCATCATCCTGAACTCATTGAAATTGTTAGATACACGTTCCACAAATATGAGAGGGGGGTTCTTTAGGTCATCCTCATCATCCATAATTCTTTGTTTGTGGAGACAGTTTGAGATGGATACATCAATTTGGGGGCCACTCCTTCACTATCGGGGTGATGGAGTTCATGAGAAGTGAAATTGTCAATCCTTAGAATCGAACTCGATGTAGGGAGGTGTCAATGTCTATTTTTTTACACTATCTATGTGGATAAGAGGATCTTGGATCTATAAGACTAGGAAAATTACCTCAAGTATATTTATGGGGATCACATAGACATTGTAGAGTATTTTCCTTGTGTTTTCAAGGATTTCCCCTAATCTATTGGGATATAAAACCTGAATATCATCATCCATCATTGTTTATTTTTCTACATTTTATTGAAAAATTATTCAACATACATAGATTCACATGTCTCAAAGGGTGGTAACATCACCATGTAGTATGTCGACCATTTCATCAATTGGGTAGTTCAGATATTGACAGAATGTTGACAGTACTTCCATGCTTCTATGTACCCAGTGAAATCTAAGAAGGACATTGAATGTGGTGTCTTGTAAGATGAACATAAAATCACCTTCACATATGTGATCTCCAAAAAAATTGTGTTTGATCATCCTGATAGGTCTATGCACACAGTTATCATACCGATTATTGTTCTTCATTGTGGGGGAAAATTATATTTGATATATCCCAATGATAGGAGCGTTTGATGTGGAATGAGATTGATTCCAGAGCCACTATCAATATTATCACTTAATTTTTTGACTTTATCATGTCTTACAAAAAATTATAGGGATCTGATGTGTCATTTGATGACCTCTTACTAGTCATTCTTTATGAATGAGGTGGTGATATGGTGTTTTTCTTACATGGTATCCATTCATTAAAATCAATTATAGATACTTTTCTCTCAATTTTCTGTGGAATTTGGAGGGCATTAACAAGAGACTCTGTGATTTATTTTGAATGATGTTTCCTATCCACGATTTATATTTTGTCCTAGACTACCAAAAACTATTTCCAAAATTCATAATTTTATTCATGATGTTGACGCTTCCTGGGGTGGGTTACACCTAGACATTTGGATCTATAACTATGTCATTTGAGGTAGATGTGAATGGTGCTTGTGCATATGTTTTAGGAGAATTAGCAACCCATATAGTGGGTTATGATTACCATATAGTTTGTTTGGATTGATCAAATTATTGTATCCCCTCTAGGTGTTCATTCTATAAAATTCCTCATGGATGTCCTCTGGTTGGTATTGAGACACCACCATGATTTTTATGGGCTCACTCAAGTTCATACACACAGGTATCCAATCAATATTGGTCTTATGTGGGGAAAATACTATAATATTGGGTCCAACCCAACATATTTTGTCTCATGTTTCCTCATTTCATGAAAATGTGGCCTCATGTTCCCGAGTTATATCTTATGAACTCAAATAATGAGGCATATTCATCAGCCTAGAAAGGGGTTTCCATGTGAAACATGTTGAAATAACTAAACACTTGATATTTATTAGATGAGTATTCTATTTGGCAGGGTGGTTCAAGTTCTTGAGATGTCATAAGGATGAAAATTGTTAGAGTTAGAGAATCCTTGGAGTAGAATATGACTCTTCCTCTTCGATTTTATCCATTTTCTAGGGATCGTACCAACGTAAGGAAGGTTCATTTAATGCTACATACTTAGATGGTGAATATATTTTTGGTTGACAGAGATGTGATAGCTAGGTTGAATGGGATCATTAAACTAGTTTTCTAGACATCCCATCGTTGAATGTCCATGAAGACATAGCTTTGAAATTATGCTCACCATTTTATTGTCATTACTAGTTAACTGTTCTACATTTAACATGTTCTGATAATTTATCTAACACCACAATCCTAGAATAGACTATGCCATGAAGGACGACATTGATGAAAAATCATATGTAGATGATATTCCCCAACCTTCTTTGCAAAGAGTAGTATTTGGGATTGTTGGGGAGTTTGACATCATCAGGATTCATGGGTTGTGATATCTTGAGTAGGATATTATCTATGACTATTGTAAAATAACAGGGGAATTTTTTAATTCAGAAAGAATATTATTTTTTCAAATGCTCCTCAAAACTCTCACGTGACCCAAATTTGATTATACTTCTGGCGGATGAAGATTAAATTTTTTTCATCACATAATAAGTGGTTTTGGGTGGTTAAGGACCTACCAAGATGCTTGTAAAGGAACTGTTGTTGTCTTGATAGTGAAAACTATAAAACATTCATTTCCTAGACTTTTCCCATGTGTTACTATCATGAGATGAGATTTGGATTGGGTTCACTGAGTGGATTATTCAAGACATTATTCAATTTTTCTGAACTCTTGGAACATACATGGAAACATTACTTGGATCATAGGTGTCTTATACTCATCCTAGATATTTTTAGAACATATCTATAATATTTTTCCTTTTGAGAGAGGGATTTTTAGTGAATAAGTTAAACCATTCAACCATAAAATGAAGTCATACACCCTATCATTTTTGCATTATGTGATGTTTTATGGTATAAAATTTTCATCTTCCTCATTGTGGATCTGAAATGAAAAATGAAATGATGAAAAAGGTCTTCACATCCTGTAGAGGTCCCTGATAGAAATCAATTGTACCAAAAAAATGTTGGACCTAACTGAGTATGAAAAAAAACCTTAAAACTGTTTCATCATGTTGATCACAAGGTCCCATATTCCATTTTCATTGGGATATGATGTGTCTGATGTATATTTTTGGATAACCTTTACTATCATATACAGAGAAGGTATGTTTTCTGAAAATTTTTGGAGGTCACGTTTCGCCCATAAATTTAGGATATGGCTTCCTTTTGGTTTTCACAGGTGTGTGTCTCCCTTTCCTTTCTTCCATTAAATAAGAAATGAATCTATGACCTTATGTGTTTCTAGGGGTACTATTTTTTGATCTTCCACCCTTCCACGGGGACCAGTTGTGGGTCGATTTGGTGGTGTCTCCTTCATCTTTTCATGATTTTGAGTTCTTACTAGGACTTAATGACTTCCCTAGTGAGGAAGAGGCTATAATTGCAATATTGGGATGTCATTATCATTTTTGTCATCCTTATATGTATATTTTCTTCCTTGATCTAGAGCCGTTCTGAAACTCATATAAAAAATTTGTATGAGGATATGTTCTTATTGAATGTGGGATATTTGAATTATAAAGAATAAAATACATAGTAGGGATATTATCCTTGAGTAGATTCTCAATGAGTTATTTGATAGTTTATATTTCACTCATTTATTTTAAAAAAATTTCATTCATGGGAGTAACATAAGAACTTCTAGGTGGTGATTCAGATGCTTCCCCATATTTACTTTTTCCTTTGGTAGTGTTCCATTATTGTGGTGTAAACTCGTAATTCAGAGGTTCCATATTGTGGATCTTTTTCTTGTTCTAGGTGCATACATCATTGGTAGGTTCATTGAATTCATTTTCCTCTCGATGTATGTCTTCCACAGTGTGGACCACCAAATTCATTCATTGGTTATCAAAATCTTTCATATTGGTAGTGAAAAAATTAATAGAATAATATCGGGTAATGGTTTTTATTCCATTTCTAGCAATGCAAAATGACTATTCTTCACATCTTTAAGAATGGTCATTAATTGATCACATTTCCATATTGGGTAAAAATTTTATGTGAACCCAATAGGGTCCCATCACCTTAGTTGTGTACTCCTCTTATCCAAGTTTATGGGCAATGAGATTGAGGGAATCTTTGATCATGATTGATGAATGGGACCTAAACAGTAGAGGTTTTACTTATATTAAAAGGAATTTGGTTGATGCCTACTTTTTTATCTTTTACATCTATCCAAGAGAATATTTATTTCTTATGTAGTGATGATAATGATTTAAATGTGTCCCCCAGACCCACTGATTTAGGGTTATTTGGGGCCAAAATTTTAATTCATTATTCCTATTTGTGTATGATTGAGTGATTCCAGTTGGGGATTTGATGCTTTCTAGAATGGAAATTGTGATATAAATTCCCCCAACCAAATGGTATGGGAATGATCTAGAATCATTGATAATTTTACCCACATAGTCTTAAGGGATGATTAAACTAGGGATGATAATTGAGATAAAAATTCTACCAGCCCAACACACCGGGGTTTGATTATAGCTACTGAGTATATGTCTTGAATCCCATAAAGAATTGTGGATCCTTGTGGTTTATGTTGGGGAATTTATTCCCCCAACCTAAGGGGGTCCATGTTGACACCTAAGAAGATGCTATGGAAGATTCTACTATGGAATGTTTGATGGAACATAGTTTTGATCATATAGGTGGTTGGTCTGATGGAGTCACATGATGAGAACCACTCCTTCCTATATGTTTTCAATATTATCATCTAATTGGTCTTCATGTCTAAAATTAATTATTATAACTTTTAAGTGATAACTTAAGAGATCTGTTATAAATCACCTCCATCCATTCATGATGTGTAGACATCATTGATGGGGGATAATTCCATTGATGTTACCAAATGGCCTATGTTTTATCCAGTCCATTGATCTCACATGTGGCTATAACATTACAGGACTTTGTGGGTGATGGATTTTGTTATTCTAGTGGTGAAAATTTTGTTAACTCTCTATGTTATCCTCATATTCAAATAGAGATTAATGATTCGGCTATGATGGAAAACTGCCGATGAATCATGATGCAATGGTGGAAAATAATGTTTCAGATTTTCCCAGTGTTTTTTCTAGTTTTGGATCCCGAGCCATTGAGATAGTAGCATGGTCTAGATGAAAAAATATTATCTTGTTTGTATAAAGACTAAACTCTTATACAATATAAGGTAGATTACAATCCTTCAGTCAATGATGACTAGCCCCTATATTTTTTTAATTTATTAGGCATGTAATCATTTTCTAACTCATATGGGATCTCATTATTAGAAGTGGTGAGGGGACAAAACAAGATGGGGGTGTTTTTCAATACAACACATTAAATATATTAATGTAAAACTTCTTCTATTCTGACATACGTGCATCCTTGTGTTCAAACCATAAGATATTCTTCTAAGGGTCCCTTTATCACTTGAGTGGAGTGCTACTAATTGTTGATGGTGGACAATGTAGTTGGCCTCGATGTTTTGAGCACCTTTATATAAGAAATAATGATTATTTTGAACACCTATATAAATGGATGTGTCTTGGAAATTGGAGGATTTCATGTTCTATTGGAGATATAATTATAGATAGTATTAGCATGGTGCCTATCAAGAGTAGAGTCCTAGTAATCCATTCCACACTACCACGAAGAAGAATACCAGAGTAATTATATTCTACTTCGGTTGAAGAATTCATAGACCCTTGTAATATTTTGAATGTCTCTCAAACTCCCTAGAGGGAAATGTAATCGCGTTGAATTGGAATATGGGTCTTGAATTTCATCATGGTCATAATATATAGACCTTACATATGAAATTATGCATGGATTTTGTCCTATTGTATAAGGGTTTCTAAAACATTCATATAATTGACTTGTGCTATAAGAATATACACCCACTACTGAGAAGCTATTGGAATATTCCAATGTGTTGTCTCATTATTAATGAGTATATAAACCCATACCAAGGCGTTTGACAGTCTCACTTGGTGACCCTTGGTTATTATATGAGTATGATACAAGTCATGATCCATTGGAATATGTCATTGGTATTTCATGGATGGGACATGATCATTCTTCAGGGAATGTTCTTCTCTCACATACTGATCCCCAGTTGGAATATGTTTATGATCCTTTTTGGAATATTCCTGCCCCACCATAATCTCCTAATGGAACTCTTGAATAGGATGATTTATATGAGCTTCCTCATGTATTTCCTCAGAATTATACTAGTGAAGTCATTTGTCGATGAATGTGGGAATATGTGCAAGAGTTCTCTAATCTGTTGAAATACACCCAGAAGATTCACCGATAGGAATATGATCATATACCAAGGATTATCTCATTCTCACTTGGATATCCATGGACATAATTGGGATATATGCCCGATCCTGAACCATTGGAGTATATCAGTAGACATCGTTGAGAGAAATATGAGCATGTTTGAAGGCTTGTTGTCCTCTCAATTGGTTTCCCAGGACATAACGGGGATATGATCTCCATCATGGGCCATTTGAATATGTATCATGACATTATTGATATGCATGTTCCCCTTTACTAAGGAATGTTTCTCTCTCACATATTGTGCCCTAGTTGGAATATCAGTATGATCTTGGTCTGATGCCTCGTCCTTTATCAGAATATGTAGATAATCCTTCTCGATTGGAGAAAGAATGTGTTCTTGTTCAATAGAATCCACTTGTTTTTAATGATCATTTTGTTCAGTTATTCTTGATCATCGGATATGAATGTGTCTGTGTCCCTATATCTGAATAAGTAAATAAATATTCTAATAGAGTTCTTCTTCAGTTTCTATGATATGATGAAATTTTAGCAAAGTGTGTGTAGGGATATAACACTTATAATTTTTCATCTCCATTTTGTACATCTAGATGTCATCGAATGGTGTGGGGATATAAAAAAAGTTATTTCCTCCTTTTCCACCGATAATTTACAAATAGACTTCATTCACATGGGTATGGATATGTTTCTCCCACATTACTACTGTGGGAATATTCCCACAGGCTTGTTCTGATTGAGAATAAATATGAGTATTTTCATTTGTTACCACCATAATATTCTTATATACTTCTTCAATAGATGTTGGAATATGATACCACTCATGAGAACCCATCATCTTCCTTACGCACAATGTCTTCCTTACTGTCTATACATTGGATACATAAGTGACAACATGTCAGGTGGTACCCTTAGTAGGTAACTCGTGGGTACTATTGGGGTAATAATTGAGATGATAGATGAAAAGAGCCCTCCATAGTGAAACCTAAATTGGGATGGATCTGTATTTGATTCCCAAATCCACCTTCATCAGATACCGAAGGTGGTAGCTTTAACACTACAAGGATAATCTCCAAAAGTGGTTGGTTGTGGCAATGATGGCCACTATCTTTACTGCAACTCTCTTTGCACGATGAAGACTTAAGTGTTTCTTAGAGACCCAATGCTTAATGTATATGGACATTACATTACTTTTGCGGAATACCTAGTACATAACAAAAACACACACACAAGGACCGTAATAGTATACTGTCTTTGGAAACTCAGAATATAATCTTCTAATCGTGGTGAATGATCTTCAACATCTCCCATAATGATCTTCCTTTTTTTAACCTAAAACCTTTATTTATATCTTGGGGAAAAGAAAACATAAAAGGGTGAGCTCAAATGCTTAGTAAGGGTAAACAAAAGAAATATCAATCACATCATATTCATAAGAACATAACATTTTGGAAATCTTAATCCTGTAAAAGATATCATAATATCATAAATGGGATAAATCATGGTAGTGAAATGCAATCACAATAATCATAACTTAAAACATGAATCATTGTGGCATAAACATATAATCATAGAGAATCATTTCTTATTTGTCATGACTCATTTCCAAGACCATCTTAGTGGACAAAGTCCATTTCTGAACCGAGTTCACTACTCATTTCAGTCCTGTTTCACTGAACCGGTTTAACCTGCCATTCCATCCATGTCTATCTCATGAGATATAAAATCTTTACCCAATGCATTGGAGGGAGATATAGGTCCCCCCATCTCATAATGATACCATTCTTATGTGTGCCACAAAATCATAAACCATACATCATAGCATAACCCATGTAATAAAAAGGGGAATCTTAAACATCATGAAATTATAACATAATCCACATAAGATAAAAGGATATCATAAAAATAATTCCATCATAACATAATCAAATCAATGTAAAAATAGGTATAGAAACATAACCCTATATTATCGTAGATGTAAAATAATTTTGATAAAACACTTGAACTCCATTCTTGAGGAAAATATCCTTTCAACGTTAAAAACATTTTTCCTTTCTTAACATGTCATAAAATTTTAAACTAAAAGGAGTTGATTAAAAATAAACTTGAAATCTTGTAAAGGAAGCTTTTTGGAAATAATGTATTAAAAATCCATTTATTCTTTATAAGTTAAAAAACATTCTTCTCGTACTTTTGTCGGAAAAGTCAAAAAGTACCTCGTATGAAAAACGACAAAAGATTCCTTTAATATCTTTTACTAAAATCTCACCGAAGGGTAAAATTGGATTTAAACAATTTTAGGTGGATGGAAATAATATTTCATATTGAGGAAACATGGATGTGGACGATAAAATACACCCCATTAAATACAAAAGTATAAATAATCTCAGATAAAAAAAATGAGATTGTGATATTTTTCCCTTACCTTAGGTCCGATTTGCTTCGTAAGTGTCTGAAACTCCTGTATATTGATTTAAATAATTTCTTTGAATTATTCCAGAATCATACTCATTGTTATGATATCTTATTTGGGTCACTTATGACTTTATATTACCCGTTCTTTTGTAAATTACATGTTATAGAGCGTTTTGGGTAAAATCGTTTCATTTGTCGTCCGTGTTTTGACTTGTAATTATTCATATGATTACATAGATCATGATTAATTAATTAAAAAATCTAAAACACTATTTATATATAATATATATTCAGAATATACATATATATAATGAATCAGTAAATGGAATGAAATACACCGTTCATGGGTACGGTAGGCCGTACGTACGCATGAATGTTGTTTTCGTTTCCTTATTGAGTTGAATGGAATTAAGTAGATGACATAAATATATATAAACATAAATCCAGTACCATTATTATGTCATATATTTCATGATTACTTTTTATATATACTTTATAATCATTCATGAATGGTTAACGTGGAGAATGAATCTCATCGCGTCTTGGAGACGGTAGTCCGTACGTACGCACGAGCGATGATATCGTTCTCATGATCATGGAATTGTATTGGAGTGTATGTATACTATTTCAGAATAAATATCACTTTACAATAATCATATATAATTATTATTTACACCATTATACACATCCAAGTAAGGTGGTGGTGGAAAATAGATTACACCACAGCGTGGAGACAGTATTCCGTACGTACGCACGCGTGGTGATTTCATTTTCCGTAGGATGTATATATGGTGAAATAGGGTTGTTTCATACTTATAATAACATATCAGTATATGAGTGATACTAATTTTATTACTTCATAATGAAACAACCTAATAAGAAGAAGTGGAAGAAGAAATAAAGTTGAAATAATCGGTAATAGACATTACCTCTTCTTTGAAGCGCCTCTTTGAGTCCTCCTCTTAGGGCACTAAAATTGGCCTTTGAAGAAGACCATGACCTCTAGGATGTTTCTAGTGAAGTGGAGGAGAGAATTTTTCAGGGTTTGGCAGATCTTGAAGGCTCACTGTGTTGTGAGGAAGAGAGGGAGGAGGTGCCCTTTTATAAGGGAGGATAGGGGCTCCTTTGGAAAAACTAAAAATATTATTTATTATAAAGCCAAATTCGGTTTTAAATAGCTCCAAAATGATTTATTTCGAAGCTAAGGTGGGTATGGGTCGCAATACTATCATGAAATAGAATTTAGACAAGTATAAGTTCCTATTTTAACATTATCATTTATATTTAACTTTAAGTTAGATAATTTTACTTTTACCGTGTCTTTATGTATTCTTACACTATAAGGTTAATAAACTTACTATAACAAGCCAAAAGAACCCCAAGTTGTTTATTATTAATATATATAACCTTATCTAAGTAATTTTGCCTAACCTTATATTTTTATGAATAAAATTACAATTAATAATATAATATTTGTTTTAAAAGCTATTTTATGTCAATTTTGACACTATTTAGTAATTTATTTTTGTGAAAATCATAAAAAAATGATTAGTTCCAAAAAAGTTAATTAAATCAACACTAACGTGTCATATTAACCTATAAAATTAGTGTAATTCATAAAAAGTCTCAAATTATATTTATTTGGATATTTATAACATCAATTATGTCAATATTTCATTAATATGATAATTACTCCATCATCGTTGTGTCATAAATAAATTAAATTATTTAATGTCTAAAAATTACAAATAAAATATCATTATGTATGAAATAGTTTTATATTTCTAATGAATATTTATAGTCGAATTTATCTTATTTATAACCCTATATGAAAAATGGTTTACTTATTAAACATTGATTTTAACTATTTTAACCCTTCTTTAAATAAATTAGTAACAAATGTCCTAATCTAATCCAAGTG
This sequence comes from Viscum album, assembly GCA_963277665.1. Taxonomy (NCBI): domain Eukaryota; kingdom Viridiplantae; phylum Streptophyta; class Magnoliopsida; order Santalales; family Viscaceae; genus Viscum; species Viscum album. The sequence continues at coordinate 398,120,792 of OY728161.1, forward strand.
GGCCTAAATGGTCATATTTTATTCCTAAGGTTGTTTTTGGTCTAATTACACTTATACAATAGAATTAGGACATGTTTTAGGGTAATAATAATATCATTTTTACCCTTAATTACCCTATTTACTTTTAACTGTGGTAAAAAAAGTAAAAAGTTACTATTCACCAAAAATTATTATCATCTCATTGAACCACAGTTTACATAATAACATCACCATGTCTCTATAATTTTTGAAATTCCACTCATAGAAGTGGTAAAATTATGTTTTATGAAAAATTCTTTTTTTAACTACCACTTAGTGGTTTCACTATTCATCAAAAAATGAATGTTTCCAGAAAAATACCAAAAGTTAGGCCTAAGCTATATTTAATATTATGAACTCAAAAATGATGTCTATTTTACCAAATTAAAAACATATCAGTTGCATTAATTAATTTAAAAATTAATTCCCGTTGTCAAAACAAATAGCGTGTTCTTAAGAGATAATAACTATCAAAAGATTGACACTTGTTTTTGTCTGGTTTAAATGTGAAATAACATCCAATGACAAACATTGTTTTAAATTGTAAAAATATATTATAAATATACTTTAAAACCACTCAAATTAATAATTTATCACTATTAATTATTTCGATTAAAAATGTTGTTTTGATTTAAAATTTAGTAATTTTTACTATTCATCAGAAAATGAATGTTATCCGAAAAGTACCAAAATTTCACCCTAAGATAATTTAAATATTCCAAATCCAAAAATGAAGTCTATTTTGAAAAATAAAATTTACAAAATTTCAAAAAGTGGTTATTACTATTCATAACGCCTAGTTTTAATAATATTTTAATAGCATATCATTGTTTAGTGAAACTCGATATTGCGTACTACACACGCTATCGAGGAAGGTCACGATTGCGTGTAATATAAGGAAATTCAAGGATGTGTGTTGTGCAAGCTCCGTTTGGTTTAGCGTACAACACAAGACATTAATTAAATTAAAAAATAATATTTTTCATAAAATCTCGGGGTGTTACATTCTACCCCTCTTAAAAAGAATTTCGCCCTCGAAATTCGTCGGGGTTATAAATGGTTTACTACTCGAAAGTTTCATTAATAGAAACCCACATCATAAAAAGGAATACCAAAACATAACTTTAAAAACTAAAGTATGAAACGTAATGGTTGCCCAAATTAACACATCACTGGGTTTCCACATAGGAGAACATAAGTGAAAATATGGATATGGAATAGAAATCTAACCATAAAGTTCTAATGGAGAGTGTTAGATGACATGGATATGAAAACACCAACAATCACAAAGCCATAAATTTGTGATGATCTAAGGTAGCATCTGATTCATCATATATAAGGGCACTAGGACAACATTTTTTGTTTTCAAGATCATTTCTCTAATGTTGAACAATTTTAATTAGATGAAATACTTACTTTATATCGATATAATCTCATCGTTGTTTGTGCCTTGAACAATTTCCACTTCATCTCTTAAAGAAATGAAGTTGAATTTGTCTTTCGTGAAGTGTTATTAGATCATGTGATAGAATGATGGGTCATTCCATCTGTCTTAAACAAAAGGTTATAAATGTTATCAAAAATACATAAGACTATCTATAGTTAGATTTATCATATATGGTTCCTAAAATGGACTTATACTTCATATATCATAGTTCATAATATAATAAAACTAGTTTCTACTAAACAGGGACTTCTTGTAGGCCAGTGGTAGGCGATAAATGCCAGTCGCACTTCGGTTGTGGTTTCGATTCCCACAGCCTTGTCCGACGCGATGGAATGTTTCCTATCCTACAGGTTTTCCTTGTTCTATTACTATAACATCCCATCAATAATATCGAATAAAAATTCTACCCTCAAACAATACTAACTTCTGTCCAACATAATCCATTCCAATATTTAGGCTTATCTAAAAAACATCGGTCAAAGCTCATAGTATAAAGAATATGATTTCTTCAAATGTTACATAACAATCACATGAATTCCATCATTTGTCCCCCATATATCGTAAGATATATCTTGTTGTTCAAATTACAAACATGTGAATACCTTCATCATGTATTCTCTTGAAGAATGAATACCCATTGAAACTTTGTGAAAACATGAATGCAGCCATGATATCACTTAGTCCTTATATCAATCCTGAGCTCATGAATACTGTAAAAAATTTCATTTTCTTGTTTTCCCTTCATTAGGCGCATATCATCTTTTATTCCAAAAATATCTCAATCACATTCCATGGTTACCGGTACCATTGAAAACCTCAATAGACCAATACATAAATATTCTAATATTCCATGATACTATATACAACATTATTTTGGAATTCCATTACATAAACACTTAATCATTCCACCACATTATTGTCATATTCAACCTCGCCAATAGTGATCGTATGTGACATCCCTTTCTCCTTTTCCTTATGTGGTTTCTCATGTCGATCATCACTAACCCTTGGATTAGGGCATTTATTAGCATAATGCCCCATTTTTGTGCACTTGAAGCATTGAAGTGTTGGTGGTGCGTTCTCTGCAGTCTTTTCTTTATTCATATCATTAGAAACGTTTTCCATTACTTCAATACTCAGCTACTCGATAACCTTCTTTTCCACTCTTAAAACATTTTCTAGTCCCTATAAGACAATCTCCACCATGCTTCTTTCCACACTTTGAGCATAAATAAGCATTCATCTTCTTTTCACCATTTTTCTGAGATTTCTCCTTGAACTCCATCTTTCGTTTCATGTCAAAACTATGAGATGGATAAGTAACTCCAAATTCCATTTCTACCTTGATAGCACAACACAAAATTTCTTTAAAGCTACTTAAGTCTCTTATAGCTAATTCCCTTCGAAGATTTGGTTTTAATCCACTGAAGAATCTATCAACTTTACTTTCAGGTTGGATGATAAATCCAGATGCATACCTTGCAATCCTTTTAATATTCGCTTCGTATATACCAACAGATTCATCATCCTTTTGATTTAGTTCAAAAAACTCCTTCTCTATCTTTGTTTGAAGAATACGAGGGAAGTACTTATTGAAAAATAAGTTTTTGAACTCGTCCCATTCCATGGACTCAATTTCATCTCTTGGCCTCATATTCTTGATAATATTCCACCATTGATCAGCATCACCTTCCAAACGATACACTGATAAGATGAATTTAACATGTTTAGAACATTTATGAACTGAAAATATCTTTTCAGTAGTACTGATCCATTGTTCAGCAACAGGTGGATTAGAAGACCCACTAAAAGAAGGTGGACATTGCCTCACGAAGGACTCAATAAAATATTGTTCCTTTCTCTGCTCATTTGGAAGTCCAGAATGATTCATAGCTTGTGTAAGTATAGCAATAAGATTTTTCACTCCATCTCTTATAACATATGTTTGTTCAGGAGGACAACCATTGCATCGTCCATTACTTGGATCAACACGGTTCCTTCAGGTTCCATCCATCGTCTAAAACCCAAAAAGAATAGTGTGAGAGGAAAAAATCACGCTAGATAAAACAATATAATAAAGGGGGAGTACCTTAAATATCTAACATCTTGGGTTACCGTAATTCTAGTACTATAACCTATACTTATACTTATCCTTAGGGACATCCCTAGACACACCTTAGAAATATCTCTAGGGATCTCACTAAAGTTCTCGCGTCCTAGTTTCCAAAAGTTGACTAAACCTTTCCTCTGATACCAACTGTAGAGACCCAAATCTTAACGTACATGGACATTACATTACTTTTTAGGAATACATATTACATAACAAAAACACACACACAAGGACCATAATAGTTTAGTGTCTTTGGAAACTCGGAATATAATCTTCTAATCGTGGTGAAAGATATTCAACATCTCCCATAAAGATCATCCCTTTTTTTACCTAAAACCTTTAATTATATCCTGGGGAAAAGAAAACTTAAAAGGGTGTTCTCGAATTCTCAGTAAGGGTAAACAAAAAAAATATCAATCACATCATATTCATAAGAACATAACATTTTGTAAATATTAATCCTGCAAAAGAGATCATAATATCATAACATGGGATAAATCATGGTAGTGGAATTTAATCACAATAATCATAACATAAAACATGAAGCTTTTTGGAATACACACATAATCATAGAGAATCATTTCTTATTATTCAAGACTCATTTCCAAGACTATCTTAGTGGACAAAGTCCATTTCTGAACCGAGTTCACTCCACGTTTCAGTCCTGTTTCACTGAACCGGTTTAACCTGCCCTTCCAGCCATGTCTATCTCATGAGATATAAAATCTTTACCCAATTCATTGGAGGGAGATATAGGTCCCACCCATCTCATAATGATACCATTCTTATTTGTGCCACACAATCATAAACCCTACATCCTAGCATAACCCATGTAATAAAAATGGGAATCTTAAACATCATGCCATCATAACATAATCCACAAAAGATAAAAGGACATCACAAAAATAATTCCATCATAACATAATCAAATGAATGTAAAAATAGGGATATAAATAGAACCCTATATTATCTTAGATGGAAAATAATTTTGATAAAACACTTGAACTCCATTCTTGACGAAAATATCCTTTCTACTTTAAATGTTTTTTTCCTTTATTAACATGTCATACAATTTTAAACTAAAAGATGTTGATTAAAAATAAACTTGAAAACATGCAAAGTAATCCTTTTGGAAATAATTTTTTAAAAATCCATTCATGCTGTATAAGTTTAAAAAACAGTCTTCACGTAATTTTTTCAGAAAAGTCAAAAAGTACATTGTACGAAAAATGACAAAAGATTCTTTTCATATCTTTTACTAAAATCTCACCGAAGGGTAAAATTGTATTTAAAAAATTGTAGGTGGTTGAAAATAATATTACATATTGAGGAAACATGGATGTGGATGCTAAAATACACCCCTGTAAATACCAATGTATAAACAATCTCGGATAAAAAAATGAGATTGTGATATTTTTCCCTTACCTTGGGTCCGATTTTCTTTGTAAGTGTCCGAACCTCCAGTATAATGATTTAAATAATGACATTTACTTATTCCAGAATCATACTCCTTGTTATGATATCATAAATGGTTCACTTATGACTTTATATTACCTGTTCTTTTGTAAATTCCATGTTAAAGAGCGTTTTGGGTAAAATCGTTTCATTTGTCATCCAAGTTTTGACTTGTAATTATTCATATGATTACATAGATCATGATTAATTAATTCCAGAATATAAAACATGATTTATATATAATATATATTCAGAATATACATATATATAATAAATCAGTAAATGGAAAGAAATACACCATTCATGGAGACGGTAGGCCGTACGTACGCATGAACGCTGTTTTTGTTTCCTTATTGAGTTGAATGGAATTAAGTAGATGAAATAAATATATACACATAAATACATTATCATTATTATGTCATATATTTCATTATTACTTATTATATATACTTTATAATCATTCATGAATGTTTAACGTGGATAATGAATCTCATTGCGTCGTGGAGACGGTAGTCCGTACGTACGCACAAGCAATGATATCATTATCATGATTGTGGAATTGTATTGGAGTGTATGTATACTATTTCAGAATCAATATCACTTTACAATAATCATATATAGTTATTATGTACACCATTACACCCATCCAAGTATGTTGGTGGTGGAAAATAGATTACACCACGGCGTGGAGACGGTATTCCGTACGTACACACGTGTGGTGATTTCATTTTCCATAGGATGGATAGATGGTGAAATAGGGTTGTTTCATACTTATAATAACATATAATTATATTAGTGATACTGATTTTATTACTTCATAATGAAACAACCTAAGAAGAAGAAGTGGAAGAAGAAATAAAGTTGAAAGAATCGGTAACAGACATTACCTCTTCTTTGAAGCGCCTCTTTGAGTCCTTCTCTTAGGGAAATAAAATTGGTCTTTGAAGAAGAAAAAGACCTCTAGGATGTTTCTAGGGAAGTGTAGAAGAGAATTTGGCAGGGTTTGGCAGAGCATGAAGGCTCAATGTGGTGTGAGGAAGAGAGGGAAGATGTTCCCTTTTATAATGGAAGAGAGGGGCTCCTTTGGAAAAACTAAAAATATTATTTTATTATAAAGCCAAATTCGGTTTTAAATATCTTCCAATTGATTTATTTTGAAGCTAAGGTGGGTATGGGTCGCCATCCTATCATCCAATAGAATTTAGACAAGTTTAGGTTCCTATTTTAACCTTATCATTTATATTTAACTTTAAGTTAGATAATTTTACTTTTACCGTGTCTTTTTGTATTCTTACACTATATGGTTAATAAAAATTCTATAACAAGCCAAAAGAACCCCAAGATATTTATTATTAATATATATAACCTTATCTAATCCATTTGGCCGAACCATATATTTTTAGGAATAAAATAACAATTAATAACATAATATTTTTTTTAAAACTATTTTTTGTCAATTTTGACACTATTTAGTAATTGATTTTTGTAAACATCATAACAGAATTATTTTTTCAAACAAAGTTAATTAAATCAACACTAACATGTCATATTAACCTATAAAATTATTTTAATTCATAAAAAGTCTAAAATTACATTTAGTTTGGTATTTATAACATCATTTTTTCAATATTTCATTAATAAGATAAGTACTGCATCATCATTTTGTCATAAATAGATTTAATTATTTAATGTCTAAAAATTACAAATAAAATATAATTATGTAGGATATCTTTTTATCTTTATAAGTAATATTTATAGTCTAATTTATCTAATGTATAACCCTATATTAAAAATGATTTACTTATTTAACGTTGATTTTAACTATTTTAACCCTTCTTTAAATAAATTAATAATAAATGTCTTAATCTAATCCAAGTGGGCCTAAATGGTAATTTTTTATTCCTAAAGTTGTTTTTGGTCGAATTACACTTATCCAATAGAATTAGGACATGTGTTAGGGTAATAATAATATCATTTTAACCCTTAATTACCCTATTTATTTTTAACCGTGGTAAAAAAGTAAAAAAGTTACTATTCACGAAAAATTATTTTCATCTCATTGAACCACATTTTACTTACTGACATCAAGCGTGTCTCTCAGATTTTTGAAATTCCACTCATAGAAGCGGTAAAATTATGTTTTATGAAAAATTCAATTTTTTTAACTACGACTTAGTGGTTTCACTATTCATCAAAAAATGAATGTTTCCAGAAAAATACCAAAAATTAGGCCTAAGATATATTTGTAATTATGAACTCAAAAATGATGTCTATTTTACCAAATTCAAAAATATCAGTTGCATTAATTAATTTAAAAATTAATTCCTGTCGTCAAAACAAATAGCGTGTTCTTAAGATATAATAACTATCAAAAGATTGACACTTGTTTATGTCTGGTTTAAATGTGAAATTACATCCAATGACCAAAATTGTATTAAATTGTAAAAATATATTATAAATATACTTTAAAAACACTCAAATTAATAATTTATCACTATTAATTATTTCGATTAAAAAAGTTGTTTTTAATTAAAATTTAGTAATTTTCACTGTTCATCAGAAAATAAAAGTTATCCGAATAGTACCAAAATTTCACCCTAAGCTAATTTCGATATTCCGAATCCAAAAATGAAGTCCATTTTGAAAAATAAAATTTACAAAATTTTAAAAAGTGGTTATTACTATTCATAACGTCTAGTTTTAATAATATTTTAATAGCATATCATTGTTTAGTTAAACTGGGTATTGCGTACTAAACACGCTATCGAGGAAGGTCACGATTGCGTGTAATGAAAGGAAATTCAAGGATGCATGTTGTGCATCATCCTTTTGGTGTATCGTAAAACAAAAGACATTAATGATATTAAAAAGAATATTTTTCATAAAATCTCGGGGTGTTACAGTTTCTATACTTAGAGACTGTCATTGGATGATTATATATTCTTATTTTACCACATCCTTGGTACTCTCAAACCATAATGTTCTCTAGCTTACAATAGATCTATTTTATAAGTGAGGTTATTTTATGAGCCATGAGGGTAGAAACCATAGATGAATCACTATATAAGTCACTAGAAGTGTATGTCTTTGTCTCAAATAGAAAATGTTTATTATGAGATCTGTATTTTTGATCATGAATATAACAAGGAACGAGGTAAATAATTTGTGAAATTTTAGAAGAATTATATTTTCAATTAGATATGAATGGTTAACACAATATTCCGTTTTTCCTTTATCTAGACGTTATTCTCATGTGTACATGTGAACAAGAAGATTAAATGTTTTAATTAGACCTCATGATATTGAAGAAGATTAGTAAGATTTGTGTTAGGATTATTATCTTTGTTGGTGTAGGATACTTATAAAATTGTATTATTGCATGATGAATGATCATTTGTTCAATAGAGAGGTTCACATTGGGTTTACCATTTTTTCTTCAATCGATAATAGACAATCACCTTGTGTGATTGGTTCATCCTGATGGATAAATGTGGGGTGAGGTATATTTCATATACAATCTTTATCAAAGGTTATCCATTTTCATTCTTAATGGAAACCCCCCAATTATTCCCTCATCCATAACTGATTATATACTTCAATTCTAATAAATGGTCATCAATTGGGGATTGAGACCCATTAATGCTTAGGAATTACCATTTGTAGATAGGATGAGGTCGGGCTAATCACCCACTATTGGGGGGGGGGGGTTCCTACTTTTGGAATTTCTTAAAAAATTATGTTATGTTAACGAATATCTACATAATCCTGATATGGGATAAGTTACCTTAATAAAAACATTATTGGTTATGTCTCTCATTGAAAAAATATGGGTATCCCATCTAAGAATCCATCATTATGTATCAAATGTTCTATATTCATTTCTTGATTATGAATTTATTCTTATGTGATGAAGCAATACAACTAAGAGCTTCAAAATTTGTTAATATATAGGTATACTTAAAATTTTCTTATAAGTCTAGTGAGAAATTATGAGTCATCCTATATGACCAAGTCATTACAGAAATCCTAAAACAATATCGATAAACCCATAAAGTTTAGACTCTTATGGAATGGACATATATAAGGGCTATGAGGCACCAGAAATTCATTTTCAAGTCATGGGGGGATTTCCTATGTGTAATGATTATGGAGGGAATCATATTTTATTTAGTTTATTTTTCTTCCCTTTCCACCGATATATGAGATAAAATGATTTTCCCATGGGAATGATCGATCCCTGATGGTTGAGATATAGGATTCATGGGATAAATTACAACGAATTAAGTTCCTATTTGAGTTCAGGGCTAAGAAAGGAATCATAATTTTCCTTCGTATGGAATAAATCAGTGTTCTCATAGTATAATAATTGTCTTGTGAGTGAGCCCATGGTATCTTTCCTCGTATTAGGGAGGGATATATCATTCCACTAATCTCGACTTGCATGATTTCATTTCCATTGTTTGTGGGAAATGATTATGTGAATGATAATAATATTTAAACTCCCTAATGCAACATGATATATCATTGGGGAGAGAAATGGGATTTTTAATAATTAGTCTTTCTAGATACGGATGTGAGGATTATGTACTAGGAACTACCTTTGGATGTTCAATATGGAGTTTGGGCCTTCATTAGGCACCCTATTTATACTAATTATAGTAGGAATCAAATTTATCAATGATTAAATAATTTATCAATCCATTAGAGTATGTGGTAGAGTGTTCTTTCCATGGGATTGATCAGTTCATAATGGTTGATATAATAAAAACATGGTTGGACACACACTAAGGTGGATGCCCATTTGAATTTGGACTCCTGATTTAGGAAGGAGTAGTATGTATCCTAGTTATAGCACGAATAAATGTCCTTGTAGTTTAATTAATCAGGGCTTATAGAATTATTTTTCTGTTGTTAGGGGATTACACACTGATTATTACCTTATCAATGGCTTACACAGTAATTTTTACCTTTTTATTATATTACATTATTACATTTCCATTATTTGCGTATTACACAATGTCATTTCCCTTATTTGAGATTTACACATTTATGATTCCCTTATTAAAGGATTACAAAATGACTTTGAACTATAATTTTAGAATCATATGATTTAGATGATATGATCTTTGTAGGTGTCTATGATCACTTGAGAAGTGATCAATGTAAGAAATGAGAGATGGAAAATGATCAGTATCATGTCTTGTGGATGCAAGAATCATATACTAAGATGACCCTTTGGATGATTAATATAGTGCTCAGACCTCGGAGAGGAATCAAATATATCCTTGTTATTTAATAGATTAGATTCTTCATAGTTCCATTAGTTACGGATTACATACTATCTCTTCCCTAATAATAGAGGTTTCTATTCAGAAGATGGACAACATAATTTAACACCAAGATTCCCTAATGACATGAAATTCATTTCCATATGATGTTGTAAGGACTTGATGGTTGGTCCTGAAATCCATGACATAACCTGGCTAACTAGTCCATATAGTATGACATGATGATGCAGACATTCCTAGGTGCCATCTCATGATATGGATGGAACATATAGATGGTGTCACCAGAGTCAATGTGACAACGTTCATAGGGTGTCACATGTCCCGACTGAAATGTATTTAAGGAATAATAATACTTAATTGGTATTCCCGGAGGGAATCATGGGAGTCCATTGACATTCCCAGGTGCTCCCATAAGGGCATCACCATATGGATGGTGTCTCAATAGTCAACGTGACATGATTTGTAGGATGTCACATGTCCTCGCTAACATGTATGGAGGGAATCATGATGCCAAATTGGCATTCCTGGAGTGCATCGTGTGTGTTAGTTGACATGCCTATATGCTATGACGAGACACAACTAGCATATTTTGGTGCCATTATTAGAGCCATACGGGACATCTGTAGGGAATCAAAAGGATTGAATGAAAAACAAGGAGGGCCACAAGAGACTCGAGTGCAATGTATATGGGGAACCTAGTGACGTCCCATGAAATGTCTAGAAGAATTCTCATGACCTAAATGGTATACTCATGGAGCGTCAAATGATTTGGGTTAATTTTCCTTGATCCCGTGCATGTTTTTAGTTGCTCAGGAAAATCATATGATGATCAGTGAGTATTCCCTTCTCGTATGTCCCTCACCATTACACTTTGTAATATCCTTCATATATTTAATGATTTATATTAATTTAGTGTTACTTTATTATGTCTTTAATGATCTAGTAATTGTGTGGTATGTCCTTCACATGTCTGACCAAAAGTCATCTGTGTGATATATTGGTGATCACGTGAACCACCAATGTATGTTGTAGGATTTTCCTGGATATTCACTGGTATCTTACATGAAAAAAATATTTTCCACTCTAAGGAGAATCCAGTTTGAGAAATCATCTCTTGTTCTAGTGTGATGCTATGATAGATCGTCTGTCCATAGAGAGTTTTTGTTATAGTGTTCACCATCTTGTGGTCGAAATGGTTGTCGTCATTTTTCATTATGGGATGGGGGATTTATAAGAGACTATATCCTGGTTGGTTTCTACATTTCTCAGTGCATATAACATCAATCTATGCCAGAGCTAATGAAGGGAATCTGTTTCACATTTTTTCACGAGTTTCTACCATGGATATATTAGTGATCATCACCTTATTTTTAGTGACCACAAGTCAATCTCCTCAACTCCTCCTTTATTAGATTATTTAAAATTATTGGGGACTTTCTATGTCATGCGTCCACAAATATGGAAATATATACTTTTCATATTAACATTTCCAAGACCCTTTGGGATATTGGGAATCCTGTTTAAAGGAATTCGTGTGATCCCGTGTGCCTTTTCTAGGAATTTCAAGAGTACAAGGATGCACTGTCAGAGAACCTTCATAGGATCAAACCGACATTCAGAGGGGTGTCAAGATACCATGTTGCATATGACCTTAGAAATCCACAAGGGTTTTATGGCCACTAGAGGAACCTTACTCCTCCTATTTTATTTCCTTTATTAATTTAACAATGGTCTGGATTTAGATGAGATTGGATGAGTAATATCAATGGAAAATACTCTTGCTTTTGGTGATGCATCGCATGACCAAAAAAGGACATAAAAAGATGCATGACCATTTCATGGAAAATACCTTTTATTTTTATATATGGAGACAAAGGGAGAGTGTAGTGTTTATGGGAAATACATAAGGGTCTTCATGTAATGAGGATGAAATTCCAACGGTCTCTTACAAGATGTGGATGAGGTGTTTCTGGTTTATTGTTGTGTCTTACTGATCTCCAGGTGTGCATCACATTATTTTTAAAACTATTAGTGTCTCCATCCTCCATCCCTTTTATTTTTAAATTTTTATTTTAGAAAATACTAGGGGTTTAATGAGTTTTTTTAAATTCTTTCAAGGACTTCCATTATCCCAATCAATGATCTAACATGTGAGATTTACAACCATAAGAAAACTCATCTTTTGTAAATTTTCCTTATATTTTCTATGGTTCTTCGGATCACTTCCCAGGTTCCCATCATGTGACAAACCACGTAACCTAGGAGAGCTTATCCTATTACAACTCCATGACAACTAGTAGTCTGAGGTAGTTTAGTGAGAGAAGAGGATATTGTTAATGGGAATTCTTCGGTCCATTCAAAAGATATGTACGGATCATTTTACCTTCATTCAACCTTGTGAAGTTCAGATGATCTATTTCTCTTGGGGACTAATATGATCTATGATTCTCAATCACATAATCTTTCTTTTTCTATAGGGATAAATAATTCAAATATCCATATATTTCTTCATTTTTCGAATTGTTGATGAACATTTTGCGAGTGGAAATATTCATGAAAACAATATTAATTGAAGTGGGAACATTAACTAGACCAAAATAGGAAAATAATTCATTAGTTCAAATATCAGATTGAAATACATGCATTTGATTCCTTCCCAACTTCAGTCATATTTTGGGATCATAAAATCATAATCATGAAAATTGGATAATCTTCATCTTTAGTAATCATCAAATTATTATTATTCAATCTCTCATTGTAGTGATTCTAGGATCTCCTTCGATAATCAACATCAGATCAAGAATCACATAATAAATAGAATCATATCAGAAGTAAGAAAATCATTTTTCCACCATGTGTTTTGAGATATTTTCCTATAATCTCGGTTTTCAGATATGTATGTTCTTCATGCATAATAGTGCCAAGTCACCATTCATGTATTTGGAATCAAAAATAAAATGGAACAATATTCAGGTTCAACATTCATCTGTTATATTCTTCTCAAACATTGGTGTTATTCCACTGATCTGATTTCAGATGGAAATTCCACAAATTTTGAGTTATGTTAGATCTCCTATTCAAAGTTATTTTTAATATGATTCACAATAGATCTAGAATTTTTAAATACTAATATCAGTTATGCATACCTATATAGACAATAATGATGTCTTCCATATCACCTAATCTTCATTCGGTCTTCTTTATAAAGGTATCAATCATTAAATGTAGTCCTCATTTGTTCGTGGATGTATCTCAATTAGAATAATTAAAAAATATCATCATTGAGGATGGAGATCGGATACTCCCATTAAAAGATAGTTGAAGGATCAACTTCATATTATTTGGCGTCTGGATGAAGTTCTTGTTTTCCTCGATCACTAGTAAGAAGTGGTAGATCTCACAACTGGTGGTTTTGACATTCAGTTATGTGATAGAATTAAATTCTTTGTAAAATGGCTATTTTATGCCCACATTGAAATTTTATTCGTCAATCCCTCCCACAAAAAATAATCTATATGAGAACAACTTTTCAAAATTGATTATGTGGCCTTTCCCACAATTATCTAGTAGGATAATTGTTATAATTGGATATGTAGATTTTCAATCCACTGCTACTATATATAAAAATACAATAAAAAAGAAACAAACTGTGGAAAACTGTAAATTGAAATTTCGTTAACTAATTAAACAATTAGGGAAATATTAAAATTAACAAACTTTTTAATTTTTTAATTATTATTAAAAATTATTATCCATTTTATGCCTTTGAATTAATAATTAAATTCAAATTCTCTTAACAAGTTAACAAAAAATTAATGGAAATGTAAATTAAATTAAATTTTAAAAAACCAGGGTAAGTTAAATATTTTCAATAAAAAATTAAATGAATGATTGAATAAATAAAATGAAAATATTAAAATAATAAACATTAAGTTATTTAATTAATGGAAACAAATGAATATAATTTTTTTTTTAAAATTAAATAATGAAATTATAAAATTCAAGTATGACAATAAGGATAAAATAATTACATTATTAAACGATAAATAAGTTTGAAAAACTAAAAATTAAAAATTAATTACATATTTAACCTTAAATTATAAATCTTATTTAAATCAACAACAATTCATGTTATTCAATAAAAACATATTTTTAGAATTTAAAAAATAATTAATTTAAATAAATATTGTGGCCGAATTGTATCAATATAATTAAACATGAGTTACTCAAGAGATGATTCTGATTTCATCTAGACACCGATATGAGTATCTTTAAAGACTTAAGTAACATAAAAAATTCATGTATCAATATAACCTTTTAGGGCTTGAGAATATCCATATGTTTGGGTGGATGAAATATTCATCCTATTAACATGGGATGTTCCATAATGTGTCTCCATAAATTTTTTCAATTCACACTCCAGTTCAAGAAATTTCATATAGAAGGAATACATATCAATTTCAACAGATTATATCCTACCATACCATTCACATTTCATATTATTGTTCTAATCTTTACATTTTCTATTACCTTCATTCAATATTTATTTCATGGACCTTGATTCATCAGAATTTAACTTTTAATTAATAATTTATGATAATTATAGTCTCTTTATTTGATTTTTTCAATGCCTGAATGTTCTGAATATACTCATAATGTAACCTGGACTATTCTTCCATTGAAATTTAAATATTGTTGACATTACAGGTTTTCTTACTCAAGGTGAGTATTTTTTATATTTTTGGAAACATTGAACAATGTTTCATGGGAATGGATTACTTCACCAAATACTTTTTTTTCACATGAGGCTCTTATAAACATACGTTGGAATTTATTATTGAATTATTGAAATCATTTCATTGTGAATGTTAAAAAATTATTCTATTCATTAAATGAGGTATATGAAAAAATTTAACATTTTAAATTTCATTCCAATTTCAACAGCCTATTTATTAATTTCCACTTAAAGCAATTATTTCTCATCAGTAAGTTACATAAAAAACAATAAACATATAAAATCACTTATTGATGTACATTAATCAAATATCATTCAAATTTAGAGTAGAATTATTCAAAATTATTGGTAGAATCATCTTCATTATACACTACAGAACATGAGATACATTATATTAAATTATCATTTCCATATTATTTGATCAAAGGAAATCCTTCCTTATAATATTTCATTGAAATTTTCCACAATCTAATAGCTTTACACTTCTCCAGAATTTTTAGAGTCTTAGAAGAGAGTTTCATTTCATCACAAATAGGGGTGGAGACTAAGTATTCAACCGATGGAATATAAGAATTAGTTTCAAATTTATTGTACATATATTCAAGGTTAAATATGTATTCCAATTATAATGATACCTCCACTTTTATACCACATTTTGTGAAAGGATGGATTTCGTAGGGACACTAAGAGGGGTGTTGAATCAAAGTATGCAAATTTTTACTTAGATTATACATTCATTTAATTTAATCCATGTTACTCTCAAAAAATTACCCAGGGTAAGAGGAATGGATATGTTGTATACTCTCAATAAACACAGAAAAATATAATTTAGGAAAAAAATTGATCAAAAGTACACAGATATTTGTACAAGGATTTGTCTTGATGTGAGAAGCTACATCATTTTGTGATCATTGTGAGGTTTTTTCATTGAATTTATTATCACTATAACATTTTAGAGATTAAAACTTCTAGAATTAGTACATAATATTTGCGTTGGAAATAATCAGTATTCCAATGTTTGAAACATTTTATATATTGGTACCCCCAGTTATTCAATGTAATTGTTTATAATATGACACTATTTCTTCATGAATTTTAAATATATTATTTAATAATACGTCGTTACTCATCGTGATTTATTTTCATAAAAATAATAAACTTTTCCCTCTACATTTTTATTGATACTCCTATAAATTAATTTACTAATATCAAATTATATGTGCATGTGGATCACAAAATTTTATTTGTATTATTTCTTGAAATACTATACCTTCCGAATCTCAATCACAAATGATAATTCTCAACAAAATCATCTTTATTTAATAAATGTCATGCTATTTTGAAGAGATAAATATTATCACATATATAGAAAATTATTACCATTATTTCAGGTGTTATATATATATTGTTTCTCTTTAATCCTCAACATCACTCTTCCTTGCACAAATAGTTTTAGATATTTCCAACAATGAATATCAGTTCATCTGCATCTTCATTCATGAGTTTACTATTTTAATTTCCTTATTATATTTTTACATTCACTCATTCCATGATATATTTTAGTTATATAATGTTTCTAATTCTTCATAAAAACCAAACAGTGTGTGACTCTTGATTATTCTATAAGGAGGACGATTTATCCTAACATTCTAACATATGAACTTGATGAGAGTATATTTCACTATTATTTATTGAATCATTTTTATATTTTATTAGTATAATAATATAAAATATATCTCAATGGATTTCATGCAATCCTATTTGATGTTGGATAGAACAAGTTATTCAAAATATCACTGAGTATGTGATTCACATTTCTAAAATCCAATAACATTTTTATCCTTCACATAATAATATAGTTTGAAGTCTTCCAATCAAAATACTACCATTTTAATCAGTCTCTATTTTGTAATGAAATATGATAAATTTCTTAATATCACAGTTGTACCTCTCTTCCTTTTTTTCTTATCATTTTATGCTAAATATTTAACTACTTTTCATAAGTATAAATATCCACATTTTAGTCCATGTTAAGGGTACAAGTAAAAAAATGTATGAAATATTTTTTATAACATAAAAAGAGATTGGGATTTTTTTTATTATAAAAGTCATAGTTTTTTTATTTATCTTCTGAATTTGAAGATAAAAATAATTGAATCTCAATATCATGATCAACTATCTCATTTTTGTGAGAATGATCTCCTGAAACATCATCAGCAATGCATACTGATATTTTAATATCATCATTCTCGAATCATTGAAACTTCTATTTTCATTTAATTGGGGGTTTCATGAAATACATATATTACATATATGGTATCATGATTATCTTAATAGACACATTCTTTTATCATAACCATCGACGCAGAGGGGAGGTTGAGTGTTCCATAAACCCAATGTCATTGTGGAGTTTTTATTTTTGATAGATGAGCAGTGAATAAAGATGATTGATCACTAGATTGGATGACCTAGACATAAAAATCAATAAGCACATGTTCCATCTATTTAATAATCAATGATTGAATAGTTCATCCATATCTGCTATCTCGCATATAAATTTTCTGCAATATATCTCTTTCTTAAATTAAATGTTGTGTCACATCACCAATATGCTAAAAAATAAGGGTTTTAATTTAGAACAATTTACATAGAGGGATCAAATACCACACCTCACATATATTAGACCAACATCCAAAGCCCACCCACTTTTTTGTACCAACAAATGTGCATCCCTACTAGCATAATGTAATCACCCAATCATGCCACCATGTGGGGTTTGTGGACTCACTCTCTACGTGGTTGAGGCCCTCCTCCCACATGTGTGTTATTGATGTGGTGTATTTGGATTACATGGGGGACATATTTTTGTTACGGTTTAGAGAATATCAAAGTGAGGCCTTAAAAATAAAATTTTGAACCATATTCTCTTCAAACATCCATATTAATACTCCTCAGGTAAAACAGTATTTAGCATGAATTTCATTAATTCATTATATAAATACATATTTTCATGATATTTATTTCTTCTCATTTATGAAAACATCATCCATTAAAAAATTTCATTGGATGGATCCTCTTGATTATTCAGGAATTCCTCATGAAAAATATATTTTTCAATGAATTGAATATATCATTCAGTTGTTATATCAATGTGAAGTCCCAAAAAAATCTCTTACACATTTCATTGAAAATGGGACCATATTTAAATCATCGTATATATAAGGATAAATTCCTAACTACGACGTCCAATAACATTAAATTAGTCCATAAGAATTATCCAAGAATCATCACCAATTTTTTTAATTGTTTATCAAATTGGGTCCATCATTCTATATCTATGATTAATCACTAATCACAAAGAAATTCAACATACATTGAATTTGATCCATTTTATTATATTGATAAAAAGGAAACCCTTAACCATCAACCATCCAAATGGTCTTTTTATCATGGATTTATTATGTATCAGTGATTCGATTAGTCAAGTGTGTTATGATGTACACATTGATAGAGGTCAGGTAACGTCCTAGAACTCTATCAATGGAATATCTCTCTTGATTATAAAAATGTGTAATATTATGTAAAGCACATGAAGTTGAAAATAAAACTAATATAATTTTCTTAAATTAATTTGAAGATTATCATAACATAATAAATATGTCCATAATAATTGAATGTATTATAGTGGGACAAAAATACAAAATCAGATAGTAATAGTAGGAAAATATGGATCTGCTTAAACCCAAAAAATAATCACACTCCTGGAAAAAATATAGTAATGAAGTATTATAATAGTAATGTAATTATAATTATAAAATATAAAATATACATAACCTTGATAGAATTTATAGGGGAATAAGGATTGAAAGATATATGATGTATTTATAGAATTGTGGGAACCCATATGAATGTTACAAATCATACTGTTATAATAGTAATTCAACTGTTGGAATTGTAACATGACTGTTAAAATAGTACTCTGACCATTATGAATAGTAACATAATAATAAAAATAGTATCCCCACCCATGAAATTGTAAAAAATATTTAGATATCTTATAAAATTAAATAATGATATATTTTTGTTATGGTACAAGTAAATAATGTTTTAAAAAATGATAAATTAATTGTATGTATTTCTATAAGAAGTATCTATTTATATTTCACTGTAATATTAAATATGATTACATAAAAGTAATTTTATTTTAAAGAAATGTATTTATTAATTAATTTTATATTGTAATATAATGATATGATAATTTTATTATATCATATGTAATATTTCAATGGGTCATAAAATTTATCATCATATAAAAATTTGAAATTTTCAATTAAAAAAAAAATTATTTTAAAAATAAATTACTCATATTTAGAAATTTTATTCAAAAAATGGATTTAATTTTTGGAATCATCAAATCAAATAATTTTTAGTGTAATTATTTTTTCATTTCTAAATTATGAGAATTTTTATGAATAGTGAAATATATCAAATTACATTATTTTTCATTATAAGCTCTATATACGAATTTTTAGCCATGGATGATTTAATCTTCCATTACAAAGAACTAAAAATAATAATTTAATATATATACTACGATGAATTAATAATATTGATAGTCTTGATCAAAAATAATAATCTTAATGAATATGAAATTCATAAACACCCTTCTCGTCGACCTATAAATACCACCTCTCACCACCACTTCTCCTCACATCTTATAATATTTTTAGATAAAAAAATTATATTCTAAAAATATTTATATTATTGTACCCTATTCACTAGTTACATCTGTATCATCTAAATACCATTCCATGGATTCCTAAGGGGTACCTAAAAAAGAAGACTACCCAATGAGAGATTTATTTTATACTAATCTCTTTCATTCTACATTCCTCTTCTACCATCCTCCATATATTCCACATTAACCAAAAAATTGTAAATTAATTATTGAAAATTTATTTTTATGTTATTTTTTTTCTAATATACATATTATACCAAGCATTCATTTATTCGTAAAAGGAAAATTTCATGTACCAAATGGTAGGTTGAACACCTCCATGAACAACATACATCATTTTATTCCACCTTCTTTAATTGTTGTCATAAAAATATTATTATAGTTAATTTGGAAGATAAAATGTATATTATAACTTATTACATGTTATGAAGATTATATATAGAGGAAAAATTTTAAAAGTAATAGAATTAGATCTTTATGGTCAGGAAAAGAACTAAAATGAATTAACAACATTTTAATAATTTTTTACTAATATAATAGTCGTTATTTCAGAAAAAAATGGATATTGGGGAACATTTGAACTCATTCAAGGATATTAATTCCATTTAATCTCATCTTTAAAGTTGTAGTTTTATTTGATATGAAAATAAATAATTATCCACAAGTGATCAGACCTTAGAACCATGAAACAGTCGATCCCTTAAATGAAAAAGAAATTATTTCTCATTAAAATGGATATAGATAAACTGAATATAATTTTAATTAATAAAATATAGGTGGAAAATATTTTAAATTAAGTAATTAAGGAATCTAATTTGATTATTAATTATTTTATGTGCATGTGTAGAACAGATCTAGACATAATGTAAGGGATCTCTCAACAACCATTTTTTATTGGGTTATGGCCTTTTAATATCAAAATAACATTACCAATACATATAATTTTATGAAATAATTACAAATTATATATATATATTTATGTATCATAAAAATATAATTATCTTATTATACTTTAAATTTATTGATTAATACATTCCATAACTTCATTTATGAAATGAATTATTTAAAATTTAACCTGATTATAGGGAACTTTTCTATCCTTTATTTCATTAATCTAATGACCAAGTTAACTATTTATTCAAAAATTAATACCATATTTGATATCTACTATTATTAAACTAGATATTATTTTTTTTAATATATATTTTCTTCTTCTCTTGGTAATTTTTATAGAACATAAATTTTTTATGATACAATGAAATGTTTGATACCCATTTCATTCTATGGGAAATTATTATGTTTCTACTTATGATTGATTTCATTTTGTGGGAAACATAATCTTGTGCCTATTACGATAGGTGTACAAATATATCTCTAGTACATTAGGTCATTTCTTCTTCCTGAGATGTAATGTATAAGATTATGGAGTATACCTAATTCCGGACGAGACTATATCCACCATGTGATTTATTTAATGTAATTTTTCCCTGACTTATACTCATTCCATATTTTATGTTTATTCCACTTTACTATATTACCATAATATTATGAAAACAATTAATTCACGTTTTGAGAACATTTTATAATTCATTATTTTCCTCTTGTATGATATCAAATAATTTCATTTGACTAACATGTTAATTTTCATTAGAATGTTTATTCAATTTCTATGATTTTTAGCTAACCCCCTTTAATCAATGTATTCCCAATGTATTACTATATAGTTTTAAGAGAAAAATTTTATTTTCCATGTCATTATGAATATTAAAATAAATAAATTATATTTTAGTTTCATGTTGATGTTATTCTACCAAGTCTTACAATTCCACTAGGACCTTTTTAATTATTTTTTATATGGATATTTATATAAAAAACATGTAATAGTGTGTCTAAAAGGATTTGGTCATAATAATTTATATAATACGAAGGTCTGTCTATTTCTGAGGATTATAAAATGAATAATTTATTGTTAACCGAAGTGGTATTTCTATGTATTGGAAAATTATAAAAAAAAACTTGTGAAGTGTAGAATGAGTGGTTTCTATGAAATTACATCCTCATATGGAAATTATAAGATGATTTTGAGAATGAAATGTTTTATATAGGGGTATTAAAATTGAAAATAGAACATTTATATCAAATCAAACATCACCAAGTGCATGATAGAGGTTTCTTAACCCCCCCCCCCCCCCAACCCATCTGTTTAACACTCCGAGTAGATATGTAAGAGAAAATTCAAACACTCTTTACAAAACCATCCTAATGGAATTGAATAAATTTTAACGTTAATAAACATAATATTGAAATTATGATGGAAAAACTATATTGAATGATGGATAATAATAATTTAGGATACTCATTATCATTCTTATTTATTCCATTCATGTTCATACTTTCAATTTATATGTTTATTAGTTAATGTATTCTCATCCCATTTAACCTTTTATTTTAGTTAATGGATGTAACTAGGGGGAACTAAGGAAAAACATAGTGTGATATGAAATGTGATGACTACACTAATGATATACCTCAATCGAGGATTAAAGGATCTTGGAATACATAGGATTTGATATCTTAGTTTACACATGTTATTATAAATAAAATAAACCATGTTGAACTCCCTCTTTCTCTAATGAAATAGAAAATTATGATTGAGTGATTCAGGGGAAGAATGACCCCTAATATTAGTATATATTTTGATCCACCCTTCATGGAATAATGGGCATAATCCTTTAAAAATAAATTCCCTTTATTCTAATAATGATTACAAGAGAGGGTCAGAATATTTTTCGATTATCTTGAAGTGGGTGTCGATCATTTGTGAACATTGATCATAAAGGCCATGTATAAATTTGAAATTCATTTCATAGGATGTAAAGGATTCAAGAAAATATAATTTGATATATTTTTCCCCAAACTCTTCATCATATAAATAAGAGGTGGTAAAATTTAATGAAATAAAATGATGATTCAATCATGTTATATGGGGAAATCACTACATTCCAAGAACAACATGCATCAGACATTATCAACAAGGGAAATTTAAGAAGGACCATTGATTTTGTGGGTTAAATCTATGTGTAAAAAAGGCTTCAGTAATCCATTTCAGTGAATAAATTAATATATTATATTTTATCCCATTATATTTAAGGTGTAGGTCATTGAATCATATTAAACTCAAGGTCCTAGAGATAAAAAGCTTAAAATATAGTTTAATTCATGAGGATATATGGATAAATATCCTAATGGATGGAAAACCCAACATCCATCATTAAAATGTGTGGGAAGAAGAATCCAATAAACAATTTGAATGGAACTATGAGATGCTTCAAGTTTAGAAAGCAGTGGCATAGTGAAACATAGTGTAGAAATGAAATGAATATTCCCATGAATGCAACAAAGGAAAATAATATTTTAATTATATCTCTGCATATGAAAAATTGTTTCAAATTAAACGATCATGGTAATCATTCTAGTAAATTCCCTAAGAAAATGTTTGTACAAAAAATCAATGAAAACAACCATCATAAGATCAATAAAAAGGTAGTTACTATGGAATCGCAAATACTAATGTGGATCCTGAAATGATATGGTGATAAAAAGTATGGTTATTCATTAAAGAAAATTTAACATAATTTTCTATTCTGGATATTAATATTCTATGATATCATTCATGTTTTAAATAAATCTTAAAAACACACCTCAAAAATGAAGGTTGAGAATTCTTTGAAAATATAAAATAAATAAATCATCTCATTACAAGTATATAACACACCATTTTCTTGGGTTTTTGGAAGTAAAATCAATTTAAATTCTATCCTATATGCATTCGTGTATTTTGATGATATATTGGGAAAAAACTATATATTCATATATATATCCAAATTTAACTGTTGATAGGGGAGATAATTCCTCATATCCCCTTCCATCCTATGATTATATAAAATTTTATACTGTGGTATTAATCTCATTACATATATTCATCCCAATCATGGAAATTATTTACTTTTGACCAATTTTATCTAACCCTATTTATTGATATGATTTATAGAATCATGCCCAAATACATTGATATTATTAGTGATTATACTGATATATTACTAGAATAATTTCTCAATCATCCACTTCATTGTGAGGTCATATTCTAAATTGATATTATACACAGATCTCTTCCCATATCCAATATTCCTTACAATGTTTCCAAAATTGTATTAGAAGAAATAATTAATGTAATATATGAAATTCTAAATAAGGGTGTTATATGAATTAGTTATATATTTTTAGTTGTGTCTATCCTTATCATGGAGAATATAGATGGGTCAATACACCTCTATATTGATAATTATGAACTAAATAAAATCATGAAAAATATGTATTCACTTCCATTGATTGATGACCTATTTGATATACAATTTGTGGCCTAGAATTTCTTTAAGGAGGACCTTCTATTAGGATATAACTAAATAATGGTAAATAAGGGGTATATTTCCAAGATTAACTATTAAAAAAGTTATCAACACATTGAGCTCATAGTTATTACCTTCTAACTCATTAGATTATTATAAATATTCATGGACTTACTTTATAACGACATTCAATATTTACATGAATTTGTTTGATAATGTTTATAAATAATTTTTTGATATACTTGAAAATAAATGAGAAGCATGAGGTGTAACTGAATTTTATAATAAAGACAATATATGATAATATATATGGAAATTATATTTAATGTGAGTTCCTTATGGAGTAATTCAGTAACACAAACAAATTTTGTGAATTATTATTTTTCAAATAAATATTAAAATTTTCATTTTTTTCATCTCATGAAACACTTAAAATAATTTATTATATATTATAAAACTATATTCATATTTCTTTATAAGAAACAAAATTTTAGTCATACACTACATGAAAAAACAAATTTATCTTTTTATACACAGAAGATTAAGGTTACCTTATATTACATGAAAGACTTAGTTTTTAGCGCCTTATAATAGTATTACTATTTTAAAAATAAATTTTTTAAATTTTTTGTTAGTTATTTTAGAAAATAAATTTCATTTTCAAATTTAACATATCAAAATTATGTTCAGTTGATTTATAAGACTTTTTTGAAAAATATCATTTTTTATTGAATAGTGAAAATACACTTTATTAGTAACCCCCCCCCCCCTCTTCGCAATTTTTTTTATTAATGATAAATTTTATTTTATATTTTTTTACAAATTCACAATAGACCAATTATTCATATATTAATACAATGGAGGATGTTAGAATTTGTTTTTCCAAAATTACATATA
Organism: Viscum album; assembly: GCA_963277665.1. NCBI lineage: Eukaryota > Viridiplantae > Streptophyta > Magnoliopsida > Santalales > Viscaceae > Viscum > Viscum album. Next base: position 398,145,886 of record OY728161.1, read on the forward strand.
AGAACTTATTGATCATTTGATCGCTGTACTTTAAAAAACCTCTTTCTCGGGACATATGTGGGATAAGTTTTAAACAAAATTTTCTCAATCAATGTATTTAAATTTTTAAAAACTATCATTAATTTTTTAAATAAATATAATATTTGTATTCTAATTAGGTCATGTTTATTTTTCATCATAAAGTATTAGTGAAAGTGATTAAAATTAATTTGAGTGGTCGAGGAATGATTAAGGATAATTAATGACTATACCTTATCCATAAGTACCAAAATGACCTTGAAACATGACCAATGATAATGTTTTTCTAATAATTCAACCATATCCCCTCTCAGATCAAATTTTATAAGTTATTTTGATATTATTATATGGATTTTCTCTATATAAAATTATAATTTGGGAAAAAGGGAAAAAGGAAACATTTATTACAATTAAAATTTATAAAACATTGAGACACTTAAAAATATATATTTTTTGGTTATAAATATTATTCTTAAATATAAATGGGTATTTTATCATAATAATTCAACCATAATATTTAGAGATGATTTCGTTGCATAAATTGTTTACGAAATGTCAACGTAGTTATTATTTAGTAAATAATTAACTAAAACAAATTATATTACTATTATTAAATGTCAAGTCGATTGATAAAATTATTTTCAATAAATATTTATTAAAAATTAATATATCATATAAAAACTTTATAAACTCAATTTATTTTATTTCCAATATTGTTTTGATATGTTAAAATTAAAATTTAATAAAAAAACTGAAAAATTTCATTAATGTTATTTTATAATAAATGTTATTTCCTAAAGATATTTAAAATAATTAAAAACCCCAAAATATCCCATGTAATTAGTATGTGCTAATAAATATTACATATTTTCTTTTAATGTTCAAATTTATCTTTTATAATTAACATACTGATCAATAGATTGTAAAAATATTTTTTAACATGGTCTGAGTATTTATATTGTTTCAACCTGTCCTGAGAGTTTGTTCTAAAATTAATTTAAAAATGTATGATATTTTTAGTTTATAAATTTAAAATAATTTTAATAACTAATTGTTTATGTATTTTTTAATAAATATCAATTTAGTTTAGTCTTAATTTTCGAATTAAATAGGTTATAAAACTAGATTCTTTAATAAACAATACAATGATAAAATTAATGAATTTTAAAAGATGAGAGTAAAGTTATTAAAATTCACATATTATTAGTCATTGATGTTTTACTAAATCATTATTACATATTAATAAATTAGTATACAATTTCGGAGGCACATTAGGTATGGTATAGCTCTATTATTGAATACCTTTTGGCATTTATAAATGAGTAACTGCCCTTTCACTATAAAAAGGAAATCACCCTCCATTCATTTCACACCTATAAAACAATTTTTTATCAGCTATGATATTATGAATACACATCCCTACATCTATCCATTCCTCCATGAATCATCTATTTTAGGTAAATGTAATCCAATGATTCTTTTTTTGACTAACCATAATAAGTTAACTAATTAATATGTGACATATTCTATCAAGATCCTTTTCTTTTTTTTTCTCCACCCCCAATCATATTATTTCATGATTTTATAACAACAATAGTATCTTAAATAAAATATTATGTTTTTATAAGGGTTTTACTTACACATAAATACAACACCATATAATAGATAACAATCATTTCGTTTACAAATATGGTGAACTACCACCTCTCATTGTGGACATTATGAAGGACACAAGGTTTTTATATTTTATATTTTATATTTATTTTTTAATTTAACATATGTAATTATTTTACAACACATATATTTTCTTTAATATGATAATTTCGTTTGAGGATGTTTTGACTACCTAAAACTCAAGTCGGTGTGATTATTTCCCATAGTACATTGAATGTATTATGGATTGGTTTAGTGAAAGTATTTGACAAATATGATATAATAATGTTACCATAAAAATGATATATATGTATATATATAAACCTATATATACACATATTTCATTTACTAGCATTCTATCAATAGCAAACTAAACATAGAAACAACATTATGGTGTACGTACGATAAACCGTCTCCATGAGTGGTGTATTCAATTTCATAATTTCATATACTATAAATTATTATAATAAACCTATAATGAATATAAATTAATTTTATATCAAAATTTAAATTATGTTAATTGGGATATAAGTATAAGGATTTAATGTATATCAAATTTAGAAACATGAAAAGAAAAAAGTAGTTATTACTCAAAGTGAAAGACTAACATAGGATTTTTAATAGGAGAGTAATATTTGGGCATAATCAAACCATATATGGTATTAGATATAAGGACCAATGAAATATCAAAATAATACCCATGTGAAGAACAAAACTGATATTAACTAAAGTGTTACCATAACATCATATTATAGACATAAGGGTAATATTATGTAATATTAACACCATAATATGGAATTAGATATAATAATATGATAATGTAAACGATTTATAAGAAATTAATATTTATTATAGAGGTGGTTTGAATGAGTTAATACAGATTCAAGATCGAAGGTATGAGAATATCATCTCACTTTTTAATTTAATGAGATACATGATTTATTAAACACCCCTACCTTTTGTGTGGAATGTATACTACACAATGATGTACTATATAAGACTTATAGATAAATTTAATGGTATTTATATATCTATTAAATGATCATTATTTAATGGGTGTAATGATAAAAAAAGATACCAAATTAGTAATAAAATTATGTCTCAATTTTCTTTCTCTGAGACACATGTTTCATTATACACCTACACTATTTTTTGTGATGAATATTCTTTCATTAGGCAAGATATATGATGCATGTACTTATTTTCATGATAATTTTTAGTTTCATGCAATTACCTTTTTACATGGATAGTATGATCCCAAGTAACCATATAGTCAGTGATTATTGAAACATTCTCATTTCTTATTGAGATAGTTAATGATTATTATTATTTTGAGAAAATATTATGAGCCATCTCTCAATAACTATCATGAGTTTCCTTATTCTCTATTTATTAAAGATATATCCATGTATTAGTTCCATTTTTATACTCATTGATACTTATTATAATTAAAAAAAGGTGTTTAAGAAAAATATATCTGTATTTCTCTCTTCAGTCAGGTATATGTCTTATTTCAGAAAAAAATAAAAAAAATATTAAATCTTATATTATTTGTTACAAGGGAAAAGCTTTGTTCTAAAAAGTAATAATAATATTATTTTTTCAAGTAAAAAATTGTGTTCCAACTAATTTCAAACTAACTTTATCTGTTTTCAATCATTTTCTCATTAACAATTCTTTCAAAACGTTTTTTTTATTTATTTACATGTTTTCAATGTTATTATAAATGAAATGGATTAAAAACTATTTCAACCACTCCTTATAACATTTCAAATTATTTTCAATGAAAAGGATTTCAAAAATTATTCAATCATTCTTTTATAGTATAAATAGTGTTTTCAATGATTTTTTTTATTTTTTTAAACTTATTCTATAAGTTTTAAAAAAATTATTTAAAAATGATTTTATGTCTTCTTTATATGTTTTCAATGTATTTTCTAGAAAAAATATTTTCAAATGTTTTTATTAATTAATATTTTCTTTTCAAAGATGATTTAATGTTTTCTGTAAGAATCATTTTTGAAAGATATTCAGAAATTATTTTCCATCTAAGATGCTATATATTGATGTTACTCATTCCTTTCTAGGAAATGAAATAATGGAAACATTCATATTATTTCTATGAATGGGTTATGCTTAATTTCATGGTCTTCATGAAACCCTTTTAACCTTTATGGGTTATATGTTTTTAAAATTTTTTAATCGTTCACGGGTTATGAATTTTATGAAATGATTATCAAAACTGTATATTTTTCCATAGGTTATAATATGTTTACATTTTTTTTTGAAAAAAATTTCATTTAATGCATTATGATATGAATTTTTATAATTTTGTGGGATATTTTAATATTATTTCATTATAAAATTTTTAAGACATGTACCTCCCTCCAATGTATTGGGTAAATATTTATATCGCATGAGATAAAAATGATTAGATTGAGGTTGATAAACCATAAGACATGATTCATATTTCATATTATATGAAGTAGGTATTAATATATATGTTGATGAGTCCTAGATAATATATTAAGAATAATTTTATCGGAATGATGTATTTTTATTTTGGTATTAAAAGATTATGTTATATGAATTGTGAAATATATTATTATTATTAATATATTCTATTATTAATGATTGTAATGGACATCTTGAATGGTAATGAAGAAACCAAGAAATGATTTCATTGAAATGTGATATTTTGATTAAAGGGAATATACCCTTAATTAATTCATAATGATGATATAATGATTATTAGATAATTATAATCAGGATATGAATATATAAATTGTACAATACAAATTACCTAGGAACTGATTATTGAAAAATAAGTCTATGTTAGTAAGGAAGAAGCTTACAAATTATTGGATATAAATACAATATCAAGTAAAAATTTTAAAAAGGAAGCATTCGATTTATCTAAAAGTATTTATATTAATTTAGGTTATTTACATGTTTCAATTGAATATACGATGAGTTCATTCACATGTTCTTAATGTGTAATCCAAGTTGAAATTTGTGATCTATAGAGGATCAATGTTAAGTTTATGTCATAAACTTATTTCTAAATATTTTATTTTTCATCTTTCAATAGGTTATGAGGTTAAATATTTATGGAAATATATTGTTATACTACATTCAATGTTTGTTAAAATAAATAATTATTTTACCACATGAGGATTTAAGCATATTGGATAACCTCCAAAAAAATGAGGTTTGTTGAAAACTAATGACCGATAAAATGCCATATCATGGATCTGATGATTTGTTACGACATATGAGATGAAAAATTCAACATTCATTTTTCTAAAATCGGTGAGTTGGATCAATGAACCGAAAGGGAAGAGGTTATTATAAAATCATGAAAAAAATATTTTCATAAAAATTAGTCAAATTTTTGAAAAAGGGATCTTGAAACCAAAAATGCTATCATAGTACAACTATTTCCAATGAATCAGATTGGCCTATAGATTATCATAGATTAATTGCTTTCTGATTATAGATGTATCTTAACCTTTTTTCTCTATCACACTCTACCAAAACATTATATTTATATTTTTCATCATGTCCATGTTTTCACATCCCACCTATGTTCACCTGTGATTAAAGATAGTTATATTTTACTTTAATTAACATTTATTGTTCCAACATTTCCTTTTTAAGGTAAGAATTAATATTCATTTATTCGATGTGTCTTTAAATGAATGAAACATTCAATAACATCACCTTGGATAACCTAGATTACTTTTTAGGGATAAATGTATTTTAAAAGTGGTGGAATACAACACCCCATGATTTTGTGAATTATTAGTTTCAAATTAATTTTTTTTATGGACTCTTATGAAACACTAAAAATATACTATTTTATGATATATCACTATGTACATATTCCATTAAATTTAACAGTAGGTTTTTTTAACTACATGAAACATACAATATATCTTTATATACATAGAACACCGATGTCAGCTTACGTTACATGCAAGACAAAGTTTTTACGACCTTTTCACGGAACACCAATTTTAAAAATAAATTTCATACATTTTATATATATTAATTTTCAAAATAAAATTAATTTTTCTAATTTGGAATATCATATTTATCTTTTGGTGATATTTTGGATTTTTTTGATAAATGTCATTTTTTGATAATTTTTGAAAATTTGGTATTTTAGTTTAAAAACTTTTTTTAAATAATTATTAATGTTAAATTATAATTTAAATTTATTTTTAATGTAATAATAGTTAAATAATACATATATTATTCCAATTTGGTTCTTTTGAATCATTTTTAATATTGACATTAGATATAAACACATATTGAACCTTTGAACATTGGACTTTAAAAACATGCTTTCTCGAAAAATCTGTGGGATTAGTGTCAAACATAATTTATTCATTTAAATTATTTGAGTTTTGAAAAACCAACATACATGTTTGAATTATGTAATGTTTTTGAGTTCTAATTATATGATGTTAATTTTAACCCCAAATTAATTTTGAATGTGATAAAGTTAAATCACATCGATTATGGTAAGATTAATCCTAATTAAGGACGAACACATAACCATATATACCAAAATTTCTTGGAGACTTGTAAGAGAAAATTGGATGAAAATAAATCTACTATATAACATTTTTTTCTTGAGTATTTTGTGTTATTAAGGTTTTTGTAAATGAAATTTTTTCATATAAAAGGATTAGTATGGAAAAAGAAAAAAGGGGATTTTCCATTCCTTAAACATTTATAAAAACATTGAGATTTGTAAAAAACATGATATTTTCGTTTATACATATGATTTTTATTTGTTAATGGTTTATTTTAATCATAATAATATATCAATAACATTAGGATATGATTTCACTTCTTAAAATGCTTACGAAATAGCGACAAAGTTATTTTTTAGTTATTAATTGACTAAAATAAATGATCCTATAAATTTTAAATGTGAAGAAAATTAATTTTATTGTTTTCTATAATAATTTTTTAGATACATATATCTGGTAAAAATATAAAAGTTAATATTTTTAAATTCCAATATTTTCCTGATTTTTTAAAATTAAAATCAAATAAACAACATCAATAATGACATTGATGTTATTTATAATTAATAATATTTTATTCAAATTCTATAAAAATCATAAAATATTACAAGTGACATTTAAAGTGTTTTTAAATATTAAATATTTTCTAAAAATTTACTATTAAATCTGTTATTACAATCTTATAGACCCCCATATTGTAAAATCATTTTTATCACAATCCGTGTTTAATCTCTGTTATTATGCGTCACATGCATTTGTTTCAAAAAATTTTTCCCAACGATACAAGATTTTAATTTTATAAATTATAAATAATAATAATGATTAAGTGTATCTATGTTTTTTTAATTAATATAACTATATTTCAGTTTTAATGGAAAAATTACATAGGTTATACAACTAGGTGACTTAATGAAAACCATATTGATAAAATTGGAATATCATAGATGTTAATGAACCAAATTATTAAAATAAAAATATATTTGTTTTGTGGATATTTTTATTTAACATTAGTCCCATTAAATAAATTACTTTCCCATTTTTAGAGAAATTATGTATGTTATACTTCACATTAATAAATAATGTATGGTATTTATATGAGTGACACTCCCCTTCCACTATGAAAAGTCATGCCCTATTCCTCTTCATCGCACCTCTTGAAAAAACTAGTTTTAGAAAAGATATACCAATAAATATCCTAAAATCAATCCCCTTCTCCATGAAGCATCCCTTTGGGGATAAATAAATACATTGAACCCTTTTTTCACAAACCAAAAGAAGTTACTAAATTAAGAGGTAATATCATCTCTTAAGTTCCCTTCTTTTATTTTCAATCTCCACCCACTCAAATATATTTACTCTATGATTAAATTAAAATAATAGTATCATAAATATAATAGTAATATTTTATTCTCTATTTTTTTACCAATAATTACATTTTCCTTTATTTAATGGGTAACATACATATAGTTTTTGTGTACAGAGAACTACCACCTCACTAAACGATAATTGTTTATTTTTATATATCCACATATCATGGTGAACTTTATTATATAAAATCTATTTATATATGTTATATATTATATTTTTTATTAACTTAATCTTATGTAATTATTTTACACCATATATCATTATACTTTTCATTTTCTGTTAGTAATATTTTTTCATTTGATAAGTGTGGACTGCCTCCCCCTCAAAGCGATGTGATTCATTCAAACACTATAAGGAAAGTATAAAGGATGGTAATAGTGATCTTATATGATATATATTATATAATAAATATAATAAAATAATGATATATATTTTCATATATATATATATATAAACATATTTCCTTTACCTTATTCATTTCAATATGACTGTAATTATGGAAACAATGTTCATGCCTACACACAACATACAATCTCCATGAATGGTGAATTACATTTCATTATTCTATATTTTATAAATAATTATAATAATAATATATAGAATATAAATTATATTTATATCATTATGTACATTCTGGAATCATTATATATTTTTACGGCTTGAAGAAGTAGTAAATTAAGACAAATGCGAAGAACAAAGTATATATTACCCCAACTGAAACCATAACATTTGATTAATAACATAAGGGTAATATATGGTGATAATAAAAAAATAATGTTACTAGATATAATAATATTGTTCTGTAAAATATTTTTAATAAATTAATATTTATTATACTTTGGTTTTGAATGAGTTTGTTGAGAGTCAATACATACAGTAATGTAATTCCACATCACATTTTGTATCCATGTGATAAATGATTTATGGAACACCCATTCCGTTTTTGTGGTGTTAATACTAAAAATTTATATATTATATTATTCATATAATTAAATTTATTGGTATTTAGATATCCATTATATTATTTTTATTTCATGGGGCTAATGATTCAAAATATACCAAATCTGTAAGGCAATTATGTCTCTATTTAAATTCTTTGAGCCATGTGTTTTTTTATGAAACTACATTCCCCTTTAAGATTTATATGATTACATATGAAATTTTATATCATGAATATAATTATATTCATGATATTTTTATGTTTCGTTTATTTCCCTAATTTGATATGGAGTGTATGATCCCATGTAACCAAGTTGTAAGAGTTTATTGAAACAATGTCCTCGTTTTTTAGATTGTTAAAGATTATGCTTCTACTGATGAATTGTTACGACCCATATCTCTATTAAACTCATGAGATTACTTATCCAATATTATTTTAATATATATCACCATATTAGTACTTTTCTTCACTCATTGGTACTTAAGACAATTAAAAAAATGTTTGAGAGGAAACTGAATGTATTTCCCTCTTCGGTCAGAAATATATTTTATTTAAAAAACAAGGATTAAAAAATTTAATCTTATTATATATGTTTCATGGGAAAAATTGTCTTTTAAAAAAACACAAATAATTCGAATGTTTTCATGTGAATGTTTTTTCAAATTATTTTCAATATTTCTTTTTAATTTGTCAATTTTATTTTCAAAGAAGTGGTTTTCAAAATAATTTCATGATTTATCTATGTTTTGTCAAAATTATTTTCAGAAAATGGTTTCCAAATTTTTTTCAAAATACATTTTTATGTTTTCCAAATATTTTCAAAAAAAGGTTTTTCAAAATGTTTTTAAAAATTATTTTATAGTATTAATTGTGTATTAAAATAAATAAAATTAACAAATATTTGGATTTTTTCTAATATATTTCAGGAGAAAAGGTTTCCAAAGTGGTTTAAATTAATATTTTTACATTTTCATTATCATTCCTGAGAAAATGTTTCTAATATATTTTTATTTATTATAGGTATTTTTTCAAGTAAGAAATGATTTTTTCCTCCAAAAACATTTTTGAACAATCTTCCAAAATCTATTTCCATCTCATATGTCATTTGATGATGTAAGTCATTAATTTCTAGTAAATTATGTAATGGTTCCATTCTATTAATTCGATGAATAGTTTATTCTTAAAATCATGGTATTTATGAATCCCATTTCACTTTCGTGGGTTATATATTTGTGAACTCCGATTGTCATTCATGGGTTATTCTTGTGAGGAAATAATTTTCAAACATGTATCTTTTTTTCATAGGTTATGATATGTTTACATGTATATCATAACCATTTCATTTCATGGGTTACAATATGATTCATTATTATTTTTTGGCACATGCATATTTTATTTCTTGATAGGATTTGTGGGACTTATATCACCCTCTAAGATATTTGGAAATGATTTATAACTCATGAGATACACAATTATTGAATGAAAAATCAACTCAGTTGAGTATTAAAAAGCTAGAATGATAAATGAACATTGATTTTTATTATAGTGTTTGAATGAGAATCTAACATAATTTAGTATTAAATGGAGGGAATGGGAAATGAACATTGGCTCATTATTACATGGATGTAATGGAAAATGAACTCGTTTAATTATTATATATGCTTATGTGTCTTCCACAGTTTCATGTTTTATTCTTAGGTTATGATATCATGGATTATGTTTGTTATTTCCATATGATTCATGTAATATGACCTTCTATTCAATATTTGATGATTAATATATATGATATTATATATTATGTTGGGATGTTATATTTTCATGAACTTGTTCTCATACCCTTAGGATAATAATTATGCATACATATCTCCCTTATTTACCCTTACTCGGCATTTGACCTCACCATTTACTTAGGTTTACATACCGTTATTTTTTAAGAAATGTTTTTTGGAAATGTACTATATGTGGAGATCATAATGGGAGATACAGAAGATCATTCACCCCGATCAGATATTTTGTATCCATGTTTCTAAATACATTAAACTATTTAGGTCCCTGGGTGAGTATTTTTGTAATGTACTAAATATTCATCTTAAATGATAAAATATAATTGGTTGTTTTACCTGTGTTTTTATAGTTTGTATCAACGGAATTTTTTAGTGAACCACTAGAAACTAGTATAATAAAACATTAGTGATATCCATGGGTATAATTTTATGAATATGTCAAGGGATGTCTCTATGGATACGTATATGGATGAGTCATCGTTTAGGAGAATGTCCATCAATTTTATTTAAATAGTAATGTTGGAGATTTCCTATAAATAATTCCATGTATGGATACTATACTTGGATGTGGCTCTGGAAATGATGTTCCTTGGGTTATTAATTTAAACAATATTCCTTGGGCCTGACATGGGGTAATCAGCTGCACGACACTGGGCCTTGATGCACACCTGATTTGAAACTCCCATAGGATATATATTGAAAGATAATAAACTCTTAATGAACCATAATTAAGGATTTAAATAGAGGATGAATATGAATTTACTAGGATAAACCTATGTTTTTTTGGATTAAATAAGTAGGATCAATGATTTATCCCCCGTATAAGTAATTTTTCAGGATTACATTGTATCCCGAGCGGATAAATTTTCCTCAGACTATGCCTTCTGTTTTTTGTAAATTAAGAGAACATGACGAAACATAGTTCAAATTTAAAGGTTATGATATGTAAATTTTGGTCATTATGAGAATTTATTTCCCATGTTGAAAAAACATAATGAGAATAAAGAATGTGGTATGAGTATTGGTCAAACTTTTGAGGATAAAGAGACCTAAAACAACATGTTAATGTTATGTGTTGTTCTTCAAGTACAATATAAATTAAATATAAGATGAATGTTAATATTTCAGTTGGTGAACCTTAAGACATGATTCTTGTTTCATATTCTAGGAAATAGGTATTAAGTCAAATGTTTATGTGTCCTATGTAATGGATTAAGAATAATTTTTGGGGAATGAGGTATTTATGCCCACGAATTAAAAGCTTCTGTTATATGAATCAAGAAATATATGACTATTTTCAAAGTATATTTTTATAATAGATTTAAATAGAGATGTTTTATGATAATAAGATAATAGTAAAATGTTTTCATAGAATGTTTTTATTTTGATTATTTGAATGTGACCTTTAATTAATTCCTCATGTGGAGATAATGATTCTTGGATAAGGATATTTAGGATATTAGAAATTAAATTGTACAGTATAGATTACAATAGATAATATTATTAACAAATTTGGATATGTCATGGAGGATAATGATACAACTTCTAGTATTTAATGAATATATCCAATAATAATAGGAATGAGGAATCATTCATATCATCCAATTGAATTTATTTTAATTATGGTTATTTTCATTTTTTTAAGAAAACATACGATGCAGTTATTCACATTTTTTGAATGTGATTACCTAGTGGTAAACTTTGATATATGGGTTATCAATGTTAAGTTGATATATTAACATTATTTATAAATCATTTAACCTTTGTCATTCAAGAGTTTTAGGAGGTTAAAAATTTAGGGACATATTAATTTAATCATTGGATGATGTTTGTGATAATAATGTATTATATTACCACTTGGGGATTTATTCATATAGGTTAAAATCTTATTAAAAAATGGTTATGATGATGACTGCTGACATATCGGATGGCATATCATGGATCTCATGACCTACTAATTCTTCCTGAATGAAAACTGAACACCCATTTTGGAGATATATGTGAAATAGATCAAGGATCAAAATGAAGAGGTTGTCCTAAAATCATAAATGTATATAATTCCATGGAAATTCGTTACCTTTTAGAAATAGTATATTGAAACAAAAATAAATTCCAAGTACATTCAATATATATGAATCATTGGGTCACATATATCATCACTGATTTATGTCTTTCTGATTTATAACTCACTCTGGGACTTTTTCTCTATCACTCTTCATCAGAAAATGATAGTTATATTTTTCATATATTTCCATGTTTTCAATACCCACCTATGTTCCCCAATGACGAAACCTAGTTAAATGTTAAATTGAGTAACCATTTTGGTTCCATATTTTCCTGTATATGAAAAGTTTTAATATTCATTTTTACGATGTGGGATTCTATGAATGAAACGTTCATGTATTATACATTTGATTACCTTGATTATATTGTTGGGAGGAAATAATTTTATTTTGGGTAGAATAAAACACCATTTTATTTTGTTAACTATTATTTTTTTTAAATTATTATTTATTTTTAATTGCATGCTACACTGAAAAATATTTATTTTATTTTAAATAACTATGTATGGATTTCATTATATTCAACAGAATGTCAATATTTCCCTAAATGCAACATAAAATTACGTTTCTATACATGGAACAGAATGGTTATCTTACATTACACACAAGACAATGTTTTTACGGTCTTATAATGGCACACCTAATTCAAAAATAAATTTTCGAAATTTGTTATTTGTTATTTTTTAATGAATTATTTTTTGAATTTGTAATGTTGAAACTAGTTCTGTTGACTTTTTTTGGATTTTTCTTAGAATCATTATTTTTTGATTAGTTGAGAAAAATACAGTGTTCTAGTTAAATACCACATCTCCATTTAAATAATTACAAAGTTAAATAATATTATAAATTGGTTTCGAAATCCAAAATTGGTCAATTATGCATATATTAATCAAACATAAAACATTTGAATCATTTTAAATTTGAAGATAGGTATAACCACTTATGGAACATTTGAATATTCTACTTTAAAAACACATTGTTTCACCACACTTATGAGATTAACGTCAAATTTAATTTTCCCCCTTTTTTTATTTAAATTTTGAAAAACCTACATACACAGTTTAATAAATATAATATTTTTCGTATAATAATATGAAATTAATATCTGAAAAAAAATTATTAGTGGATGTTGTTAAAATTAATCACATTGATTAAGTTAAAAATAAGACTAATTGTAGACAAATATTTAACCTCAATGATAAAAATGACCTAGAAACATATCCAAATAAAAGTGAATTCAAATAATTCGACCATATCCCCTCATGTATTGAATATTATTTGTTATTTGGATATTATTAAATGGATTTTACCTATATAAAATGATAAGTATGTATACATGTAAAAGGGATCTTTTCTTACATTTAAAATTTATAAAATATTGAGATATGTGGAAACAATATATTTTAAGATATATGTATCCTTCAGAAATATAAATAGGTTGTTTTAATTATAATAATTTATCAAAAAAATAGATGACTATGTTACATTAATTTCATGTGAAACACCAATATAATGATTATTTAGTGAATAACTAACAAAAATAAACGATACTATAAATGTAAAATTGGAAGTAAATTGATTGAATTATTAATAATAATTATTTTTTTGATGAATAAATAATGTTACACATATATAATCTCAATATATCTTCATTCTAATGTTTTTTTATATTTGGGAAATTAAAATTAAATAGATAATGTCAAAAGGAACTTTAATGTTATTTTTACAAAAAATGATATTTTAATAAATGTTTTCAATTTGATAAAATTACCCAAATAAAACATTTGAATTTTAAGTGTTATTAAAAATTAAAAATTGTATATTAATGGACTAATATATATTTTTATAATTAAAATATTGAACCCAATATTGTAAAATCATTTTTTATAGTTGTTTAGGTTTTAGCCGTGTTTCTACACGTCACATATGTTAGTTTTAAAATTAATTTCTAGAAAAGAAGAGATTTCTATTTTATGAATTAAAAATTATATTATTAATTATGTATATCTATATTTTATAATAAATAAATTTTTATTTTATCTTTAATGGTTACATTACACTGTCGTAAAACTGGATCCATTAATAAAATACAAAATGATAAAATTGATGAATTCTAGAAGTTAAGATACAAAATTATTAAAATTCGCATATTATTGTGTGGTTGATGCTTTTCAAAGAGGTTTTTTCCCATTTCGTTCATTAATTTATCATTTTTTAAGAATATTAGAAATTTTAAACATTCCATTAATGAATACATTTTGGAATTAACTTGTGTATCACTACCCTTTCATTATAAAATTCCATGCACTCCCCATCCTCTTCGCACAATTGAAACCACATAGTATTGTACATCGTATTCCAAATACACAAAAAAATCTATATATTCGACCTTGAATCCTCACTTTGGGCAGAAATTAATCCAGGGATTCCTTTTGGCAGAAACCAATAAGAGTTATATGATTTGGACCTAACGTCTTCACTCAAGATCCATTCAATTATTTTCTTTCTCCACCCCTCCAATATAGCTATTATATGATTTTATAAAAACATAATTATTTTAAATAAACTATTATTTTTTGATCATACATTTTTACCTAAAATTTCACACACCTCCATCTAATGGTTAACAAATATATATTTTACGTGTATCGCGAACTACCACATAACTAAAAGGTGATTGCTCATTTTTTTTACCACCGCTGATAATATACATTATTACAAAAAATCTCGATATTTATTTTATATATTATATTTATAATGTATTTAATATTCGATATTTGTTTATGATAGATACTGTTATACTTTTAATTTTTGTTAGTACGATAATTTTGATTGATTAATTGTGGCTACCACCCCCTCCAAATAATGTGATTCATTCACACACTACATAAAATGTATTAAGGATGTGTTTAGTGATGCTATATGATATATATGATATAATATTGGATTTTTAATAATTATATATATATAAACACACACATATATATTTATATATATACATATGAAATTTATCTTATATGATTCAATACAACAATATAGAGGTTAACATCTATCATGCATATGTATGGCTTACCATCTCCATGAAAATTGTATTCCATTTAATAATTATATATAATATAAATTATTATAATACTTATATATTTAATATAAATAATATTTTTATAATTTTCAACATTATTTGAAAAATTATATAAATATATGGTCTGAAGATATAAGAAAGTAAGAATCATACGAAGAACAAATAAAATATTACCCGAAGTGAAACTGTAAGGTAGGCATTTTTTCATGAGGGTAATATATGGTCATAATCAATCCATATATGTTATAAGATATAATAGTATGTTTCTAAAAAAATATTTATAACTAATATATATTTTTCATATATTATGCTTGAATAATTACAACGAGTTTCAATACACAATGTAAGGGAATTTCATCTCACATTTTATTTCCATTTGATACGTTCTTCATTTACCACCCATTACATTTATGTGGTGTGCATAATTATTTTGGAAGTATTATATGATTATTATAAATAAATATATGTGTATTTAAATAACAATTATATGAACTTTATTTTAAGTGGTTAATGTTTCAAAAGCTACTGAATTGGTAAGACTATTTTGTCTCAATAAGAATTATTTTAAACACGTGTTTTGTTATGCACCTACACATTTTTTTAGATGTATAAGCTTACATTTGAGTTTATATATCATGACTATCCTTATTTTCAGGATATTTTAAATGTTTATTGAATTCACATTTTTTAAATTGAAGAGTATGATCTCACTTAACCATGTTAATAAGAGTTTATTGAAATAATCACATTACTTTACGAGATTATAAATCATTACGCTTCGTTTGAGGAAATATTATGATTCATCTAGAATGTCTCAATGATTATTTCCCTTATAAATTGTTTACAAAATATATATCCATGAATTAGCACCATTTTAACACACTATGGTACTTAAGATTAATTAAAAAATATTTATATAAATATCTCATCGTATTACTCTCTTTATTCGGAAATATATATTAATTCAGAAAACATGTCTTAAATGAAATGTTTAAAATATTATATTAGAAATTCCAAAGGGAATTGGGTCATTGAAAACATTTATAAACATCATTCATTTGTTTTCAAGTAAAAAATTTTAAAAAATATTTTATTTTCCTATTTATAATTTATCAATGTTATATTCAAAGAATCATTTTTCAAAACGTTTTCATGATTTGTCTACTTGTTTGAAAAGGTATTTTCAGAGAAAAGGTTTTGAATATATTTCAAGATTTCTTAATACAATTTCAATGTATTTTCAATGAATTGATTTTCAAAATTATTTCATGATTTCATTTATAATATTCTTAATGTTTTCAAATATATTTTCTTTGAAATTTTATAATTTATCATCTCTAAGTTTTCAAGGAAAAGGGTTCTCTAAATGAAAACAATCCTTCTTTATACATTTTTATGATATTTCATTTCAAAATTATTTTCATATGGTATTATGCAATAAAAACCCATTTTCAAATAAGAATGGATATTTTACTCTAGAAATTGTTTTGAATGATATACCAAAATTATTTTCCATAAATGATGTCATCCATTTATGTCACTCATACATTTCTAGGAAATGATCAAAAGGTTCGAATTATATTATTTATTTGAATGGGATATGGTTAATTTCATGGTCAATATGAATCCCATTTCTCTTTCAAGGGTTATATATTAATTATTTTTTTAGGGTTAATGATTTTGGATAAATGATTATCATACATGAATCTTTTTTCTATAGGTTATTATATGTTTACATGTTTATTCTACCAATTTCATAGAATATGTCATGAAATGGTTTTTATGATATTGTGGCTAATGTGAATATGATTTAATTATGAGATGTGTGGAACCTATATTTTTTACCAGTGCTTTGGGTAAATATTAATATCTCACGAGATAGACATGAATGGAGTAAAAAATGATCCTAATTTAGTATTACATGGATAGAACGAGAAATAGACTCAATTAAATATTACATTGTTGATATAAGAAATGATATTTGTTTAATATTTTAGGGAATGAATAGAAATTTTCATAGTTTTTTATTATATGGTTAGAAAGGGAAATGAACTGGATTTTTTATTATAGGGATCAAATTTGAAATGAACTCGGTTCAGTATTACATGACTAAAATGGGAAATGAACTTGGTTTGATATTACAGCAATAGAACGATGAGTGAACTCAGTTCATTTATAAACCACTCTAATAGTGTGTGAACTCGTTTCATTAATGGACTTTATCCAATACTATGGCCTCGAAAGAAATACCGTTACTACAATGGAAATTTTAATATATGATTATGTTTCGACCCCAATTCCATGTTTTATTCCTATATTATGAATTCATGGTTAGGTTTTTTATTTCATTTTGATTAATTTCTTTTGGGATACCATGCATTATTCAATGAGTCTTGTATATGATCATTAACATGTAGGGAATGATATTATATTATCATGATCATGTTCTCATACCCTTATTCTTATAATTATGCTTAGATATCACCTTATTTACCTGTACTGAGAAATTTATCTCACCCATTTATTATGATTCTTTACCTTATTTATTTAGAATGGTTTTAGGTAATAGTACTAAAGGTGGAGATCTTTATAGGATATTTTGATGATCTTTTTCCTAAAGAAAATATTATTTTTCCATCATTCCAAATTCACAAAAATATTATCGTCTTTGAGCATTTGATTTGGTTATGTACTTAATATTCATCTAAAATGATTAAATATCCATGTGTGTTAAGAGTGTCAAATTAAAAAGTATCATTCTTGGAGCATGTTATCCATGATAAAAGGAAAATTTATGGAAACATTTAAGAAGATGAAAATTGAGAAGTGTCCTTAGACAATATATGTAATAGAGATCCATAGATTCCATGGACTTGATGGGTATTATTTATGATTAGTTAAAAACATATCATGATTCTAAAACCCGCTAACTAAGATAAATCATAAGGGAGTAAATATTGTTTGGATTAATGAATGTGAAGAGATATTCAATGAATTGAAAAAGAGTCATATCGCTACACCTATATTCGTCCTCGCTCAATTTGATAACTCTTGGTAGTATATTATGATTCATAAAATAATGTCTTTATATTTTTACTAATGTAATATGATAAATTTATAGGCTATTCCATAATTTAGTTGATATCCTTGGAGAAAAATTACACAAAACATGATCTATAGTTGTAATAAGTGATCATAATATTGAAAATAATGGGTATTATTTTTAATGGAAGTAGTGTGAAATGTATATGGACCACAATATAATTTAATGTATATTCCCAAAAAAATGATCTAAATATATAATAGTGAATATTTTTTGCGCAAATCAAGGTTTATGAATGATCAATTTTATATCATCCTATGAAATAATAAAAATTTGAATATTATCTAAGTATATATGATCTAAAAACATTATCATTAATGAGAATTGAGTATGGTACAATCTTCATAAAAAACCAATAGATTAACATGGGAATCACTAGTAGTGTAATATCATCATTCCTTCCTTGTATGATTTTCAACCATCCCATCTAGATAAGATAATGAATTCTGCAAGAGAAGAAATGAAAATATTGAAAAGGTGTAAGCTATTTTAAAATATAAATCATAAGCCTATATAATTTATGAATAATGTGTTGTATAATTTGGGTCATGACTATGTGAATAATAAAATAATAATATAAATAAGGACTTTTACAATGATGCACATAGATCGTCATTATAAATCTATCCGGGGAGTAAGTAAATAGATCATGATCATGGAAAACACGGTCTATGGGATATTATATAGATGGAGATGACATGGTATACATTAAAAATGTCATAGTTTCAGTATGAGATGGATGAAAGAAAAAAACACTATGGGAATGATGAAACCATTACCCATGCATTTATGGATAAGGTGAAACACCACTATAAATTTTCACATTAGGATTTAAAAGAAATCAATAAGAAATAATTCTATATGTCAAGTTGTTGATAATCAAATAATGACCATTATATTCATTTCCATTTAATTGGAATCATCACTTGATCAACATGAAGGGATATACATCAGTGAAGTGGTGAGACTGTATAGAATTCCACTATCAAACATATGTCATCCAGATCTGAGATTTCCCTCAAGGATTTAGAAATTTATTCAACAATCTATAAAAAATGTATTGAACATCAATAATTTTTATCACTCATAAACTGATAACAACCCAAGTAAACTATCTATGAATATGAAAATGTATTCCTAGATTGATTGATAGACTCTAGTGGAGGATATGATCAACACCTTCCTTTGGACAAGTTATATTATAATAATAGAATTCCATCAACTATCAAAATAAATCCATATGAAATTGTTTATTGGAAGGAGATAGATATCACCTCTCGGTAAAGATATAGTTTCTTAACACAACATACAATGACTAGAAATAGTGGTGGAAAAGGTAGAAAATTATGAAAACATTATGAAACACATCAAGTCTCCTATAAATATTAGTGAATAACATTGATGAATCTTTTTTTGGAAAAAATTAATTTTTACATTTGATATAAATTTTCCACCAAATATCATAAATAAAGAGATTCTTGATATTTGGGAATAAGTGAATGCTAAGTCCCAAATACATTGTACCCTATGGTATTCTAAATCACACTAGAGTTGTGTCCCAATGAGTTCCACTCCCAAAAAACATGTATCATGTACTAGACATACTCCACATGTCCCTCACGAAGATATACATATTAAATCCCTGAAATTTATTAAATTTAGCGGTTTTATATCATGATAATGATATCTATTATGATGAAATATGGATGATGATCATGAACAATATTGATTAATTTTTAGATAAAATGAAAACTCACTAAGACAATGTATAATGGTGAACCCATAAGTAATAGGAGGAAACACGGAATCATATGAAGCCAAGCAGTATAATTACATCATCTATTTTCTCTATAGTATGTAAAATGATGTTTCATGAGAAAATATACTATTGAGGATGTAATGAATTATAATATAATAAATTTAATTAACCTTATCATTAAATAAATGTGTTAAATTTAGTAAAGGACAAGAAAAAGAAGATAAAACAAATAAAATTTTATTGTAATAATATTAAAATTAAATATAGATAATAAATGTGTCTATAGTAATTGATAATATTATAATAGATCAAAAATTGAAACAAGTACAATAATAATGAGAAAATTTAGATAATCTAGATCCCTAATGATAATCTAACTCATAAAAAACACCATATAAATGAATCAAAATATTGGTTAGGAAATAAAAATATGAAAATTAAAATATTTATAACACTGATAAAAAATATAATTTAAAGATGAATAAATCAAATATGAGGAATTTATAAAAATATGGGAACTGATATGACCATTAAAAACCTTACTATTGAAATGGTAATTTGACTATTTCAATAGTAACTTGACTTTTGGAATACTAATATTACCATTTTGACTAGTAACTTGATCGTAAGCATTGTATCCTCAATTATGGAAGTGTAAAATAATTTTTTTTTTCTTATAAAAAATATAATATATATTAATATCATCGTTCAAGTAAATAAATATTTTAAAATGATAAATTAAGTGATGATATTTTTATAAAAATGAAAATATTAAATTGAAAATATATAATATTTAATTATATAAATGAATGTATGTTTTCAAAAAATGGAGTAGTAAATTCTTATTTTGTTTTCTTATAAGGATTGGGTAATTTTATAAACCCTAAGTAAATTTTCAATGCTTCAAAAAATTGATCATAATACTAAAAATAAATTTTTAAAATAAATGAGAACATTTTAAAAAAATATAATTTATCATATTTAGAATTTTATTTCAATAAAAATGAATTCATTATTTGAATATACACATAAAAACTATTTTGTGTGACCCTTTTAATTTCTCTAGAATTATGTAATTTTTAGTGAATTGTGAAATATGATAGAAAAAATTAGTTATCATTGTCACCTAAATACATAAATTTGTAAGTAATGTCTTATGTATGGACCCATTATTTCTAACTCTCATGCACCATTTCCTGTATATAGACACACTAATCGATATTATTGACAGTCTTGAACCAAAAACTACAGACTAATGAATATAATATCCAAAACACACCTTTTGTGCCTTATTAATACCACATATTTTCCTCAATCATTATTTACCTTGTAACATGATAAATTTTATTCCAAAATATATTACAAATACTATCTACATGTCATATTCCTACTAGTATCATCAAAATGCATATCGAAGAAGTCTTAATGGGTTCCCTAATATGGAAAAACCGAAGGAAGATGCATGATTCTTTACTAATATCTTTCAATTTTTTCTTCTAATACCACCTACATATGGTTCCAATACACGTAAATATTGTAACAAAAATACCATAAGTATACTGATATTTTATTAGTATGTGATAATATCCTTCTTTTTACCTCCATTATTCCATTCGAAAAATTTATATGTTTTTTTACAAAATTATGGGTTCTACACCTCATTGAACAACATGATTCGTTTTTCCCACCACCTTCAAGGATATTATATAATTTATATTTTCATAGTTAAATATTATGATATTAATTATATTGCGAGTAAATTAATTTTCTAATAAGAAAATATATATACAAAATAGTAAATAAAAATAAACTAGTTTCTAATGAACGACAAAACCACTAAATTTAACTAACAACACAATGTTAATTATTTTAACTAAGTGAACCATCCATATGATGGATTACAAAATGATATTTGGGAAAATTTAATTTTTTGGAAGGAAATTGATAACATTTCATTTCAAATTATCAGTTTTATTCCCATTATCAATGGTAACCTATAATTATCAACAAGTCATACAACCTTGGAAACATTAAACAAACACTCTAATTAAATGAATATTATAAATTTTATATCATTCAAAATCATAAAAATGAACACAATAAAATTTTATTAAATCAAATATATATGTAATCGTTTATATATTTAATAATATTTTTTTAAAATTTATTATTTTTTGTTTTTTATTCATGTAAAAAATGAATTCGGACATAAGATTTGTGATCTCCCCAAACCAAGTATTTTCTTTGATTTTAGAAATTTTATTCTTTAAATAAATTTATCACAATATCTAATGCTACATAACACGTATAATTGTTTTTATATATTTCTCATACATATATTACTAGATTACTCTTCCTTCCATTAAATAAATAATACACGTATTAACTTTATTTCTCAAATGCCTCCTTTAAAATAAAACCAAATTATAGTGAAATTTTCCATACATTAACCATTTTATGTGATGATAATTTAATGTAATTATTCTTAAATGAACACACTATTTTTATACCAATTATTATGTTCCCTGAGATAAATTTCTATAATATTTAATTCCTTCTTCTCTTAGTAATTTTTACAAAATTGGATTTTATTATGATATGAGGAATGATTATAAAACCATTAATTTCAATGGGTATTTTTTATTTATATCTCCAATTATTTAATTTATTTTTTAGTAAAAAAATAATTTACATTTAATTATGGTTTTATCTATATAGTCCCCCATTCATTTAGTAATTTCTTTTCTCATGATAAGTTAAATAGGGGAATATAGAGTAAACCTAACCCATGATGAGACTATGTCCATCATGTGATGTTATAAATGAAGGTATCCTTTTATTATGATTATGTAATTGTTTACGTTACTAACAATTCCCTATGATTACATGATCTTATGATACTAGGTAATTAATATTGTTCTACCATGTGAATGCTCATGAAAGCACACACTTATGATATCGTTTTTTCTTCTAAATCACATGTTATCCTTTGATATCATCTTTATTATCTTATTATGGTTTTTAGATCACCGATTTTTTGTTTTCATTTCCTAGGATATCATATAATGTTTTAGGTGTTCATGGTTTCTATGAAATCATTCTATGTATTGAAATAAAACATTGTTATTTAAATTTCATGTTGATTCTCTTTTTACGAATTCTTACAAAGATGATAGGCCTTTCAATATTTGGTTTTTTTATTAAATATTTATTTAAAAAATTATGTTTAAAAATAGATAAAATTATTAGTATTCCATTTCGGAAAAATGCCTTATTTTTGGTAGGATGATATCTAGAATACCTAGGTGAATTAAATTGAATATGAATCATGAATATCCTTAAGTATCTATTGCATACTAAGGAAATGTTCTTGGTACTTGTCAGATATGAAAAACGAGTCATCATTGGATATGATAAATCTAGTTTTCAAATATATCATTAAGATATTTATTCTCAAATATGACACATCTCTAATATAAATATTTTTTTTGTAACCCAGAAGAGATTATAGAAATCCATAGTCCTAGATTCTATAGTTGATTCTGAGTATATTTTCTATTCTATCCTAACTAATGAATAATTTTTGATATATAAAGTCATGAAAAATATTGATGTGTTAACAAATACTAAAGATCCTGTCATATGTTAGTATTAAAATACTGTTGTGGTTTCTCTTATAATGGGGCCAAAGTAACATCAAATAACAAAACATATACATTAGAAGTATCTTCAGTTGTGGTTTTTTTTTCAAATAGATGATTTGTAAAAAAGAATAATATCCCTATAAGACAATGTGGTATATGTATGATCCAAAATATTTTCGGATATATCACCATCTATTTTTTATATTATTCATCTATTTTGGTAGTGTTTTCTTAATGAAAAGTATGTTATTTGAAAAAATATATTATTGGGATGTAAAAAAACATTATGTGGACTACAGATTATTTATGTGGAGAATTGTTTTTGAGATAATGTTATAATGTTTGGTAATTTAAGTTTGTTTGAATTAATGGTGTCCAGATATAAATGGGTTTAGCATTTCCAAGATTCATAGTGAGATGAAAGTTTTTAATAGAGGTTTAGTTTGTTTTAAAGTAAAATTGGCTGAAAATATAAACTATTGAACATTTACAAATAATGTAAAGCGATCACACATCATGTAACTATTATACATTTTTATAAAAAAAGTAGTGGTAATGTGTTTCTCGGGATATTACATTAAAAAAATTTACATGACATGTAATACTATTACACACATAGTAAATTGATGGATTTCATTTTCAAACATGTTGGGATGCTGAATTATAATTATTTTGGTTTTAGATCTTCTCTTATATACCCTATTGATTTCTCTAGGAATTTTTATGGTGCCAACATTCCTTTTGGACATCTCGTATGTGATAGTTGTCCCTGGAAATTGTTTTCATTTAGGTATTTTCCTTATCATCCTCTTTATCCAAGAATTGGCATGAAATTTTATGATCAATTAGGTTGTTTGTTTGGATCGTGGTTTGTTTTTATGATGTAGAAATATTGTAATCATCATCACCTTTTTCCTTATAGAATTATTCCATTGGATTCATTTTTTGATTCTTAGTTTATTTTAGGGTGTCTAAATATTTACCCTATGGTTTGATAATATCTATGTTTATGGAATATTGAGATTTCAATATCATTGTTTGTTACCTAATTAATTAAATAACCAAATTGAATTATATCATTATCTCTTATGGCTTCAAATAGTTCATTATATAGCTAATGTATTCTCATGGAGTGAGAGAAACATTGTTAAAATCGAATTTGAAAATTGATTAAAGCATATTTATCATGACATGTGACCTATAGATATTTTTAAGAATCAATTAATTTTATCTTTTTTCATATTTATATAATCAATAATAAATGGTGAATTACATTGAATGATACTTATGAAATTGTAAGGGTAATTAATAAAATTAAACCTTGATAGTTGTGATGTGATATTGTGATATCCATGTTGTATGACATGGATTGTGTTCCATGATATAATGCTTATATTACCGGCTCAACCCTAGAATGTGCACAATAATATGTCATAATGCTGATATTGATTGGAACATCCCATTCCCATGTTGTTATTATTATAGTGAGTGGGATGTGAAAAATTTCATGTTGTTATTCTTATAGGTATTAGTTCTAGTTAATATAATGATTATAGGTATTTGAAGCATATTGTTGTGAATATACATTTATTGTATGGTTGTGGTTTAAATAGTAATAAGACACATAAAAAGATAATAAATCATGAAACTAAAGAAGATTAATTTTTCATGGTTAATATATTATGATTGGAATGGTCATAAGACATGCTCAGTTATATTTTTTCATGGAACCGAGGCAATTAATTGTTGTATTCTATTAATTTTTTTATTAATACATCATGTTATCAATTTATATCATTCAGTAATTATATTATTGGTTTTCTTTAGACATAGTGGCACCATCCTAATGTGTTATACTGACATCTTATTTGTTCCACCATTTGGTACATGATCAGATTTCATTGATGAATGTTTGGAAAATGAAAATGGGCCTCACTATTGATTTCTTATTTTCAGATGGGATTGAGTTTGGAGATAGGATGGATGTGGAATTCTGGACTCGGGACCTTGAGTCGTTAGTTTGATTATGTTATTTTTTTCTTGTATTGGTATAACACTATATTTCGTTACATTCATGGATTCATTTACATTATTACTTATTATTTATTAGATTATTGTGTACGATTTTGTTTTTGTCTTATGTTATGTCATTACATTGATTATTTTCATTATATTAAGATTTTTTATATAAAATCGAAACATTATACTCAGGTGTATAGTCTCTTCAATACATCTTTCACACCCATAGTACTATTTGGAAGCCTATGGAATTCTATTAGGTAGGATAAAGGCATTATAATCAATCCGTTCTAGTAGTGTGAGAGAGTTCCAGATTATGGGTCGTTACAAATTGGTATCAGTGGAGCAGGTTTCCATTTTATCCTATTTACATTTTGGGAAAGGCTAAAAGTATATTAGGATGTAATGAGACATGGGAAGTAGATTATTCAAGTGATTATATAACCCATGTACTATAGAAAGTCCCATTTCTCATGGATGAGACGACGTTTTAGTTGTGTGCCTCTTACAGTTGATGTTATTTGGCCTTGGGTGATTCACATGTGTTTTGGGGTTATTGTTTTGTAATCTTAGTGTGTCTTTAAATTTTTTTTCATTGCCTTATATGTAATGATATTGGAATACATGAATCCTAATAGCCACACATGGATATATGGACATGAATTTTCTATGGAAGTGTCATATCCATATTATCATGTAATATATAATAGAATTTCGAACTACGACATGAGAAGTTTGTTTCGCTAGATAAATGAAATATGAATCCATGTCATGTTAAAATACATTTATCCCATGTACAGAGATTACAAGAGTTAGTGGTTCTCATTTATAGAAACATGTTTAGGATGACATTACTATTATCCAGTTCTATACTGTTTGTGTATGTCTTTTAGAGAAAATTACACTTTGTCTTCTTTGACATGAGCGTCGTGATAGTGGAAATCTGTACATGTCTAACATAGCTAAACTAGAGCTTCTTTTTGATCTTGAGAAGATTATGGATGTAAATATTTGTGAGTGGTTTTTGGTATACATGGGTCACAATATCCTCATGTATATATTTTCACAGCAATATATAATCCTTCATTAGAGGATGTGGGGTGACAGTCTACAGTATATTGACATTGAATTATCTTATACAAAAAGAAAATGAATCTTCATTGATATATAATTAGAACAAAATAAATAGCTATATGAAGGACATGAGTCCTTTTATGTGTTGTAGATAATGTCCCTCTATGAATACATGCAACTAGATGTTTAGGTATATCATGGAAATGTATCATAGAATTCCAAATGTACTATTGACATGAATTTGGATGGTACTAGGACTGAGTAATTTTCAAATCTGGATGGATCAATTGGAATTGGAAAACTGGTCTGCCATGGGTTAAGTCCCAATGGTGAGGACAGGGTCGTTGGTCGGCCCATGCTGGAGAATATCCAGCCTCCTGATGCCGGCCAAGATGATGGGAAAAACCAGGGCACTATGAAGCGTAGACTAGGAATGAATTGGACCAATTTTTGTAGGGTTGGCCAGAAGAAACTAGGTCTCATGGTGACCCTATGTGCTGGACCCATAGAAGAACTGTGATTGGTCCAGTAAGGCCCAATGAGCCTAGCCAAGTGGCAAAACCATACTGGGTTGGGTTGGATCGGACAAGCCGGGTCAGTTCATTTGGGACCCCCTAGCCGGGTTGGTCGGGTCTGTCTTACTAGGTTTGACTGAGCCCGAACACAAATGGTCCCTTTTTAATAAAACACCAATATCTTTCATAGCAGGTGTCCGATTGAAGCTCTGTTTTTTGGAATTTGAACCACCGCAAGGAAGCAATTCTTTTTCCACACTCTTTGGAGGCTTTAATAAATTATTAGATATGATGAATGGAAATTTAGAGTGGATTTTCTTGACATAAATAATGATTTGTGTGGGAATTATGCGGCTTTCGGAGACATGAGTACTATTGATGTGTGGGTATATGTAACCCTATAGTTATAGATAATAAATGGTCTTATGTGGACCAAATACAACCAGAGCTATGTGAACTCTCTACAGGAGGCTTTGTGTGATCCAGCTATAAGTGGACCTATGTGGAGCTGCTTTAAGCGGCCTTGTGTGGACTAGCTATGATGGCCTATATGGGAAACTTCTCTTTGTGGCCTTATAAACCCATGGTGTTAAGAGGTTCATGACATGTACAGGTGATAGAATATTTGGTGGAGACCTTGGTGGTCCGGGACCAGGTGGTGCCCAATGAGATTGGATGGACAGGACAGACGGGATGTACTTCTATGGCTACAGACAACTACCCTTCACCTAACCCTTAGGTAGGTTTTTAGCAGATAGACCTCGATAGCTGTACATTCCGTTATGGTTTTGGGCTTCTATTCTGGCTCCATTATGATTTTCAGTTTGTACTATACATTTAGTAGTTTCTCAATGATTGATGTAGTTTATATAGAGTTATATTTCTATAGTTCAATCATTTTGTGTGTGTGCACATTTTAAAAAAAATACCTACCCTTTTTGGGGATATTTCTTTTTGGGGATAGTAACCATCTCCTAGCCTATAGAATGCAGGCTTTGGGTAGTCATGACATGGGCCACGGGGGACAGATCATTGTCGATACATCTCGAAGTACTAAGAGGGTATAAATTATAATGGGGAAACATTGTTATGTTTTTCAATATCAGTTTTTAGTCCATGGAGTCTAATGTTGGTGGATTGCCCGACATATCCATACACTAGGACCATGAATTCTATATTCCCACCTATTACATGAAAACACCAGTTTCATTCATCTTCCAATACTTTTCCATGATATTTTTGAGTTAGAGTCACCTCACCAGGTATAATAAATTAATCTTGGATCATCATGATACCCTTCGAAATTCCTTCACACAACCAGCCATCCGAATTCCAGTTCGTGAATATAAGCATGGTAAATAGAATGAAGAGACTTTAGTACATAGACCATTCCCTGAGATGGAACCATCAGATGGTGTCCCAGTGATACCACTAAACATTGATTAGTTTTACTATTAGCATTATTGGTAGAGAACTCACAAAGGCATAGTGCCTTGCATGAGTTCTAGAGACATAGAGGTCACTGGTTCATGGGAGAGACAGATCATTGGTCTATGAGGAATGGATATATGTGGTTAGGCTAGTGTTTCAATTAGTGAGGACTCCACCTGACGAGATGGTGGTTATAGAAATGATCATTCTACAGGGTGGAAGATGTGGTAGGAGAGCCATGAGAGGAGCATGGGGTGGTATACATTTTGACATGTTACAACCCCGACCATAATTTTTTCCACCCTAGGCTCAGGGATCTGGAGGATAGGGGAAGGGGGTATCTATATGCAACCATCCATACCCACATAGAGGTAGCTATTTTTTCATATTAGTTACCTACAACGGTCGATGAGTACGGGGAAGTCTTTCTAGAGGATGTTCTAGGACTACCTCCTCATAGACAGGTAGACTTATGTATTGATCTATACACCTGGATGACACTAATAGCTACACCTGTATATCGGATTGATCCCAAAGTGGAATAAGAGCTTAGGGTACAGTGGGATGATTTGAAATGGAAGGGGTTTATAAGGCCTATAATTTCTACATGGGCATCCCCATTATTGTTCGCCAAGAAGGAAAACATAAACTTGATGCTATGCGTGGACTTCCTGTGCCTGAACCATGTGATCGTGAAGAAAAAAATATACATTATGAAGGATTGATAACCTCTTCAATCAGATAAATTTATTGAGATAGTTCTTGAAGATAGACATCAAATCAAGCTATCACCATCTTTGATTACAAGGTGTGTACATCACAATGAATACATTCAGAAGTCGCTACGACCACTATGTGTACTTAATGTTTCTATTTTCCATGATGAACAACCCATAAGTGTTCATGATACTTGTGATTATGATCTTCCAACCGTACATAGACTGGTTTCTAGTGAAATTAATTTACAACATCTTAGATTATTCATCATCTAATAAGGAGCACACAATTCACCTCAAGATGGTACTAGACACACTCTATGATAACTATCTTTACAGAAATATATCAATTACTATGTTCTGGAAATGAATAGTCCATTTCCTAGGACATGCCATCTCACAGGCTAGATTTGTGGTGGATCTAGTGAATATGGAAGCATTTATTTCTTAGAAACCACCCATGATCATTATAGAGGTGGAGAGATTCCTTGCAATGTATGGGTACTATTAGAAGAATGTACACGAAATATAAGTAGTAGAATAGCCCATGAAGACATCAACAAAGAAAGGAAAACCCTTCATCTGGGAAGAAGGATGCTAATAGAGATTTTAGGAGATGAGGAAGAGCTTGATGAGTTCTCTTATATTGAGGTTGTCGAAGGAGGGAACCAACTACTTTGTGTATAGTGACACATCATGAACCAATCATGGTTGTGTACTAATACAGGGGCATACAAAAATTGATTATGGATCACAAAAATTGAGATTGTTTGAGAAGAAATATGTGACTCATGACATTGAGTTGTCAGTTGTAGTCTTGACACTAATGATGCGGTGACACTAACTTATAGTAAAATGATTTATCGTCTACTATGAACACAAGTGTCTCAATTATATATTTTCATAGAAGGATTTGAACATGTGAAATTTTTTTTTCTATAGTTCTTTTAGGAAGAAGTCTTCAAGAAGGTCTTTACACCTACGAAATGAATCATGGTGGGAGATGCTCGCAGTAGTAGATCGAGTTCAAAACTACTGAACATGGCATCAGAGCAGTTGGACTCTCTTTTGATATACATTAGCGATAGAGAGGCAGCATATTTTCATTAATAAATGGTAGTTTCACCAACAATATTATATCGAGTCAGGGAGGAAGAACTCCAAGGTACCGGTTACAATAATACTAGTGCCTAGGTGTCCCAAGGGAATGCCCCTGATGGATAATCGAATGGTGGGGATCACATCACCCTTTTCATAGGATGCTCCACTGTACCAGTTGCATTACAATGGGAACTATTGAGGGAGTTAAATATATCCCATTTGGCGGTACATCAATGGGTGGCGAGGAACTACTAAGACCTCATACCTCAATACTAGTGGTCGGGGATAAAAAGGTAGTGCTGGAGTTTACCTCAAGAATTTTTACTTGTCAACACGTGATGGTTGAGAACTTTTTTATAGTAGGTTAGACAAAATCCCTAGTTTTATCGGAGTGTAATTGGGATAGGATATCGATAGACATTGTTATAGGATTACAAAATACATCCATAGGGAACGATACTATCTATGAGAGCATATACTGACTCACCAGGTCGGCCCACTTCCTACCCATTCAAGAGAAGTGTTCAGTATAGAGACTAGGATGACTCTATGATCATGAGATATTATGTCTCCATTGAGTCACATCTAAGGTAGTTTAGGATTCTGATGCACATATTGCATCCCAGTTGTGGGAGGGATTACAATAGAACATTGGGAATCAACTGAACTTGAGCACAATCATTCACCAACAGATAGATGGTCATGAGTAGAAAACCATATAGACCATGTAGGAAAAGCTTCTTTCTTGGATTATATATTCACTTCAATGTTGGTAGGACTCCTTAACATTGGTGGAGTTTGTGTACAACCATAGATATCACTCCACCATCTATATGGAGCCATTCAAGGATATTTATGGAAGAAAATGTACGTCACCATTATGCTAGAAAAACCTAGTGGAGTCATCACTCATGGGTCCAGATATAGTACATGATACCACTAAGAAGTTGTAGGTCATCCTAGAGCAGATGAAGATTGCACAGAGTTAACAAATTTTATATTTTGATAGGTGATAAAGACCCTTGGAGTTCAAAGAGGGGGACCAGGTATTCCTAAATGATTCTCCTCAATGGGGGATATAGATATTTTTCTAGGATGACATGTTATATTCAAGGTTTATCAGACAATTCTTCATACTAAGTAGAGTGGACGAGGTGGCATAACGATTGGGTCTACCACCACATTTTGAGATGGTGCATGACGCCTTCCATACATCCTAGATGATGTGACATGTGCATGACCCATCTCATGTCATCATCCTTAGTGACATGTTGATTTAAGATGATGCAACAATAATAGATAAAATGGTAGAGATAGAGAATGAATGGGAGAGGATCCATTATGGATGATTGATTCCAATATTTTGTGTTCATTGGAAGAACTAGAATCTTCTAGAGTGAGTGTGTGAGAGGGAGGATCAGATTCATGTTTAGTACCCCCATTTTTTAATTATCTATTTCTGGGCATTCAAGGACGTAAACCCGTAAAGATGGTAGTAATGTAATACCCTGAAATTCATTATATCATTTTTTAAATTAAAGGGGATTATGAAGAGACCAGACGCTGAGATGGAATGAGATTTTGAGACCCAGAGTGCCAAAAATTAACCATCCAAAAATGTTGTGTTTTAAATATAGGGCATGAGTTATTTTCCTAAAAATGTGGAATAACATTTCAATAGATTCCCAAATCAGAAATATGAGGGCACTGTTTTGTTTATCATTACGCGTTTACCCTAGGCACTATTTAAGGTTAGTCAGTGTGGGACTCCAGTGACAAAACATGATAATGGAAAAACCGTATATAAAATTATTTTATTTTTCAAATTATTGTATCTCCAGAATGGTGACTCAGAGTGAAAATATAATACCACAATTGTGCTCATGATGGAATTATTTGCTTTGGAAGAGCCTAATATTGTCCGGTACAGGTCAATAGTGGAATGTTGTTTTTCTCTATAACTATAAGAATTGAAAATAGTTATTTTATATTCAAATCCTTATAACTCAAAAATGGTAATTCAGATCAGAAATATGAGAGTAATGTTGAGTTCGTGAGGGTATTCTTCCTTTAGGTGAATCATAACATTGGCCGGTGTCAGCTGACTGTTAATGTTTGTTTCTGGGATTTGACCTTAAATAGAATAATTTAAATAAATGTTATTTTATTTTTGAATCCCCATAACTCACAAATTGTATCTCAGATTAAAAATCCAAGACCACTATTGAGTTGGTATTGAGATGTTCTTCTTAAGTATGGCATTCCATCGACAGGTGCAGATCGAGGGTGAAAGTTAATTTTATGATTTTTTTTAATAAAAATAGAATAACATAAAAGATTATTTTAATGGTTTTTTTTCATCGCTGAGTTTTGGAATGTTAGCGCTATGGTGCATCGACAAGGAAATGATGAATAACATTATTGAACCTCATTAATTAGTCACCATAATGAAACTGAAATGTATCATAACATAAATGATTATTTTTGTTTCATAAATTAGTATATTAACAAGAAACATAGGACTTTTGGTATAATCATGGAATTTCTATAAGGCCATGGTTGGTTGAAACGATGAACGATGAAGGGAAACATCTCCAACCACAGAAGACGACAAATCGTACAATGACGATGATGACCATGGAGAGAGGATGTACGATCATAGATTGATGATCGACGAAGAACAATCATTATCAAACAATATCATTTACCTGGTAAGAGTTTGATACATATATGTGTGAATTTCCCCCCCCGCCCAGAACTTTTGTTTAAATGATGAACGTGGGTTTACTCATGAACAAGCTAACCCATGGACAGACCATTCATGAAAAATATTCTTGGAGCTCTAATCCATGTTTAAATTTCATTAATTTTCCTTCCTATGTTCAATACTTCTAACATAAGTGGGTAAATGTCATGATGAATGATGGAGTATATTTGTTCCTCAAATTTTTTGTTTGGATTTATCCCTAGTTTTACATAGCATTATTTGAAGGGTTATATGTAATGGATTGTTGGACACCTGTTCCTCAGAAAAATGATCCCAAAATGGGGAACATCCATTGTGACAACCTAGCAAAGGTGTGACAAGGATGGCGGTGGATTGCGGCGGTGGCCGCAAGTGAACGGGGATGCACACCAGTGGTGCACTAGAGCGGAGGAGGGTGTGGCCAACGAGCCACGGGTGTGGTGTGCCCTAGAAGCATACCCATTGCAGTGAGATATGCTAGTGAACGTAGTGGCTAACAGGGGCCACAATGTTGTAGGGTGGCAATGTCGGTTTGGGGATGCGTCAGGCCTAGGAATCCACTGATTGGAGGCTGATGGATGTGCGGAAGAGGTACACTAGTAGGGAACTATGTCAGGCTAGGTGGTTACATTGGTAAAGGACCATATTGTTAAGAGGGTTTTGTGGGGGTTCAAGGGAACCTCGATCTGGCCATAGGTTAATGTGGGCACATGGTCTATGGGACCGTGTGTGGAGGGGAGGCTACCGACCTTAGTCAGCCATGTGCAACATAAACAAGATACCCATCAGGTGGCCGAGATTGGGGAGGACCAGCCCACCATGTGGGCCCTCCCTGGGAGAGAACCGGGTTGTGGGGCTTCTTGGGCTATAGTAGAGTCGGACTGCTAATTTGGGTCTGGCTGATGTGACAAACAGGGCCCCTGGGTGGCCCAAGATGGGAAAAACTGGCTCCTTAGTTACGAGACGGGTAGGATGAAACCGGGCAGCTGGGCGACCAGGCGGGCTGGACCCACAACCAAACTAGGCCATGGCTAACATGGCCCAATGAGCATAGCCCAGTGGCCTGGCCGGACCGGGATGGGCCAATCACTACTGTCTCAAGTAGGGTCGGCTGAAATGGGTCTGGTCAAGAGGGATCCCTAGGCCATTTTGGTCGTGTCAGTCCAACCAGATCGGACCGAGCCTATACACAATGGGCCCCAATTTACTAAAATGCCAATTTATTTCAGATCGGGCATCTGATTGACACACAGTTTGAAAAATCAGATGTATAACAATGTGACAGTTATTTTTTTCATTCTCTAAAGAGGCTTTGATGGATGTTGATAATGGATTATTGGCTTGAGGAGTTGATTCTCCCATAATAAAGTACACTATGTGTGGGAATATTGTGGGTGGATGAGACCCAAAAGTATTGAATAGAGTTTTTATGTGACCATATATGTCTAGATGATAATTGGACCTCTGTGGACCAGCTACAAGCAGCTCTGCGTGAACTGGAAATAAACATCTCTATGTAAACCAAATATAAGAGGCCCTATGTGAGCATGATATAAGTGGCTCTATATGGACTAGCTTTGATGGAATTAGTGGGGTGTATCTCTACGTGGCCCGATAGACCCATGGTGGGGAGAGAAACTATGTAACATAGCATACCCACAATGATATTTTGGGATGAGTACCTCAACATAATAATGTGTTTAGGGTTGTGACTGATAATTTTACATTGTATATTTTTAGTTATACATGGTGTGAGTTGTCTGGAATTTTTTATCTTTCCATGTGGTCTTGCTTTTTGGTCGTTTCATTGTGATTTGGGGTCCCTAATAAATATTTTGTTACTCACCCCTACACGGGCATCACCTGCATGTGTCATGTCCCATGCAGGTGATCAACGCTTCGTTGGAGACCTTGGTGGACTGGGGTGAGGTGGCATCATGTGAGATAGGATGGACGAGATGTACTTATATGACTATATAATTCTACCCTCCAACTACCATTTTGGTATGATTTGAGAATATTTACTATGAAATAATTACATTCATATGTGGTTTTGGGCTTGTATTATAGCTTCTTTGAACTTATCAGTTTGTACTATGCTTTCCATAGTTGTCTCAGTGATAAATATTTTTTAGACAGTGTTACCTCTCCAAATTTTGAGCTTTGTGTGTGTGTATCATTTTAATGGAAAATTGATTCCAATTTTGAGGATATGCATTTTTATTTCTAGTCACCAACCCCTTGGCCTATGTAAGGAAAGCTTGTGGAACTCATGACATGGTCCATGGGGGGATAGTCGTGAAAATTGTGAATGGAGTAAAATGTTCTGATGAGAACATGGAAGTATATATATTTTATCGTGTGAAGGGGATTTCATTGTAATATTATTTTACATTGGGTTCCACACATCTCATTCTTTATAAATATGTGAATAGAATGGATAAACTGTTTCATTGTCTGAGGATTAATGTCATGTACAATCATCCATGATGGGATTCCAATTTTTTATCTCTAACAAAACATCCAAATGCTCCCAAATCTATATTTGGGTATGGTACTTCCTTCCAAATGTTGGTGTTAAACTGTGGTTTCAAACACAATGATGCTTAGGAACTCACATTGGTCGATAATAGCAGAGTTTGGACTCATCAAACCCTTTTGGGGGGAATTGCGGTCTATAATGGGACTCTCTTATTGATTACAGTTATGTACAAGAATCTATTATAAAATATGAAATTTAACTAGTTACCCTACAAAATAACATAGATTATGTCCTCTAATATGAAAATGAGGGGATCCTATTAGTCATTCCATATATATGTTCCGATGGTTATTTATCCATTTCCCATTTGTGGGTCGATGCTTATAAATTGAATGTGTATAACCAAGAAATTTGAATTTTTTCATTATCATAATTGGAGGTAAATATTTTCTGTATTGTATTGAGGAACTATATGGAATCCAGTATATCTTATTTTATAATAGGAATCACGTCCCATATTGGCCATTAGACTTGTGTAATTTAACATCATATGAAAGGGAAATATATGGGAGCACTTAGGCACCCGATATTGAGTTCGAGCTTTAAAGAGGCTTCCAAAATATCCTGGATATTAAAGGAATCATATTTATCATTATTCCATAATAATTATTTCATTTTCCCTATGGTAGATACCCTTATATGGGGCATGTTATATCATTAAACTGATTGAGGATACACACTAAGGCTACCCTACCAAATGGAGATTCATCATGAAAATGATGTGATCATTGAAAATCTCTATGTTTATGCGACCCACTCTAATTATAAAAAACAAGGGAGATAATGTAAACATTCTCCCTGTATATGGATGTGAGGATTATGTGTTGGGAAATACCATTGTATGTCTATTATAGAGAGCATTCCTTATGAAGTTATCCTACGTATCCGGGTTAGTGCATGAATCAATGTCATCATAATATAGTTAACATCTTCATCCTCTTGGGGATGTGGAATGATGATCATCCCATGGTAGGGATTGGGTATCTATGGTTAATGTGTTGGAGATATAGTGGGATAAAAACAAAGGTGGATTCTAATTTGAGTTGGGGTCTTTAGAAAGGTGTCCAACATATCATGATTATAGCATGAATCAGAGTTCTCATAGATCAATTTGATTAGGGAATACACTCAAGGGTTAAACTAATATTTTGGGATATATAATATAATTCCCTTGATCAGGCTTACACATAGAGGATTATCTAATATTCCCATTTTAAAATGAAATTATTTCTTTTGACATCTTCTTAACAAGGATTTGTTTTCTACAAGACATGTATAATGTTTTCTGGACATTCCTTATGAGAATAAAATGATCCATCAATAAATTCTTGGAAGATGTCACAAGATCTAGCCAATGACGTTAGAAAGCAATCTCATGATCAGAGATAAGATATCTTGAGAGTCTCACATGACCTTAATGACTTATCCATTGTATATATCGTGATCATGGATTATATGTTAGAAGGTTTTCACATTATATTATATGTCTTGTATAGTAGAAAACATATACTCTTTTTTTCATTTCCTGGGGTCATTGCGATATTAGGAATGACTTATTTAGAGGAAATCGCATGATATGTGTTGACATGAATAGGTTTTATAGTGATATTAGGGAAGACTTTTTATTGTTGTCAACATATTATGTATGAGGATGTCTAGATATGCCTGAAGAAAATCACATGATTGAGGTTGACATTCATAGAGGAAATAAAAATATTAAGCCAAAGATATATAGAGATAATTAAATTATGAGAGATGACATATCAAGAGATTGTCTCATGACCTGGATGTGTTGTATAGAGGATGTCACATGATCTAGTTTGATTGGAGTGAAGGAAGTTGTTTGAAATTTTCATAATTTTTTAGGGGACACCACATAATCTGTGCTGGAATATCATGTTGTTGTTGTGAGAGATGGATTAAACATTCCAGTTTCATCAAGAATCATAGATTTAATTCTTATAGGGTTCCAAGAGATTTCGATGGTAGGCATAGTGGGATATGTGGTAACTAGCTAATAGGAAATAATTATTCTATATAATTTGGGTGAAATTTCT
This sequence comes from Viscum album, assembly GCA_963277665.1. NCBI lineage: Eukaryota > Viridiplantae > Streptophyta > Magnoliopsida > Santalales > Viscaceae > Viscum > Viscum album. The sequence goes on from OY728161.1 coordinate 398,184,039, forward strand.
ATAGTACATATCATTATATGGATGGAGAGATCATAAGGTTTCATGAGACTCGGTTGAAATTTCCATAGGATGTAATGTTTATGTATTGATGTTTCTAGAGGACATTAAATGATCTAAATGGCTTGTCGAGTGGGGCATCACATGGGTTGATAAAATAGTCCAAATGTAGTTGCATGATATGGATGAGTCATGTGATGCGCATGAGGATCAGTGTATATATTATTTGAATAATTCTCCCATATTTTAGTCTTTCATTCCATATTTTATTGTTTATATACATTATATATGTTCATATTTGGATCCCATATATCTCTTATGATGTTATAAATCAGTGATACCTCCATGGAATAAATCTGTTGGCACGCCACATCTCATTCGTATGTCCTTAAGAGATCATGTGATGATTCAATGCATACTTTGTGATCGTATTTGATATTCCCTAGGCTTTTCTCCGTCAAATTTGTTTTCTATCATAATATTGAATACTCTGAAAATTCTTCTTCAATCCTTGGATGCAACTGTGCATGGATCCAATGTTGAATATTTTGTGTAGTGGGGAAGGGTTTTATATGCCTCACCAAACAGGTTATATTAATCCTCATGGGGTGTATATCATGTGTAATTATTATAGATTCAGCTGTAGGATGTCATTTCACGTAGTTTGTAAAATCCCAATATGGGTCATCCTGAGTGATTGACATGATTTTTAGTGACTATAAGACCATCCATTCAATTACCCATTTATTAGATTTTGTCCAATCAACGAGGTGGTTTTTAATCATGTGGAAATTAACATGTGTTTCAATGTGGTCAGGATGACAAGTCAAGGCACAATCATGAGTTCATTATACATCTTGAGAGGCTTTCGTGTGATATGACATGCTTCACCCATGACCATCCATGAGAAAAATATGGCTACACTAGGGATATTTTCAAGATCAACCTGTCTTTTTGAGGGTGGATTTTCTATACCAATGTAATACAAATAAATTCAGCATATCTTCCCCTTTCAAGAAGGTCCCATAATTTCCCATTTAATTTTCTTGTTGTTTTAAAAAGTCTTGGGATCTCGCAAATTGGCATGAGTCTTATCATAGACAAACTCTCTACCCATTAGTGATGTGTCATGAGACCAATATAGGGTCATTTGGCGATGGAAAATCATTATCATGGACAACCATTTAGTTTGTCATTAGAGACAATGGGGAATGCGATAACAACTTCAGTTTTCTAATTTCATTCATGTGTTGAGGGTTACATGCCAACGTCCTCTTGGATGACATGTAAGACATGTTTCCATGGATTATATAGATTAATTCCAACCACATGGTCATATCACTTGAATATTTAAAACTAAAAAAGGATCCAAACTTTTTCATATTTTATTAATTATTTTAGAAGGTGTTTTGGATGGTAGTCTAGCACCTACTGCCTAATATGTGGCATGAAATAGGGAGGCTCATCTGGTATCAACCACATGATCTGTGATATTCTTTGATACCATCATTTGTACAAGGATATTTTGTAAAATGGGAACCTTGTGATCTTCTAATATGTTATAGTCTATGCATGAAATGCTCAAATTACTTTATGATGGTCATACGATAACATATCCTATTTTAGGTTATTATTTTTACATGTGTTGACTACCCATTCATCCTTTGATTTTTGTGGAAAATAATAACCAAATATTAGGTATTTATTCCCATGGTCATTTGTCAATAACCATTTTTTGGGAATGAAAATCCCCCCTAGGAGAAATATTTCTGGGGATATGGGATTTTTTCATAAGAAAGTAAATGTTCTGCAAAGGAATTAGCACTATCACCAATCAATGTTTTGGGGGACACCTGGTCTTCTGAGCGATGTTTGGTATTCCTAGAAAGACCATATTAATTGTGGAGTGGAGGGTTTATCATTCATCAGCATCCCAACTACCAAATATTGCACAATTTTCATTGGTAATGTGATTCCTTTTTATGGACTTACACAAAACAAATCATGAGATTTGTCCACAGGAACATGTCGCGAGAACCACTTCCAAATAATTTTTTACTCCTTCATTTCATTTACAGCAACATTAGATCTATATTTAGTAGTTGATAGAAACTTGGCCATAGTCTAGCATTTTTGTCATTAAAGGATCTACATGATTTGATGGTTAGATTGAATTATATTTCAATTATTATATGGATTGTATGACCATATTAGTATTTGGGGATCATGAGTCTCTTGACAAATTTTGCGATCATGTGATGTTTCATGGGATTATGCGATGGATGAGATCTTTATTATCTAATGAATTCATGATTTTTTATATGATCATGGATCCCTTTGATAATTAATGTGATACAGATAAGGGAACCCAAATGAGGCATTTATTTTGAATGGAATTCAATCTTATAACTTATGCATCTAGATTTTTGGAGGATGGATTCCATATATTGTTAAAGACCCTGCAAGCCATTGTTAAAAGATGATAATGTAGCGATGGATCACAAATATTCTATTATAGAATGTGTGGATGATGCTTGTTTCCATGTTGTGGGGTATTTTAGGTGAACTCGGTAAATGTTATGTAAGAGATACTTGGGGAATATTGCCTTTCAGTTTCTCTTCCCTCAATGGATTTGGTCTTACCAATGACACTACCATTCCATCCCCACTATCACCATTTTTACCCTTGATTATGTTCTAAAACCTATAAGACCTTTAATGAAACTAATCTCATGTATTCCAGTCTTCATCTAGGAGAAGTGAGTAGAGGAGGATATGCCGATGTTCATTCCAATAGACATTGATAGGAATAGTTGAAAACATAATAATGAAGTCTATATGTACATTCCATAATGTGGAATTTTTTCTACAACCATAAGTTTGGATCAGTTATCAACTAAGAATTTTGATAAGGGGAATCCATGAAATGGATTGGGGATTTCACTTCTAGGAGACATATATAGCTTTTGAATTTTCCATAGAGTTGTAGTAGATCAAGATGTAAAAATATATTCATATTTCACAAACTATTCCCTATTATAAGAAGGATATGATGTCAGAACTATTTAGTTTATGCATTCCTAAAAAATCTCATTCCAATTAATGAATTTTGATGTAGGAATTAGTATCTTGGATGGAGAGAATATATATGGAACAACCATATTGGGAGAGATGTATAATGAATCTATTACCCTAGTTTGTATGGGATTATATAGAGGGGACTCCTCCACTATCCAGGGATCTGATCAGGTTTGTCAAAAATGTCCCCTTGAAGGAAGCAATTTCTAGGGGAGATATCCCATTCTAGAAATGGATGAGATACATTATCAAGAATTCGCATTTGGAGCAAGAGAAAAGAAGGAAAATGCCTATATTTTAAAGGCATCTGACAGTGTAAAGGGTGGCCATTGGAATATGTTTGATGAAATTATATTTAAAGACCTAATATGAGAGGTTTTCTCTAGTGTTGAATGGACTATTCAGATACATTCTTCCTTACATTACACCTGAGCGGGTACCAACTCACAATAAATGAAAAGGGTGAATTTAGGGTCTCCACTTTCATTATAGAGGCTTATATTGTGGGAGCGTACTGTATCAAGAAATCCATCACCGTCTTTATCGAACATCAACATATTCATCACCATATTAAAAGAGGAAATCACCCCACCGAACCTCGGTCCCCATTCAAGTGTTATGATATTTGACGGGGCTTAATTATTAGGTAATGAGTACCTTAAAATAAATAACAATCCAAATGTCCAATTATGGAAATTTTTTAGTGTTCATTAGTGAGGTGAAAACTATTCCAGTAAATGATTGGGAGGTCATATATTTCATAGGATATAATGAATGTTTCGTATTCAAAACCTATAAAAAAATTACTATGGTTAATAAGGTTGAAAATTGTCGGGTAATCCTTGATGACCATGCCTATATGAGTTAACTTTCAAGGGGAATCATTTCAACCTGAATTGATAGGGAACTCCTGAACTAATGGTACACACCTCTCCAGTTTATCCAAAAATCCTTGTGTGTCTAGTTTTTTTCCAGTATAAGGGGAATATGATCGTGGTTCACATGTCATTTTAAAGGATTACTAGGTAGGAGACATTTTCTACAATAAATCATTCTCCTCACAATGCATGAAATGGTTTATCCAAATTTTATAGTGGTATTTGGATCCACTCACATCATAATGGGAAATTATCTACACAGTTAAATTAAGATTCCCAATTACCACCAACTACAGAGGAATACATACACACTATAATATAGTGGGATTCAAGAGGACAAATATCCTTGAATGAACCTCATAAGGAAGTATGGCATTTACAATGACCCACATTTCCAGTAAAAGAAGCAACTGATGCAGCTGTAGTGATGGTGGCGATATAGCACGAATCCACATAAGGTTAACTATTTTCTATCAAATTTCTAGTATGGATATATTATATAAAGATGAAATCATTTGCAAAGTTATAAGTGATACAAGATTTAACAGTGTAACCTTTGGATGTATTTTCCCATTTCATTGCTTATCTGGGAATCCCTTTCAAAGACTAAATTTTAGAGGATAAGGGATTCATCCATGCCCTTGAAATAATATTGGAAACATTTGTGATTCATGTAATCAATACACCTCTGGAATATAAATGGGTGGTTTGTGTCTGCTAAAAATTTCAATGGAAAATTTGTGCCACCCCATTGAAGAGCCAGTGGTAAAGATGAACTTATTTATATGGTTAAAAGGACATGGTACCATTACAACCATAATGAAATCCTTTTTGATTTTGTTTATATAGTGTGAGTCTAAAATGATACCATCTTGTTCTATCATTCCCCATAATCTCCCTAGGGTACAGCTATCGTATTTGAATATGGCAGTGATCGAGGGACCAATTATGATGAATTCTTGAGTGAACATTCTCATATGATGGTGGGGATTTCTATTTTTGAAACAACATATTTGATGTCAGCACATTTTTTGGGCCCTCCACAAACATTCCATGTATCTATAATATCAATAGATACTTGATTTTCATTTAAGGGGTAATGTTCTCTAAATATTTAGTTTCTAGTCTCTTGAATCCTCACGTATGTTTAGCATTACAATTTTCTCTTGGTTTGGATAACTCTGTTACCACTACTTGAGTTGTCAAATATTTGTAGGCCTCCACTAAAACTAGTTCGAAGAGAATTTATTGTCCCTTGAGAAGAAAGGAGTGAATTCTGTTGCTTTTTTAGACCCTTCATTAAGGGTAATGTCCTACCAATAAGCATAGATAGTTGAGATGTAGACTTTTTCACTCCCGTTTTCTGGTGTATATGTCCCAACATTCATTCAATATTATATGGTGTGGGTAAATTCACTTTTGGAGGATACTGATATTGATGGATATTATACTACTAAGTTATCCTTGATTGGGGAAATATTTGGGGGAAGGTGAATACTTCTTTAGAAACTATACACTATTTTCTCATCGTGTCATGTTTCCAGAAATTTTCTTTTTTCCCTATAGAAATCAAGGCTAGTGATTGAGGCACATATTTTTTGAAATCAGTATAAGTTCCACGAATAATATCTACACAAGTGGGTTTTTTGATTCACCTAATGATTAGGTCGATGTACAAACATCACCAGCGATGTAACTGAGAATGATATTTTTTTAACATCGATAATATCCATGGGATACTTGGTAATATCATATAATTTATCTTGTGACAGATAAACCCAGGTGCACCATGTTATAGTACCTTCTCTCGGGTACTCAGATGTCGACATAATTTTTGACTTATTTTTACCTCCCTTGGATAGGAGGATTTTTGAATATACTAAACACCATGCCTGGGTGAAGGAGGTGATCTCTCTATGAGAGTAGAATAATGTTCATTAATTGAGGGTGGTAGCAGTAAAGGATTCATCTTTAGTGAATCAAGGTTGGGATGGTTGTTAGATGAAGCTTCCTAGTGTGTAGTAGAGGAGGCAACTCACTATGATTGTGTCTGTGATTGGAAGGATTGGATTGAACGTATCCTATCTATATTTACCCTCCCTTAAGAAGATTTATTCTCATTTCATCTTCCAATTTAGAAATTGGAGTGTACCATGTTTTATCAACAGGAAATCCTTGACATAGTATAGAAGACATGTTTTGATTCAAATTCTAGTGTATAGGGGTTGTAGTTTATTTCAATTGTAGAAACTGATTGTGTTGATAAATTATGCTAATAAGATACCTCCTCCGAGAAAAGGATTGTAGAGATCAGGATTTCCATTGATCAGATATCATGATAGACTTTTAATTTTCCAACATTTCCCTGGCTTGTATATTCATTTGAGAGAATAGAAAAAGTGGGGATTCGTCTTGTTTTGAATCAGTGAAGGGATATACCAAACATTATATGTTGTTTTCTAGTTTTATTTCATTCCTGTTGTGAATAAAATTTATATAATATGATAGTGTGTGAATAAATGATGATCCCATTATTTTTATAATATCCTGTAAACAAAAATTCATGGATAGAATGTTTAAATTATAAAAAAAATCTTCTTGAGAAATGAACATGAATTCCCATCAACCTATGAATCCTCATTGACATATCTTCTCCAAAAATCTTGAAATTACCTAAAATTCAAAAGGATTGTTTCGATAGAATATATTTCATGAAGGGAGAGTGATATATCATTTCCTGAATTCATTAAACATGGAGAGAATAGATATATTCTTTATAAGGCCAAATGGCAGGTCTCAAAAGCATTTTCATCATTCATTCAGACCAGATAACCTTTTAGTGCAGTCTATGTTCTTTTTCATTGAACTTATATTTCATTAGTATTGGGTCTTCAAGCTCCAAACATTTATTTGTATTGTTTTGGATATTCTATCTCAAAATGTATCATAATATATGTTATTAAATTTCTATTCATACCTTATATTTATGAATTTTAGGATATTTTATCTCCAACCTTATATTTTTGTGGATTACAGTCTTTTAGCTCAGATTATCTATTTCTATAGGTTCGGGTCTTTTATTATAAACCTAATATTTCCATAGATTAGGGACTTTTCACACCAAAATTATATTGTATTATATGATAGTCTTTTATATTGAACTTTTTATTTCTATATGTTATGGAATTTAAGATAAAAAATTCTATTAATTTTATTTAGGGTCTTTTAGAATGGACCTTCTATTGTTTTATATTAGGGAATTTTAATTGTATCCTTCTATTGATGTAGTTTAGGGTCTTTTAGATTTCATATTCTATTGCTATAGTTTACGGTCTTTTATAACAAACCTTCTATTTGTACAGTTCAGGTTTTTATAACCGAACATTCTATCTATTTCTTTAAAAGAATTTTATCTCACACCACCCATTATTATAGTTTAGGGTTTTTAGATAAGACATTCCATCACTTTAATTTTGGGTATATTAACTCGATGCTTCTATTGTTTGATATGGAATATGGGGAATAAATTATATGGATGAACCAAAACACTTTAGGATTCTGAGTTTCTTTATGGTGTTGTTGAAGCTCACGAGGATTAATGATCCTTTCTTGTAAAGAAGAGATTCCAATGGTCGGTAATTCCAAGCCCTTATGCTTTTGTAGAACATCCAAAATAGGTGTCCCCACTTTTATTCAAGGATCATGGAATATTTATGGGTATAATATTGGTTGAGGGTGAAAAACACGGGAAGCCACATCCACCTTGGAAATTGGAATGTGGGTGATGTATGTCAAAACCCAAATGTTTGAGTTAGTGATTATGGGATAAGGTAGATTTAATATGGATGACCCATTACACCCTAAGGTGATATGATAGCCCACAGATTTTCTATGGATCAAATGGATCGGGGTTCTATTCGAATAGGTATGGGAGGATTTTTTTCATAGTTCAAAGTCCTTCGTTTTGGATAGAATGGTCAAATAGAGATTCTAATATCACTTATAAAAGGGCCTTGAGAGACACTTTATGACTCAAGCATCAGGAAGATAATGTTGGGTATTGATGAAAATCTATCTCGGATGTGTTTTGGAAGTTGGGGGAAAATTAATCTCATATATTGTGAATCTTGATCCCTATTCTATTTAGTTTCACTTCACAAGGACTGGGCTATTAAAACCCCGATTAATAGACTATCAAAATAATTCCTTGAGAATGGGTACAAAACATGTGAACATAACATTAAGGATATAAAATCCACCTGGATAATCTGTTTATAGGGATTATAAATCATGTCCTCAAGTGATCATTTTATGAGGAAGGTGTGGTAAAATCTTGATGGTAATGGCCTAGAACACAATGAGGCTACATTTTTACAGAGGAGATTTTCGGGATCACAACAATCAGTGTTTCCTTTTTCCAATGTGAAACATTTGGATGAAAAAATAGGAACATATGTGTAATTCATACCATAAATGCATATTAAAAAAGGATCCCATGAAGTTTATTATCTTTTTCCATGGGCCATGTAGGGTTTATTATTATCCAAGGCACCCAAATAAACAAGTTTTTTTATTGGAAACTGTAATTTCAATGAACTGTTTGATCACCCTAAATGTTTATTCACAACAAAGAGAACTTGTTCTCATAGTGAGAAAATGTTACAAATAATTACTCATACTTTTTCCAACACTATGGTTTTCAGCAAGCAAATATTAAATTTTTATATGGACAAAATTTAATCCTTATGAGATTTATCAATTATTAAATTATGCCTTAATTTTTTCTGAAACCATAAAGATGAATAGTTTAGGGATTAAAGACATGAATTTTAATCAGGCTTCCCATTGTGGGGCTTTTACCGAAATGTTTTGTTCACATTCACTAGTAGATTTAGGTATTATGATTTGGATAATAAAAATATTATGGTCACATTTGTATATCATAGATGGATGTTCTGACAGTTTATGGTCATGATGGACATTGATCAAATATGACTAAAATGTTACTTAAGATCCTAGTTTTGATACCCATGGTTATGAGTACCCCAATATCATTCAATGTAAGAAATTAAAATGTTGTAAATAATTGATCAAGGCTCCCAGGTCATGGGTAATGATATAAGAAAATTATATAGGGGATGTCAGAAAAACCTCGTAGGTGTTTAGATATGCTACAGTTTCATAATTTTCACATAGATCATAAAGATATTTTTTTAATGTGAAAAACTTTCGTGGACGATCATTGGAACCTACATTGGATCCATATTCATTCATTAATTGTATAAAATTTATCATTGGAAGTTTTGTAACTTTTCCCAAGGTACATGGAAGTTTTGTTTCAACTTCATGCACTCAGATCATGAAGAGGTATTTTTGAATTGAGGATCATTGAAAATAGATGATACACTATGTACTTTGGTGGACCAAGTTAAGGCTCTTGTGTTCATTTGTTGAGGGATAAAAATGGGTGACGACCTTGAAATTTTAGCATCATTTAGTGGGTATGTATTTGTCCCATAGTTTTAATTTTATGTTACTAGTTCATTTTCAATGTTTTTTAACATAATATGGTAATGATGTATCTATTTATCTATAGTTTATCATCCTGTGTAATAGAGGGTGGAAATGAAGTGAGACAATTTTCAAGATCTATTACATGTTTAAGAAATCCGTACATAGATCTAACTCTTGTGTAGGAAAATTGTTCTTGTATGTGTCAACCCTTATGTATTTTGGGTGAATTTTGTTGTTGTTTGTAGTAATAGTACCAATAATTGGTGATCTGATCATGAAAATGTTTCATGTGATGATATGAATAATGCGACACAGAGTTCTTGAATAAGAAACACTCTATGAGTGGAGGACCTCTATGAAAAGGTGTAATGGATCATGTTGATTATTGTAGCTGGGTTTAAGAATTGAGATCCAAGTTTCATTATGTATCATGTGATTTCTAGAATCAAGAGGCACCTTGTTTATGTGTGACCATGTAGTTTAATATCATGCAGTAAGAACATAGGTCCCATGATGGGAAAATGGAGTGTTGTGGTTGGGTCTAGGAAGAGAGATTTGGGTTTCACTACGTATCCCATGGTAATAAGAATCTTGTGGCACATTTTTCTTGAATAGGATCTCCATAGGTAGACCTCACCCATACCCAAGGATTGGGCCATTTTAATGTTCAGTTAGTGTGACTAGACTTGGGGTTGGAGAGGTTGGTCTCACTTGGAATACTTTGTTGAAAACAATCAATTTACACATAGTTATTGACTGGTGATGGGGTAGGATTCCAAAACCATAATATAATAGTCCACTCGAGGAGAGGTCTAAAAGAATGTTTTCTTTTATTCCATGCATGATAGATAAACAATGAAATTTAACATCATGTAGTGAGGACTCATGGTGTTATATTAAGGACTTTTATTAAAGACTATTATAACCATGTCATGAGATGAAATGACATGTTAATTTGAGGAATCCCATCCCAATATTCCTATGCTCATCTGAGAAATGACTACTGTGTGAAAAAAGGAATGGCGAGGTTACCTCTCACCATACAGATGGGATTAAAAAGAGGATTGGAGAATTTTGTGTAATGTGGTGGCTAGATCAATATATATGATCTACTAATCCATATGTATATCATTAAAATTAGAATGAATTGATACATAGATCTTGAATCATGTAAATTTCGGTGTCGTTTGGGGAGGACCTCAAACTAAAAGTATAACATCATGCTGTAAGGAAGAAGATGAAACCACATGATAGTTGATGAATGTTATAGTTGGATATGAGAATGGAGGTTTTGGAATCAATATGTTTCATATAATGATTGGAATCAAGACACAAAATGTTCTTGTGAACCATGCTGTTTAGGGTAACGTAGAGAGGACATTACCCATGCAGTTTAAAATCTTCTTGTATGGATGAAGGTCACTCGATGTGTGTAAAGATTTACTTTGAAGATATATAGATTTTTATATCCTGCACTAAGGAAGTTTTACATGGTTGTTAATGTAATCTGTTAAGGAGGAAATGCACTCTACTATTTATCATCTTTCATCTAGTATGAGATCAATAAATTTCAATGAAATGTGGTATAGACATTCTCTATACAGTTTAATGTCATGTCATTTAGATTTTCTACGTATAGTTTAACATCACGTGGTTATGATATAAGATGTAGTTCTATTTTAAATATTTCTAAATGTACTACATTCTTATATTTTGAAATCATGTGCTTTAGATGAGATACACTTGATGGAATCTATGTGATGAATTTCTAAGGAAACCTCATATTTTTGGGGGTGTGGGATGTTCTTCAATCATTATAGTCAATGAATAGGGTACATAAATGTTGTGTGAGGGACCCTGAACCAAGTGGTGATATTGAAACTGTTAAATTCAATGATATTATACTTCCCTAATTCCTTAAGGGGTATTTTATTAGACTATTTAAAAAAAGTTTGTTGAATTAATTATTTACTTAAACTACATAGTTGTGGCTATAGAATTTTGCCCCAAAACATCCATTCCCCCTACAATAATTGACCCGCAATATTTAGCGACATGTAGATATTATAATTATTGTTGCATGATGTTTTCATTGATATCACATGCATTAAATATCCTGGAGAATTCCACATTGTCATGTATCATTTTTTTCTAGTAGTAAACTATCCATCTGATTTGGTGGGTGATCATGGTCTGAGATTGATGAGTGTTGCAAGATCCCTCAGGGAATTATTCTATGTCAGTTGGAATATCCATTTCTGTTATGAATATAATTGGGATTCCATCAAATCCCCCCATGTAGTGGGATTTTTTCCCATTTTGAAAATCTTGTAGGGTATAGTTTGATGATCGATACTGAATTTATATCCATCCTTCTCGTTCTGTCAGTATAGCACCTTTTTAGAGAAAAATGATTTTGGTATCCATACATTTGTGGGAGGATATAAGTTCATTATGGTACGGGGATGTGTTTTTCACTACCAATCCTAGTTGATCGCCTTACATGACTTCCCCAAGCCCAATCTCTATAGCCCATGGTTAGGAGACTAGAATTGAGTTGGAATATCACTCAAATGGCAGGTATTAGCCCAATATAAATATATGCACACACACATTAATATGAAAAAACACAGAAATATAAAAACACTAAGTATAAAATGTATGAAAACCACTATATACCACAAATAGAGTACAATAGTTAATGTACTGGAATGTAAATTTAGTTAAACCAATCCCACCAAGAAGAGTTGTAACCACATGTATAACCTACAATGTATGATATACTGGGAATATTTTCTGAAACACTTCTCAAACACACCTCGGTCTGTCCGAACACACATGGCATCACCTAGTCCTGGTCTACTCGGAACAATGTCTAAAGGTCGATTGTCTACACAAGAAGTGACACGTGCATGCAAAACCCATGCATGGGTGAGTAAAAAAATACAAAGAAGGACACCCGAAAAGCTAAATGGAAATAACATAAGGGAAATCCAAAAAAGGAAATACATTATGGAAAATAACAAAAATAAAAAACTATAAAGGAAAATAATATAATGTAAAGTACAGATATCTCCAAAGAGGTATATTCATATAGTATATATAACAGTAATTATCTAGATATACTCCACCGATTACTCAAAGTCTAGTGGTAAGTCATAATAAATTACCAGCAACATGATTCTACATTAAGAGCACTCATTTGGGGATGACTTACTCCTCGTTCCATGATATCATCGAAGACAAGCATGAATATTTATACCTTATTTGGGCCCCTCCCAATAGGAATGAATTGGTAAAGTAATATTATGATGCACAGATTGTGGATCCTTCCATGAGAAGAGAACAAACAAAATCTATTTCAAATATAAAATATAGGGGATCTTTCACCTACAGTACCACTAACCCTACTGAAGTGTCTTGTAACATAGGGGATCCTACCTAGAGAATACCACCAACCATATAGATGTAGCTAGATAGATGGAGTAACAATGCCCTGCTCTTTGTGGTTACATAGATTCCACAAAAACATTACTATGGGTGATAGGGTAACACTCCACTCTATATTAGGGATACCATAACTCTTTGTAGAACTCCACCTCTAAATGGGTCCACAATCTCGTAATGTAGAGGTAATGTCATACAAAACCCTCATGAAATGTACCATGGGAACAATTTCACTGTATACATCTCCAAATGATAAATTGTCCACAATATATCAAATGGACCATCTCAAAGCCAGGTTCCAAATGATGTAGATGACTCTTCATAATGATGCACCATTTTCAAGTTAGCATTTTTGATGTTTCAACATAATTGGATTACTTGGTTTTGTACCCACCACATGGTCGGTACACTAAAAATGGAGATCGGCCCATGAAACTCCTTTACGGTCGACCGTTCAACCGCCATATGTATTTGTAACGTTCAAACCTACCCACTAGTCCTGGGAATCTCAAACTGACCCTACTCCATGCAATTATCAGCCACATCCCACACAATCAATACTACCTATTTCAGCTCCCCCCGTCCACCTGAATGGTTGTACACCTCGACTTCCTCTATTTTCCACTGCAACTTATCACTTCCACTGACCACCGACACCTCACCTCACCGTACATCCACACCGGACCCCCGATGGTGGTCCCTTCTAGAGACCACTGATCCACCTCTGATTCTCCAAAAATGAAATGGTCACAAATATGATCTCCATGGGTCCCAATCAAATAAAATCTAGCCTCTTTTTTCTATTTTCCACTAATTCAATGGCCCAGTCAAATTCAGAATTTTCCAACATGTCAAATCATGGCCACGTGGTCTAATAGTGATAAACCCAATATATTGGGGAATGGAATGCACAAATAACACCCCAGGGGATGATATATTCCATATTTCATATGGGCCCCGATTCATTCTTGTTATAATAATGAACGAATAAAAATAAAAAAAAATTCCCAAAAATATGCCATGAATTTATCAATAATCCTGAAACGATGAGAACACATATCAATTTATTCATGGATTGACTTACTTTCATTATGGAAATCAAGAACGGGAAAAATAATAAAGAAAAAAATTTCCTACCATGATTTAGATCAAGCAATGATGAAGGAAAATCATTGTTTCATCATCGTTGGTGAGGTTATTTTGATTCAGTTACACATTTATTATCGATCCATGATCCATCAACATTTCATCAAGAGAGTTCATTCAAATATTTATATAGGAATTCACCGATGTTCCCAGGTTAATGTGGTAACGCTACGATTTTTGAATAAGGATACATTTAAGGGTAATGTTTATCTGTCAACATAAATAATTATTATTTTCATTATTTAATATCAATTACATCCTTTTTGAGTTCTTCAACAAAATACATGGGCCGACTAAGGTTAGGTCGTACCAAATAAAAAATTTCATTATGAACTAAATGTTGGTCTCAGATTTCCAATCTATGTCACCGATCATGAGTTATTAGTATATTAAAAATAAAAATAAATTATTCAATTATTTTATTTATGGTTACACCCTTTGTGATTTTCTATAGGTGATCCATGTCGACCAATGTTAGGTCGTTCCTATTGGAAACACGCCTTTATTATCTCAATGAATCCCTCTTATATTTAATATGGGTACCTGTAAATGATTTATTCAAATCATTTAGGAAAACCATAAGCTTGTTCTATTAATATATAATTAATTTTCATAAAATTTTTCCAGGATAACATGAACTTGGAATCACACGTTGTTTTAGAATTAGTTATCGAAATAATTCCAAATTAATTCGTAAAATAATACGTTGGAAAATATAATATGTGAAATTCTCCCCACCTTGGTTTTGTACGCCCCCCAAATCCATATAAAGGGTTACACAAAAAACAAAGGTAACTATATATAAATCTAAACTAATTGATAGCATGTTCTCTCCTAGATATTTTTGTGCTACCACCAAAAACACACTAAAGTAATAAACCAACTATAAAAGATCCTCCCCTGGAGAACATCAATATAAAATGGATACTAATCAAAAGATTCACGATCCCCAATGACCATCTCACCCCAGTCGATGATATGTGTTGGGGCATGCATGTAACTCCTTAGATGATACACATGAACGACATTGTGTATGATATATAACTATGGTGGTAGTGATATTATGTATGACACCTGACAACTCTATGCATTATTTGGAATGGTCTGATGATCCTTAAATATAGCTTGTGGCCCCAGCCAAATCTCTATAATCTATGTTGAGGGGAAACAATATGGAAAACAAGGTCTCCATCCTTAAACACCATTGTCCTCTGCCACCTATCACGGTAAGCCTTTTGTATGCTCTGTGCAGTCTTTATCCACTCCTAGATGATTTTAACCTCCTATGTTGTATCACATACCATATTTGTTCCAATGAGTGAAGATTCTCTTGGGTTTGTCCATCAAGGTGGTGACCTGCAGGGTTCCTCATACAGGGCCTCAAATGGTGTCGTACCAATGGTGGATTGATAACTAATGTTGTATGAAAATACGACTACTGGTAAGGGATCCTCCAAACTATAGAAAAAACCCAACATGCATAACTATAACATGTCCTATAGAACCTGGATAATCCACTATGTCTGACCATCTTTGTCTAGGTTAAATGATATTCTCCTGCATAACTGAGTCCTAAACACCTCATATAATCTCTTCCACAACCGAGATTGAAAATGAGACTCACAAATTGAAATGATCAGTGATGAAACTCCAAGGAGTAAAACTATATCATACTTATAGAGGCATCCAAATCACTCTACTAATCTTTTCTCTCAAACATATAGGAAGTGGTCTGTTTGGAGATTCAGTTAATGATCAGCTAGATTTAATCATGTCCCTTGTACATATGTGGTAAACCAAACATTAATCTCATCGATATCATATCAAACATCCATTACAGCACCTCTAGGTGTTGGGATAACCCTGTCGGAACCTGGTGCTTAGACTTCACTTACTGAAAAGTGATGCATCAGGGGACGGACACTACAACCAACTACTTTATCCCTAGACACCAAAATAGATGTCAAATGTCATGGTACATCATTTCCACAATAGGATGTACAACATGATTGGATTTGTAGAACTCCCATAGAACCTCCTCCCACAATGCCACCAGTACCACTATGAACCCTCAGAAAAGAAAATCATTCTCACAAACTATCAATTATTCATTAAGAAAGTTTCATGTGGACATTTGAGAATGTAAGGTATTACAGTTTGTGTCCTAGTGATGTTCCCACAAACTCTCTAAATGAGTGGATGAGTGATGACCATCGACTGGAGGTGTTTTGCTCCATCTCCACCCACAAAGGATATTTTCAACAATGAAAACTGCTCTAAAACCTCAATTAGAAATAGGAAATTATATCTCTTACTGAGTGAATATTCAAACACATTACCCTACCAAGGATTATTGTAAATATAAAAATCATATTCATAGAATAACTCAATCTATTTTATCTTACTAAATTTAATAAAATTTTGAGATAATATATATATGAGACTCTTGAGATCATATCAGATGATAAACCACCAAACCATTAGGTTGTGTCACAACATAATCAATGTGAAGACTACAAATACTACCTCAAGATCATGGGTCACTTAGTTAATCTCATTCTACCTCAAAAAGTGTGACCCATAGAAATTCAATGCTTTTCCCATTATCAGGAAACAACCAAGCTCGATCCCTATTGAATCAAAGAATACAGTGTTCATAATCCCCCCCATTAGATATATCAAGATGTGATCATTCGTTCACTTCTACCTCTGCACCTAAATGAATAGTTGGTACTTTTCAATCCACATTATAGGATTCTGCTTTAATGTAAAATCTTTCAAGGGTGATATCACTCTATTTAATTTTGGAACAATCCTCTGATAGTACCATGCCTATATAAAGTTACTCTATACCTTAATTAGAATCTTGGGTGGACCCAATGAAATAAATGCTTCAAAAATTGTTGGATCTACTTTAAATCTAGCCTCAATGAAGCTATGAACATTAAAATGGATCTCTCAAATCTAGAACTGGAACTTCTTTGAGATTATCATAGATTCAGTGCTCTTGAAGTTTTCCCATGACCATACTCAAGTGTCCCACATGATCCTCTTCGAATGTACAGTATAATAGGATTCCATTGATGAATACCACAATGAACCAACCTATGTATGGATGAAAGATATGTTTCATGCGTCCCATGAACTCGGTTGGGGAACTCGTCAAGCAATGTAGCAACACAATGTACTCATAGGGACCATAACAAAACCTAAAGGAAATCATTGATATATCCGCATCATGCACTCGTAGATGGTGATAACATGATTGACGGTCGATCGTTTAGAACCATTTCTCCCATTTCAACTAAAAAAATATTTCATAGATCATCGGAAGAAGATAATTTTTCTTCTATATCACTTATTTCAGGTTCTGGAAATCAACACATAACCTCGAACATAAATCTTACTTCTTAGAAAACATAATTAGGGATGCCCAGGATGAAGCATTGGGTCTCACGAATCCCTTCTTGTACATGTCAACCAACATCACTGTGATCTTTTGATTCTAAATGGATCAATTTGATATGCATATAAAAATATTGATTTCATACTTGTGTGTATATAAATGATGAGTTCCATCTCCCTTTAGGGAGGTAAAACCAGAATATCTTTAGGGAAGACATCCTCATACTCTAACATCCCAAGAATGTCTACCAAAGGCCAGGGGCAAGTGACTAGAACTGAGTAGTCATATCCAACAATTGGGAGGATTGAGGATATGGTACCCATAATAATACACACATCTCCAACCACAAATACTGAAATGGAAAAACAAAAAAAATATACAATGTATGAAAACCAATATATCCCACAACCAGAGTAAAATAGTTAATGTATTGTGAAGTAAATAAGGAAAAATCAAGGCCATAAAAAAGTTTCTATAACCACAAGTCCAACCTATAATTTAATAGGTACTGGGAATGTTATCTAAAAATCTACCGGTATACTACTCTATCTATTTGGTCTCACAAGGCTCAACTTGGTCTTAGTCATCTTGGTACTCCAAAAGGTCAATCATCTGTGAAAGACACAAAACATGCGTGAAAATCCCATGTAGGGGTGATTAAAAAAATACATAGTAGGACACCCCAAAACCTCAATGTAAATATCAAAAAAACACCATGAAGGAAAATACCACAAAAGAAATAACATGAAGTATAATACAACATGGGAAATTCTAGGATGTAAAATACAAAAAAGGGGAGTATAGATAGCTCCACAGAGTTATATCTCTACATTATATATAACATTAATTTTATAGATATATTGAACACAAGAGTAAATTTCAATAGGTAATTCACAAAAAATTACAAGCCATATGATTCTTCTCCAATTATTCTCATTCTGAGAGGACTTACTCCTTAATCCCTAATATCATAGGAGACAATAATGAAGAGTTCTTACTCATTGGGTCCCCACCCCAGGAGAATGCATTTGTCAGGAATGATTTGGATGAACATAGAGGGGATCCTTACCCAAGAGTACCACTTACCCAATCGAGATCAATACTCAAAATTGGGGTCCCTCCCTATAGAATACCAATAACCTTAATGATGTGGTGAATAATTGAGGTGTTTTTTCCTATTTAATTTCACTAATATATGGTTACAACCAGCTATATGGAGGATAAAAACCCCACTCTAGGAGTTTACATCAATTCCACAAAAAATGAACAAGGGGTGATAGGGGATCACTCTAGTCAAAATGATGGACACCATAACTCAATCTGGGACTCATCCACTAGAGGGGACTACAATCTGGTAATGTGGATGTAATTTTATAACGAAACATTGAGGAAATGACAAATGGAACACTCTCACCATATAATAGACCATACTAAAAATACACCACAAAATTTCAAAAACACCATATCATTGTTAGGATACAAATGATTTAGATGGATCATCCAACAGATGCACTATATAAAAGTTATCACTATATGAAATTTCAATGAAATTGAGTCATAGAGCCACAAACTGACTGCAACTACATCATTTTCCACCATGTAATAGCCTTGGGTAGACCTATGGTATGACCTGGGTTTAAACTAGATCTAGATCTGTATACTTGAATGATCTGACCCTTTGGTCCAGGCCCACTCAAACTGTCCTTTTTTTTTGGCCCGGACCACTCGGCCCAACAATACTTCACACAGTCACTGACCACATCCCATGTAGCTGCTACCTCTTCCACTTATCGCATCTCCACTACATCAATGGCACTGCCAAATCCCATGCGGCTATCCACCACACTGTATGCCACTAGTTCCTCAAATCGTCGATCTGCCGTGCCAGACACGCAATAGTGGTCCCTTCCATAGACCACCAAGGCAACGTTGATGTTGAAAAAAATGAAATGGTCATATATCTGAGCTCATTGGGTCCCAAGATACAATTTCCTAGCCTTTATTTTCAGTTTTCCTCAAATATGGGGGTTGGATTGAATTAGAAACTACATGAAATGTCAAATAGTGGCAAAGAGGGTCCAACAATGATGAACACAAGGTACGGGGAAAATAATGCACAATGACCACCCTGAGGAATGAGCCTTATCCTTTGTTCTTGTATTCCTCATTTCATTCTTTTTTGAATTACAATCGAATAATAATTAAGAAACTCTCGAAAATAAAGCCATAATTAACAACCATCCAGAAATGACCAAAACACATATCAATATACTCATGTATAAACCTATATTCATCATGGACATCAAGAATAGAGAAATACACAATGAAACAACCACCCTTCCTTGATTCGGATCAGTCACTGATGAAGGATGATCGTTGTATCTTAATCTTTGGCATGGTGAAATAAAATCAGATGAGATTTGATTATTGGTCAACGATCCATAATCCTCTATTCGAGAGAGTTCTTCCAAATATCATCTTAGAGATTATGTGTTGTTCCTAGGGATATATACCTGAACATGGGATTTTTTGATAATGAAAACAATGCCTCAGAATCACACACTTTTTATGTTATTGGTCCCAAAATAATTCAATAATATTTTTAAAAATAATACATGGAAAAATCTAAGACAATAATGTGTTGAAAATTTTATTTTCTCCATGCGAAAGACAATGATCTATGAGACAATTCTTTGTAGTGTGATGAAATAGACTTCTTCATCCTGACTGGGGTTTTCCATGATTATGGATGAATTTTCAAAAGTATTTGTGTTATTATTATATAATGGGTGAACCTGATAAAAATTTTACCAAATGGGAATTATTTCATTTGTTCCTAGCCATAGCTACTGAGATTTTAAAATTCATAAATTTTGATGGAATGTACACCATTGATCTACTTCTTTACTTGCTCTAAATCCCCTAGGATTTTTAGATGGGATATATTTTTCTCTAGGCCTTGTTCAATTCTGGAGATTTGGGGATGGTACTATCCCTAATTGTTTTTCTAAACTTCGGTTAATGGAAATGAGTAGGGGAAAATTTATCTAACTGGATACATAAATAAAATACCTAATCCAACCCAATTGTGCTATGTATTTTCTATCATTTCATTGATATTATATAGGAAGACGATATCATAACACACCTACCATGTCTGGGGAGGGAATGTAAATAGAGACATACTCATCATGGAGTTTTTTGTACCCTGGTATACATTCTAATGCAATATGTTCTTTGAAAAAATAAATATAGTCTTTTTCTTTCACCTCCTTTTACGGTTGGAATTGAATGTAATTATATTATATTTTGACTTTGTACCATGTCAAGCACCTAGTCAACATAATAGGAATAATGATATACATGAAGGTATCAATATAAGTGACTAGATTAACTTCATGGAGCTACAAGTGACACATCCTCTTTATCAATATAATGATGAATACGAGGCAATTATTTTAAACATCGAAGTATAAATTTAGAGTACCTGGCATCATTTGTATGAGGTATAAAAGACTATTCTCACTATATTCCTAATTATTCTATGCATGGAGTGTACTAAGTTATTGTTCCTTAGATCCCACATATAATGTGTGTGTCTTTCATTCCACTGGTGGCACCATGACTGGTGAGTGCATCTGGTACTGGTTGAGACATTCGAAGGGTTCCTAATAGTCCATGTCCCATGGAAATGTGATTCCCATATTCATTATCTTGGAAAAAGTGTAACATTTATTCATGTTTACTATGAAATACAGATTTTATGTGAGGTTCACTTAGAGTCCCCTTACATATTTGATATTACTGGGGTTTACATTTCTAAAATATCAGTATTTATTTCTGGGATGACTTTGAATCCATAGTGACATACCACAAATCCATGGAGCATCCTTCTAATTACAATGAAGGCGTATTTCAATATATTAATTCTCAGACTATGTTGTCATAGCTTTTCAAATAATATATTAATATTTATGAACTGACTTCTCCGTAGTCAGTATTTGAGCACTAGGTCATCAACAAAACATCCAGATATTCCTCCCAAGAATCTATTAACAATATTATGCATGAAAAATTATTAAATGTCACCAAAATTCATTAAAACAATAGGTATAACTCGATTACAAAAGATCCCATATGTATATCTGAAGGTGGTGTACTCTTAATCATTGGGGGCTATATTTATCTAATTGTACACATAATACCCAAACATAAAGGGAAGGTCTTTGAATCCATCCATTATAAAAATCATGAGTTTTCTAGTCAACAATGGGAAATCAGCCTTTGGTAACACTCAATGATATTCTTGGAAATTGATGCAGACCCTAATTTTAACATTTATTTTGCTATTTGGGATGATATTGTATATGCATATTCAGTATTTCATTTCTAAAAAAAATTGTCTGTTATCAATTTTTTAGTTTATGCCTCTATAGTCGTAAAAAAAGATTGTTTCGTCATCTTGGATACACTCTTAACATTGTGATGATCCTCAGGAAAGCTAAGATTGTGTGTAGCCATATCTGAATTCAGTCAGGGAATTTCCATAAAATTCCATTTGAACACATATCAATGTTCCCTTAGAAATGTGATATATATCACTTACACCTCGCAGTGAATTGGGGAACTAATTATTATAGGCCATGGGACTTATTATACTCTTATATTAACCAAACTAATCTTATCAATGGTGGTCGAGAAACAGTCATTGAATGTGCCAGGGGAGCTCATGATGTGAACATCATTTTCATTCACCTATATGTATGTTGAGGCATTTTCGAACAAATTATGAGATCTCAGGGAATATCTATCATGATCGAGGTGAGATAGTCTATGTGAAAATAAATTATCTTCCCATAATGTCTGATTTGTTTTAGGTAGATTCTTGAGCTGATTGTATTTTACACATTTTCTAGGATTAAAATGAAAATTTTCATTTGGGATCTGGTATATTTCATAAATTATTTCTATGGGGGGAACCAAAACATAGTTGAGCGTACTCTCGGGGTTCACAGGGTCGGTCCTCAATCCATTGGTGGATGTAGAATTTATATCATCATCCACCTTTGAGTTTTTACCTACCCATTCATAATAAACTAACTCAATATATGTGGATTTGATTATCTTGAAGGGGAGACTATCCACATTTAGTATTCAATCTTATCCATCGATGGGTAATTTGGATCATTCGTGGAATGTTGAAGTAACCAACACAGTGATTTGGAGGTATAGACATCTAAGGTGGACATCATGTGTGGGTAAATTCTGGATAAACATAAACCTAGTGTTTTATGTGATATCCTCATACTATTCATTGAGATTAATCTTCTTAATATGTATTTGTACATGCTTATCCTACCCATGAATGGACCTCTTGGGGGAAAATACCAATCAGTTATGAAAGACACTGGAGGGTTACAATGAGTATGAGGTTAATCCCATATTATTTTCATTTTGATTCGTTCAGATTTCAAAATTATTGATTCCACATAAAACTTTTTGAGGTATGAAATTTCCCTCTATAACATTTTATTTTTTTTCTCTATGAATGAGATGGTACCAAAGCATTATCCTATCATGGTCTCCACTCGAATGACCATAACTTTGGTTACTTATACATAAAACATAAGTGGTCTCTAATGGGATTCAATGATTTCCAACCTATGTATATCCATGAATTGTCCACATGCAGGATTGAGAGCTTTTATGGGACAAAAACTAGTTGTTTTAGAATACCCTAATTTTGATTCATAGGTTAGTGCTTCCAAAGGTGGGTTTCTCTATATTTTTTATATAAGAAAATGGGGAATTTTAGGTAGAAAGTCTAGGTTATTGTTTAGAGGTAGAGGGAATATATTCTTCAAGTGGCATGGGTTGTTCCATCCTTCCTCGTTTCCTATACTGATTATATAATTTCACCCCTTCTATGAGGTCATCAAAAATGGCTAGTCATGGATAACCCCCAGGGGTTATAAAACACCCTCTTAACATATTTGATAATATTAAATCATTTTACCTAGGTCTCATCAATAGACAAGTACTTTATGGGTACATGGACTACAACAACTCTTTTCTTAATTACACAATAATTCATGATTACTACATAAAATCACAAACAATACAACTCAGAATATTTAGATGTACATTGTATTTGTAAAGTAGATACATTAAATAACATCTGAAAATATGGAATACTAATTCATTATTCAAACCCTCCATAACATGTTCATATTATTTTTTCATACATAAAATTTCATGGAATAAACTTAGGGAATATATGAGAAATGAGTGAGGTATAATGAAAAAAAATAGAATAAATAGAATTTGAAAATTCATGTTCCAAAAAAGGAATTCCAATGGAGTATAAAATCTTAATGAATCATAATCATTCACAATGATACACAATATAACATGATAATGTAGAAAAATTTTCAGCATTTGAAAACAATAAATCCTAAACATAGGTCACTCTTTACTATAAACACATCATGATGGACGAAGTCTCATAATGGAATCAGGTTCACTCCTTATCCCATCATGAATTCTCAAGAATATAATCATTACCCAATGCATTAATGTGTTACATAATTAAGGGTGCATTCGTCACTTTCATTTTATTCTCTTGATTAAGTGTGCCACATAGATCAAACAACATGGACTCATTCATCCTCATATTTTATTCCACAATCATAGAGTATAAAAAAAATCTATTTCCAATGAAAATCGATTATATCTACATAAAATTGAACACCCCTGATATGAAAAGGGTACGTTACTCACTACATAACTATTTTTCCTTGGAAAAACCATGTAAAATTTCGGTAGTAGACTGATGCCACATAAAAATTAATAAAATGGGAAGAGGAGATAAAAAATGGTTTATAATAATTTAAACATTAAATATCATGTAAAATTGTAATGGGAATAGATATTACAGCAAAATGAATTAAAAACTGACGGTATAAGATAATAGAGAACGTTTACTAAAAATTTCAATGAAAGGATCCCTTACCTATGTGTGTAACTCAGGGTTATTAGGAGTGGGTTCTTGAGGGCTTTGCATGCTGTAGGGGGAATCCAAATATGAGATGTCATAGAATGTAAATTGTTTGTGAATTTTCAGTGAATAGAAATGGGATCATGGCTTGTTTTATATAGGAAAAGAATGGGTATTTCACTAATATTTTTCAAACATAGGTTTTGGAATATATATAATAAAAAACCCACAATTCCACCCGCGGTTTTTGCCTGTGGATTTTGAAAAACTAGAGTGTATTTCATTATTTAATAATTAAAAGGTCAAGAAATAATATAATTAAAAGCGTGCTTATGTAGAAGTTATTCATACTCATAAAAAAATTATTTTAAGCCTTCAAATATTTTAATGGTTTTAGAGTATTCAATAGAGGCAATATAAATTTAATAAAATAAAAATAAAATCACATTATTTAAATGGAAAATTTATATTTTCTCATGGATACCATTTATATTATTTATTACATATCATTTGGATCATTATGATGTCATAGTATACAACTTATATTAACACCTTGTTTATTTTTTACATATAATATCAAATTCCGAAAAAAAATTATCAAAAATTCACCATTTGATAATTTCAAAATTTGAGTTGAAAAAATATTTATTTTAGGTAATTTATATTATAAAAATGTTTATTTTAAATTTTAGAATAATAATATACTTTTATCGTGAAAGGATGGGTTTTTTTAAATAACTATTTTAGAACAGTTTAAAATATTACACTTGACTTGGAAAAAAATATTATAATTTATCTTTAATAATAATTATTTAATAGTAAAATTTTAATAAAATATTATTTATTTCATAAAATCATTATCTCATTAAAATTAATTCCTTAATTAAATTTTAATGATAACTAAAAATACATTTTTTTGTATTATTGTCTCCAAATATAAATCATTTTAATTAAAAAAAGATTATGAAAATATATTCATTATTCTATATATAATAATGTATATTATAGTATTTATATGGTCTTGATATGTATGATTTTAATAAAAAAATATAACTATCTAGGATAATGTTGTCTGACAGTGAGACTTTCATGGGCTAGTTCGACCAATATGGAATGGTTCATGATCTCATTCAGCTTGAACATCTCCCATAAATGATTTATCTCATTCTTAAGTTGATTGATATCATATTTGTCTTGGTCAAGGGAAAATCTCAATGATTTTATCTTCAAACTATGATTTGACAAAAGGTCCTTGTAGTGTATGATTTTACTACTTGAGGCCATCACTTCCTTTTTCTGAGTATGTTGGATTTGTTACAACCCTATATTTATACTAATCATGTGATCATTATTCTAGATGAATATGATCAATGGTATATATTTGTATTGTTAATTTAAATCAGATTGGATTCATAAAATTAAGGAAGTTCATTATTGTTTATAACCATATTACAAATTAATACATTTAATTAAAAAAAAGAGGAATTTTATTTTTAATAGTTTAGTTCATTACAATATTCCCCCCTTTTTAAATTTCACCATTGAGATTTTAGTTTCCCACACTCAAATAGATGAGGGTAACTCCATGTCTTCACCTCCTATGGTTCCCACAATATTTCCTCAAACCTTTTCTTTCTCTAAAGGACATTGACAAAGAGATTTTTCTTGTTTCATAGTACATTGTATCTACGATCTATGATTTTCACCAACTCCTATAAATACGGAAGTCGTTCAAAAATGGTACCAGATTTTGATTGAGTATATGTGGGGGGAATGTTATATAATTATTCAAGTGGTATAAATTGAACATATCATGTACTTCAGATAGGTTTGGTGGGAGTTCAATTCGAAAGGTCACCTCTCTAATGTGACCAAGGATATCATGTTAGCTGATTTATCTTTGAATAAGATTTTACTTCTTCCCAAATCACGACACATTATTCCATGGAGATATGGTGAGTAAACCCATGTATCAAATATCAAATTCTAGGTCTCGTTAACAATGGACATCGCAGCTCTTTCGTGGACTCTAAGTATCCTCGATGTGCTACTGAATGGTCTAATATTTTTCCAACATTTCATTTATTATTATAAGGAAAAAGAGATTTTATTCCCCAACTTCATCCCATCATGCATATGTTATGATCCTCTTTCCATATAGGGCTTCATAGGGAGACATTTGAATATTTTATTGGATATAGTTATTGAATGGGAAATCATCCATTGGAATATGTTTGTTCCACCCTCAATTAATATTAATTGAGAAATACATCAACATGCAATCAATTGTCTATATTTTCCCCTCATATTGGCCATCAGTTTGGGGGTGATATATCATGATAATGTCAAAATCAATATTTAGAGCATGTTAGAGTCTTTCTAAGAACATCCTCCCTGAATGGACCAAAGGCCTTCTTTTTTATTGATTTTTGATATCCGCCATTCAATGGATCAGGGGAAACCCTTACCAAGCTCATAAAATAGGATATTATATTTCTCATAATCTTTGAGATATTACCAAACCCGTTGGTCTTAAGGAAATAATATAGACTATGACTACGTTAATCATCCCTTCCCCATCAACTACGTTATGATTAGCTCTCCACCATTGCATGGCAGTTCGATTATCTATCATGTGCAGAGATGCACATGCCCCATACCAATGAAAATTCCATACCCTCTCAGAATTACAAATTCGTTAGCCCTACTTCAGTGATTGCGTCTTTCTCTTGAATACTCATCTGGAGCTGGTTCCTTTTAGAATCTATCTGGCAATCTACATATCAGGTGGCCCTGATGTTCATGTGGTGTTATGAAGACCTTGAGGTGGCCTGAAGGCATTAATGGTATCCCTAAAGCCTTACAGACCGGAAGTAAGGGTTGACCTAAATGCCTTAAGGACTCTAATCCCAAACCGGTGGCCCTAGGAGAATATTTACTACTTATATAGTACCGAATAGTACCTTATATAGTTAATTCTGTATTATCTACTGTAGTACTACTACAGTGCTGCTACAATAATTCTACAGTACCTTCTATACACTTGCTACAGTCATGCATACCCCCAAAATTATGCATCTTACAGGTTTCAATATTGGTTCTTGTGGATTCACATTGAGAGACTTCACCAACTGGGCTGATGTTCATGTGAAAATTTTCAACAACATGAATGTGAATCTCAGATCTCGATCCGATATAACTGATTTTGGTACTACATGAGTCATTACAACGTCTCTAATTTAAATATATGCATTTTTATCCACTAGGAAATAATTTCAAATCATAGTAAAATTATATGAATTTGTAAGTTGATTTCTAATGTCCCATATAGTACACATTCTTATGGATGTATTTGGAATTCTAGTGAAATTGACTATGGGGATGATTCCCAATTTCCATCTTGGTTAGGATAATTTTTTTACCAACTTCATAGATATTTTCCATTAAACAGTCTCTTTATAACATACCAGACACATTGATGTATATCCAGGGATCTCCTTATCAATATAGTCCCACCAATATTTCTCTTAGAGTTATCGATACATCTTTGGGATCCATAGTTGAATAGAAAAGATTGAACTATGAGTGACATTCTGAAGTCATCTCTTTATCTTTTGATTGTATGGTACACATTGTTTTGATGTGAATCTTACAACTCCCTCTTCATTATCATTGATATTTTAGGATTTTCCTTTTCATATAGTTTAGAGTGTCTTATAATTTTTCTCATCACCACCCTACGTATCCTTAATCATTTCCAAAAAATAAGGTTGACCAATCATTTGTAAAGGGGCTAATGATGTTCCTTCATTTAGGATTCCATGTCCATAATTCTTACTTCAATGAATACAAAATCCTTTATAATTATGATAAATTTGAAAATTTGAATCATAATTTCTACATAGTGAATAAGTTACTATTACTTATTTCCTAGGATGATATTGGATTTAGTAGTTATAGTCCATGGAAAACTCTTAACATCTTTGTTGTGTATATTTTTCTGTTTCTAGGTGAATATGTTCATGAGGATTTTGCGATCCATATATATTTCACACTAATCCCCAGAGAGATAATTCCAACATATTTTCCAAGAGTTTATCACTACATCCAACTCAATATCATTCCTTTCATAGATCTATTCTTAAACATTAAACTAATTGGAATCATATGCTATGACTTTATCATTATGCATTAACACATAGTCCATTCCCTTCATCTAAGTATATCTAAATACCTTGGAATGTTCCCTAGTTCTGCATAATCTTTGTATAAGTGTATTGATAAGACTGTTTTTAACTTATTGGTGATCTATTTACATTCACCATTACAAGAAATCATGATACTTTTATGAGTTTTCTGGAATAGGAGTTTGGAAAATCAGGAGAAATGTTTCACAAATTGATGATAATACTACACTATTCCAAGAAAACTACAGATATCTATCATAGATGTTAAACTCGACAATCCTTCAAATGCTTATTTATTTGAAGGACGCATAGTTATATCATTTATTTTGATTACATTCAATGTTATTGAAACATCCTTGAATATGAACACAAATTTTTTGTACTTGGCATAAATTTACAACTTTATTAAGGTCTTTAGCATAGTTAAAAGATTGTCCCCATGGTTCCCATGTTCCTCATTTATTTTAGTGTATAGAAAAATATTATCTATAAATACCACCAAAAATTATTTTAGGTAATCAATAAGGACTTTTTCAATCAAGTAAATCGAATTTTTGGAGAATTAGTGTATCTGAAAAGCATTAATATGAACGCATAGTGTCATTCCATGTAAAAAAATCTGTCTTGGGGTAGTCCTCCTCCTTCAACATAACATGGTAATATCCTGATAATAGACCCTCAATAGAGATGTATTCTACTCCACATAGATTATTGAATAAATCATCTATATATGGAATATAAGGCCCCACCCTTAAACATTACTTAATCTTTAGTTATTTTAAGAATACACATTGAGAATCTTTTCAAGTTTAGAGTTTTAGAGAATTAGATAATAAATCATGCATTAAATAACACATTTAAACAAGGTGGTTACATCAAAGACAGTATTATTATTTTTCCATCAAATGAAACACATTTAAAATAAAACATGGATTATTTTTTTACACGTCCTCGACACTATCATCCAATCCTGTCCTTTTCCCTTGACTTGTGAAAAAAATTTCAAAAACATGGGATGAACATAAATTGCTTAGTAAGGGATTCAAAAATACGGAATGAAAACATTAGTCCATGTATACATTAGAAACAATGAAATCATACTTTACTCATAAAATAGAAGAACTTTAACATACCTCATGAAATCATAAGATTTATGAATTACTCATAGAAGTCATAAGACATAAAGGTAACTTGAGGTATTCATAACATTCTTACATAGGGAGTAACCCTCATGGTTACGTTTGGAATACCCATCACAGTATATTACCTAAATCTCTTTAGAGGACCCTTAGAGTTTAAATCCTTTCGCATTACCCAATGCATTGGAGAGCTATCTTGGTCTCACCCGCCCTTAGTTTATCATTGAACGACCCGACATTATAAACAATGCCCAAGAATCATAAATAATCACATCACATAATACATGCATAAAGGAAACATAACATTTCAACATTTAAATCACAAGATATCAATTAAACAGATTGATATAATAAAAAAAATTATCAAAACCATTTTAAATACCAAAATAAAAGAAAAGTAAAATTTGATATTTATTTTTCATTTTAAAAATGTTATGTCTTGTAGGGGAAACTGAAACTCAAATAATGGTCACAACGGTGGAGAAATCGTTGTCGCTGCATACGTAAGAAAAAAACATTCCTTTTTCTATTTAGTAAAATGTTTCGTGTAAAAATATTAATTTTTAATGAAATTAATAGTCAAAAGGGGTTATTATAAAACTAATAAAAGAATTTCTTATATAAATTAATGTATTTCTCAACTAAAGGAGATTGAGACAAAGTCCCTACCCTCATTTCCGACTTGTCTTGTTTGTTTCTTTATATTCCTGAACAATAAAAATTGGTCAATTTTTAATTTTTTAAGGACTTAATTTAAAGTTTATTATTAAATTCATTTAACCTATTATCATGTTATAATAATTCTTTAATAATGTGAGTTCATATCATACGTTTTGTCGATGTTCGGTACATGAGTCAAAAATGAACTTGTTTGAAAAGAATATCCCCTATAGTAATAAGTACATCATCTCCAGAATGCTATTAAATATTTAAATATCATATATATGCAGTATATATTCATTTTATACTATTAAATAACATTTTGTGATAAAAAATGAAATGCACCGTTCATGGAGACGGTAGGCCGTACGTACTCATGAACTCTACTTTCATTTCATTGTCATATTAAAAGAATTAAAACTAAATGAGACATATATATATATATTATAATTCCTGTAAAATATATATGTAATATAGGAAACATAAAATAATTAATTACATTATTTATATATTCCATGTTTGGCATTAATGAGTCACATCACTTGAGGGGACGGTAGTCCACACTTCCGCAGATGAAATTATCGCAATTCCATAATATGAAAATCAAAACTATGTGATTTAAAAATAATATTTAGAAGAATATAGAAAAATTAAATTCCATATATATCATATATAAATATAGTGACAACATAATGGACACCATGAAATGTGGTAAAAGAAGATTGAACAATCATCGTTTCATGATGTAGTAATTCGCCACCCACAGAAACAGCATGTTCTTTAACCATTAGACGGGGGTGTGTATAAGGGTAGGTATAATCCTTATCATAAAAACATACTAGTATATTGAGGATACTGGTTTTATTATGGGATCAAATAATAGGAAGATATTGGTGAGTGAAGAAGGAAATTAAAGGAAAGAAACTCGAGAGAGGTTATTACCACTTAATCGGGTAACACATTATGATTTGAGCCAAAGACTTCCTTGGAATGACTTCTGCCCAAAGTGAGGCTTCTAGGAGTAAGAGAGGGATGTAGAGATATAATGTTAGGAGAGGTTGGATGAGCCAAGGGATTGAGAGGTGTGCGTAAGGGGTTAGAGGTGGGGGCCTTTTATAAGAGGGAGGAGGGTTACTTTTGGAAAGGCTTTAAATGTTAATTTATTATAAAATGTTTTTGGGATTTTAAAGGTTCCAGATTGATATATTTTGAGGATATGGTGATAGGGGTTCAAAATCCACCCATCCAATAGGTTTTTGACAAGTGTATGTCTCAAATTTTATCTTATCTTTTCATTTTATTTAAATTTTTCATTAAGGAGGTAATCACTACATAATCATTGTGTCATAAATAAATTTATTTATTTAATGTCTAAAAATTAAAAAAATACCATGATGTAGGATATATTTTTATCTTTACAATAACTATTTATTGTTTAAGATATCATTATTTAAACAATCTTAACATTTTTTACATAGGATATACAAACATTTGTTATATTTCTCTTCTTTTGAAAAATAATTTCATAAATGTCAATATCACACCCATGTGACTCCATGGGCCATAATGTTCGGTAAAAGTCATCCCATGGTCAGCCATGACTCAAACAAGAGGATTTGGACACATGTTGGGGTCATTTTATACTATTATGATATTATTTTATTACACTTAACTACCCAATTAATAATTAATAACAATAATCAATGATAAATATCATCATTACTATTCATAATTTCGAAAAACACGAGTATTAATTACATAACATGGATCATCTAATTCCAAATATGTAATACATTTTACCAAATTCCAAACACAGAAATTGTAGTAATTAATATAAAAATAATTTATGTTGTCAAAACAAACAGCGTATTTTTATGAAATAAAATCTATCAAATGATTGACACTTGTTTATGTCCAATTTCAAATTAACACCATTGAATTAAATGGTAAAAACATATTTTAATTACAAATTAAAACCAATTAAATGAAAAATCTAACTATATAATTAAATTAGATGAAAAAGAAGTTTTGAAGTAAAATGCAGTATTTTCACTATTCATTAAAAAATGAGAATTGTCAGTAAAATACCAAAAACTTATCCAAAGTAAATTCCAATGTCCCAATTTTAATGAATAAGTTTATTTCGAAAAATATAGATTATAAAATTTTCAAAAGTTAGATTTAAAAATCGGTTTCCATCAAAAGGCGGTAAAACAATCTTTTACAAATATTACAGTAATATATGCCTAAGATTGGATTTATTATCATTTTAAGCCTCTAAAACACTATATAATTCATAAAAAGAGATATATATGAAAATATATTATTCTTTACTAACATGGGATGTTACATCCTTCCCCCATTTAAGAAATTATGTTCCTGTAATTTATTTACTTATCGAATAAGTGGGGGTATTTATCCCACATTGCATTTTCAGATTCTCATGTTGCCTCTTAATCTATTTAGATTTTACATAGAACCTTTACTTGAGGAATCACCTTATTCCGCAACACTTGCACTCTGCAGTCAAGAATCTAGACCGGTAGTTCCTCATAAGATAGATTCTCTTCTATATGAACTACCTCTGGACTCAAAACATGAGATGGATCTGGCATGTACTTCCATAACATTGAAACATGAAAAATAATTATGTACCTAAGATAAATTCGGAGGTAAAGCCACTCGTTATGCAACTGATACAACTCTATCTAGAACTTCATATAGTCCATTGAACCTTGGAATCAACTTTCTTTTCTTTACAAATCACATCACACTTTTCATTGTAAAAGTTTGAGGAAGACATGATCACCTACCTCAAAAGAGAGATCCATCCTCCTGTTGTCTGCATAACTTTTCTGCCTACTAGGAGCTATTCACATGTGCTTCTATATCAGCTGAACTTTTTCTACCATCTCTTCTACCAATTCTAGTCCCATAAATATCTTTTCATCTACTTCATCCCAAAAAGCTGAATTTCGACACCGCTTCCAGTAGAATTCCTCAAATGGTACCATCTGTATACTGGAATGAAAATTGTTATTATAAAAAAACTCAACCAATGAAAGATGTTGGTCCCAACTTCCCGGATAATCCATCAAACATGCACGTAGCGTATCCTCCAATGTTTGAAATGTTCGTTCTGACCGCCCATCTGATTGAGGATGAAAATTTATAGTAAAATTTATTCAATACCAACAATTTCTGAAGGCCTTTCCAAAAGTAAGAAGTGAACATGGGATCACCATCAGATACAATGGAGAGGGGAACTCCGTGTAACCTAACAACCTCTTTAAGATACAATCGAGAATGTTGATCTTGGGAAAAATTATCTCGTATATCAAGGAAATGAGCAGATTTAGTCAAATGATCAACAATAACCCAGATTGCATTATTACCTCGAGGTGTCTTCAGTAATCCCTCAACAAAGTCCATGGATATATTCTCACATTTCCACTATTGCACATGTAAAGGATGAAGAGTCCCTTTCAGTTACTACCTCTCTACTTTAACCTGTTGACAGTCAAACACTTCATGGTAAAATCAAGAATATCGCTTTTTATTCTATCAGACCAGTAATACTCCAGCAGATCTCTGTACATCTTAGTACTACCAGGATGAACTGAAAATGGAGAACTATGATCTTCACATAATAATTTTCTCTCCAACTGTGAATTACAAGGAACACACAATCTCTTCCCAAATCACCAAACATAATCATTATCGATGTTTAATTCAAGTAACATACCCTTCTAAACCAGTGCTACCTTTTTCTACAACTCATTGTCTTGCTCCTGTGCTTGCTTAATTCTATCTGATAGGGAAGATTTCACTGATGCCTGAAAAAAACAGAATAATTTCCTACAATAATGACTTCCAAGCCAAAATTCATCAAATCCTTAACCAAATGATCACGTTCCAAATGTAACGTGGTTAATTAAGAATTAGATAATTGACTCAAAGAAATTTCTCCTTTTTTTCTTTTTTTAGGTGGTATTGAATCGTGAAATCATAATCCTTAAATAATTCTAGCCATCTCTTATATCTCATGTTAAATTCTTTTTGAGTGAATATATACATTAATCATTTGTGATCAGTATATATTTCTCACATTACACCACAGAAATGATGCCTCCAAATTTTTAAATAGAAAACTACAACAACTTATTCCAAATCATGTGTAGGGTAATTTATCTCATGAGTTTTCATCAAACACGAAGAATAAGAAATTACCTGATCATTCTGCATTATGACGCAACCAAGACCTTTCAATGAAGTGTCACTGTAGATAACAAAATCACCATTCTTGGAAGGTAGTGCCAATACTAGACAATTCACTAATCTTATTTTCAATTCCTGAAAACAATCATCAAACTCTTTTTTCCAGATAAACATAGCACCCTTCTGAGTTAGATTAGTCAATGGGACGGACAAGAGTGCAATTTTTTTTATAAACCTTCGGTAATGGCCTGCCAGACCAAGAAAACTACGAATCTCGGTTACATGTTGGGTTCTTGGACATTCTTCAACAAACATTATTTTTACAGGATCATCAGTTACTCCATATTTAGAAACAATGTGACCAAGGAAATAAATGTGTTTCAATAAAAACTCACACTTTCTGAATTTTCCATGCAATTCATTTTCTTTTATGTTTTGAAAATTAATCCTTAAATGACATTAATGCTCCTCTTTACTTTTAAAAAACACCAAAATATCAACAATTAAAACAACCACAAATTTATCCAAGAACTCATGGATTATTTCATTCATAAGGTCCATGAATACAGCAGCTGAATTACTTAAACCATAACCAATAAATAAAAATTCATAGTGGCCATATGTTGTACGAAAAGTGGTCTTTAGAATATCTTCTTTATTTACCTTCAACTGATGGTACCCCGATCTCAAGTCAATATTTGAAAAATACTGAGCTTCCTGGAGCTGATCAAATAAATCATCTATATGAGGCAAAGGATATTTGTTCTTAATAGTGATGTTATTCGAGGCTCTATAATCAATGAAAAGTCTCATAGAACCATCATTTTTTAACAAATAAGATAGGAGCACCCTATGATGATGTTCTAGGTCGAATGAAACCTTTATCTTATAAATCATGAAATTTCTCATTCAACTCTAAAAGTTCGATTTGAGCTATTTGATAAGGGGTTTTTGAATTTGGATTAGCATCAGGGACTAAGTCAACAGTAAATTCAACTTCTCAATATGAATTTATTCTAGGAAACTCATCAGATAAAACATATCGATACTCATCTTCCACTGGCACATCATTAATCTAAATGGTTCCTTTGTTTTCAACAATATGCGCAATGTAACATTCATTTCCTTCTTTTACATGTTTCTCAGCCTCTTGATATGTTATCAATGGTAAGGGTTCATTCATGTACACAAACTGAATTTCATTTTGGAAAGAAACTTCTTTAGCTCTATAGTCAATATTAGCATGGTAAAAATAGATCCAATCCATACCCAGGATAGCATCAAACTCTACTAGAGGTAAAACAATAAGGTTTTGAAGTAGGTTCGTTCCACAGATAAGGATAGGAAGGTTCTTATAAATTATTTTTTTATTCAACACTTCCCCCATGTGTTTTTACCACAAATTTATGATTCTTTTCTTGAGATAGAATTCCCAATTTACAAGAAAATTATTCAGAGGTGATATAATGTGTAGACCCTGAATCAAAAAACACATTGGCATAATCTGAAAAAACAAACAATGTACTTGATACCACATCATTTGATGGCCCAACATCTATTGAAGTAGTTGCGAAGGATTTCACTACACCTTTCTGTTTATATTCTGACTGTTTCACATCATTCGAGCTCTTTGTCGAACACTCTTTTTCATAATGACCCATCTTATTAAACTTGAAACATTTCACTAACAGAAAATAAAATTTGGTCTTACCATTACCCTCATCATTTCCAGTGAAATCACGTGCCTTATGTCCCATCTTTCCATATCAGAAGAACATTCCAAAATTCAAATGACATTCCTAAGCATGATTTTTTCCACATTTATGAAAAACAGCAAACTTAATTTTCTTACCACAAAACCTTTTTGAAGGATTCTTCCCTTTCTCTTACCACCTCAGTCTCCTCTTTTCTTGGTTGTCATAGAACACTTGATCTTCGGCAAACTCCACTTCCACCTTCTTAGCACATCGAACATGATTTTCATTAATTTTGAACTCATGAGAAGCTAATTTCCTTCGATATTTTGGATTTAATCTTGAGTAAAAACAAATGATTTTAATATCATGTTATCTGATAAACTTTGGAGTATACATTGCCAATCGAGTGAACTTTTCTTCATAATCAGCCACTAAGTCGTCATGTTGCCTCAATTCCATGAATTTTTTTCCATTCTAAGTCGAACAGCTTTAGGAAAATATTTCTCAAGAAACATACCTTTGAAATCATCCAAGTCAAGAGCATCAATATCATCAGCATCCATGATCTTTTTAAACCATATACCATCACTGATCTGCTTCACACTCAAAATGGTCAATAGAAAGACTAAAATTTTTATTTTATGAACACTCCATGACATCTAATATATTCTATAGTGCTTTAATCCACCCTTCAGCTAGCACATGGTTATATGATCCTCTAAATGATAGGGGTTGTTGCCTCATGAAATGTTCAACCACAAACATGTTTTCTATGGTTGATCAGGCTGATCTCGTGCATGGATACAACCACTATTTATTGCTTGAGTCAACTGTGCCATTACTGGAACAAACTGTTCAGTTACCATTCCGACCATCTCAGGATGCTGACATGGAAGGACATTTCCTCATGTATTCCTTCCTAACACTGCTTCTCTATTTCCACTATGGAAAACCATTCTGAATAAACATGTCTTAGATGAAGCAACATGGTAAACTTCAAATGCAATATCATTTCAAGTTGAAATTAATGTGTAAAGAAATTTGATAAAAATTTAATATAATTTTAACTCCTAAAATTATCTAAACCAAACTTTGATACCAACTATAAGGAACCAGCCTTAAACATTACATAATCTTTAGTTAATACAAGAATACACATTGAGGATCTTTTCAGGTTTATAGTTTTAGAGAATTAGATTATAAATCATCCATTACATTCCACATTTAAACAAGGTGGTAACATCAAATACAATATTATTTTCTTCCATCAAAGGAAACATATTTAAAATAAAACATGGATTCTTTCTTGAAACTTCCTCGACACTATCATCACATATTTTACATTACCCTTGTCTTGTGAAAAACATTTCAAAATCATCTGATGAGCATAAAAAGATTAGCAAGGGATATAAAAATATGGAAAGAAAATATTTGTCCATGTATACATAACAATCAATGAAATCATACATTAGTCATAAAACATAATCACTTTAACATGCCTCATGAAATCATAATATTTATTAACAAATCATATAAATCATATGACATAATGGTATCTTGAGGCATTCATAACATTCTTACGTAGGGAGTAACCCTCATGGTTATGTTTGGAATACCCATCACAGTATATTCCCTAAATCTTTTCAGAGAAACCGTAGCATTTAACTCCTTCAAATAACCCATTTCATTGGAGATCTATATTGAGCTCACCCACCCTTAGTTGAACACAGAACCACCCGACTTCATAAACAATTTCCAAGAACCATAACATAATCGTATCACATAAAACATGCATAAAAAACATATCATTTCCACATTTCATTCAGAAGATATCAATAAAACACATTTATATAATAAAAAAATTATAAAAAAAATTTTCAATACCAAAATAAAAGAAAAGTATCACATTTTATTTATTTTTCATTTGAAAAAATTTCTAGCTTGTGGAGGAAGTCGAAACTGAAATAATGGTCACGACGGTGGAGAAGTCGTTTTCATTGCATACGTAAGATAAAAACATTCATATTGTCATTTAGTAAAACTCTTCATGTAAAAAGATTAATTTTGAATGAAATTAAATGTCAAAAGGGTTTATTATAAAACTAAAAAAATAAGTTTGTATATAAATTGAAGTATGCCTCAATGAATGGAGATTGAGATGAAGTCCCTAACCTTAAGTCCAAATTGTCTTGTTCATTTCTTTGTATTCCTGAATAATAAACTTTGCACAATTTATAATTGCCTAAGGACTTTCTTTAATGTTTATTATTCAATTCATATCACATATTATAATGTTATAATAATTAGTTAATTATGTGAGTTCATATCATACTTTTTTTTGATGTTCGGTACATGAGTAAAAAATGAACTTGTTTGAAATGAATTGCCCATGTAGTTATATGTACATCATCTCCAGAATGGTATTAATGATTTAAATATCATATATATCTAATATATATTCATTTTATACTATTCCATTACATTTGGAGATAAAAAATGAAATGTACCATTCATGGAGACGGTTGGCCTTACGGACGAATGAACAATACTTTCATTTTTCTCATATTATATGAATTAAAACTTAATTAAACATATATATATTATAATTCCAGTATAATATAAATGATATATAGGTAACATTAGTTCATTAATTACATTCTTTATAAATTCTATGTTTTTCATGAATGAGCACATCACTTGAGGGGGCGGTAGTCCATACTTCCTCGGTTGAAATTATCGCAGTTCCACAACATGAAAAGAATAAAGATGTGATTTAAAAAAAATTAAGAAGCTTATAAAAAAACTAAAAACTATATATATCATATATTAATACAGTCATATCATAATGGCCACCATGAAGGGTGTTAAATTAATATTGAACAACTATTGTTTCGTGAGGCAGTAATTCGCCACCCACAGAAACAGTATGTTCTTTAACCATTAGACGTGGGTGTGTGTAAGTGTAGGTAGAATACATATCATAAAAACATCATAGTATATTTTTTATACTGGTGATATTATGGGATCAAATAATAAGAAGATATTGGTTAGTTAAGAAGGAATATAAAATAAAGACACTTGAGTGAAGACATTAACTCTAAATCGGGTAACTCTTTTTGATTTGAGCCAAAGGCATCCTTGGAAAGACTTATACCCAATTTGAGGCTTCTAGGAGTAATAGAGGGATGTGGAGAGATAATTTGAGTAGAGGTTGGATGATTCAATGGATTTAATGGTGTGGTTATGGGGGTAGTGGTCGGGGCCGTTTATAAGAGGGAGTAGGGTCACTTTTGGGAAGTCTTGAAATATTACTTTATTATAAAATGATTTTGGAATTTTAACGGGCCCAAAATGATATATTTTGAGGATAAGGTGATAAGGGTTCTAAATCCAGACATACAATAGGTTTTAAACATGTGTATATTTTATATTTTACATTTTCTTTTCATTTTATTTAAATCATTCATTAATGAGGTAATCACTGCATCGTCACGGTGTCATAAATAAATTTATTTATTTAATGTATAAAAATATTGAAAAAATACCATGATGTAGGAAATATTTTTATATTTCCAATTAATATTTATAGTCTAAGATATATATTATGTAAACAAAATTAAAGTTGTTTTAGATTGGATATACAATCCTTTGTTATATTTCTCTTCTTTTTTAAAAGAATGTCATAAATGTCACTATCTCACCCATGTGACTCCATGGGCCCTTAGGTTCGGTAAAAAGCTTCTCATAGTCTTCCATGAATCAAAAAATGGGTTTGGACACATTTTGGGGTCATTTTATATTATTATGATTTTATTTTATTACCCTTAACCACCTGATTACTAAATAATCACGATAATTATAGATAATTACCATCATTACTATTCATAATGTCCAAAAAACAAAAGAGTAATAATTATATAAATGGGACCTTATGATTCCAAATATAAAATCTATTTTACAAAATTCAATACAAATAAATTTCAGTAATTAATTTAAAAATAATTCTCGTTGTCAAAAAAACAGCATGTTTTTAAGAAACAATATCTATAAAAAGATCGACACAAGTTTATGTCTATTTTCAATGTGAAATTAATTTCAATGACCACAATTTAATTAATTGGTAAAATATATTATAATTACAATTTAAGACCAAATAATGAAAAATATAACTATATACTTAAATTAGAAGAAAAAGCAGTTTTGAAGTAAAATGCAGTATTTTTCACTATTCATTAAAAAATGAACATTTTCAGAAAAATACAAATAAATTATTCAAAGTAAATATCATTGTCCCAATTATAAAGAATATGTTCATTTTAAGAAATAGATCTTATAAAATTATCAATAGTTATATTTAAAAAAAATCCATCAAAAGGCGGTAAAACAATCTTTTAAAAATAATAGATTATTCTATGCCTAAGATTGGATTTATTCTCATTTTAATCCTCGAAAACACTATATAATTAATAAATAGACATAGATATGAAATTATATTATTCATTACTTTCATGGGATGTTACATGGAAGATGATACATGTTCTTTATCCTGATCTTATTGATCTCTCTGTAATCAATGAAAAGTTTCATTGACCCATCATTATTCTGGATGAAGAGGACAGGTGGACCCCCTAGTAAAGAAATTTTTGCGATGAAAAAATTACCAGATTATTTATAGTTGTATCTTCATCTCCAAAATTTCATAAAAAATAATTCTATATGGAGTCTTGGATAATTTCAATGCCCCATGTATAATGTCGACTGAAAACTCAACCTCTCCACTAGGGGAAGACCATAAAATTCATCATGAAACACATTAGTGTATTCACTCATAATGATAATTTATTCAAGGATGATTTATTCCATGGGATCAATAATTTGAGAATTACATTATTGATCATAGGAAAATAATATCCATGAATTAGAAGATGGCTCTAATGAATATTCACCCGACTCATTCTATATATAGAGAATTAGAGGAGGATTCATGAAATGGAGAGTGATTTCTTTATCATTGTAATTTATGTTGGATATATACAGTGAAATACAATCCTTACCTATAATTTCATTAAATTTCACAAAAGGGATTATGAAAATGTTAAATGGGATTTTCAGCCTACAAATTTTGAGAGGGAAGGAGTTATATTCTTACAATCTAATAATTTCCAAATTTGTTGTTTTCAATGAAAGTAATACTTCCATGTTTTGGGGGAATTTTAATATTTCTTCTAAACATTAATGTTGAGAATAAATGTGTAGAAGTATAATGAAAACGTAATTTTTATATTCTTGAATGAATAAATTTCATACATGTCACCACATGTTTGTTGAGATCAATGTATGATGTAGCTAATGAATAATATCACCCTTTTAGTCACTGGGGTTATTAGTTTTCTCCAAAAACACTTCATTTAGTGCATTGATTATTAATGATCCTTTTTCAAAACATTTAATGCAATGAAAAAAGAACTAAGGGTTGAACATAGCATTCCTTTCCACCAATGGATTAGAGTCTTTTTTACATCATAAATAGTTATCTAGGATTCCTTTTCCACACGACAAAATAAATTCATCATTCCCCTTAATTGGTTTTTAGGTTCATCTTTACACACACTAGACAAGTTTGATGTTGATATTTATTATCACTATTATATTTCCACATTAGACCGATTGAATTAAACTTCACTTTAGGCTTATTATCCTCATGATACCATTGAGTTTCCTTGAACTCCAGCAAAACATTAAGGGAACAATTCAAAATTTCTTCATAGGTATCAAAGTCTTTGATCACCATGGATTTTTTTAGATTGGGATTTAGACAAAAACGATGAGGTAACCCATGCATTTTTTTGTTAAATTTTATAAAGTATTATCATGATGTTTTTGAGACATTTTCCTTATAATCTCCAATATAATCAGCATCATTTCACAAGTGTCCAATGAAGTATATTTCAATTTTTTCCGAGGGCACAATGAATGTATTAATCAAATAGATTTTTTGGGATTTCATCCACCCCATCAGATCATTATCTTCCTTAGGATTTATATTTTTGATCAATTTACACCACTAATAATCGTGTCCATTCATATGATAAAAATATAGTAGAAACCTCTCTTCCTCATAACATTAAAGTATGGATAAGATCATATCCCTGGAGTTGATCCATTGTTATGTGATTAAGGGATTCAATGATCCATTGAAATTTAGAAGCTTTTTTCACATAATGGGGTTAATCAAAGCTTATTCTCTATAAGGGGATTTTTGTACTTCACTTTATCAATTTTTTTTGAAAATGATTATAAAACAAAAGTTTCTCTATAATTTTTTTGATTCCCTACTCCCATAGAGTTAGTCATCTCTTCTTCATGGTCCTCACATTGACCTTCAAATTGGTTTTTTACCAAATAGCTGTTTTTTAGCAATTTGATAAAATATAAGGAAAATTTTGTATGATTACTTTTCAAATGTTAAACACGTAATAGGGGAATATAATGAAATTAATTCATAACTTATTAATTACATTTATATTTCAACATATGAATTTATATGATTCAATATATGTTATCCATGATCGATTTACTGACATATGCTCTTATGGGAAATTTTGTGTTCCCTTAATAATGTTTCATATTGAGATTATCAATAAACTAAATAATAACCTCATTTTATGTCAAACCATTTCTGTTTCAAGGAATATTGTAATGAACTTGATCCTAGTTGAGTCATGCTTGACATGGAGATTTATGGTTTAACCCTTATGTACATCTATTCTAGATCCACATATACATTCAGTATCCAGATATGGATGTATTGTGTTGACAAACAACATAATCTATACTTACCAAAATTTAGCGATTTTTTTCTTCTGTTTATTGTTATCTATTAGGATTCTTTAGGGTTTTCTCATTCTTATACCAAAAATGTCCAAACCATTTATTTTATACCAACTATAAAAACCCTACCCTTTATAACAGAATAATTTATAATTTAAGACATAAAATTACACATAATAAAAACAAGATGACCAAGAAGTATAGTTTATTTTGGAATTAAGTACATTTCACAACAACTTAAAATATGGAATACATAGTATTTATTGAAACCCACCTAAAAATGTTTCTAATAATCCATCACACTAAAAACTAAATGGGATAATAGGGGATAAAAATAAAAAATGGATGAAATTTAAAAACCAGTAAGAGAAATAAACATCACATTAACATGAAGAGAATATTATGGCATATACAGTAGGTATTTCAATAGAGGATAAAATGAATGAGAATCATAAGCATGACCAATAAGACATGATATATTATGATAACATGGGAAATGCAAAAACATATTAAAACATTGCATCATAAACATAGGTCAAGGATAACATCCAAGACATCATTATGGATAATGACCCATAAAGGATTCAGGTTCACTCCATGTCCAAAAATGATTTCTCATGATAATAAATATTACACAATGCTTTGGAGCGCTATATAATTCTTGGCACACCAATAACTTTCATTTCATTCTCTAGCTTATGTGTTCCACATAAATCATAAAAGATGGATTCATACATAAAAATGTTTTATTCATTGATCATGTTGTGTATAATAAACTCATATAATTCACAATTGAATGAACTATAACTATATAAAATTGAACACCCGTGAAAATAAATGGTTATGGTATACAAAACACAATTCATATGTCACGAAAAATTGCGGTGAAATTTCAACATCCTAATAGCATCACATAAAAATTTATAAAGTGGTTTGATGAGAAACTAGGGATCTCCCATCATTAGGAAATTATATGATATATAATAGGGAAAAGGATTGATAATTACCAACATTAGGAATTGGAAATATATGGTATTAGATACTAAAGGAACATTAATAAATAAAAGAATGAGAGGATCACATACATGAGTGTGTGACACCAAATGTTTGGGAGGGACCTTTTGAGAGTTTGGAGTCACCTTGAGAGGACTATAGAAAGGATATTGTATAGTAAG
This sequence comes from Viscum album, assembly GCA_963277665.1. Taxonomy (NCBI): domain Eukaryota; kingdom Viridiplantae; phylum Streptophyta; class Magnoliopsida; order Santalales; family Viscaceae; genus Viscum; species Viscum album. The sequence continues at coordinate 398,228,409 of OY728161.1, forward strand.
AAAGTTATACATGGATTTTAATTAATGTTAACTGATATATTTGTGTGATTATATAGTCAAGGGGTGGCAATTTGATCACTATTTCTCAAACTTTGGTTTTGGACACTATATAATAAATCTTCAAATAGTAAAAGCCATTCCATGGTTTTCAAATATTTTAAATAAAATGGTAGTTGTTTTCATTTTTTTTATAAGGATATGGTCCTAAACTAACAAAATAATACACTTTCTTATGTGGAAGTGAGTCATAGTAAAAAAAGAAATTATTTTAAAACATTAAAAAAATTAATTTTTTTCGATGATTCATAATGTATTTATAAAATTACTAAAATAAATTAAAAATATAATTATTTTAAATTTTAAATATATATTTGGTCATTGATATGCTTTATTGAATTTATATTTTCAATTTATATTTATACGGTATTTTATTTTTACCTACAAATTCTCTAACATCTGATATTTAATAAAACTCAGCACTGGATGATTTCAAAGTTATTATTTACAAAAACTATTACATTTATATTACAAATATTCTATGTACTTTTTTTTTAATTTTAAAATGAAAATCGACTCTTACTGAGAAATGATTTGTTTTTTTAACAATTACAGTTTTCAAACCCTTATAAAAACTAAATTTTACATTATAATAATAATATAATAATTTTTATTTAATGAAAATTATTTAGTAATTGTATTTTTGTAAAATATTATTTATTTAAAAAATCTATTAATTCATTAAAATAAATTGTTTAATTAAATTATATTATTAAACAAAATTATAATTTTCTTTATTGTGTCAAAATAAAATCATTTATTAAATAACAATAAAAGGATATATATATATTCAGTATTAAATAAAAAATTATGTACATAATACTATTACAAAGGTCTTAATTAAAGTCATTTTAATTCACCATAAAACACCCTCCGAATATGGTGTGTGATATTGTGACTTTCTTCCATTTTTTTGGAGAACATGGTTTGAAATGTGATCTAGATGAGCATGAACTTCTCTGGTAAATGGTTTCTCTCAAGAATTAGTTGTGGGATATTCACGTGGGTTTGATTGAGGGAAAATACTAGTCGTACTATATCCCTAGTATGATCTAGGAAATTGGATTTATAGAGTAATATCCTACTATTTGAGGACATCACATTCTATTTTTGAGTCAAATAGAATTTTTAAAGACTTATATTTTTTACTAATAATGTGATCACTACTAAATGGATACACTATTAGTGGTAAATATATTTAATGGAATTTTAAATAAGATAGGATATAAAAAACAAAATAAGATAGCATATTTATCTAACCATATTAAATAATAATACTTTTATTTAAATAAAATGTTGAATTTTATTTATAAACATTTGGGTCATTACCAGAATAGAATACTAAGCTTGGCCATGCATGTGATATGCCCGGTATCCTCGGTTCATGTGCTTGTAGCCCCTTGTTCCCCAATTAGGTGTGGGAAACTCATACTTATAATTTTTTTAAAGATGATGGTGTATTCCATGTGTATATAGTTATCAAAACCATATATGAGATCCTAATATCATGAGGGTTCTATTTGGTGGGGGTTGTGCCCATCCATTGGAAGCTACATGGAAGATATTCTCAAGGGTCAGTAGTTACGTCAGAAAAGAATATTCCTCATTTTATTCATTCAATTCCTCCCTCATACGTTAAAATACATGTGATGTTATTAATTTATTTAAAAAATTAGTCTAATATATTTAGTAATTTACAAGTAAGGGTTTATAAATTGTGTGAAATAACCATGTTTTAATACTAATTTTTTTTTCATTATTTGAGTTAATCTAGATTCAATTATGTTTACTATTTTAATTATTACTGTAATCCATTATATCCAAATTGTGTAACTATTATTTCATTGGGTTCCCAAATAAATATACTATAATTGTTTCTGAAATATCTAAGGTAAATTCTTCCATATTAAGGGTCATATAGACCATATAAGAAGGCTCAAAATATTTATTGTGAATGATGGACCATCCATGAACATGTAATTTTTTGGCTCAATCCAGAATCCCTAATTTTATGAAACTCAATATAATGTTCTTGAATATCTAGAACAATAATATATTATAATTAAATATCCATAATTCTCAAAAAGGGGGCCCAACTGATGTATTTAAATCCATCAAACAATTAAATCTAAGAATTAAAAACAACCCACCATTATTGACTTCTCAACCAATAGAATATACTAATTGAGTTGAAATTTTTATTTGTGAAATACAAGAATTATTAAATAGACGTTTTAAAATACATTTCTTGGAATTTAAGGTACTTTTACTTTCAAAAAACTCATTCACATTGTACCCTTTTGTAAATTATGGAAAAAAATGATATCAGAACAACATTTAGTACAAAAACCAACAAATTTTATCCAAAAGTATGATGGACACAAAATATGGAGTATTAAAATTTATAATATCTATAAAAAACAGTTAATAATAATATATCTCTAGATTATTATATATGTATTTTATGGTTTTTATCCAACATGAGAGGCTTTTTTTTATTGCAAACAATCCACTCCATTCAGCTATTAATAGATACTCATTCTCATAATGATTGGGGTATAAATTATTATATAGTGGATTATATATAGTCCTGATAAAATTCATCAAAATTCTTAAGAGAACCCGAAAAACTAATGTTTTCACTTGAGATGCCTTTCCACGTTGCTTTGTTTTCTTATTATTTTTCATTCTTAATCATTTTTAATAGTTTATGTATGTTTTAATTTCAATTTAATTTTCATGATTGTTCATTCCTCATCATATCATATTTTCATAAATACTATTTTGAATAATATTAATTTTAATAAATTAGAATAAATCATGTAAAAGTATATTTGCCGTATGTCAATCTTATTTAATCAAATACCTTTATTTACATCCCATCCTATTTCATGTGTGTGTTTAGAACACAAATATTTTAATTTCCTATTCTATTTTTCCAATTTTTTTTTTTTAAAAAAAAATAATAAATTAAATTATTGACTATCTAAAAGTCTGATTAAATCATATTTTTAGAGAGCCATAATTTTGGGTTGTAAATTGATGTAGGGATTTTTATTTATTAATATTCGTTTGGTTAACATCATGTATGTTAAAAAATGTCATCAAATATAGAAATTTTTTGTTTGATATATTGATTCCAATGATTATTGGAAGCATTAATAAACTTCAATAAAAATAATTTGATGATATTAGATCCATAGTGTAGTTTAATATAACATTAATGGATTATCACATGGGATTTACGAACAAAATTGTCTTGTTAAGTGGGTGTTAATTTAATGAAATATATAGAAAATCTCAATGATATTACAATATTGACTACCTAATTATGATATAATCCATAAACTTATTAAATTTCTAAAACATATATATAAATAATTCATTTTGATATAATCTCTTTAAACAACACCCTTCAAAATATAGAAAACAATGGAGCCCAAAAAACTATAATTTTCGAGGATTGAAACCAACATTCAATGTACACATTAGAATAGAATTGGACCATTGAAGGTAGATATGAAAAAATAGTACATTCATAAAATGGTTCTATTCTTAGGGAAAAATTAAAAGATAATAGAAAATTGGTTCACCAAACACACACACAAACAATGTGAAGAAATGTAAAACTATACTTTTTATTGAATAAGAAAGAATGGGGTGAGAGGATTTAAAATTATTTTTAAATATTCAATTACACTAATATTACTCAAAATAATATGGATGAGAGTTAGTTATGATAAATAAGAAACATGAATTAACATTCAACTTAATGGAAATCAAAAAAACAATATTACAAATGAATACGACACAAAAGAACAAGAAAATAAAGAGAGGGGGAAAGGTATCTGAAGTGAATTTTTTTAAGGTCCTCCTAGGATTTTTCAAAGGCCCTGTCATTAAAATTTATCCTTAATTATTATAAAATTTTAGACCCATTCATGTTTTTAATGAGTATTTATAAATGGAAAACTTCATTCTAGTTTTGGAAGACAAACAACCCACTACCAATGGATATAAATTGATGCTAATTCTCACCATGAATGGAGTGGTAATTTTAGAATATAGGGGGAAAATTGGAATGGATGATGCCTTTAAAACTGATTAGTATGACCTAACGAACACAAGATTCATCATGATATGTCTTCGCTCATCTCATTGATTTTATGTTCTTTTTCATTCTTCATCATTTGTAATCATGTAAGACTAATTTCATTTCATTTGAAATTTGATGAATGTTAATTATTCATTATAATTTATTCTCATCCATCTTATTTTTTATAAAAATAAGTTTATTAAAATATTTTAATAATTTTAAAATATATGCCCACTTTTTCATTCTTTTTCATTATAAATTCAATTTTTACATATCTTCATGTTTCATGCATTTGTTTGGTGCACCAACCAATTTGTATCTAGTTATTTTTCATCCCATTAGAAATCATCAACATAATCATCATAAATAAAATTAATTACAATATCAATAGATGATTAAATAATCAATTGGGTTATTTATACTATAGGGTTGTTATGTGATTGAGAGTTTTTTCTTGATTAATATTCGTTAGTTAACATCATGTATGTAAAAATTAAATTTTCATTAATTATTGAATTTTTTTTATCGTATGGATTCCATGGATTATTGGAACCATAAATAAACTACCCTAAACAGTAAATTATTGATATTTGATCTATAATTATGTTAAGGATTGGATTAATTCTTCAACACTTGGGAATTTGATCAAAATCATCTTTGGTAGTGGGTTTTAATTTAATGGAATATATAAAAAATTCTCATGAATATAACAATATTAACTCCATAATAATGATATCAACACAAAAATTGTTATATTTCTAAACAGAATAAAAAAATAATTCAATTAATATAATCTATTCCAATAAAACCCCCATTCAAAAGATAATAAACAATCAAGTCCAAAAAAAGTACCATCACCAAGGATTTGGATGTAGTCCCCCAATACAAATCAGTAGAGCAAAAAACCATTAAACTATCAATATGAAAAAATCAACTGCAGTTCAAATTGATACATTTATGGGGATTGTGTATGTAGTAGCCTATAGTATTTTATTTATGTAAAAAAACAAAAGTCCATAATGAGAATTGATAATCCAAAAAATTATAAAATAATAAAATGTAAAAAAACCTTACCATAAGAATTATTCTAGGTAAAAAAAACACAATGATAAAACATCCTTCCCCATCCATTAATTTTTTTCTTAATTCCCCATATCCTCCCAAACAATACATATGAATTTTCTGACTGAGAAATCACGTGAAATCCTCACTATCATGGGATGGAAATTAGAGATAATCAAATAAACCAGGACTCATTCATTTCCGATCAAATTGAACTAGATGTGATCAATCCTAGGGAACAAACCATAGAAAAGTCTCTAGGACTAATATGAATTTCCAGCCTCTTGGTACTGAATATCCAAATATTAATAATTATTTTGAATAGAAATTGGATTTGATTGATCTCCTACCTCATTTAAATGGGTTATCTGGTGATGATCCACATCCTCACCTCAAATGGATCCATGTGGTGTGATATACAATGAAGCCTCTAGAATTTTCTAATGAAAAAATAAAACATAAAAAATTTCCATTCTCTATAGATGACTCAACTATCTATGGGTTCTACAACCTCTTTCCTATTACCATGACATCAATGAATGACATGATGTGACTCATATTAGATATTTTTTTCCTAGATTCTTAATGATGATTTATATTAACATGAATATGTATTATCTATCAATTACCAATTGAATCAATCGAGGACTACTAGGATTTGTTCAAATGTATTGTGTAAAACATCCTATACAACCAAATACATGAAAATATCTTCTCCCACTAATTCTATATAGGGTTATTAGATATGGAGCAAACTCTCATCGATGCACCATGTGGTGGTGCTCTTTTCAACCAATCTCTTGCAGTTTCATGATATATCAAAATAAACATGGATAAAAACCTGAATAACTTCAAAAAACTAGAACATTCTCAGCTCAAAAGATTCGAAGTGAATCAGTCTATAGATCCCAACAACACGACTGAGTGGATGAGTGAACTAATGGGGTTTCTATGAAAACTAGTTGTGGATACAAATTCCCTAACAACATATCCACAATCTATTTTTCATGGACCTAAAAAACACTATATAAAATGTAGCTCACTAACTTATCTAGCCACCACATTTTCATAGCTTCAAGATGATCCATACCATACTTCTAGTCTAATTGATCTCAATTCAACATATTATCAATAGAATTCCATCCCACAACAATTAGATCAGTTCATTAGATACTCCACCCAACCCCACTAGGATCACTTATCCTCTACCTACAACACCAGATTGAGGTATGGAAATTCTATTTCAGACCCCCCCACGTTCCTTCCTCACAATCCAAATGGATTCCAATATTATCAAGGTGGTGGTAACATCCAAAATCACTATCCCATTTTTCATTAAACTCAAAGGTGACATCCTCCTCTTGATAATTTTGGATTCGACTATCCTAATGATCCTTCCTAATTCTTATCCTAACACAAGCAGTTACCCAGTAGCCCAAATCAATATAATCCCAATGTAGGACATGCCTATTCTTCTACCATCAATGAGAATATTCTATAGAATATATTTCCACATTCACTCGTTTTAGAATTAATAATTTTGAAAACCAAAATGGTCAACATCAATCCAACCTATGTTAGAAAACAAATGTTTATCATCCCAACTACCATCTCAATTATTTCCCATCCCCAAGGGTAATGTAAGTGCAATCTCACATTGACCGGGAAAAACATTTTTATGAACCATGATAGAACCTAAAAATATCCATAGTATGTTGTGATTGGAAATGAAAAGAACAAAAATATTGAATAAGAAAAAACACCCACCCAATTATCTTTTTCTATTCATCTAAAGAAACCATTTCATAGTCCAAAAGCCATATCTAACACATATTAGTCCTCTAAACCTAATCCCAAAAGGGTTACATTTTTAGATATGTGGATGTAAACATTATACTCTTATATTCCATCAAAAAAAATTATTATGTATTATATGTTTAATAATGAATTATTAACCCGTAAGAGACAACAAAGAACCATTGATTATTATTCAACACAATAATCCATTCCCATTATTTGTACAGATCTCGATACCTTTATTGTTCCTTAAAAAATAGTTAGTTCCATCCTCAATGATGTATTCATATAAATATGATCCTTATTAAATTTTTTGCCCAAATTTATCATCGTAAAACTTTTTCTATGTCCCTTAAATCTAATGAGTGTTTTCATATATTTTCGCAATCGAATTATAGCCATTAATGATGGAATAATTGATGATGATCTTGTCTAAGCAAATGATCATATCTTCCCAACGTATTTCAATGTTTGTGAACTATTTGGTTATATGAATTATTCTCGATCTCCCATATTTATAGAATTTACATTCCTTATGATATCTTGAACAACGATTTATGTCCATGAGGGCATCTTATCCATGGGACTTGTTGATAAATCGGTCATGTTTGGTATCATCGATTATACACGATTCACGTCATAGGATGACATTGTATTCCTTATTCATGATTCCAAGGAAACTTCTCATTTAGAGTCACCTCCATTTCATCATGTTTATAATTTTTTAATGATGTACATTTTTTTTCGAATTTTTCACTGTGAACAATCAAGTCATATATGTGTAAGTTGATGTTGATTGTTGATTTATACACTCCATCAATATAGAGGATATTAAAAACACTATTGAATCTCATGATAACCCTTATATATACTTTTATAATTTAGAAAATAATATGGAAATTGAATCAAAACCAACTGAAATCCGTTCATCTACTACTATATTGTATATCCCACAAAAAAGGATTAAAAATAATCTAAATCCTCTTCCGGCACACATAAAATATGAATTCCTTTTCCATTTTCACTCTTACCCCATCACTATCTCTATTTCACTTACTGAAAACTAGGTGTACATACTTATTTAGGTGTTATAGGTAAACAAAAGTTCCCTATTTTGTACCATATATGGAATACATGCATCCAACCCTTCAATTTTTATACATTATATTTGATCTATAAGAGTCATCCAAATCAATTGGACAACCAAAAATATGCCATAATTCACTCATACATTTAATAGTTTTGGTAGGTATTAATGATGCTCTTAAAAATAGTATCATCCACATAATGTTTGATAGTGATTGGGTTGGCCTAATTCAATTCATACGTAAAATTGAGGGATAACTACTGTCACAAATGAGCATGGAGAAGTGGTCATAACTAAAGTGAAAAAAGGTAGGTATGCATTGATTATTGGAAGTTGAATGATGAAAAACGAAAATACGACTACCATCTTCCTATAAATTATCAAATGATATAAAAAATAGCTTTACCGTCACATTATTCATTTCTTGATGGATAAAGTTTATATTTAAAAATCCGAATAACACCGTAGGACCAATAAAATACTACATTACTATTACCCTTTAGAACATATTAATATAAAATAATTCCTATAGGGATTTTCAAAGCTTTGGAACATCCATAATGTGCACGATGGTAATAATTACTTAATTCATTGAACATCTTATGGAGTACTTCATGGAAGAATTTAATCATTATTGTGATTCATGTTAATCCTAATTGGATTCACTCTCTTTGGTCCTACGAATATGTTTCAATTGTTTTATAAATATGAATTATTAAAAAAATATAACATCATTGGTAATAATGGTATTGTTCTAGGGTACATAATTTAATTCTGAGATTCATTAATAAATTTAGAAGAATTTATCTCCCACTCACCCGGCTCCTCCAAAATGATGTTATATTGCATTTTTATATGGATTTCAAGAGAGACTTCATTGAACTAAAAAAATTTCCTACATCTAATCAGATAATCTGACCCCCATATTAGTCATGAACCATTTAATTTATATATGACGATTCTTATAGGGCTATTGGGGGAGCTCATTCCAAAATAATGGAAAACATATTAATTCCATCTATTATTCCTCAAAATAATTGGATAAAACAGAATATCAATACATTATGTTTAGAAAGGTAATCTTATCTATGGTTTTATCCATGTATAAATTCCATCTATATTTCATAGGTAAAAAACAACACTTTTACATACAATTCGGATTTATGGTTCTTACATAAGATATTTGATTCCAAACCAAGTACAATAAGATGTATCCCAATTCTCCACGTGTTTGATATTTTGATTAATGATAGACCAACAAAAGAAATCCATGTGGCTGATCACTGGAGTAGAATTTCTAATTCATTCAATTATGAAATAATTGATAATTAATTCCCAATTGAACACCTATCATATCTCACTCCATATTAACCAGGTTATTCCCCAATTCTAAATTACTTAGTTGCTGGGTTTTTTCCAATGCTTTTTCAAAAAGAACAAAATATGAATCTTAAAAGTGATTCAAAATTCTATTATTTAGATGATAATAAAATATGTAAAAGTTGGAATCACATAGAAGTTAAGAGATGTATTTATGAAAAAAAAATTCATTTAATGTATCATTATTCCACTCAATGCCTGATGGTGGCCACATTGGACCACTATAGACCTCCTGAAAGGTCCTTAAATCTATGTTATTCTAGACTTCACTCTTCAAGGAATCACATGAGATGTATAAATCCTGTCCCAATTTCCAAAGCACATATACAATTCATAATTGAAATTAAAATGCTCAAATTTCTTTAATCTTCTTTGAGATCTTCATTGTTTGAGGGAATCGTTTACATGGGATCATTTTCCTTTTCTAATAAATTATATTATAATAATACATCTATTTTATGTGTTTTTATGTAGGTTGAGGAAATACCCACTAGAGTGTTCATTCACATACTATTACTGATTTTGTAAATACCCACATCTTCTATCGATTTGGAACACAATGTTCCTTGATAAATGAATTAGGAACTCATTTCAGCAATCTAACCAAGGAATCTATTTTTAAAAACAATGTGGTGGAACATAAAACATAGTATATATATTACAAAAAAAAATGCATGAATGAACATTATAATAGAGAATTGAAAAGTGTGCTTGAGAGAATTTTAAATCCCACTAAAAACTATTAGCAAGAAAAAATAGGTGAAGATCAATGGGTATATCGAACATCTTATAAAACACCAATTAATTTATCTAAATTTATTGTGGTTTTTGGTAAACCAAGTCCTTTACCAATTTAAATCCAAAATATGGAATTTTTTTCTATAAAAATATGTAATTTTGATCCTGAACAATTTAGTGGGGATAAATTATTACATATGAATGAACATGAGGATATTTTACATGATTATTACAAGAATTACAATGTCTACAAAGAAAATGAAAATGAACACCCTGAAAAAACATCTTCTAAAAGGTATTCCATGAAGGTGAGAAGGTAATTATTTTAAATTCATAATTTATTATTCACTCATGTAATCTAAATTCATAGAGGGATGGTCTTTTCATCGTATAAAATTGTTTCCCATTTGGAGTAGTGCATGTCCAATTCCTTCTTCAAAAAGAATTTTAATGGATACTAGACATCAGTTAATGCATCCCCATGAGATTACACACATTCCATGATCCAAATTGACTTCCACATGATTCCATACTATAGTAATAGATCCACCACTAGATTGAGATGAAAACCCACTAAATCAAAACTAGGGGCACCTCGTACCCATTAACTCTCTCTACATATCTCTCTCTATCTTTCTTCTTCATACTCTCCCATTATAACATTTTTAACTGCTACTTTAATAAAACCATTTTTTACATCTTTCAGTTTTATGTGGGTTTTTATTTTCAAAAAAATCTATATAAACTATAAAATAATAAGAAAAAAAAACAGTTTCAAATTACCCTCCATTAAATTTAGAAGATTTCCTTGAACCATTTTTTGAGTCTAATGAGTTATTTTCATCTCAATTTTTTTATTTTCATCATAAAATTGGACAATTAATTTTGTTTCAAGTTCAACAAATTATGAAATCTCATTTATTAATTTGAAAACAATTGTTCTCCAGTAGTTAATAATGATGTTATATTTCATGAGAATGTGAAATATAGAATTTTTTTAATATTGTTATTTCACTGTTGATTTTGAATCTTATGTTTGTGAGAATTTGATCTGAAATTTCTACTACGGTGTACATTAATACGAGAGTGGAGTTTTTAGAGAAACATGAGATTCACAATATCTAAAAAACAAAAAATTAACATTACATTGATCCTCATTTTTCAAGCCTCATTGATACTATGAAATGTTTTTTTTATTTCCATATAACAATCCCAAAACCATTTCCCACCCAACATATACATGGATTTACATTTAATGATTTCATGAAATTTATGTGGGGGAACTATATAATTTTGGGTATCATTTCATTGTTTGTTAGTGATTCATCATAATATTGAGGGTATGAATCTATTTAGGTGTCTGAGAGAGGATATCATTCTGTGATTTTTTTGAATATATATAGGTCTATGACATATTGTACCAATGGTATCAAAATAATTTTAAAAAAAATTGAAAAAAATAAAAATTATTGAATAAATAATATTTTTTGTCTCATGTGGGGGTAAAAATCACTCTTATTAAACCTTTGATCTATTTATAACTATTATAATAAAATTTTTGAGAAGATCAAACATGTGTTGGTTGGTGATTGTGATATTTAGTTCAATATCAACATTTGAAAAAAATTATAAAAAATACTCTTGCATCTTATTTTCCTGTTTCACTGGGATAATTTTTGTGCTTTTGCAATTTTTTTGTAATTTCATTGCATTATAATTGTCCCCCGCACATTTCTTCCTTTACAAGTTTGTTCCGTTGTAAATATGTCTTTCTATTTCCTTCCTTTTTTTATATAAAAAAACTTCCCATTTTGTTATCCATGTAACAATTTTACCCCCTTTTCAACTCTTTTGGAAATTATATTCATACCATCACATAGAAAATTAAAATTATATAAAAACCACATGATTTTTGTTCACTATAGGATTTATAATGGAAGCTCAGAGCTCTTATGAAATCTATGATTTTAAATTTTGATTTTGGAATCAGTAACCCTTATTAAGAAAATTTATCATATTGCACTGTGTTTTGAGTGACGACATATTCTTTTTCTAATTTTGAGCTTGAAAAAAGTTTTTTTTGAAATTTTTTACATTAAAAATTTTTAGTATAATTGATTATAGATGAGTGAACTAATATATATCTTTGAAATAGAGAAAAATATTCAAGTATTTTTTGATGAGTGAAAATTAATTAGTTATGATTTTATATTTATTTTAGATGAGGAAATTCATAAGACTATGTGTGGGGAGCTTTATGTTACTCATTTATTAAAAACATTTCGTCTACTATATTAAAAAAAATTTACATAAAAGAGAATAATTAGTGTGAAATTATGATGTTTTTATTCTAAATATATTTTTTGGGAATTCTGTGAGTTAATCAAGATTTGAGTCATTTAAATATTTTAGTAATAACTATCACCATAATAATAATAATTTTGTGTTTTTGTTTTAATGGTTCCTAATAAAATTTCAAAAACCAATCTTTAATCTTGCGATATGGCCAATTCTACCACATAAAGGGTCTGATGGACAACACAAGAAGTCTAACCAAATTTGTTCACAAATGCGACCACCCCTGAAGATAAATTTTCCTAGTTCAATAGAAAATTAAAAATTTTATATAAGTTCATATTATATTTTTTATTATCAAAAAATATATTGGATAAAAATCTAAGTCCCAAATCCACAAAAAATGGTCCCAACTAATTCAATAATTTTATGTTCAAAATTCAATATTGGAATTAAAAATACCCACTCATTCTTGACATTTCTCCCAATCTAATTGACCAATTGATCTGAAATTTTGTGTAGCGAAATAAAAGAGTTAGGAGGTAAATTTTTTATAAAAAATGGTTTATATTATATAGAAAATTCTGATCTAATACCGTATTCACATTTGACCACTAGAGAATGTATGTATAAAAATTGAGATCAACACATTCATTAGTACAAAATACATAACTTTGGAAAAAAAATTATAATGGACAACAAAATTGATGGGTGAAACTCACAACTCCAAATATATTTCTTTTAAGAATAATATTTAACGATATCTTGTTATTTGAAATGTCCAATTGGAGATCCTACATGAGGGTTAGTTTTGGAAGGCAAAGATTCTACTCCCTTTGGCTATAAATAGATACACAATTCACCCTTGAAATGGGTTTGCATTTCATAATTGAGGGGATACATTAAAATGATAATACATTGAAAATTCCATGTATGAACTTCCAAACTCATGTTTTCTCTAGAGAGAGCTTTCCACCTATGATTATTTTCATGTTATTTTTTGTCCATTATCATTTCTAATTATGTATGTTTGTTTTATTTTCAATTTATTTTTATTTCAAATTTATTCTTCATAAATTATTTTTCACATCCATATTCTGTTGGTTACTATTAATGGTCGAAAAATATTATAAATCACATTAAAATATATTTCATCTTATTCATTCTTATTCAATTAGATGTCTATTATTACAGCTCCTAAGGTTTTTTCTGTGTTTTCATTTCACCAATGCTTCATATCCTATTATTTTTTATCTATTTATAACTCATCATCATAATCATTGTAACTTAACTAAATAAGAATATAAACGGATGATTAAATCATCTATTTTGGTGAGTCATAATCTGGGGTTGTTATGTGATTGAGAGGTTTTTCCTATTTAATATTCTTTAGTTTAACATCATGTATATTAAACATAACATGTCATGAATTATTTAAATTTATTATTTTATGTACTCTATTTATTATATTATGCATTTATACACTATAATAAATAAGAATTTATTAATAAATATAACCCTATTTAAGTTATGTATTAGACTAAATCCTCAAACATGAGAATTCTGATCAAAATCATCATAGGATGTGGGTGTTAAGTTAATGAAATATATATAAAAGATCAATGATTAAAAATATTAAGGGCATAATAATTAACTCAAGGTAGTCAATGTTAAATTGTTATGACCAATACATAAATAATTAATTTCATATAATCTCTTCAAATAAATCACCCTCCCCCCATCAATAGAGAAAACAAAATAAATTGACCTTAAAAAAAATTACCACGTATTCGACCTGAGCGCCACTATATATATTATCAAAGAACAGGTCCTTTGAAAAGATGATATGAGACAATTTGAAATGGTTCGACACATTTGGGAGACAAATTTTAGGACACCTTCATGGGTGTCGGAATAATTTTTCGTCTACAAAGAAGTTCTCATTGGGTGGAATGAGCTCAGTAAACTATGTTATGAGTCATACAGTTATTCAAATTATGAATACACATTTATAAAAAAAATTCAGTCAACATATTCTTCTGACTATGAAATATTTATAAATGTCCCCTATTCCACATAGTTATCCAGCATCACCTGTACTAAAATAACAATTCTTTGGATAATGTCACTGAATATGAAGTTGTACTAGATGTAATGACCCATCCTTCTATTGAAATGGTAGTATTCAGAATAATCTGTGAGGATGACCTTGGATGGATTCATATGCTTTGCCCGCATGAGCATGTTATATTCCATGCAACACCCGATGCTTCCCTGATAATCATCCATTTAAAAAATTCAATAGTTTTCAATGCACGCAACATTCAGTTCGAGCTCACCATGACTTATCAAACTCGAGAATTAAAATGTGGTTATTATTAGTATTAATATATTATTAAGTTATGATTTTTTTTAAAAAATTATACTTTGTTTTCGAATTCTCAAAATAAAAATTAGCAAATGGTGAATTTTTGGTATTTTTCTCAAAATTTTCAATTTTTTAAGAATAGATAAAATTTATAAATAATTGTCAAAAAACTTATATTTTAATTTAAATAATTTTTTTATTTAAATTTATTTTAGAGTAAAAATTGAAAAATAAAAAATACATTAGTTTTATTAATGTTAAAAGAAAAAATTTAATAATTTAATTAGATATAAAAATTTTATTAAACATTTTAATGTCTCTTTTACGCCACTTCAAACCACATCCACTAACTATCATTACATTTTATTTCATTGCTTATGTGAAATTAATTTAAAAATACCTACAAACTTGTTTTTAATCATTACAAATAACGTGGTATAATAAGATCAAAATAACATTTTTTAAATATTCAAATTTTAATTTAATTTACCAATGTATAATGTAAATAGGGTAATTAATGGTAAAAATAATATTAATATAATATAATCTTACCCTACAACTTTTCCTAATTTGATGGGATATGTTTTCTTTTCTAAATGATCATCCTTATGTAAAAAAATTATCATTTTCATGAAACGTGTGTGATGTTAGGGAATTTATTATATTTTATTTAAGGAAGAGTAAAAACTGTTATATTCAAATATTAATTACTATATCATTATTAATATGAGGTTATATAATGTCATGACCCGCCTTCACCAAAAGGAGGGAAGGGTCAGTAGATTGCCAGACCCTCCCTTTTTTATGTTACAGGAGAGATAATGACCCACGAAACCCGCCTTCAATTGGTCCCAGAGTGGCGACCAGCACCAAGGGTATAAATTCACACACTAAATGGAAGGCATTACCCTTTTTCTTTTAATAGGATCAGGAGATAAGATAGTGAATCCCATAACACCAAACTGAGAGTAAAAGTAAATCCAAGAACCATTCCCAATTCATGTTACAAAAGTAAAATCCACAATGTCTAAGGAGACTACAAAGCAAAATAACAAAAGAAAGAACAACATCAACTATGATGATATGTCACAAGGTCTGAGTGATTACGGTCCACCAGGATCCCCGAAGTCCTCCTGGAAACCTGAAATCAGTTTTATATACGTATGGTGAGCATACATGTATACTCAGTAGAGAAACACCAAAGACCCTCGTGCACAAGTGGGGAGGCATACTAATGCCCTGTGAGAAAAGATATAACCAAGTACCTAACAATGAATCTAACCACCCAAGCCTCACTACGACACACTCCCCAAATAAGTCAATTCATGTAATGTATAGTAATAACACATCAATGTTTGGGTACCCCGAGCCACATTCCCACTGGTTATTTAAGACATCCTATGCATCGGACCAATCCTGCTATTCTCACTGTAGTTACACTGCCACAACCCTCCCACACACACCTGGTCCATATCCTCACCGCAGTCCCACAGCCAAATCCCGCCCGCAGACACCTGGGCCACAACCAAACATCCCTCCCATAGAAACATGGGCCACAACCTCACATCCCGCCCACAGACACCTGGGCCACAACCATCACACATAACCATACCTGCAAAAACCTGGGTAATAAAAACCACTGCCACGCACAAAGACACATGGGCCTCATCCCGAAGACACTTGGGAAACAACCTGCCCGCACACATCTGGGCCAACAACCAAACTACCCCACCAGATGATTCTTGGTCTAATAATGGACTATAGGCTATCACAGTCTGTCCAAAGGTACATTGCCTATCTGGGAAAGGGATCATAAAGGAGCTAGTAACCAGCCACTAATATAACTGTTGGAAAAAACACTCTGCCCCAAGAAATGGGGGTGTTTGGCACTAAGTTCTCAACATGGGTGGGGCATGAATAAGAAACACAAAACTACAAGTATATGTATAGGTGACAGGAACTCACCCAATCTAGGTTTTTCATCATCCAGCAAAAAGAAATCTAACCTCACTATTCATTCATAAGAGAAGAGAACAACACCCATGCCAAAGTCTCAACTCACAGACAACCAAATCCCCAAATCCCTTCCTTGCTTTCATGTTCAGTAATAATGTTTATATATGTTTCTGCACTACTATGCAACTAACAACATAAGCACAAACCATGGGAAAAAGTTACAGCCACCAGCAATTCAAGCATTCACACCTCGTTGTCTTGTAAATTCACAACAACAAAAGGATAAGTGAGATCCCTCGATGTACTAGAACCAAAGTAATCCCCAAGATACAGATCCATGTTCTCAAACTCTAGGATCCAACAATTTCTCAATAAAAGAGGGTCACACCCCAATTCATGATATAATTAAAGTGACCACCCGACCTTAAATTTACAACTAAAAGCATAACCACAGGGGATCCCATCCCCACCCACATCACCTAGTAATTTTCCCCTGAAAGGAAAAAACCAAACCACTACCACCAACACAAAGCAGGCCCATGCCAGAATTTTCAGATTTAAAATATTTAACACACTCCATTATTTCAATTTCAGTGTGCTTAACTCGGAGTTATCATAGAAAAGGAGTTGATCCTGGTGCTTCCAATTAATTTATTCGAATATAAGTAATTAACCAATTTGCTTTACACAGCAGGTTTCACAACCAAAATACAATCCATTTAAACATCACAAGGGGTAAGGGTTTGTTATTTCACAGATAAAGACCACCAACGACCATGATTTTAAGTAGGCATAAGCCAGTATAATTCAGAAATCATTAATCATGAATGAGGAGAAAAACAAAGTAGCATCATTGATCACACCACTCCCCTACATTCGTTAGAATCCGTTTGTTATCTCATTTAAAGTTTAGTTCATCCAATTCTACAAAAGTAATAGTGTACCCACCCTGAAAGATGCACAGAAAGGAGAGATGAAGGTGAAACCCCTACTTGATTGATCAACGATCGAAGTTTTCTCCACGCCCAAGGAATAGGGGATACGCGACTTGCAGGGCTCCGACACAGGTGCATCACTTGCCTAGGGAAAAGGGACATCAATGCAGATGCAAGAGAAGACTAGAAAAAAGGAAGGGGAAGAAAAAATACAGTGTGATAAATAGATGAGATCCCAATTTTATGCGATAAAAAATTTGAACGCATTGGAAGTCAGATCATGGTTCTTCCACGCGGTTGGGTGGTTACACACGATTGGATTAATTTTTATTTAATAGGGTGATTTCTTGGGATTTTTAGATATTAATTATGGCTTAAAAATGGCCTTGAAACACCTCAAAGGGTTAAAAGGCCCAAAAGTGGGGTTACGGGGAAGGCTACAAAGGAAAAGCCCACCAAGGTAGGGTGACACCGATCGGTCGCGCTGATCGGTCTCACTGATCTGTCTCGCCAAATGGTCTCCCCGATCAGTTGTGCCGATTGGTATCACCGATCTGTCGCTCTGATCGGTCCCGCCGATCGGTCGGGCCGATAATTGGAAAAGGAAGGGGTCATGAGGTTCTGGGTCATTACATGCGATACGTCTCAAACCATTCTCACCCATGAGATTCAAAACCATTCCTGGAGGGAGGGGGAATCCGAACAACCACCCTAGAAGATACCTCTCTAGAGTGAACCTCATTGTTAACTAAAAACACCTCCCTCTCAGGAACCTAGAAACATACCATGTCAAACTTCCCAGTCATGTTTGTTGGGGAGTCTCTTCCCCCATGTCAGGATACTATCCTCTTTGGGTGGCACTGACTCGCACGCACGGGTTTAGTCGCATAAACCTTAATGCGTCTTGATTAGGGGTCGGGTCCTCCCCTCCCCATAGCCAGGACTTTTCAGACACACATCCACATAAAAAGGAACTGAACATCCATAGTAAACAAGTTAATGCATTACACGGTAAAAAAGTACTGAACCAATAGGATAAAACTCAAAACATCTTCAGGTATTGGGCACGTATCTGTGATTCCCTCTCCTAGGTACTTCCCTCAATCCCACCATGTCTTCATAACACATGAACCAAGGGAATGGTTCTCCCATGAAGCTCCTTTTCCTCACAACCCTTGATCATCCCTAGTCTCTACAAATAGTTTGCATTGTATTCGATATCTATCCCTCCCCAGTCGAGGATGTCACAACCATACCCTACCCGGGCTCGAGCCGCAACTACCCCAAGCCCGCCCCTATAGGCCAGGGGCTGGTGACCAGCGCCGAAGGCACAACAACTAGGGGAGGCCTTTTCCTAAGTACCTGTACACACACACATGCAGCACACTCAACGAGAAAATGCAGAGTAAAAATAAGACTAAAATACCAACTTTTAAAATAAACCAAAATTGTGCATCGACCTCTACAGTAGAAAGTAAGTGATAAAAGTAAACTGAAATGAAAAGGTGCAAAACACACTCCCAACCAAAAAGTTCCAATAGTACCAGATGTAAAAACCATCGATGCCCACCATCCCGCACGTCTACCCCGAACTGCAAGTCGAGGGGTCAAATCGCCGCACTTTAATACTATCCACTTTGGGCGGAACTGACTCTCCTGCACCGTTTTAGGTCGTGTCACATGGACGCGTCTCGGTGGGGAAAGTTCCCCTCATACATGAGAGTTTTGGGGGAACGTTAAACCACTCCTCGTCACTGCCCCACAATTGAGAGGTCTCCTCAAAGTCGACAGGCGACCCCATGCCCAGCCCCACTGGAGGGTCCCTAGATATCGACGAGTTCCAACTTCAGGGAGACCCGACAAGAGTCGACATGTGCCACACTGCCCAGCCCTATAACAAGGTAATCTACTAGAGGGAGACCCGGCTAAAGTCGTCAATGAGATGACTACCCAGCCCAGCTGGAGGTAACCCGGCATCGGGGACCACTGCCCAGCCCACCTGGAGGTAAGCCCGACATCGGGGACCACTGCCCAGCCCACCTGGAGGTAAGCCCGACATTGGGGACCACTGCCCAGCCCAGGTGGAGGTAATCCCGGAACCGCTATGGCCATCCCTGCTAGATGGTACTGCTCGGTGAACACTGCTACACTGGTCATCCCTGCTGGATGGTAACCGACTGGCCATCCCTACTGGATGGTACAACTATCAATCCCTGCTCGAAATAACCTCATTCTTGATGGTAACAACCTCATCTCTTCTGGAAGCAACCACAGCTCTATTGGAAACAACCTCCTTGGTAGAGGATCGGTGGCCGCGTAAAGTGTTAGTCACACCGAATCCAAAACAACTCTACCAGTGAACACAAAGCAATGGAAGAAACTCCCCAGGCCTCTCAGGGCGATCATGCTCTAATCCACTGACTCACTGTCGAAGCGGATCGAGACAACTCACCCGAGAAAGTGGGAAAACACCCACGCTGTACGAAAACCCGTAGTCATAAACAGTGCCACAGTCCGGTGAAAGGGTCACGATACTGAAACCCCTCACAGCTGATGAAAGAGTGGAATGGAACCATCTCTGTCGGCCAAATGAGAATAAAACCAGGGGAAAAACCCAACCCTGCTGGTCAAAACCATCAAGAAGAGGACCAGGGGAAAACTCAACTCTGCTGATCAAAATTTGAGAACCGAGGAACCCCCCACGTCGTAAGAGGTAAAAAGTACGTTAAGCAGAACACGACACGCACATGGGGCCCAAACAACGTGTGACCCCAAGTCAACCCCAACCGAACGCACAAACGTTCTTAGGTACAAACAACCACATGTACCTCCAATCGTTCCCGTATACTCCCAAAGAATACCATGTTCTAGCTCAAAGGATATCGTCCACATAACACCCAACGTCAACGCGAAGGCGTGAACGTAACAACTCCACCTCAAAGGCCCAGGCACGGCCAACAAAATCATATGAATCATTTACATCACTCTCCCAAGAGTGCGCAAGCACATGCCAAGGGTCCTCGACAAACAAGGTAGGACAAACCACCACCGGAGCACCTCTCATGATTATATATTTAATAAGATCGCGTAAGATGCTCTGCTTGCCTGAATATTTTACACCGTTGTAATCCTCACGGAAAAATACGCAAGATAGGCTACTTACTCACCTCAAACGGATATCCTACAGAAAAGTCACCAACACCACCTTACACCCGAACGGCTTCCCGTGATCCCGAGCCTCGGCCTCGAAAACAGTCGGGTGCATCACACCATTGCAATCCCCCCAGAAAAACACGTCAAAAGGACTGCTCACTTGAGTGGAACAAGTATCCGGAGAAAAAAATATGCATTCCGGCGCACCGCACACAAACGGTGCTACATGAGACCCACATCTTTGTCCCAAAACACAAAGAATGGGTCACACCATGACGATCCTCTCGAAAAAGTACACAAGGTGGACTATTCACTTTTCCAAAACGGTCGCCCGGTGATAGAGATGGAAAAATCACTATTTATGCCCAAACGGCCCTCGGGGGTCCCCCACCATCAGGTGGAATTAAAGCGGGTGGATTGCACCATTGCAATCCCCTCAGAAAAACATCAATAATCGACTACTCGCACACCCCTAAAGGACGCCCGATGAAAAAGTTGTAAAGTGCTGCACGCAGCTCGAAAGATGGGTCGTGGGGCCCACGCCTCAACTCCGGCCTCAATGCTAGAAACCTCACTAGAAAACTCCGCCTCGGTGCCAGGGTCCCAACGCTGCTAACAGCTCTCAAAACAGTCGTCGGACGCGTCCACACCGTCCAAAACCAGATCCCCCGAAAAAACATCAATTCATTTAATGACGTGTCGCGCCACCAAGGCCACTCGTTTCGAGTATTAAAAAAACTTGAAACCATCCCAAAAAGATTGTCTCTAGTTAAGGGTCATGTCTTCGCAGACAGCACCCAATTTTGACCCACGGTTTGAAACTTACTGCATTTTAACGTCGTCGGATGCAAGCGGGGGTGGGAAGACCGGCCACATAGGGCCGGTCATGGTCTCCTGCGGAGACCCGCACTCAGCGGGTCTGTATCCCCGCGTGGGGGTCACACACTGTGACCCCCGCGGTCGCCGCGCAATGGCCCTCCCCTGCGCCCCGGCGAGGTTTGCCTCACCCCGCTGACAGACGCCGCACCCTCCACCAAAGCCGAGCGCCCCACCGCTTGGAAGAGATGTCGTCGCTGCCATGGGGAACCGCTACCACCTTACGCCTGCGCCGCTGTGCCTCGGACCTCCGGAACACCCAAATCAGACAGAAACACCTCCAAAACCCTCAAACTTCGGCGGACTATAGCGATCGGCTCTGAACTATGATTTGAATTCCGAAAAGGGCGATTGAAAGCTCATAAATTATAATACACAATTATGGGATTTTTTTAAAGATCAATCAACAACTTGATGCATATAATAGAACTCAAATAAGGGATCGAGATTTATAGTCGAAAACAAAAACCGCCTCCCTGCGAGGGCGTAGCCCGATGATTCACCGCACGTCCACCCTTGCCGTTGCCGCTTCCACCGCGATTTGGAGGTAGGAGGAGGAGGAAGAAGATGAGAGGATGGGGTTTCTCTAGGGGAAGAGGGGAGGAAGGGACGGGGTGTTTAAATAAAGAAAATTAATTACAATTTAATTAATTTAAAACCCCAAATTAACCCTCATCTGAAATGCTCGAAGGGGTCGAGGTTAAGTCTCCCCTAAGGTAAAAACCACCTCCCCAGCACAACGGCTGTCTAAGAATTTTAATCTGATGCACCGTTCAAAAGTTATTAAACTCAACACCCGAGGCCGCCAAATTACGAAAATGCCCCTCGGGCTATTTTCCACAGACGGGCTGCGCCCGCGAAATGTACACCCATCCTAGGGTAAAAGGCATGCTCTAAACTCAACGGTGCCCTCAGTTTCCCAATCTGAGCCATTTATTAATAGATACAAGAGTTAAGCCATTAAACGAATAAATTAATTATTTAATTTATCCATTCCATGCTCCGATAGCGAGCGAGGGGTCCAAATGTTCCGCGACGACATGTTTTATGTCGTTAATAGGGTAGACACCCCATTCCTGACCCATCGGCACACTCAGATCTCTGACCCGAAACACCATTTAGGAGTTATCCCACTTATTTTTCATGTCCAGGGTGAATGAACTGAAAAATTAATCCCGACCACTCCGGGGCTCGGAATTTCATTCCGTTTGAAGGCACTGCTCTATAATAACATTAAGAATTTCCCAAATTCTTTCACAGCAAAAACTGGGTTCGTACAGAGGACGTGTAATTCTTCATGTAGATATCGTCAGAGCTGAGATACATGAAACAAATCGTGTCTCCTCAGTAGTGGCGGTGGTAGCGCTAGCTGATAAGACACTTCACCGACACGTCGCAACACTTCGAAGGGCCAGATGAACCTGGGAGAAAGCTTACTCCCCTCTGCCAAACCACCACTGTCCATGGTGATGGGAGACCTTCAAGATCACATGGTCCATGACCTTGAACTCCAAGGGTCTTCACCTATCATCGGCATATCACCTCTGCTGGTCCTGAGTCACTTTCATCCTTTCTCGTATAAGCTGAACCTTTTCTGTCGTGCTCTACACCACCTCTGGGCCAAGGATACCTGCTTCCTCATCCTCAGTCTAGCACATGAGTGAGCGACACCTATTTCCATATAGGGCTTCAAATGGAGCCATGCCAATGGTAGAGTGATCGCTATTATTTTAGGAAAACTCTACCAGAGGCAAGTGTCGCACCCATGATCCTCCTGAGTCCAGAACACATGCCCACAGAATGTCCTCCAGGGTCTAGATGGTGCGTTCTGTCTGCCCATCCGTCTAGGGGTGGAAAGCAGTGCTAAGACGCAGTTGGGATCCAAAAGAATGCTACAAACCCCTCAAGACTCGTGTGGTAAATCGTGTGTCACTATTCGAGACTATGGATCTCGGAACTCCATGAAACCGTAAAACCTCATCCACATATCTCCGTGCAAGAGAGTC
Organism: Viscum album; assembly: GCA_963277665.1. NCBI lineage: Eukaryota > Viridiplantae > Streptophyta > Magnoliopsida > Santalales > Viscaceae > Viscum > Viscum album. The sequence goes on from OY728161.1 coordinate 398,252,215, forward strand.
CACTGTACTCGAATCCTTGATCACCAAAAAGTGAGCCGACTTCATCAAGCAGTCTACCACTACCCAGATGGAATCACATCCTCCTTGAAATTTGGGAAGTCCTGTGACAAAATCCATCAATATGTCATCCCACATCCACTCAGGGAAATATAAATGTTTCAACATCCCACCTGGAACAAGGTATTCAGCATTTAACTGTTGACACACTAGGAACTTCGCCACAAACTTTGCCACTGCTCGTTTTACTTTGGGCCACCAAAACTGATTCCTCTGACCCTGGTACATCATGGAAGCTCCCGAGTGCACTGCTAGGGGTGAGTTGTGGAAATCACTAAGAACCTTGCCACACATCGCCCCTAGAACAAAGACATTCTCCCGAAATAGAATCTGATTCTGACCATCTTCCTTCCACCCTTCTAGTGCATTTCCCTAGTCAACTCGGTCGCGCATCACTTCACACTCTGGGTCTCCCCACTGAGACTCATCCACCTGGCGTAACAGAGAGGACTGTACTATCATCTGATACATGAAACCCCTTCCACTATCCATCCTCACATCCAGGTGTAGGGCCTCCAACTCCTCCATCGCCCTCCAAGAGTCCACCGACTCTCAGACCGCATCCCTCTGCGACTTCCTTCTCAAGGTATCAGCCACCACATTTCCTTTACCTGAGGTGTATGAAATATTGAATTTGTAATCCTGGAGGAACTCCATCCACCTTCACTTCCTTAAGTTTAGGTCCCACTGGTAGAATATATACCTCAAGATTTTGTGATCCGTGAAGACAACAAAGGGTTATCTGATGAGGTAATGATGCCATAACATCAGTGCGAAAACGACCGCTGCATGTTCCAGATCATGGGGGGAATAATTACGCTCATGAGGGTGTAGCTGCCTAGACCCATAAGAGATCACCCCTTGTCGCTGCATTAACACACATCCGAGGACTTGACCTGAAGCATCGCAGAACACCTCATACGCCGCTCTTTCTTCTGGTAGTCTCAGCACGGGGGCACTAACCAATTTCTCATTTAGATTGCTGATGGCTGCCTCACACTTCTCACTCCACATGATAACCTGGTCCTTCTTGGTCAGGGCTGTCAAAGGGGCTACAACTCGGGAGAAGATGGGTAAGAACCTCCGATAGTAACCTACCAGCCCGAGGAAACTGCGAACCTCTGTCACATTATTGGGTGTTGCCCAATAATAAACCGCCTCAATCATTGATGGGTCCACCGCCACCCCTTGATCGGACACTATGTGCCCAAGGAAGTGCACATCTATCGTCCAGAACATGCATTTTGACAACTTACCATAGAGCTGGTGCTGCCGGAGGACATCTAAAACCGTCCTCAGATGCTCCGCGTGGTCCTCCTCTGATCTTGAATAGATCAGGATGTCGTCGATGAACACAACTACGAATCGATCTAGGTACTACCTGATGACGGAGTTCATAATCCACATGAACATAGTCGGGGCGTTCGTAATACCGAAAGACATGACCACAAACTTGACGTGCCCATATCTGCACCTGAAGGCCGTCTTCGAGATTTTTCCCTCCTTCACCATCAACTGGTAATATCCAGACCATAGGTCGATTTTGATGAACCATCCTACCCCTTTTAGCTGGTCAAAGAGATCGTCTATACTCGGAAGAGGGTAGTGGTTCTTGATCGTTACTTGATTCAGTCTCCTGTAGTCTATGCACAACCTGAGACCACCATCTTCTTTCTTTGAGAACAAGACTGGACCACCCCACAGTGCCACACTCGGTCAAAAAAACCCTTCCTCATCAGATCATTGATCGGAATCCCCAACTCCCGAAGCTCCGAATGTGCCATCCGGTAGGGAGCCATCGAAATCGGATGAGCACCAGGATGCAAGTCTATACCAAACTCAATATCACGTCGAGGGGGTAGAGTCATCACCTCCTCAGGGAAGACGTCCAAAAACTCACTGACGATCCCTTGTAATTCCACCATCTCAGTATCCACTGACTCTACTGACAGCTCGACCAACCAGTAGTGTAGGGGTTCTTCTCACCTGTTGTCCTTCTGGCTACGCTACTCACCGGCGAAAGTGACACATCAGCCACCCAAATATGAGAACACAATTATCCCTCGGATGCATTTGATGAAGGAACCCATAGAGAACATCCAGTCAATACCTAGAATGACATCGTATGGTTGTATCTGCAACAGTAGTAGATCTCTGACCGACTGATGTGGCCCTATTATCAGTCTGCATCCCTCACAAACATATAACAAGTCAGTCTGACCTTTAACTCGTGTTATTAGCACCATGGGAACTGGATGTCTCTCAAAATCTAGACCCAGAGCACGAGCCAGACCGGGTGCAACAAAGGAGTGAAATGCTCGGTATCGAACATGATATATGAAAGGGTACTAAAAAAACAGATCATACCTCGAACGACCTCCAGTCCTACTAGAACTGCTGCCTCCATGGCGTGCAACTACCTACGCCCAAATCCTCTGCCTCCCGGCTGTCGGCCACCTCCCTGACCACGCCCTGGTTGATGTCCCTAAGGAGTGCCCTGAGTTCAGCCTCCCCCTGAAATGTCGGCCCTCGGAGGAGCGGGACCTCGCTACCCCTACTACTACTACTGGAAGGGCCTCGCAGGATGCTGCTGCTGAGGCGGGTGATGGGCCTATCCGCCACTGCTGCACTGAAATCGGTCTAGGAAATGATTCTAGAGATGTCCATGGCTCCCACATATGAAGCACCTTGGTCCTATGTCCGAAGGGAAAGGGAGTGGACTAGGGGACCAGAACTGGAACTGCTGCGCCCTGCTCCCTGTTGGTTGGGACCTAGAGGGTCCCGATGCTAGAGGTTTGGTGCTGACGGCCTTTCCTTTTGACGAGCCTAGCTGGATCCCCTCTCATGACACACCGCCCAACGTGTGCATCCTCTCCACCACCTATGCCTTCTTCTGGACCTCCAAGTATGTCGGTAAGGTGAAGAGGGTAACGACGTACTAGAGGGAGGGTCGGAGCGTCTTCTCTAAACATCTCTCCCAAGACTCCTCTTCTAGAAAGGTATTTAGAGCAAAGAGGAGGTGATCCTAGAACATGATCCCCAGCTCCCTTACTTACATACTCCCCTACTAGAGGGAGAGTATCTCTTGCCTCTTCTCTGCCTTCATCATAGAAGAGAGGAATTTCTCCCAGAACTCCTACTCGAAATCAGCCCATGCCCCCTCAGCCCCTCTCCTCTCACCCAGGTAGAGAGTCCACCACTGACGTGCTGCTCCCCACATCTGGATGATGACCAGAGGAACCCAGTACTCGTTCGGAGCCCGGATCAAGCCGAAGGCTATCACCGACTCCTCTAGACAGCCCTTCGTCTTTATGTCAGAGGTGCTGCGCTCGTACTTCTCGATGGTTTGTCGCTGGAAGGCTCGAAGCGTCTTCTTCCACTGGTCTTCCTCCTCTTCTCGATCAGCCCTATGTTGATCGTCCAAGTCAACCTCCTAAGCCTCGATCGCCCGTACAACTCGTGGTCATCTCCCTGGTGCCATAGCTGCAAGGTAAATAAGGAATGCCTAAGCCTAAGTAGTGCAGAATATTGTTCTTACATTTTATTTGACTTATTTATTTATTTATTTTGAATTCCCAAAACACCCAGAAACATGAGAACACAGGTCATAATGGTGCATGTACCTTTCCTAGGCTCTCTACCCTACAATAATTGTATCCTCACTTGGTCGTTTGGTAGGTCCAGATTCTTTGCATCAGATCACGAGGGGCCCTAAAATCTCGTGTCCTAGCCGGTCTTCACTGGCCTAATTCATGCACCAAGGTCACCCAACACTGTTTCCCTATAACCCCATGAAAACCTCACTATAACTAACATCAGACTCCATCCTGTCTCTCAACGATCACCTATGATACCATTCTATCACGACCCACATTCACCAAAATATGGTAAGGGTCAACAGATTTCCAGGACCTACTTCTTTAAGTTGAAGGAGATATAATGACCCCCGAAACCTGCCTTCAATACATCCCAAACTGGAAACCAGCACCAAGGGTATAAAGTCACAAATTAAATGGAAGGACTTACCCTTTTTATTTTAAGAGGATCAAGAGATAATATATTGAAGCCCACAATACCAAACTGAGAGTAAAAGTAAAGCCCAGAGCCATTCCAAATGCATGATACAAAAGTAAAATCCACAATGTGTAAGGAGACTACAAAGCAAAATATCAAAAGAAAGAACAACAGAAACTGCGATGATCTATCACAAGGTGTGAGCTAGTACGGTCCAACATGATCCCTGACATCCTCCTAGAAACATGAAATCAGTTTTACATACATAGGGTGAGCATACAAGTATACTCAGAAGAGAAAAACCAAAGACTCTCCTGCACAAGTTGGGAGGAATACTAATTCCCTGTGAGAAAAGACATAACCAAGAACCTAACAAGGAAACTAACAACCCAAGACTCACCAAGGCACAACCCCCAAATAATTCAAGTCAGGTAATATATAGTAATAACACATCGATGATTGGGTACCCCGTGCCACTTTCCCACTGGTTATTGAAGACATCCTATACATCGGACCAATCTTTCCATTCTCACCATAGTCCCACTTCCATACCTCGCCCACACACACCTGGACGATATCCTCACCGCAGTCCCACTACCAAACCCTGCCCGCACACACCTAGGCAACAACCACACATCCCGCCTGCAGACACCTGGCCACAACTGCACATCCCGCCCGCACACAACTGGGCCACAACTATCACACATAACCATACCCGCAAACACATAGGTCAGAACAACCAATGCCACTCCCGAAGACACCTGGGGCTCATCCTGAATTCACATGGGAAACAACCTGCCTACACACACCTTGGCTAACCACCACACTACCCGGCCCGAAGATTCTTCGGCTAATAATGGACTTCAGGCCATCACTACCTTCTCGAAGGTACTTGGGATATCTAGGAAAGGGAGCAGAAATGAGCTAATAACCAGCCACTAATAGAAGTATTGGGAAAAATACCCTCCCCCATGAAATGGGGGTATCCGACACTATATTCTCAACTTGGGTGGGGCACGAATAAGGAACACAAAACTAAAATTATATGTATAGGTAACAAACACTCACCCAATCTAGGTTTTTCTTCAGACAGCCTAAAGAACAATAACCTCACTATTCATTCTTAAGAGATGAGAACAACACCCATGCCCAAGTCAAAACTCACACCAACCAAATCCCCACATCCCATCCTTGCTTTCATGTTCAGTATTAATGTTTAAATAAGATTGTGCACTATTGGGAAACTAAGAGAATAAGTACAAACCAAGGTAAAAGTTACATCCAACATCAATTCAAGCATTCACACTCGTTTCTCTTGTAAAGTCACAACAACAAAGGGATAAGTGAGATCCCTCGAAGTACTAGAACCAAAGAAAACCCCAAGATACAGATCCATGTTCTCAAACACCGGGAGCCAATAGTTTCACAATAACAGAGGGTCCCAACTAAATTTGTGATATAATAAATGTAACTACCCGACCTTAAATTCACAACTGAAAGCATAACCATAGGGGATCCCATCCCCACCCACATCACCTAGCAATCGGCCCGTGAAAGGAAAAAACCAAACCACTACCACCAACACAATGTTGGCCCATGTCAGTATTTTCAGATTTAAAGATTTAACACACTCCATGATTTCAATTTCGGTGTTCTTTTTCTAGGGTTATCATAGAAAATGAGTTTATCCTGGTGCTTCTAGTTCATTTAACCATATATAAGTAATTAACCAATTTCCTTTACACATAAGGTTTCAAAACCAAAATACAAGACATTTAAACATCACAAGGGGTAAGGGTTTGTTAGTGCATAGAGAAAGACCACCAAAGGAAATGATTTTTGGTAGGCGTAACCCCACACAATTAAGAAATCATTAATCATGAAATGAACTTCATTTGACATCTTAAGTACAATTCATGTTTAAAATGAAAATTGGGTCACAATAAATCATCTATATGTGGATAACATTCTATTAATTTTATAAACTTGATATTTTGGGATATGATTGATCACGTTGTGTGGAATCTTTTATCTTTTCGAATTTATGAATGAATCAACATAGAATATGGATATTTTTCAGCATGAATGAAAAAGGATTCTACACAAATCATAACGGGCCTAAGGCATATCAAAAAAATGTGAGGCCCAAAACTAATGGAAAATGACACTCAAATATTAAATGTATAATGAGGGAAATATAGGGATAATTTCATTCAACTGTAACTACTGATAATTATGATGATTTCATGATGATAATGGGAACCTAGGTTGAAATTTAAATGATGGGCTAAATCCAAACGACCATTATGTATTTCCACTAGGTCAGCCATAAAATCCAAAAGGACTGAACTATGTAGCTGAAATGTTTATATCTATTGAAGAACAGATGGATGATGATATTTTCCTTCTACAAGCACTATAAATTCCAAAATCATCAGTTAAAAAGTAAAACATTAAAAAGCATGATAAATCAGGACGATTCTCCTAGTCAACTTTAAATGTCAAATTTACCTTGATTTTATAACCAAAATTTTCATTCTCCTAGTCGATTAGGATGGAATTGATTTATGGGGGTAATCCTATGGATACTAATGTACCTATATATGGAGTTGGAGGTGAAGGGAATTATGATTCTTATTTTTCCATTTAATTGATGTCTTTCTTTCAATTGTAATTTACTTCCTTCATTTAGTAATCACATCATCGTTTTTCCATGTATGTTTTTCAATAATATTATACACATAAAAAATATTTTTTAATTATTATCTAATTCATAACTTTTTCATCACCCTTTAATACTGTAGAATCAAGGTGTGAATTTATTCACACCCGCGCTTAAGAATTCCACGCACAACGGCAGAGTGTTTATTTTTCATAATGATTTTCTTCTTAAATTCTACTTTCCTCATACATTCATAGAATATCATCAATTGAGGGATAGATTTTTATGGATTGGTCATAGGTAGTATCAAGGGGACGATTAAATATTTTTTATGATCTTAAATTCTTTAATTAGTTCCTTATTTTAAGAGTTCTTTCCATTAAATTATCTTCTTCTTTTCTCCAACGAAATTAATTAAAAAACATTATGAGTGCTATTATGATCTAATTATGTGGAGTGATCATGAAATTAAACCAATATATTAATTGGTGATTAGAGTTAGTTTTTTGTATGTATTAAATAGAATAATAATTTTGGGATTTATCTCATTGATTTGATACCTCTATAACAATTGAATAGAAATTTAATAAGAAATGAAATTCATCCAATTCACCTTCAGAAAAAATCTATGATCAGCCCAGCATCATAAATTGTTTACATCACATAATAGTTTTTTTGTTATTTAAATAATATCACTAGTATTTTAATTAAAATCAATACAAATATTTGGCCACTCTATAGCCAATCGGTCCATCAGATCATAGTGTCAATAGGTTTCTTCTTTGGTCTCTATGGATTCGATAACCCAATTCGTACTACAAAAGAACACATAATAAATATGACATGGGTAAATTTGGGTGAAATAAAATTTGGGCACTATTTCTAGGCTAAAAGTAAGTCACCATAGAACCTCTTTCGATTCTACCCTATTTCACTATTTTCATCCCTTTTCTACTATTGATTACCTTTTCTATTTTTCTTGATCTTAAAAATCTCAAATCCAAATTTAGAAATACATATAATGGATTATAATCAACATAACCCTTCATAGAATTAGGAACGAATAATATTGTAAACCCACATTGGGATTCACCAATATTTTTGAATAACATTGATTATACATTGAATGAATACACCACACTCGATGACATGAAAAATATTTTTGATGATGGCTGTTTAAAAGATCATCATTCCATCCCTATCAAGAATGATTAAAAAGATTAATGTTGTAAAATTCCATTATTTAATAACATATATCAATCCTAATCCCAATTTTTTTTAAACATTGTGTGAAAAAATTGAACGATTTAATTCTGAGGATTCAAATTTATGATTAGAAGAAAAAGAACATTAAGACAACATATAATCTCATTCCTACATTGGATATACATTCCTTATCAATGATTAAAGAGAATTTTATCCCAAAAACCACACATGAATTTAAAAAAGGACTATCTTCTAGATATGGGATATCTATATAATATCAAGGAAATGTTGAAGGGTATTTAAATAAAGGGAAATTATTATTTTGGATTAACATGAGGATAAATGTTTCTTCAGTGATTAAATGTCCTGAATATTTCTCCAATGATTTTTTTTAGAAACTCCAATCATTAGTCCATTAGAATAAATCTCAATATTTAATTTCATACCCATTCTTGAAACTCGTATAGAGAAATGGGGGGGTTGAAAATTCTATTTAATGGGAACCATTTCTGTTTAGAAATTTTGAAAATAAAACTAGGATTCATTCAAATTCCTCACCTGTTTCTAAATGTGTTAGCCAACCCGAGCTTGAATTCAAGGTCCATACATCATCTATCAATGCTTAAATTATAGGGTATAATCAAACACATTTATTCAACATTTTATAATCACTTGAAGCTAATAAAGAGTTTTTTTTCTTGATATCCATGGAAATATAATTGATGTTACCGGGAAAAGCATTTAAAAAATTACATAGACATTCACCCTAATTTTTGATCATGGTATTACCCATGAAAAAACATTTATAAAAAAATCAATATTAATCATGTATAAGTTGAGATGAATGGATTCCAGAAAATTATGAATGTTCGTATTGGATAATTTTTTGGTCCATGGCGAGCTGTAGACTTTAAATTAGGTGATTTCTAGGAGGCAACCCGTCTTCGGCATTTTTTTCTGGTTTTTGTAATTTTTCGTTAAGGGAACCCATTGGGGTTCCCAATGTGATCTAATGTTTCTTTCATTTGAGATTTTATAGATGAATCATTTTTAGTATTTCCCAATTAATCCCATGAGTTATAAAGTTCAAACCCAACCACCATTATTCCATGAGAAGTGTATATGTAACATGAAGACAAAGTATTCAATTTATTATTGATGGGTTTTCATCTACGAATCTATGGTTCTATTCAATGATTAATTATTAAATCACATTTATCCTCTTTATTTCCAATTATTTTCTATATATTTTCTTTTATTTCAAATCTTATAGAAGTTTTATTCTATGTTGGGGAGTTAAAATATGGGTTTTCGTAAAAAAATATGGATTTTAGGATAAGTATTTGAATTAAAAAATCAATTCATTATTCTTGAATGCGTTATTGTACGTTGTGAATCATAAAAACTGAATTTGAAATTATTTTCAATGCCTCGATTTTGATTTCAATGAATGTATAAGTTCATGAGCATAGATTTTGGGGAGTATGGTTTTTATATGTGACTTTTCTATATTATCATTTTCAACATTTTACTCAAAATTCCACAATGCACATTCATTAGATTTTGGGTGTATGTTTGGGTTCTTGGGACCCTTTATTAATATAATAGGGTCTGGGGACACTTTTAATTTAACATTAGTATCTAAAAATATAATTAGATTACCAAATAGAGTAATTTTATTTCTACATTTTTTGCATCTAAAACTTTTGGATCATGAACCCATAGTTGTATTGCCCAAATTTAGGGTTTATATCTTTATTTTATATATTGGAATTGAAGAAAAGTGTGGCGTCTAAAATTGGGGATCATGACTCCATAGATTTTATGCCCAGAGATTGTCATTATCATATCATTTTTGGTTTAAATAATTTTAGAAAAAGTACACTCTTCTTAAGGATTAATGTGATTCCAATCTAAAATATCCATTTGTTTCCCCTTGAACAAGAAAATTGGACCCATGCCTTTTGAGATACGCAAAAAATCTTCATGATTAATTGAAATAAGATGAAATATGGAAATGAATTTCAATAACAGAATTGGCTAGAGCATGGGATATTATTTTGAATAGAGATTGTGTGAAATGATTTTGATATGTATCTTCATTGTTAGGCATGATGTTTCCTGGTGGGAAATGTATGTTAAATTGTTTTTGAAAAATGAAATTGAATTTCATATTTTTGAGAACAATTAAGCTCAGGACTAGAAAAATATATGTTGGGGGTGTGATTATACACTTAAATGGGATAATATTAATCGATTATATCATTATATTAATGTGTTGAAAATTCCATAAAAATTATTTTTAATGCATTATATAATATATACATCATTTCTCATCTGGAGTACAATTCATGTTTTAAATTAAAATCTGGGCCCAACCAATTAACTATTTTTGAAGAACATTAAATAAATTTTTTTAACATGATATTTCAGGATATTATTGATCAATTTATTTTTAATATTTTAACTTGTTAGATATAAGAATGAATATTATGGTAAGATTGAACTTTTTCAGCATGAATGAATAAATTTTCTAAACAAAGCATAATTGGCCTAAGGCCTTTCCAACAATAGGGGGACAACAATCCAAGCACAATGACTCTAAAATATTAACTGTAGAAAATTAAAATACTGGGGATGATTTAATTAAAATATGATCAGTACTCATTTTGATGTTTTGATGATGATCATGTGAACCAATGTTGACATTTAAATGGTGGAAAAGATTTGAATTCCCATAAATTCCTTCAACTAGTTTGACCATAACATGCAGATGGATCATCCAATTTTCCTTAACATTTTATTGATGTTATAAGACACAATGAAGATGATATTATTCTTCTATGACCCCCATATATTCATCCATCATCAGTTACAAATTCACACGTCAACAATGGGGATGAATATGGATGATTTTCATGGTCATCATTGAAATCACAAAATACCCTTCATTCTCTCACCCACAAATTGAATCTCATAATTAATGAGGATAGAATTTATTGTTGGGGGGTGAACCTAAGGCTCTTAATATTCTTATATAAGGATTTCTTTGTGAAGGGAATTTTGATCCATTTTTTTCCATTCAACCAAATTCATTATTTCAACTACAATTTCATGATTTAATTTTGTAATCACAATGTAATTTTTTCCTAGTATTTTTGTAAATAATTTTAGTTTAATACTATTTATTTTCTTCTTATTCACTTATTATTTCATTTTATTCACATGTTGGTACTGTTTAATAATTGGGTAAATTTACTCACACCAGCAATTGTTAATTCCTCACACAATGATAGTGTGTTCATTTTTCATAGTGGTTTGCTCCTATAATCCTTATTCATTAGGTATAAATTCCTCTTTTATTGATATAATAGAATTAATGGAGGGATATCATTTTATGTTTTGGTCATAGGGAGTTGCATGCAGTAGATTTAACGATATTTTATAATCTTAAATTCTTTGATTAGTTCTTTATTTAATGAGTTCCTTCCATTTACCAATCTTCTAATTTTTCTTCGCCGACTATAATGAATACAAATTCTTAGTGCGAGTACACTCCACTTCCTTGGAGTGTTCATGATAGTGATCCTCTATGTGCATTTTTGATTAACCTTAGTATTTTTAATTGATTAAATCATATAATGATTTCATTTAGTTATCTCATTGTTTAGATACCTCTTGCACTATTGAATAAAAAATTCATAAGAATTCAAATTAATACAAATCACCAAAATAAATAACCTATGATCTACTCACCATCATAAATTGTTTAGTTCAAATAATAGTTTTTTTGTTCTTTAAATTAAATAACATACTTTTGATTTTAAAACAGTACAAATAGATGGCCACTCTATTGCCAATACAACCATCAAATAATAGTGTCTATATGTTTTTTCATTGGTCCTTATGGATTTGATAACACAAGCCGTGCAACAGGAGACCACATACAACATATAACTTAGTAAAATCTGGGTGCAACCAAGTATGTAAGGTATACTGTCTCCATGACATGGTGAGATTCATTCTCCATACTAAAAATTTGATAATTATTAAAAAATTTATATGACGAGTAAACATAACAATTATGAACATGGTATTATTCTGGATATGAATTAAACACATTCTATGCATAACAAACATGTCTTACATGGAAAAACAGTAATGAGAAAATGTAGCGGTTAACACCGAAAATATTTGTAATATAGAAATATTATTAACAAAATGATATAAAGGGATTATACATTATATAATAAATATGAATATTGTTCTTTTATAATTTAATAACAAACATTAATGTTAGTAAATGCGGTTAACACACACTATACTATAAGAAACTACATGGTAACTGTAACTACCTAGGTAAATAAAGAATATGACATTTTCATATTTGTTAATATTTGTGAATAAAATATTAATATTACTTTAAAGATAATTCTATGTTCGATGGCGTACCCAATACGCAACAACAAGTTTCTTTGAAATCTTAAGTTTCACACTAATAATATAATAATATTATTTTAAATGGTAGTTAACGCCTAGCCGTTGTAATGGCAGTAATGAACAGAACTAACTACAAAATAATTATATATGTTTGTTAAATATTTTAACAATTACCCAATAAATTATAGAGGCTTAAAATGTGAATGAATCCAATTGTAAGCATAAATATTCCAATATTCTTTAAAAGGGAGATTAACCACATTTGGATGTCGAACCCTCTTTTTTAAAACTACTTTTTGACAATTTTAAATGTTATATTTGAAAAAATAAAATCCTTCTTTAGAAATGGTGACATCAGAATTTGATTTGTGTAATTTTTTTTTATTTTTCCGATAAAGTTCATTTTATATTTAATAATGAAATGATGTATTTTAATTTGAAACCTCCTAATAATATAATTTTTTTATATGGTTATATTATATTTTTAATTGGTTTTAATGTTTAGTTAAAATATATTTTTACAATTTAATAAAATGGCGGTCATTGAATTAATTTCACTTTGAAATTGGACATAAACACGTGTCAATCTTTTGATAGATATTGTTTTTTAAAAACACTGTATTTATTTTCACAGTAGAAATTAATTAAAAAATTAATTAATTCATCTTCTATGTTTTTAATTTAGTAAAATGAACATAATTATTGAATTTGTAATATAAAAAATACTTTGGATAAATTTTTTGTACTTTTCTGACAAATGTTCATTTTTAATGAAAAGTTAAAAATACTGTATTTTACTTCAAAACTGCTTTTTCATCTAATTTAATTATATAGTTAGATTTTACATTTAATTGGTTTTTTATTGTAATTGAATTATGTTTCTATCACTTAATACAACATTGTTCATGGGAGGCAATTTCACTTTTCAATTGGTTGTAAAAACAAGTCAATCTTTTGATAAATTTTACTTCTTAAAAACCCGTCTTTGGTTGTGACAATGTGAATTATTTTTAAAACAATTCCTTCAATTTATGTGTTTGGAATTTGATAAAATAGATTCAATATTTTAAATCATAAGGACTAAATTATGTATTCGTACTCTTTTGTTTTTGTACATTATGAATAGTAAGGATGGTATTTATCTTTAATCATCAAGATTAATTAGTAATTGGGTAGATAAGGGTAAAAAAATAATTTCATAACAATATAAAATGACCTAAAAATGTCTCCAAATACTATTTTTTGTGTCATTTCCGACCATGGGATGCTTTTCACCAAACTTGAGGGCCCATCAAGTCACATGGGTGTGATAGTGACATTTATGACATTATTTTTAAAAAAAGTAGAGAAATATAACAATGGTTTGTATATCCGAAGTAAAACAATTTTAATGATGTTTACATAAATTATCTCTTAGAATATAAATATTAATTTGAAAGATAATGTGATATTATATATCATGATATTTTTTTTCAATTTTTATGCATTAAATAAATAAATCTATTTATGACACCATTATGATGCATTAATTACCTTATTAATGAGCGATTCAAATAAAATGAAATGATAAGGTAAAATCTAAGACTTACACTTGTAAAAAACCTATTGGATGGGTGGATTTAGAACCCTTATAACCTTATACTAAAAATATATCATTGTGGGTCCTTTAAAATCCTAAAATCATTTTATAATAAAGTCACATTTCAAGACATTCCAAAAGTGACCCTCCTCCCTCTTAAAAAGGCCCCCACCTCTACCCCTTACCCACACCTCTCAAGCCCTTGTCTCATCCATTATATGATAATATTATCTCGCCACATCCCTCTATTACTTTTAGAAGCCTCACTTTGTGCAGAAGTCTTTCCAAAGAATTTTTTGGCTCAAATAAAAAAGAGTCACCCGATTAAAAGGTAATGTGTTCTCTCGAGTTTCATTCTTTTATATTCCTTCTTCACTCACCACTATCTTCTTATTATTTGATCCCACAATAACACAAGTATCCTAAATATACTATTATGTTGTTATGATTTGTATTCTACATACACTTATACACACCTCCATCTAATGGTTAAAGAACATACTGTTTCTATGGGTGGCGAATTACTATCTCATGAAATGATGATTGTTCAATAATATTTTAACACCTTTCATGGTGGCAATTATGATGGAATTACATTTATATATGATATATATTATATTTATTTACTCTCATTTATTATTTATTTTATATTTAAAACATACCATTATGCATTTCATGTTGTTCAAATGCGATAATTTCATATGTGGAATTTTAGACAACCGCCCCCTCATGTGATGTGACTCGCTAATGCCAAACATGGAATTTATAATGAATTTAATTAATGAAATTATGTTACCTATAAAACATAAATATTATACTGTAATTATAATATATCTATGTCTAATTTAGTTTTAATTTCCACTAATATGACAAAAAAATGAAAGTAGCGTTCATGCATACGTACAGCTTACCGTCTCCATGAACGGTACATTTCATTTATTATCTCCAAAAATTATGGAATATTATTAAATAAATATATACTGGATATATATGATATTTAAATCATGAAAATCATTCCAGAGATTATGTACTTATAATTACATGGACAATTCTCTTTAAACAAGTTCATTGTTGACTCATGTACCGAACATCGACAAAACGCATAATATGAAGTCACATAATTAACTAATTATTATAACTTGATAATATGTGATATGAATTGTATAATAATCATTATAGGAATTCCTTAAAAAATTATAAAATGGCCAAAGTTTATTATTTATTAATATAAAGAAACGAACAAGACAAGTCGAACTTTAGGTAAGGGGATTTTTTATCTCACTTTTAATTCTGTGAGATTTCCATTGTTTACCAATTAATTATATCATGTGGTGTATTGTGTACATCTATTTGATATATATTATCACGATTATATTTATATTCATGGAATTATGTGATTCATTTGGTTCTTATTAACTTTTGGTCATATGACTCGATTTATTACAATGAGGTAAGGGGTTTCTAACTCACTATTTATTCCCTTGAGATTCATGCTATATTTGTCAAAATCTCCTTTAATTGGTGTATGTACAGACCATTATTCTACTCTTTGTGAAATATAATTTTGGTTATGGCTATTTACATCATCATTGTATAGTCCTTCTTTCATGGGGTGTACGTTTCGAAAGTTACCCAAATCGGTAAGGGAACCTTTCACCATCCTCTTTTTAAAATAATTCATTTTGTTTGGTCTTTTAATTTAAATTTTATAATGTTAGTATATGTTATTATATATCATTATTGCTATAAAGTATATGTCAAATTGATGATATACCATTTTTTTCTCTCATCAAATAATTTTCTAAATTTTAATGTGACGTCATTAGGCTGTCGAATTTTTGTAAGGGAACTTCTTAATCCAATTTCAATTCTTTGAGTTAAACCTCTACTTCTTGATCATGTCGTACTATGAATCTGTGTGGATGACCTCTGATTGTTTTACACTTAATATCCACTTATATTTGTTGTATTTATTTTTTTCACACATAATTATATAATTTATTTATCCTTAATCAAACGATACTGTCTTTGTATGGGACTTCATCTCAATCTCTTTTCGTTGGGGCATACTTCGATTTATATATGTCCTTATTTTATTAGTGGTATAATAAACCCTTTTGACATTTAATTTCATTAAAAAGGAATCTTTTTTACATGAATCGTTTCACTAAAAAACAAAAGGAATGTTTTTGGTCTTACGTATGTGGCGACAATGACTTCTCTGCCACCGTGACCATTATTTGAGTTCTGAAATCCTCTACAAGCCGTAATTTTTTTAATGAAAAATGAATAGAATGTTTTAATTTTCTTTTATTTTGGTATTGAAAAAGGCTTTGATAATTTTTTTATTATATAAATGTGTTGTATTGATATCTTATGATTGAAATGTGGAAATGTTATGTTTTCTTTATTCATGTTTTATGTTATACGATTATGTTATGGTTCTTGGGAATTGTTTATGATGTTGGGTGATTCCATGATAAACTAATGGCAGGTGATCTTGAGATAGCTCTCCAATTCATTGGGCCACACGAAGGAGTTAAATACTATGGTTTATCCAATGATATTTAGGGAATATACTATGATTGGTATTCCAAACGTAACCATGGGGGGTACTTCCTACGTGAGAATGTTATGAATTCCTAATGTTACCTTCATGTCTTATGATTTCTATGAGTTATTCATAAATCTTTTGATATCATTAGGTATGTTAAAGTTATTATGTTTTATGAGTAAAGTATGATTTCATTGATTCTTACGTATACATGGACTAATGTTTTCTTTCCGTATTTTTATATCCCTTACTGAGCTTTTTATGCTCATCCCATGTTTTTGAAATGTTTTCCACATGACATAAACTGGAATAGGGTCAAGGATGGGATCAAGGAAATGTCATGCTATCGAAAACATTGAACTAGACATGACTTTTTTGTTCAATATTTTTTATGGAATATACTATGATGGGTATTACAAAAGTAATCGTGAGGGTTACTCCCTACGTGAGAATGTTATGAATGCCTAAAGTTACATTTATGTATTAGGATTTCTATGATTTATTCTAAAATATTATGATTTTATGAGGTCTGTTAATGTGATTAGGTTTATTAGTAATGTACTATTTCTTTGATTCTTATGTATTCATGGACTAATGTTTTATTTCTGTATTTTTATACCAATTACTGTTATTTTTTTCTCATAAAAAGTTTTTGAAATGTTTTCCATAGGACTTAAAGTGGATTAAGGTCATGGATGGGATCCAGGAAATGTCATGCTATATAAAACATGGAACTATACATGACTGTTTTGTATAAGAGTTTATATTTTTTGAAAAAAATGGAAACTGAGTAGATGTGTCTACTTTGTAATCATTGAGATGTTATAGTTATGTCCTAATTATCTAAAACTATAAACCTGAAATGATCCTTAATGTGAATTATTCATTTTAATTCATGATTTTGTAATGTTTTAAGGCCGGTTCCATATAGTACTAGTTAATCTCACAACATCTTTCTTATCTGAGACTGTTTATATATGAGTATCTATTGGAACATCATTATCATTCATGTCCTTGTTTCATAAAAACATAATTCAAAATAATGTTACTATTTATAGGAAATTTTTTGAAGTCATTTTTATGCATGTTTGACTTTTTTTAAAACATTTGAATGGATTATTTTTTTCATTTTGAATATAAGGTACTTTATGACACTTTTGACAATAGTAATGAATGAATGTTTTATTAACATATATGGTGAGAGCGGATATCTACATTTTCATGATGCCTTAAAAATTTTAAAGTTCCCTTAAAATCATATGTTGTTATTTTTTAAAATTAATATTTTATTTTATAATTGTAAAACTCTGAGTTATTTCAAATTAAAAAATTGATATTTTTATCATATTATTTTAATAATTTTATAATATTATTTTCATCTAAGTTAACATCCTATTTTTGATATTATGCTTAATTGAGGATGATTTTTTATGATACATTATTCAATATTGAATTTATGGCTTGTGATATATTTTACTTTGGATGTGCAATTTTGATACCATTCATGGTTTATAGTCAAAATATTTCCATTTCATTTTCTTGTTTTAATAAAAACAATTATCTTATGTTATACCACTTTCATAAGAGGAATTCAATATACTTAGTAAGTGACAGGTGGGGCCTCCTATAACCCCGTGATGCATCATTAGGTCTTATTAGATAAACTAGTGTCTTGGAAAAAGTCCTTAATGGTATTTTTTTTATGGTCTTCGTGCGAGGCCTTGACAGTATGGTTATGATGTTCAACAATATTCATTCTCTCATTATGGGATTAGTTATTGATATTTCCTATGATTATTTGACTAGTAGAATATCCATGGGAATGTGTAAATGGAATTATTTGACTTATTCTTTCTATATCTTGTTCAATAATATGCTTAAAAGGATTTTTCAATAGTTTTATACCTTTCATTATAATGTTTATGCTTATTTATGATCTCTTCTGGTAAACTTATTATTCTTACCGAGCATCTGAGCTCATCCATTTATTATGTCTCATTTTCCCCAGGATGTGATGAAAAGTATTATAAATAACATGTAGGGATTAATCTAACGGATATGATTGTTTTCCAAGGAGACACTATGTTGTCTTCATTTAAAGATGTAATGTAAAAATAATGCTTGTATCAAGTATTTCCAAGGATACTAAACTGATCTTTCATTCAGAATTTGATTTTCATATTATCATGAAAATTTAATAAAATAATGCATTTACTATAAAAAACTAGTATTGGAATTACAGTAGGTATAATAGAATTTTTAGTACAAACCATGGAAACTAGATTTATAAAAACATTGATTAGGGAACATTAACCTAAGATATATTTTGAGGATAACTATAGAAGAACATCCTAGATTTTTCTTAAAATATTGATTTTGTGGGTATTCCATGAAATAAATACCTATCTGGATACATATGGTGGTTGTGGTTTTGTCATAGATGTACCTACGAGTATCAACTCTGACAAGGTGTTCTGAGCTTGACTTGGGGTAACCTATTACGTGAAAACAATACTTAATGCACATCTGGTATGAAACTCTTGATAGATATTAGTAGGATAATTGAAATTGTATTTAAAATCCATTAAGAATGATTTATGAGTAAATATATCCCGAAGAAACCATTTTTAAGATTATGCATTTGATATGCATATATATTTCTATTTATGTTATGTATTTTACTAGTTTGGAATTATCAATTATGATTCATAACATATTATAGTCTATGACAATGTTTAGAAATGGCACATAGTGGAAGGAAAACCCCCTTTAGATGAACATAATCCATGTAAGGATTTCCATCATATGGAAGATAAATATAGTGGTTTTGGTAATGCAACTGGTGCAAAATAACATATAACTATACATGGACAACGGACCCAGGTTATGAATAATAACCTTACCTGTAGAGAGATCCATGATCCACAACGTGGAGGATCAATGTTATATTACAACATGAGAGAAAAACCTATAAAATTCAATGGGAATACATATCCATTTGTAGTAGGGAAATTTATATTATCTTTAGAATAAATATATCATTCATTGGGGAGTAAAAAATGGGAAAAAGTTGTTGTGGAAGCCTATTGTATATCAGTAGATAAAGACCAGTGGTAGTAATTATTTAAAAACATGCTGAAGGATGAAGATATATAAAAATTGAACATATGGAATTTGAATAACTCTCCCTAGAAAAAAAACATTCTTCATGCTCTATGAGAGGATATGGAGAGTAATTTTCTGAGTCTGAGGAAGAAGGTGATGGAGAAATTTACAATTTCTGAATCTTACATTACATGGTTAACATGGTATGTTATAGAAAAAATATGTAACAAAAGAATTAATATTGATCAATTCATTTATGGGTGAAAACAATTCATTCAACATGAATTTTCCCACAATCTTTTTAATTTCATGAATATATAGTATCATGTGCTCTCAAGAGAGAAAATGAATTCTATATGAATTTTGATAGTAAAGGAAAGAATGAGAAGAAGAGAGAGGATGTATTATCTGGAAAAGGTAATTTGGGGAATAAGGGAAATGCTGACATTCCACCCTGCAATAATTGTGGGATAAAATACCACGGTACTTGATTACAGGGAGTGGATGTTTGTTACATGTGTGGGGAAAGAGGCCACCATGTTCATGATTTCAAGGATATGAAAGAATCTATTAATGTTCAGTGCTAAAATTTTTATTTGATGAGACATTATAAAAATGATTTTCCTATGCGTTAAGGAATCATTCCATAGAAAATGAAAAGGGAGAAAGGCCAATCATTTGTAATCACAACTATTTATGTTGAAGTTTAAAATAATGTGGTGGCATGTATTTTAATTATTTCTTAAAATTTATCAAAATTGTTATATCAATACATATCATCTCATTCCTTTATATCTTCATAGTTTTCATTTAAAATTTGATATCTCCATTTCATATTAACAAGGGAGTTTTTATAGAAAATCTCTTAAGGGAATCCACATTGCAATAAAGATGTGGTAGGTTGCTCCCATTATTTAATATAAAATATATTTATTTATTGAATTTATCATCATACCTATGGTCTAATGTGATATAATCTTCAGTATGGACTAACTATCAAAATATTGTGTGAAACTTTATTTCTAGAGGAAAGAATTTTTGGTTTGTGAGGAAGATGTAGAATACATCATCTTTAGAGCTGAAACTTCATCACCTGATTCCTATCAAAATCCTCCCTAATTGCTTTATTGAAAGATATTATTGGGGAGGAAGAGGAATTACCATACAGGGATAAAGAATGAAATATTCCAATTGATGTTGGCCCTATCGTATGAGAATAAAATGATGAATATTTCTAGGATTAATTAGAAATCCTTGAGATTGGGAATTTGAGATTACTGTTGATTTAATCTTTGATGCAACTATAATATCAAAAACTCTATATTTAATGGAAACTATGGAATTGGTAGAGATATACAAAAACTTGAGAAGCTAGTTAATAAGGTTATTTTCACCCATGTTTTTCTCTATGGGGAGCCTCAGATATTTTTGATAGGATGAATTCAGGATCATTGAGGCTGTTGAGTGACTATAGAAAAATCAATTATCTTAAAATAAATAAAATGTATCCTCTGCCTCTCATTGATGATTTTTTTGATCAAATTCATAGAGATCAAAAAAATGAGAGAATTAAAAATGTTATGGATATCATCAGTTGTGAGAAAAAAGATACATTTTTAAAGAGATCATTCCAAACAAGGTATGGTCATTATGAATTTATGGTAATGACATTTGGATTATCTATTTCACCCTCTATTTTCATCAGTGTAATGCCACGACCCCAGAGTCCTAGAGTCAGTGCATTATTATGTATCATTGGCATGATAAAAAAGATCAAATCTTGAAAGACTGATTATTTTAGTAGCCTTTAATGTACTAGATACATTCATAAGGTTTACATTACATAATAAAATGGAAAACTAAAAAAATAGTTTCCATAGACAACACTGATATCCCATAGAATATCCCTATAGGTCAGTCTTAATATACTTCATCGCATCTTGGGAAAAATAAAACATAGAAAGGGGTGAGCTTAGATGCTCAGAAATGATAACAATATAGTGGAAAATTTAATAAATAAGCATAATATATTTAAGGAAATGTATAAGAATAAAACAAAATACTTTTAAACTCGAACTTCAGAAAAATATGGAAAAGATAAAAATGAAATAATTCCATTTACTTATTCAAATGAAAATTCTACTAGTCGAATAATCACATGAAGTATCAATAGCCACTTTCATAATGATGGAATTCATAATGCTAGACTTTCATAACCACATAGTCAATGCTTTGTGCCAATAATACATATACTAATTTTTCAAGGCCTTGTCCCAAGACACTATTTTTCATATGAGACCTACCGATGCATCGAGGAGCTATAGCGGGCTCCACCCGTCACATACTATGTCTAATGAATTCCTCATATGAAAATGTTTAAGCATAACATAAACATTTGTACTAATCTCAAAAATGAAATGTCAATAAATTATCTGTAAACCATGAATGGTATAATTATAACACATCCAAAGTCAAACATATCACAAAACCTTCAATACAAAATGGAAGTATTTTATCATAATATATCAACTTCAATTAAATTTAAAATCCATCAAAGGATGTTGACATAGATGAAATCAAAACTTTTTTTAGAGAAATATCTATTTCTATTTTGAAATCATTTAAAAATCTTATAATTATAAAAGAAAACATTTATTTTTGAAATATTCTTATAATATTGTAAGGGATAGTTTGATTATGTTATTACAGAGGAAAATAGTTGCACCCGCCATATAAGTTAAAAAAATACACTCTTCCTTTAATTTTGACGAAATAGTTAAATAGTACCTTGTTTGGAATACGATGGAACGATTCCATTACTTTTTTTTATAAAAAGTTAAACAAGGGTATAAATGAATTTAACCCATATTCTATTATATAGTAAAAATGTTTTGCATAATATTTTTAAGAGACATGGATGTGGACGATAAATAGGTCCAAGTAGATACTTTTATAAAAACATCCTCAGATAATAAAGAGATTGTAAAATTAACCATTTCCTTGTAGTTTTCCTTGTTCTAGGGTAGTTTAACCTCCTATATAGTGGTGAAATAATTGTTGTTAAATTATACAATAATCATTACATTAATGTGATATCATATATGATCTTTTTTGCATTGCTTTTTAATAATATATTAGTATTATCATCATTTCGGGTGTTAACAGATTTATTTTCCTTTATATTCATTATTATGTGAGTCATATTTTACATTTATGGTATGTATCATATTAATATCTATAATTATATCAAGTCTTTAAACATTATTTTTAATCATCAAATGAAAATTAGTCTTGAATGGATACGATGGGGAATGAATTTCATCGTGTTCGTGGAGACTATATTTCGTACGTACGCATGAGCGACAATATCATTCAATTGATATTAAAAAATTATATAATTGGATGGTATATCATATAAACAGAATCATTATAATGTTATATTTATTATTTAAATCAATTATACATAATTTTTATACCCATCCAAATAATAATTAATTGAATAACAACTACACCACGACATGGAGACGGTAAGCCGTACGTACAGACATATGGTGATATGTCATTCAAAGGATGGATAGAATAATGAATATGGTTGTACCGTATTTATAATCAAATCATATTATATAGAAGATATTGAGGTTATTATTTTCGAATGAAAGAAAAAATGAATGATATTTTGAAGAAGAAAGTAATTTGAAAGATGTGATAAAATATTTACCTCTTCTTTAGGTGAATTATTTTGATTTGATCAAAAGGGCTCCATAGGTTGGGTTTCAGACTAAAATAAGTCCTTTAGGACGAATTTTGGACAGTTGATAGGATATTTATGTAGGGTTTGGCTGAGACAAATGCCTTTGAAGCTGGGAATTATAGAGAAGGGGAAGCGCACTTTTATAAGAGGGGTGAAAGGCAACGTAGGAAAAGATGAAAATATTATTTTATAATAAAATTATTTTCAGCTTCTAATGAATCCAAAAATAATTTATTTCACTAATAAGGTAGGTATGCGTCGAAAACCACTCAAACAATAGGTTTTAGATAGGTTTGGGTCACTATATTAACCTTGTCTTCTAGATTTAACTCTTAGTTAATTAGTTTGACATTAACATATATCTTTGTATTTTTATATTATATGGTTAATAAACCTACTATAAATTTCCATGAGAACCTCAAGTGGTTCATTAATGACATATATAAAATTATTTATGACCTTTGGACTACCCTTATATTTTTAGGATAGAATATCAATTAATAATATAATATTTGTTTTAAAAACTCTTTTATGTAAATTTTGACAGTATTTAATAATTAATTTTTTTTTAAAGTCCTAAAAACATTATTAATTCGAAATAAAATAATCTAATCAATAATAAAATGTAATTTTAACCTATAAAATTAGTGTATGGCATAAAAACATTCAAATTATATTTATTTTAACATTTATAATACCATTTATTTGATTCTTTCATTATTAAGGAAAATAATGCATCATCATTGTGTCATAAATAAATTTTATTATTCAGTGTCTAAAAATTCTAAATAAAATAAAATTATGTAGGAAATATTTTTAGATTTCTTATTAATATTTATTTTCAAATCTATAACATGTATAACCATATATAAATATTGTTTTCCTAAAACATATATTCTTATGTCATTTTTGTATTTACTTTCACTTAATTAAAATAAAGTGTCCTTTTCACTTACATGTGGCTCCATGGGGTACCAAAATCATCCCAAAGATTACATGGCCATACATATATCACCCAATTGGGTTGGGAAACGTGTTAGGGTAATTTAATTTTATTATAATAATATTTTTACCCTTATTTACCAGATTTAACCTTTAACCATGGTAAATAAAATTTTTACCGAAGTTATTATTCAAAATTTCTGAAAATAAAAGTTCCCTAATTAAAAAATTTGGAACTCCTAATTCTAAATATGGAATCCATTTTTCTATATTCAAATCAAGTAAGTGGTAGAAAATATTTTTAAATTATTTCTCATTGTCAAAACAAAAAATTATTTTTAACAAATAATAACTTTCAAAATATTGATAGTTGCTTATGTCCAGTTTAATTGTGAATTTACGTCCAATTACCAAAACTGGATTAAATTGAAAAAATATAATATAATTATACTTAAAAACCAATCAATATTATAATTTATCACTATAAATTATTTTGATTAAAAAAAGGTGTTTGTAATTGAAATTTTGTAGTTTTAACTATTCATCATAAACTGAATGTTTTCAGAAAAGTACCTAAACATCACCCTATGCTATTTTCGATATTCCAAACCCAAAAATGAAGTCCATTTTGAATGGTGAAATTTATTAAATTTAATAAAGTTGGTATTACTATTTATAACACCGATTTTCATTGGTCGCGATGTGTTAGAATCTCGAAGTAGCGCACAACGCATGGTATTGCATTACTCAAAGGTAAGCGTATCATGGAAGCATGGGGTGTTACATTCGCCCCTACTTCAAATAATTTCATCCTTGAAATTTCTAGAATCTTACTATATAAAATGATTTGGGTGTTTCTTCATCATAAGTTCCTTAGGTTCCGACATTGCCTCTTCCATCTTATGGTTTCTCCATAGAACTTTTACCAGATGAGTTGTCCGGTTTCGCAACACTTGTTATCTTATATCAAGGACCTTGACCTGATATTCTCAATAAGATAGATCGGGTTATAGTTCTTATTCCTCGTAGGTGAGTACATGTGTTGGGTGAGGGACATATTTTCTCAATAGTGATTTGTGGATCACATTGTGGACTTTGGAGAGACTTGGCAGCACTGTCAAACGGTAAGCCACAGCCCTAATTCATTCTATAATTTTGAAAGGTTTTATGTACCTGGGACTCAATTTACCCTTCATACCAAAACGTATAACACCCTTATATGCAGATACCATCATGAAATCACATCCCCAACCTGAAATTCCAAATCCTTCCTTCGGTTAACGGCATAGATCTTCTGCCTACTTAGAGCTTCTTTGATGTGGGTTTGGATAACCATAACCTTTTCCATTTGTTCCTCAACATGTTCTGGGACTACATGGTTTATCTCACAAACATCATTCCAAAAAGTTGGTGTACGACATCTCTTCCCGCATAACTCTTAATATGGTTCCATCTGAATACTTGAATGGAAGCTATTATTATAGAGAAATTCTACTAGAGGTAAATATTCATCCCACATACCTTGAATGTCAAGTGAGCATGATCTCAACATTTCTTCTAAGGTTTTAATAGTCTGTTCTGACTGTTAATCAGTTTGGGGTGTTACAAAGTGCTCAAACGAAGATCATTATCTAGGGATTTCTGAAGACGTTTCCAGAATCTTGATGTAAAACGTGGATCATGATTAGAAACAAACGATATGGGTACTCGATGAAGACTCTCAACTTCACTAATATGTAGTATTTATAGACTTTCAAGTAGTTAATCTTCTCTTATATCATGAAAATGTTCTTACTTGGTAAGCCGATCAACAAATACCCATATTTCATCATTCCATCTAGGAGTCTTTTTTAGTCCCATGACAATGTCTATCATGATATTATCCCATTTCCACTAATGTATGGGAAGAGGATTAATGACTCCTCCAGGATGTTGCCTTCCAGCTTTCACTAGCTGTCAAACCATACTTCTTGACACAAAATCAGCAATCTCCCTCTTCATGTTTTCCCACCAAAAATTGTTCTTCAAATATCAATACATCTTTGTGATAACAGGGTTTATAGAGAAATTTGAACTATGAGAATCATCCATCAATTCCCTTTTTAGATTCGGTATATTGGGAACACAATGTCTTTTCCTAAATTTCAAAATTCTATCTTTATACCCAATGTCACTCAATCTCCCATCATTCACAAATTTAATCTTCTTTTGATACTCTTCATCACTGGTCTGAGAACTCGTTATCATTTCTAGTGAAGTTGGTTTGACAACCATTTGAAAAAGTATTGATGTTTCACCATCCATGGTTATTCCCATATCCATCTTTAATAGATCCAAGAATATTGGATCCTTTTAAACTCTCATATTGTTCAAATCTCTATAATCCTTTCTACTCCAATAATCCTCCGCCTTATTTTCCTTCCCAAGGCGGTAGTGTATAGTGAAATCATAATCCTTGATTAGTTCAAGCCATCACCTTTGTCTCATGTTGAGTTATTTATGTGAGAAAATATACTTCTACTCTTGTAATTGGTATATATATCACATTTTTCACCATAGAGATAGTGTCTCCAAATATTCAAAGAAAATATTGCAGCTGATAACTCATGATCATGATTAGGATAGTTTTTATAATGAATTTTTAGCTGCCGTGATGCATAGGAAATACCCCTATCATTCTGCATTAGGACACAACCAAGTCCTTTCTTTGAAGAATCACTATTAATAAGAAACTCATAATTCCCCGATGGTAGAGTCAATATAGGAGCATTGACTAATATTATATTCAATTCTTCGAAACATTCTTCACACTCTTCTATCCAAAAAAATTTAACCCCTTTACGTGTGAGCTTCATTAATGGGTTAGCCAATCAGGAGAAATTATGGATAAAACAACGATAATAAACCGCTAAGTCAATAAAACATTGTACCTTAGTTATACTCGTCGGTGCTGGCCATTCTGGGATTATCTTGGACATTGAAGGATAAACAAATATTCCATCCATAGAGAAAATATGGCCAAGAACAGAAATCTCTTGAAGCCAGAAATCACACTTACTAAACTTCCCATATAATTTATTTCTTCTAAGACTCTTCAGGATAATGCACAAGTGATTTTCATGATCTTCATAGCTCTGCGATTATACCAAGATATCATCAATAAATACCACTAAACATTCATCACGATAATCCTCGAAAACTCTATTAATTAGATCCAAAAAGATAGAGGGTGCATTAGTCAATCTAAAAGGAATTACTGTGAACTCATAATGCGCATACCTGGTTCGAAATTCTGTCTTCGGAATTTCTTCCTTCTTTACACAAAACTGATGATATCCGGATCAAATATCAATCTTTGAAGTATATTTAGCTCCATTAATTTGGTCAAATGAATCATCCATGCGAGGTAAGGGAAACTTGTTCTTGGTTGTTATAGCATTGATCTCCCTGTAGTCAACGCACAACCTAATAGATCCATCTTTCATCTTAACAAAAAGGTTATGCGATCCCTATGGAGAAACAATAGGGAGAATAAATCCCTTGTTGCTAAATTCTTCTAGTTGTTTCTTTAGTTCCTCTAATTCTATAGTGGCCATTCTATAAGGGGTCTTTGATATGGGCCTTGAACCAGGAATTAAGTCAATGGAAAACTCAATTTCTCATTCCAGAGGATGTCTTGGTAAATCTTCTGGAAACACATCAACATGTTCCTTCACAATAGGCACATCCTCTATTTGAACATTCTTTTCCACACCCAATTTTATTTGATTTTATTCCTCCCCACTAATTGAATTTAGTTGAGCTACTAGGGTTGGATCAAGATAATAATTAGGTGGTGACGATTCTTCTCTAAAGATAAGGTGTTCTTTTTTATCATCATAAAAAATTGTTACTTCCTTCTTCTTATAATAACTATTTTCATCATAGTCCTAAATACAATCCATACTGAGGATTATATCAAATTCAATCATCAGTATAATGATGAGATCAGTAGATAAAAAATATTTATATTCTTTAATGGGAACTGATTTATAGAACATTATTGTGATGATACTTCCCTTATGAGTTTTGACTGACTACTCCCTTGTTAAATCAAATTTGAAATATCTAATTTTCATAGTACACTGGGATGATATAAAACAATACAATGATCCATAATAAAGTAAATAATTTTCTAAATGTGAGGAAACCATTAAATTACCGGCCACCACATCATTCGGAGCATCAACCTCGGACGTAGTGATAGCATAAGCTTGGCCTTTATCCCTTTTCCTTTTCCGAGGAATGTTCCCATGACACTTAGGAAATTCATTAACATATTTCCCCATTTCTCTACCATTTTAGCATTCTATATCGACTACCCTTTTCTTCCCCTTGCAATCACGAGCTTTGTGGCCTTTTTCACCACACTTGTAAGAGACTCTCATTCCCTTCAGGCATATACCAGGGTGTTTCTTCCCATATTTACTATAGGATGGATATTCAACTTTTCATTTCTTCCCCTTATTTCCATTTCCTGATTGTTCAGTAGATCTCTTCTTCAATTTCATTTCATTAAAGTCGTAAGACTTTGAGAATTATTTTTCTGTCTTGATAGCACATGAGACAATATCTTCATACGACGAGAAGGATTCAGATAATAATTCTCGACGGAGAAATGGTTTTAACCCAACCAAGAACAATAAATCATACTTCACGGGTTACATATATAATATGATGCAAGCCTCACTAACCTTGTAAAGTTAGCTTCATACTTTGTGACATTTTCATCCTCATTTTGCCTCAGACTCAGAAATTGCCTTTCCATATCTTCTTGATGGTCACGAAGAAAGTATTCTTCCAAGAAAAAGTCTTTAAACTCCCTCCATTCCATATTTGATACTTCTCCATCTTCCATTGTGTTTTGAATCAATGACCACCATTGATAAGCATCTCCAGTGAGGTAGTAAACTCCCATAACCACTTTTTCCCTTTCACTACTCCCGAAGGCGTGGAATATTTTCAGCAAGGAATTTATCCATTGCTCAGCTACTAATGGATTTTTACTCCCATTGAATGTTCTTGGTTGTTTCCTCATGAAGTAGTTTAACATTGATCCCTAACGTAGTGGATCAGGGTGCTCCATACGGGTAAGGTTATTATTCATAACCTGAGTGAGTTGTCCCAATATAGTGATATGCTGATCAGACCAGTTATATCACCATATCCACTATAATTATAATGAGCATGAAGGAAATCTCTACACGATGTTTGTGCATTGATATGATTTCCATTCCTTACACTAGGTGCCATTTCTAAACAAGGGCATAAACTAGATTATTTTATGAATCACAATACATAATTCCAAACATGTAAAACAATTAACATAAATTAAACAGTTTATGGATGTAATCCATAATCATAAAAAAAATTATTTGAGAAAATATATACTCATAAACCCTTCATAATAGATTGTAATGAAAATGAAAATTATCTTCAACATATCCCCCATGAGTGTCATAACCAAGAGTGTTTCAAGGCACGGTGTCATGCAACAGTTCATGTTCGATTCTAGCTCAAAGCGGTGTTTTAGAGTTTTACCCCTAGGTACATCTGTACCAGTGCTACCTATATCTTCTCATATCCAAACAAGGATTTATTGTTTGGAAAACTCACAAAATATCTATAATACCTAAATTCCTGGAAGTACTTTTATACTAATCCTCAAAGCCTATCTTAGGGCTATGTTCTCTAATCAATGTTTTTCTAAATCTAGTTTCCATGGTTTGTACTAAAACTAAATCTAATACCAACTATAACACCCTGACCCCAGAAGCCCAGTGTCAGTGCATTAATATGTATAATTGGAATGATCACAAAAGATAAAATCACGAATGACCGATTAGTTTTGTAGCATTGGATGTACATGATACATTCATATGGTTTACATTACATCATAAAATGGAAAACTAAAACAACATTGTTTCTATAGACAACACTGATATCCTATATACTATCCCTACATTTCAGTCATAATATACTTTTTCGAATCATGGGAAAAATAAAACATAGAAATGGGTGAGCTCAGATTCTCAGTAAGGATAATAATATAGTATAAATTTTAATTAATGAGAATAAACATTTAATGCAATATATAATACTAAAACAAAGGCCCATTAAACATAAAATTCAGAATTATATTGAAAAGATAAAAATTAAATAATGACATTTACTTTTTCCCATGTATATTCTACAGGTCGAATAATCACATGCAATATAAATAGCCACTTTCATAATGATGGAATGCATAATGCCATACTTTCATAACCACATAGTCAAGGCCTTGTGAGAAGACTAAAAATAAGATTTTGTCACGGCCTTGTTCCAAGATAGTAGTTTGTCTCATGAGACCTACTGTTGCATCGAGAAGCTATAGCCGGCTCCACCCATCACATAATAAGTCCAATGTATTCCTAATATAAATATAATTAAACAAAACCAAAACATTCATATTAAAACTAGAAAACGAAATGTCAATACTTTATCTATAATCCATGAATGGTATAAAAATAACACATTCACAATCAAACATATCACAAAACCTTCAATACAATATGGAAGTTTTGTATCATAATAAATCAACTTCAAATAAATTTAAAATCCATCAAAGGATGTTGACATAGTTGAAATCAAAACCTTTTTGAGAGAAATATATCTTTCTATTTTAAAATCATTTAAAATTCATATAATTATAAAATAAAACCTTTATTTTGGAAATATTTTTATAAGCTTGTAAGGTAATATTTAATTTTGTTATAACGACAGAAAATAGCCGCACCTGTCGTATAAGATAAAAAAGGCATTCTTACTTTAATTTTGTCTAAAAAGATAATAAGTACCTTATTTCGAAAACGACGGAAATATTCCTTTAAAACCATTTTAAAAAAAAGTCAAAAAGGGGTATTAATGACTTTAACCCATAGTCTATTACATAGTTAAATTGTTTTGGAATACATTTTTATGAAACATAGATGTGGATTATAAATAGGTCCTAGTAGATACTTATTTAAAAACAACCTCGGGTCATAAAGAGATTGTGAAATTAACCCTTTCCTGGTACTTTTCCTTGGTCGAAGGTAGGTTAACTGCTTGTATAATGGTGAAATAATTTTTATTAAATTATACAATAATCATATAAATTAATATGATATCATATATGATCTTTTAACATTTAATTTTTTATAATATCTTAGTATTATCGACCTTTTGGGTGTTAATAGATTCGTTTTATTTTATATTCTTTGTTATGTGAGTCATATTTGTTATGGATGGGATATATCTTATTCATATCAAAAATTATAGAAAGTCTATAAAAATTATTTTTAATCATCAAATAAAAATTAGTCTTGAATGGATACGATGGGGAATGAATATCATCGTGTTCGTGGAGACTGTAATCTGTATGTACGCATGAGCAACAATATCATTCTTTTGATATTAAAATAATATATAATTGGATTTTATATCCTATTAAAAGGAAAATTATCAGGTTA
This sequence comes from Viscum album, assembly GCA_963277665.1. Classification (NCBI taxonomy): domain Eukaryota; kingdom Viridiplantae; phylum Streptophyta; class Magnoliopsida; order Santalales; family Viscaceae; genus Viscum; species Viscum album. The sequence goes on from OY728161.1 coordinate 398,284,057, forward strand.
TATTTATCATTTACATCAATTGTCCACCATTATTATACCCATCCATATAATAATGTATCGAATAACAACTACACCACGACGTGGAGACGGTAAGACGAACACCTGCATGTATGGTGACCTATCATTCAAAGGATGGATATAATAATGAATATTGTTGTACCATATTTATAATAAAATAAATGTATATAGAAGATACTCGAGTTATTTTTTTATAATGAAAACAATAACAAAATGGGAAGTGGAAGAAGAAAGGAAGTTGAAAGATGTGATGAAATATTTAACTCTTGTCCGGGGTCTTCTTTCTAATTTAATCTAAAGGGCTCCATAGGTTGGCTATATGACTAAAGTAAGGCCTCAAGGATTAAGGGAGGAATTTTGATAGGATATTTGGCCAGGGTTTGGCAGAGCCATGTGGCTTTGATGATGTGAATTTGAGAGGATGGGAAGTGTGCTTTTATAAGAGGGGTGAGGGGCGCATTGGGAAAATATTGAAATAATATTTTATGATAAATTCATTTTCATTTTATAATGGCTCCTAAAAAATTTATTTCAAAGATAATGTGGGAATGGGTTGAAACCACTCAACCTATAGATTTTAGATAGTTTCGGGTCACTATATTAACCATATCTTCTAGATTTAACTCTTAGATAATTAGTTTGACATTTACAATGTCTCTTTGTATTTTTATATTATATGGTTGAAAAACATAATATATACTTTCATGAGAACCTAAAGTGGTTAATTAATGGAATATATATTATTATTTATGATCTTTATCTAAAACTTATATTTATTGGAATAAAATATCAATTATTAATATAAATTTTTTTTAAAAACCCTATTATGTCAATTTTGACGCTATTTAATAATTGATTTTTGTTAAAGTCCAATCATAATTATTAATTCGATCTATATTAATTTAATCCATATTATCATGTCATATTAACATATAAAATTATTTTATGGCATCAAAAAATGTAAAATTATATTTATTTTAACATTTATAATACCACTTATTTGATTCTTTCATTAATAAGGAAAATACTGCTTCATCAATGTGTCATAAATAAATTAAATTATTAAATGTCAATATTTTTAAATAAAATAGGATTATGTAGGAAATATTTTCAGTTTCCTAATTAATATTTATAGTCCAAGTGATAATATGTATAAACCTATGTAAAAATTGTTATACTAAAAGATATATGATTATGTCATTTTTGTATTTACTTTAACTTAATTAATATAATGTGTCATTAACACTTACAAGTGGCTCCATCGGGTCCCAAAATAAACCCAGTGATGCCCATGGTCAGACATGTATCATCCAAGAGGGTTTGAACTCGTGTTAGGGTAATTTATAATTATTATAATATTATTTTTTACCCTTATTTACTGGATTTACACTTTAACCATGGTAAATAAAATTATTACCGAAGTAATTATTCAAAATGTCGAAAAATAGAAGTTGAATTTTTACACAATTTGGACCTCCTGATTATAAATATGGAATCCATTTTTCTAAATTGAAAACCCTTAAGTGGAAAAAATTAATTTAAAATTAATTCCCGTTGTCAAAACAAAAAAGCGGGTTTTTATGAAATAATAACTATCAAAAGATAGACACTTGCTTATGTCCAATTTAAATGTGAAATGATGTGTTAGAATATCGAAGTTGCGTACAATGAAAAATATTGTAGTATTCAATGGGAAATGTATCATGGATGTTTGGGGTGTTATAATGGGTCTAATGAATGGAGTTTTGAAGGAATATATTTATGGTTTTATCATAGAATTTAATAATGATATCTCGGTATACTCGAAAATTTATGAAGACCCTGAGAACCACTTGAGGATTGTTGTGAAGAATCTTAAGAAAATGAAATTCATGGGAAGTTTCAGATTTTTGAATTATAGATCCATGAATTTTATTATCTTGGACATATTATATCCAATAATGGAATCACTATTTACCCTATAGATACAAAGGAAATCTAGTAATGGATACCATCGACGAGTATAACCAAGGTATGCATTTTTACTAGTTTAGCATGTTAATATCGGAATTTGGTCAGGAATTTTGCTCGATTAGAAAACTAATTAACCAATCACACAAATAAATGGGTTAAGTTGGTTTCGGAAAAAGAGTGAGAAGAATGATTTGAAGATATTTTGAGAAGATTATTTAATTTTTATATCTTTACTGTATCATTTAGGAATTAGGGGTTTGTGATTTATAGTGATGCATCAATAAAAGGACTCGGATCTGTCCTTCTGTAGAATGATATGGTTATTTTGAACGAATTAACACAATTAAAACACTATGAACAAAACTATCCAAATCATGATCTTGAGTTATAAGTGGTAATATTTTCTCGGATGATATGGAGAAAATATCTCTATGGTGAAATATGCGAGATATATACGGATCACAATAGATAGAAATATATTTTCCCATATAATTAACTCAACACAAGACAAACGAGAAGGCTAGAGCTACTGTAGGATTATGCATGCACAATAAAATACCACCCAAGGAAAGAAAATAAGGATGTCTATTCATTTAGAAGAAAGGACAATGGAGTTATAATGAAAATGAAAGTTGAAAAGGACCCTATGTTAATTGATCTAGTAATGATGGATTTAGAAATTATCATGGAAGGTGAAACATCAATACTACTTGAAGTGGTTGGAAAACTATAAATACAATAAAGATTAAAAACTTCTCTGTCTAATGATGGGGATTTTCAAAAGAAAATTATTGTTGTGAATAATGGGAGATGGATTGAAATTGTTTATTAAGATGGAATATTGAAGTTTGTGAAGAGGATTTGTGTTCCTGAAAAACCTCAGCTAAAAATGGAATTAATGATTGATTCTCAAAGTTCCAATTTCTCTATACAACCTAGTTGCACTATGATATATAGATTTTAGAAAGAAAATTTTTGGTGGGACAACATAAATAGGGATATTGATGATTATGTGTCGATATGTTTGGCTTGACAATAGGTGAAGTATTGAATACAACATACTTGAGGAATCATGCAACCTCTTCCTATACCAATGTGGAAATTGTATGATATTAAAATGGAATTTGTCATGGGCCTACAAAAAGACTCCTAGAAGAAATTATGTGATGTGGTTTATAATCGATCGTCTTACCAAATCAATTCATTTTCATTCTAAATGAAAAAATTTACCACTAAATTCGTTATCAAGAATATAAAGTAATGTAGATGTAACACTTTATGGTGTACCACCATCTATTAATTCTGATCATTATTCCCATGTTACATCACAATTCTGGGAAGGTCTTCATAATTCCCAAGATACAGAACTTTTATTGAGCACTACCTACCACCCTCAAACATATGGACTATCAGAAGAGAAAATAGAAACAATAGAAGATATGATGAGAACTTTCTCACTTGACTTTCAGGGTATGTGGGATAAAAATTTAACTCTACATGACTTTTCTTATTACAATATCATCCATTAAAGTATTCATATTTATCCATATAATGATTTTTATGGAATGAGATGTTTTACACTGATTATTTAGGATGACGTTTGTGAATGAAAACTCATAGGCCCATTACTTTTAGGGGAAATAATAGAAAAGATAAATACTATTGAAACCCATATCAATGAATCAAAAGTTAATAAAAGAGATATGATGTTAGCCGAATGAATGATTTGGAATTCCATATGGGAGATCATGTTTTCTAAAAGGTATCTCAATGGAAGGGTGGTATATGATTTTTTATGTAGGGTAAATTATGTCCATGGTACATTATACCATTTGAGATTATGGAATGAATTGGAGCTGTATCTTGATGATTGGAAATGTCTCCAAGTCTCTCCAATGTTCATGATGTCTTCCAAAAATTTATATTAAAGAAATACATGCTAGAACCAATGTATGTTCTCACCTATGATGAAATGGAAATGGAACACAATATGCCTTATTGTGATGAACATATCAAGACTACAGATACATGAAAACAAGTGTTGAGAAATAGGATGACTCATCTTGTAAATGTTCATTGTAGAAACCATAAAATGATAGAGTCGATGTTGGATCATGTGAAACTTATGATGAAGAACCACCCGAATCATATAATGATGTGATATTTTACAATTTTTGAGTAAAAATTCTATGAAGAAGAGAACAATGTTACACCCCAAGCATCCACAGTACACTCCCTTTTAAATAACTCAACAGCCTCTGTTGCACGCCTCATTGAGTTTGAGTGCACCATAACCAATCGATCTAGCCATCTAAAAAGATGTTATGAATAGTATAAACAACATATTGAAATTTGTAAATTTTATTATTTAAAATAGACATAATTTTTGAATTCAAAATATCATAATTAGCTTATGGTGAATTTTTTGTATTTTTCGTAAATCTTTCAATTATTGATGAATAGTGAATAATTCTACATTGTTGTTAAAACAATCATTAATATTTTAATTTATATTTATTTTAAAGTTAAAATATTTTCATAACAAATATATTAGTCAATTTTATTTCATAAGAATCTTTTTTATGATATAATTAGAAATAACAATTTAATTCAACTATTGAATGTCCCTTTTACCCATATTCATACCACATCTATGGATTAGCATTGATCATAATTTTATAACTTCTGTGAATTTTATTTCAAAAAAAATAGATACAAGGTTGTAGTCACTATGAAAATTTTCCTCCAATAGTATTAATAAATTTTTTGGTTAATAGTAAATTTTAAATTTTATTTACCACGTTAAACGGTTAATATGGAAATTTAAGGTACAAACAATATTATAATAATAAAATATTACCCTACCAATTTTCTGATTTTCATTTTATAAGAGTTTTTAGACATAAATATTACTTAGGTATAAAATATGTTCTTTTTAGGCCACTTTTGATAGATTAGGACATTTATTAGTTTTTCTTTAATGAAGAGTAAAAAATGTTATAATCAAATTTTAATAATTATATCATTTTTAAAATAAGAATATGCCAGTGATATGGTTGGATATAAATATTCAATAGAAAGGTAAAATTATTATATAAATAATGGTAACTTATTTATAATTTTACGATATAATTGATTAACATAAATGGGGACGTAATAATGACACAATAATTGAATTATTAAAGGACGAATCAATTAAATGATTTTAAAAATATTTAATTAAATATATATTTTACATAATTAATGAAATACATGAATTTAATAGATAAAATAGACATGTTAGTGACATATTTGAAGTAATGGATAGATATTATCATGTATATTGATATTTTTGAAAATTAAAATATGGAATATTATCAAAATTGGCATAAAATAATGCATTAAAATAAGTAATATTTAATTAAATGTTATCAAAATCATAAAAATATTATGATAATTAATATTAAAGTTAAATTATAAATATTTATTAAATTATCCAATTGTGTTTTCTTGTAATTTTATAGTAACAATAATAACCCAATAGTATAAAATGAAAAGTATCTACAGTAAGGGTACAACTGTTTAACTTAGAGTTAAAATCAAAAGATAATGTTAATTTGTGACCTAAACATGACTAAAAATAATTTGTTGATAGGATTTATACCTATAATAATATAATCCACTAAATAACTCACATTATATATAATTTAAATGAAAATCAATTTAAAACAAATTAATTTTTTTAGAGATTCCAAAAGTGATCCTCTCCACTCTTATAAAATGGAACCTCTCCATTAATTTTATAAACACTTTCAAAGCCCTTTTTCACAGCCCAATAAAACACAAATTATCCTCCATACATTCCTAAATTTATCCTAGAGTTTATACATTTGGAATAAAGCCATCCTATGGATTCGTTTTTTCCAAATCAAATAGAGATGCTCAAAAATGAGGAAATTGTTTTACCAATCACATTCAATATATTTTCTTCTTATACATCAGAATCCTATATTGACTCGATAAAAAATAAATAACACGTGTATCATCTTCATTATCAGAAGTTATTTTAATTATATTCAATAGTTTATCCATCCTATGAAAAAAAATATCACCATGAGTGCATTCATACAACTTACAGTCTCCATGTTGTGATGTAATTTGTTATTTAACACCACTTTATTTGAATGGGTATAATTATGTATATAATGGATATAAATAATGAATATAACTTTGAAATGATTCTTTATAATTAATATACCATTAAGTCACATTATTTAACCATATAGGAAATGATTTTGTTTTCATTCGTATGTATAACATACCGTCTCCATGATGCAGTGTGATTCGTTCTCTATGATATCCATTCATAAATGATTATAAAATTTATATGATGATTAAGAAAAATAATGATGAATATTAAATCATTATTTATATAAAAAAATACATCATATTTTATAACAAAATGACTTGCATGGTTATATATGAATGGTAAAATGATGTAGTTAACAAACGAAATAAGGGTAGTACAAAAATATTGATAAGAAAATGATATAAGAGGATCATATATGATATAATAAATATTGATATGGTTTTGATATTATTAAATAACATAATTTAATCATTATATAGGAGGTTAATTCTCCCTCTAATAAAGGAAAGTATGTGGTAATAGTTAATGTTATAATCATTTTCTTATTTGAGATTGCCTATACGTGAGTATCAATAGGGACATCTATATCATCCATGTCCATTTTTATAAAAAATGTAACTGAAAATATTTTCATTGTTCCCTGATAAATGTTTAATTATATTTTTATACATGATTTATTTTTTCTTAATTTTTATGAAGGAATCTTTCTATCATTTAAAAAATGAATTATTTTTTGACATTTTCGACAACATCAAATAAAGAATGTTGTTTTAACTTATACAGAGCGAGCTGCTATTTCAGTCGTCATGACTTTCCCTTTCAAGATTATAAGGCTTTTCAAAAGACATGTTTTCATTTATATTTTCGTTTTTTAAAAGATTTCAATATAAAAATTGGATATTTTTCTAAAATGGTTTTAATAATTTTATTTGATTATTTTCATCTTTGTCGGCATTATTTGTTAGATTTTATTCTTAATTTATGTTGATTAATTAAGAAACAATAATCCCTAATTTTTTATTTTTTATGATATATTTGATTGTAGAAGTTTTATTTTAATACCATTCTAAGTTTTGTTTATATTATTTACATTATGTATGCTAGTTTAAAAAAAATATGATACATTTTAACCCATTCATAAGAGGAATTAATTTGACATAGTATATGATGGGTGGGGTCTGCTATGAACCCTTAATGAATAAGTAGGTCTCATGAGACAATATAGTGTCGTGGCACAAGGACATAGTGATATCTCTATTTATAGTCTTGTCATGAAGCCATGGAGATATTGTAATGATAGCTATCATTATGAATTCGCTTATTATGAGATTAGTTATTGATATTGCATGTGATTATTCTACTAGTAGAATAACCATGTGAATACTTCAATTGAATTATTTTATTTATTTAGGCCAAATCATCCACACTTTATGTTTGAAAGGATTCTATTTTAGTTTTATACCAGGCGTTAAAATTTTTATGCATATTTATGGTAGCTTACCCTATATTTTTTATCCTTACTAAGAATCTAAGGTCACCCCTTTTATATGAATAATTTTATCCAAGGATAGATATAATTATATTATGATGGACCTATACTGATAATCTGAGGAATATGAGTGTTTTAAAAAGATACAATATGTTGTTTTCATATCACGATGCAATGTAAATAATATATTTTTTTATAATATTTCCAAGGATATTAAACTAATCAGTCCTTCCTGATTTGATTTTATTTTGATCATTCCAATGATAAAATAACTCACCAAATCTAAGAAACATTGTTCGGGGAATTACAGTCCCTTTCTATATATAAATAACTTGTTACTTGTAAATTTCGTAATTAATAGGATTTATTCATACATTTCAGAAATCTCAATAGAACTAGCTCTCTTTTCATATCTATACAAGCTTAGTTTTTTTTCAACACTCAATAAGATGTACCAAGTTGTCGAAGACCAAATTTGGTTATTTAATGGTATTGATATTATTTGATCAGAATAAAAATGTTTTCTACCTTGATGGTGTTGAACGCATGAACCGAGATTAAGATTGGGTCACTGAGTAGCATCTTGAAAATGATTTTTATCCTCTAAGAACTAAAAAACCACATTGATACTTCATTGTGATTAGATGTGTCTACCTATAATCCTTTTTTATTGAAAATTTACAAAAACTCATCATGTGAGATAGTAATGCAAAGTTAATAGGGTAAATTCTTTTATCTAGCTACAATGTCAGAAACCCTATCATTTCAACATTTCTTTCGGTTCATAAGATCAATTATGGACATTTTCCTCAATGTGTATATGATGTTGTAAAGGTATTGATGATGAATGTTTTCCTATCTTACAATGGATCATGTAGGAAGCCCATTGTTCCAATGAAATGATAGCCCAATTAGTTTCCTTAAAAAACACAGTAGCTTGGTCTCCTACTATGGATATTGAGTTCCCATAATTGGGGTGCATCAGAATACAATGTAACTGAGATGATGATAGTGGTCTTCCACACCATCAACGCTTGAGAATGCAGTATTTCTAAAATTGGATGGGGGGAAAAGGTTCATACAATTATTATGTATATTGATTCCTCTTAGGAAACACAGTTGTGTGTCATGACACCTTGGCTTAGATTTGAGTATCTTGAGACCAAATGGTGTGGAGAAATTCCAATGTATAGTTGTCTAAGATTCAACCAATCTATATGGTATAACAATTTCTTGATGAGGTGGCGATATTGTTTCCCCCAATGATTCTCAATAAATTTAAAGAGTTAGTGGTTATATTAATGAAGGGTAGTTTTTTATCATAATGGGGTGGGGGATCATGATAATTTTAAGCTTCCTCATTTATGTTGATCAACTTCTTGGAAGTGGAGTTAGTTTGGTGCTCAGATTCAATAATTGCAGGTAGATGAAATCATTTTAGAGTTATGTGGGGATGATATTATCTTATTTCTAAGGAACATACCCAGTGGGAATGTTTCATTATAGTATATCATCATTTAGTTTTATGATATTTTGAATCAAAATCTCATATTTTGTGATTTGTTCCCCCATGGAAAGAATATCATCTATTGCGGGTGATGATTGTGATATAGCCATACATTTACATTTATCCTTGGAAGTGTTCCTCCATATAAGATGAATCTAAATATTCAATGGTGACTTGTTTTTGGATTCTCCTATAGTTCTTGGTACATGTATCCTCAACATGTGCATTCAGATCAACATCTCATGTTATTGTTTCCACATTATATCCCAATGAATCTGTATCGTGATTCATATTATTTGTTTTATAGACAGTAAAGAAATCTGAAGAGGTGTATCGAGTAATGGTTTTTTTGACATTATATTCGATGAAATATGTTAATTATACACTTCCTGCATTAGGGTTGTTTATAGAACAAATTAAAACATTAATCCATTTTGGATTGAGACCACGTTGGGGTTTGATTGACTTTTCTGTGTGCTCCTACCGTATCAACCTATGATTAGTTCCATTATGGGAACTATTTTATCATGATTTTTGAACGGGAATTGAATATAAAAGGTTTTTATTATGGTGTTATAAATAAATGGGATGCCAATAATTGATATTTACCTCCCCTCTTTGAGATTAATGATTCACTCAATGGTCTTGATGATGTTGAAAATGCCACTATCTCTGCAAGATAATGTCTATTTGGTTCCACAATTATCATTAACTAATCATATTGATGATTTTTTTGATGATTCCTAATGAGAATTTGATGATTAATATGATGGTAATTGATATACAAATACCCCTATTACGATGGGATGGGGATGAAATGGAAGCACTATTGATTTCCCAAGGACCATCTTTTGGGATAATGATCACAATGATGGAGATTGAGATAAAAATTTCCTTATAAATGTTGCAAGAGGTTGTTAACAGATAATTATAACATATCCTAGATCCTATTAGTTATTATTGATATTAGGGAAGAGGCTCTAGTATATAATCACCCAGCTCAATGGGTGAGGTTTTCTCCTCGATAGATTATATGGCAGCTGATACTACTATCAAATTTAAGTGGTCTTGTTTGGGACATGTAGAAACAATGTGGAATAGAATCCCATAATGATTTTCCATTATTATGGTAAGTCATTGGGTTTATTGAAACATCAAATTCATTGTTTGAAATATGTTCGTATCCTTTCAAGGGTTGATGTTCAAAGATCAATAGACTATATTTTTTCTCCAATTTGTAGGTCTTAACAACTTTGAAGAATGATTATTTTTTTGTAGTGGCTGATTAGATCACTTGTTATCCAGCCACCTGATTTTATCTGGAGAAATGACATTACAGTACATAGTATCTGAGGTTTTATACAATTCTAGGGTTTTTGTGAATTGTAAAACTCCATACCTTCTCCATCTAGGAAGATGATAATCCTTCTCCAGTTAATTGATGAAGGGATTTGATTGAATGGAAGAAAGAATGTCAATGATTTTAGATTTTCATATCCTATTTTGTGATTCATACCATTGTAATGCATCTACCCCTAATGCTTGGAGCCAATTCATAACATTATTACATCAACATAATTATAGAGAATAAATTAACAATGTTCCCAATAGTATATTAGTTTTGGAATCCATATTAAATACAAGAAACATACATTAAATTTTAATAACAAAAAGTTAATAATAAAAAATACTTTGGTAATTCCATTATTCTCCGAGCCTAACCCTTCATAGTAGTTACAATACACATCTGGTAGTCCTAGTAAAAAACATATAAAAGGGGTGATCTAAGAATCTCAGTAAGGGGAAGCGTAAAATGAAAGCTATTATGAAAAATAATAATAAACACAAAGGAAAACTATATAACTGAAACACAATCTATTTAAACATATTCTTGAGCATAATATCGAAGGAATAAATGGATATCATATAATTCAATTGAAATAATCACATAAATATTATAGTAATCATATAATCAAATGGAATACCAACAAATGATCTCTAAATGAGAGAAAACATATTATTCTATATCATCAACACATATTTAAGGAATCAACCAAGACAGCATACAAAAACAATTGAGACATTTTCCAATACCCAAACTAGTTAGCCTCAGGAGACCCACTAATGCATCGATGGGATATTGTGGGCCCTGCCTGTCAATTACTAAATCCAATTAAATCCTCATATGAAAAAGATGTTACCTAAAAAACATATACATTTTTATTGAAAAAATACAAAACGAAATGTGATTACTTTGTCCATAAATCATCAATGTTATAAAAACAACACATCCATAGTCAAAGTTAATCATAAAACATTCCATGATTTATGTTAAATTATATCATAAGAGTTCCAAAAAAAATAATCATCAGATTCAATAGAGGATTCTGACATATAATAAAAGAATAGAATAAAATTATTTCAAATATCTTGTGTGAAATACACCATTTAAATTGCAAGGATTTAATTAAAAGGCCGCACAATTTTAATAGAAACCATTTTCATTCGGAAGAGGTTTTAACCAAGTAATGTAAGAATCAAACCATTTTGGGATTATAACTCTGGGAAATTTATCACATTTCCTACAAGTTAAAAACATTCTTTCTATAATTTATTTTCTAGGGAATCCTAAAAGGTCCTTGTTTATAAAAATAAAACATATAAATTTTAATGAATTAAAAAGTCAAAAAGGTTTCAAAATGAATTTATCCAACAATTAGATAATATTAAAAGCATTTATATAACATAAGGACATCGAAAAAATGACATGATTGTAAAATAATTAAACATTATAATTGAAACCATATCACATTTAATTTGAAAAATATTAAGATGAATGAAAGAATGAAATTTGGAAATTCATTAAATATCATGATAAAAAATAAATTAATGAGTTCATAAGATGATATAGATGTATAAAAACCTAATAAAATTAGGTAGGTATGAAAAATAATTACATGATAAGTTAAAGGAGACATATTTTCACATTATATACATGTTTATAATCATTATTGAATGGTTAAAATGAAAAATTAATATCTTCATGTCATGGAGATGGTAGGTTATATGTATGCACGAGAAATAAAATCATTCTATTAATGGTGAATGAGTATGAAATTAAGTTGTATGTTAATAATAATTAATCAATATCATGTCAAATTTTATTATTTCTATCAATTATTCAATAAATTTTCCCATCCAAATAATGTGTCGATGAAATAAACGACACCACAGTGTAAATACAGTAAGTAATATGTACATAAGACCATTGATTTTTTTATTGGATAGATAAAATGTGGAATATGGATATACCATACTCATAATAATATATCAGAATATATATTATATTAGATTTAGGAATTTCTATTGTGAAAAAATGAAGACGGTAAGTGGATGAAGAAATGTACATGGATGAGTTAATAAAAACAACTACCACTTATTAGGTAGGATTCCTTTATATCTCTTATTAAGTGATCTAGGGTTGGTCTTTCATGGATACCAAATTCCCTAGAAAATGGATAATTTTTTTTGGGATAAATGGGTAGATTTACGGTGATATATAATTCCATAATTAGTGTGAATATGTGATGGAGGAGGTTTCCATTAAAAATTGAGGTGAGGGAAACCTTTTGAATCCCTGAAAATATTAAATTAATAAAAATTATTTTTAAATAAAAAATTCATCCCAATTGACTTATTTAGATGATATGAAAACTATGAGTTTAATTTAATTTATCCAATTAAAATTATAAACTTTATGTTTATTTTTTTATCGTTTTTAACACTTATTTAACCCATTTAACTCTTACTGTGATATCAATTATGTTACCCATTGCGGATTAATATAATTACTATAAAATGAAAAAAAATTAATGAGTCGCAGATGAAATATTTATCATCATTATATTCAGTTGTCTGATTTATAGGTTTTATATAATTTGTATAATTTATTAATATATTATTTATTGTAAAATATAATGAGTGTCAATTTTCACAGGATTCGTTAATTGACTTTTCAAAAATTTCATAAAAAAATGATATATTAGAAATTTATATATATTTTAAATCATCACTAATATGTCAGTGTAAGAATAAAAATTATGGGATGACATTAACTGTATAAAATTTAATCTATTTTATACTTTTAATATCATTTATTTGATTCTACTTTTAATTCAAAAGTTATCGAACCATCATTACGTCCCCATTTAAAGTACCAATATTATAACTAAATATTATAAATAAATAATCATGACATAGATAAAAATTTTAGATTTCCTAATACTATTTTTAGTCCATCATATTCCTCACATTACCCACATTAATAATATTTCACTTGTTAAAACAACTATTTGAAAAGATTGTCTTTTCTACGAATATACTAATATAAATGTCATATACTCATCCAAATTGATATAAAAAGGTTATAATTTAGTCCAATGATTATTCAGTTATAAAAACCATCATCAAGTGAAATTTTTACAAGTTTTATGGTTAATTTATAGAAATTAGAATCAATATTTTACCCATAATTAAATAATTTACACTTAATAGTGGTAATTAAAATATTACTAAATTTATAATTATTTTTTCATAGAATGAAATAAATATATTTTAATAAATAGAACCCACTTATTCCAAATATTGAACCCCTTTTTATTAAATTTAGAGCATAGAGATTGTGTTAATTAATTTAAAATTAATCTCATTGACAGAATGAGAAACTTAGTTTTTAATGTGAAAGCTCCCAAATGATTACAACAATTTTGTATAAATATTCCATGTAAAATTGATTCCACTGACCAAAATTATATTAACTGATATAAAAAATATAATTAAACATTACTGTCACTTAAAAATAAAATTTATTAATATAAATTATTAAGATGAAAAAGTAATTTTCAGTTAAAATGAAATATTTTATCATTATTCATCAAGATAAGAAACATATACGAAAAATAAAAGAAGTTAAACCAATGTAAATATTTATATAAAAATTAAAAATTACATGTTATTTTGAAATAAATTTTCCAAAAATTTCAATTCCATGATTTAATGTTGATTATCAATTAAAAGACTATAAAACTATTCTTTATAAAAAATACAATCATTATACTTAAAACATGATTTTTTTTATATACTAATAAATTATTTTATATGGATGTAATAAATATTTTAAGAAATTTAATATATCTATATTACATTAATTATACTCCCTACTACAAAATAATTTAATTTATTAGGACAAAAATGCATTTTTGGGCATAAAAATTGTTTTTATAAAAACAATATCTTTTTTATTCAGTTGGTTCCTATATTTATAGATAAATAATTTTTAACCAATGAATTAAACTATATATATTCCAAACATAGTGAAAACTATTAATAAACTCTAACATAATTTCTATGTTATAACTTATTAATTTAAACATTATTGTTTAAGAAAATAATATTGTTCAGTCAGACTCGACCATTAATGTAATGAAAGAAAACTCATTATTATCTATAGCATAAGATTAACATGATATTTTTAATAATGAAATCTAACAAAAAGAATAAATTTATTTAAAAATTAAATTATTTTAATATCTTTTTTTGTTATATTCACTGCACCTTATAGAAATTACATCCTCACAATTTAATAATAATATTGGTCGTGTAGGGTGTGATATATAAAAATAAATAATTGTGGAAAACACCACATCATATATAAGGTTAATAACACATCTTCTTAATAAGAGGGAAAATTAAATGTGAAGGTCACTAAAAATAGGATTTCAAACAGGAGATAATTATTGAAAACATGTGTATGGAATATAAATAAAAGAATCACTTTCTGATAGAGAGTGATAGAGAACAGTTTCATGTTAATGTTGTTGACTACAATACCATACACCATAGGAGGGAATAAAGGCCATTAATATCATAAATAATGATGATGATATGGGAAATTTTTCTTTTCTAAAGCATTTTCATGGAATTGAGAAATTCATTCAATCTCTAGGGAAATAAGTATATATATGTTTCTATAAACACAACATTACCTATTAATTTCTCATTTAACTCTTTATACTTCATCTCATAGCAAACATTACATCATATGGTGATATAATACATTAAAACCCAATAAAACATCCAAATTTGAACATAAACCATCTTTTAAAAGGTAAAAATTTAAAAAAATATTATAATAACAAACATTATAATAATGTTCACTAAATTTCAAAATTGAACATTTAGTTATGATTTAATCATTATAAAGAATCTCTATATTGTTAGATTATAAAAATTTGAATACCCTCATCATGTATTCTCTTGAAATATTGTAATAAATTGTGTTTTCAAAAATCATTATTAAAAATATGCACTATTCCTTATTACAGAAGAAAAACTAATGTTATTGGATATATTACATGAATAAAAATGTGTGGCAAACACCATCATTGTTTGTATAACCAACTTTTTCAACAAACCATTAATAAATTCTATGATTGTCGGTACAATACAATTTATATTATACAAATCAATCATAACTTTAATAAAATATCATTACATTAGTTTTTGGAGAATATTAAGGGTTATCCTTCCCTTTAAAATATTTTTCCCAAAAAAATTTAATCTTTATATGGAATCACTTTTCTTTGTAGAATTCAATATATGATCTAAAATACAAAATGAAAAATTAATGCAGTAAAATCCACCTATATTTCATAATTCTCATAACCAATAGCTTATTAAAAAATACACAAATGAAATAGTTATTAAATATAGACATAATAAAATTAATAATTTTTATCATCTACGGTAGTATTAAATGCTTGATCATGATCTATTAGCCTCTTTTGTGGTGCACTCCATTGACACTTGATATTTTGATTTTTTTTATTGTCATGATACCTTTGTAGTAAAATAATTGTACCCAAGGAACCATTTTCTTATAAATATACTCGCAATAATTATGTCCCTTCCATACACACATGTAAAAATGCTCATTCCATTTAATCAAGTATTTCTGTGATTATTTCAAAAATTATTATATATGGAAAAATAATTTCCCTTTACGTCCCTTTATCCATATTTTCCCTAGGTATCCTCTTAATATCATGATTTCCAATGAATTCTATATCTATCTCATTCTCACATGATAATATGTACTGATATGTTGGGAATTCATGAGAGTCTAGTTCCATTCAAATGATTGGGTTAAAAGCATAAATGATGCGATCTTTATTACAAATGGGATCACATGCATTGGTGAGGATAACATACCTTTTAATAGGAACAATATTTAAATGACATCATAGATTATATTAGATCTTACCACGTGTCATCCTAAAATTAGTTAAATAGATAAGATGAATTTATGCATTGTAAATCATATAATCAGATGCATCATTTTCTTTGGGCATGTCAATACTTTTTAACCATTTATAATTATTTTTGAATAATATTTGTACTATCCCATGTATATACATTTAGAGTTTCAAACCAGGTGTGAATTATGTCCCGTTACCATGTACAAAGCTAAGACATGATATCCCTAGCACACCTTTTCGGGATTATTTACCCCTAGATACATCAATTATAAAACCACATCGACTTGTAGTATCCATATAGGGATATTTCACCCATAATTCCCACATAATCTATTTCGTACCAATTTTGTATAATGTTATTCTATATATATCCTCAACGTCTATCTTGGGGATATCTTTCCAAATATATATTTCTTAAATCTAATTTCCATATATGATGAAAAACATTGATTGATAACAACTGTAATTCATGACCCCAAAATCCCTAAGTTGGTACATTTCATTATTAAATTTCCATGATTACAAGGAATAAAATTCCCAAATAGTGTTCAGTTTTATAGATCTGGAATCCATATTACTAACATGAACCTTATATTACAATTAAAACATACATTACAATAGATATAATTCTTATTGAATTCCATTATTATCATCGAATAAGACTATATATCAGTCATAATACATATCATAAAAACCTAGGAAAAATAAAACATAAGAAATGGTTAGCTCAGATACCTAGTAAGGGTAAGCATATAATGAACGCTATAATGAACAATATAAATAAACATAAAGAAGGTGTATAACTGAAACACAATCCATTTAAATATAATTTTATGCATAATATGGAAAAAATAATTGAAATTCATTTATTTCCACGTGAATAATCACATGGATTTTATAGTAATTAAAGAATCCCATATAATATCTTTAATTAATCCCACAAAGATCGAATACGTAATTGCAGATATCATAAACATACCAGTAATGCTTCAGCCAAGATACTATACATAAATTGGTAAGGCATCTACCAACACAAAAACTAGTTTGACTAATGAGACATAATGATGCATCGAGGGGCTATAGTGGGCCTCACCAGTCAATTATTAATCCTAATACATTCCTCATATATAAATGGTGAACCATGAACAACATATACATTCATATTGCAAAATTATCATACAAAATATGAATACATTTTCCATAAACCATAAATATTATAAAAATACCACATCCATAGTCAAACTAAATCAGAAATCATTCAATCACATATGGTGAATTTTATCATAACAGTTCAAATTCAATTAAAAATGTGATTTAATAGAGGAAGATGACATAGATGAAAATACTCTAACAAAATCATAAAAACAATCTTGAGAGAAGGATAACATTTTTTAATTTGAAATCATTTCTTTAAAAGGAAGGAAAACTATAAAAGAAAACATTTTCTTTGAAATTATTTTTTTAAACTTGTAAATGAATCAATAAGACATTAATGTATCATGATAGTGAAAATTTTCTCTCATTCCGTATAAGATAAAAAAACAATCCATCCAAATTTTTTATTGGAGAACCCTCAACAGACGATGATTAAAATACAAGAATATACACATTTTAAAGAATATTGAAAACTTTAAAGGCTGAGAATGATGAATTTAATCAATTATTGGATAATATTTAAAAAAATTGAAATCAATTTGTAAAGACATTTATATAGATAAAAAGATATGAGAATTTTATCATTAAACATTCATGGTGTCCAATACCACATTGAATATTTAAGTCCAAACCCTGAAGAATGAATAAAATTTTAAAACAATTAAATTTTATGAGATTTAATTAATTAAATATATAATAATTAAAATTGTCTTTTGTAAATCCTCATATAAGAAGGTGGGTTCACAACATCAAAATATTCCACAATGAAATGAGATCAAAACAATGTACATTACATTATGATTCCATTAGTAATATTTGAATTAATCATTTATATAATGGATTAAATAATGTTATTAAATTATAATGTAACCCTGTCCTTTTTTATGAAATCACTTAGGATCTTCATATATCACATTGTTAATAATATTATACTACTACCCTTGTTTCTGGTGTTAAATGCTTCATTTTCCATTAAATGTTTGTCATGATAGTTAATGTAGAAAGGGTGAGTAATTGGATATTATTTTAATTATAAATAATCATTATTAGGAAATAATTATTATTTATATAAATTAAATCCATCATTAAACCCATCCATATAATGTGGTAATGAATTAATAATTACATCAGATTATAGAGATTGTCTGTGGTACGTATGCATGTGTCGGGACATAATTCTTTTAAAGGATGGATAAAGGTTGAATATGGCTATTCCGTAAGAATAATAACATCTCATAATAAATATGATACTTGAGTTATTACTTTCTAATGTATATAACCCTTAAATTAGAAGTAGAAGAAGAGATGAAATTGGATGAGTTAGTAATCCAACTTACCTCTTCTTCAGAGAATTTTCACTAGATATGTTATTAAGGGATATATGGTTGGAATTTTGGGAAGGACAGAACCTTCAGAACATTGGTAAGAATGATGGAAGTAGAAACATGTTGGACTATGTTGATCTTGAAGGTTCAATGTAGTGTAAAGAAGTGAGGTATGAGGTTTATTTTTTTATTTATTCTCAGGGGAACGATTTGAATCTCTCCAAATATAAAATTAAAATTAAATACATTTCAATTTAATATTGATAAAAAATGATTTATTTCGAATATTAGATGTTTATGGTCTTAAATTAATTCATCCAATAATATTTTTGTAATATTTAATTAATTTTTAATCCTCTTATTTATGTTTGAACAATTCTTTACTCGTTTTAACAGTTACTGTGATATCATTTAAGTTACACATTAAAAATTTATACAATAACTATAAAATTAGAAAATTACCAATATATTAGTCTTTGATGAAATATTTAGCTTTATCCATATCATTTTGTTTAATTTTATATTTTAATGAATTTTTTATTATTTAATAAAATATTATTTATTTTAATATATCATTAGTGTCAAAATTTACACTATTCATTAGATGACATATTAAAAATTTCACGACAACATGAAAACTTTATATAAACTATTTTAACTCATCACTAGAACGTAAAATTATTATATAAAATTATTTTATGACATTTATTATATCAAATTATATTTATTTTAATGTTTTGAATAACATTTCAACCAGACATCAAATAATAAAACAATTACTACATCATCATTCTTTCACAATTTAAGGCAATTATTTTATCCCAAATTTAATATTACTATTTATATTATATTGGGTCCACTATATGACCGCATATTAAAAATATATCACTTTTTAAAAACCAATGTCTAAAAAAATTGACTTCTCATTAAATATAGCATTATAAATTTCATACTATCATTAATGTGGCTTCCAAACGATACAATATCTTCCAATGAATATTTTTTTAGTAAAAAACAATTTAAATTAAAGTGGAGGAATTTTTAATGTAAATTTATAGTCTTTATAATTTTATTTTATACATAATTACATAATTTAACCATAGTAGTGGTAATTAAAATGTTGATAAATATACTATTCAGTTGGAACAAAAAATCAAAGAAATCAATTTAAATTATCTTGATGTACTGATTCCAAAAATTGAATCTATTTTTCAAATTTTATAACAAATATTTCTTTAGTAATTCATTTAAAAATAATATTGTTGACGGAATGAGAAAACATGTTTTTAAAGTCAACAAATACTAAATATTGTAATGTTTTTATAATCATATTCAATGTAAAATTTATTCCAATGAAAAAAAATTAATAACTGACATAAAAATAATAAACTTATAGTTAAATATATTTATATATATAATTTGACACTATAAATTATATAGTGCAAAAACATATTATCAATTTAAATGAAATATTTTATCACTATTCATCATGAAATGAAACTTATCACAAAAATAAACATAATTATCCAAAATAAATTTTTACATTCCTCTTTAAAATAATAATTTCATTTTTTCATATAATATTTATGAAACTGTTAGAATGTTTATTTAAAATAAAATTTTTATTAATAGATGGTAAAACGACCTTTTATAAAAAAATAATATTTTAAACATAAAACATGATTTAGTATATTCTTATACCAGTCAAATATATTGGATGAATGTGAAAAATAGTTCATTTAATATATAATATTAATATTTCATTAATACCACTCCATAATTATTATAAATTTAATTTATTAGGATTAGATGGCATTATGAACGTAAAAATAGTTTTTATAATAATATCCATTTTATATTCTGTGGACTCCTATATTCATTTATATTTATTTTGTAACCAGTAAATTCAACCATATATTTGTAAATTTTAGTTAACATTATTCATATCCTCTAACATAACATATATATTATATCTTATTATATTAAAAAATAATATTTTAATAATATATTGGTGATTGTTAAAACTTGTACATGTTTGTAACACAAGTCGACTCATTGTTATGTGTACAGTAATATTAAAATGGAGTTCCATATAAAGAAATATATTAATAAATTAAAATTATTTAAAATAGAAAATATTGTAATCTCTTTGGGTGTCTCATCTAAGGTGAAATTAGTCTGGTCTATGTGATAATAGAGTATCATAATGGTTTGATGGTGGCCCCCATGTCTAATATAAGGGAAGAGTCTAGCCATTAGTTTCTGATGAGTTTCCCATATATTTTGGCATATATAAGGAATGAATGTCTTGTCTATATTACCTGGTAACTCATAATCAGAAGTTGAATGGGTCATGAACATGGTGGGGAGGTTCTTTCTTCCTAACAGTCTCTAATATCAATCTCGACGTCATATTCATCAAGAATACATGCCTCCATATTATTTAACCAAAAAATGTTCTCATTGGTGTCTTTGTATGACCATACTTCCATTTTGAGGGATGTTAATGGGAAAATATATACGTTTGACTCAGATTCTTCATGCACCTCTATATACCAAGGCGTGTGAGTTTTGTACACCTCTCTATACAGAGGTGATTAGGAAAGGGAAGGATTTCATTATATTTGGGAGATGTCATATTGGGGAGTTAGACCACATTGGATGTTAGAGTTAGATTCCTTATATTCCATATCAACACTATCATAAAGAGGACACTCATAGTAATGATTTTCATCGTCATTGGTTGTAGAGTTGATGAATAGTTGGTATTTCAATAATGTGGTTTGAATAACCTCAAGGACAATATAATTAAGTAGATAAGAAATTTGTGCATTACTCTTTACCGTGGCTGGAATATTTTTACCAAACCTTTTGTACTTTTTCATTGATAAATCCAACTATATAACTACTTTTGGAAAATTTTGATAATCATTTAGTTTTATAAGAGTATGATCCCACTGCTAAGAAGGAGCTACAGTATGAAAAAGTTCATCTTCATCAATGATAGTAATATAAGAATGTCCCAATGTATGTTCCACTATACATGGGGATCCACAGTCACAATAGGTATATGAGCCTGATCATAAACCTTGGGAGTATGTTGTTGGTCTCTTTTTAGAAGAATATGAGTGTGTCCTGATTCATGTTCTACTCTCACATGGTGAGTCCTGGTTGGAATGAGAATATATACCCAGTCTGATTATAGATTCCCTATTATAACATTCAGATGTACCTATGGAATGTGAGGGGGATATAATCATCATCCTGTTTAGATTTGGAACAGTACTGGTTTAATCATTCATTTTTATAAGTCATAATATTAATCTTCCATCCACGATATTCTATAATATACCATGTAGATTCATTGATTGGAATATTATCCAATGCAAAGGCATGTTCCACTATAACTTTGTGAACCTTGTATTGATCGACTTTATGATCCAAATTTTGAGCCATTGGAGTATGTCAATATTTTTATTAGATTGGAATTTTCTTTCTTTCTCAAGGAATGTTTCACACTTATGTGGTGATACCAAACCATATTTGGTATATGGAACTAATCTCGGGCGTTTAGAATATTTCACTAGTCTACATTGATAGGAATGTTCCCCTATCCCAAGAAATGTTTTTCTCTCACCTAGATAATCCTCGTTGGATTGGTAATATAATCAGTGTCTGACACCTTTTCTTTTACCAAAATATGTCGATAATTCTCATAGATGGTAGTAAGAGTGTGTGATTTCCCAATAAACCCCACTTTTTTATAATGATCAGACTGTTATGATTCCCTAGATATAAGGAACAAATAATGTGCCTACCCATGTATTTGTATGAGACTGGGAATATAGTGGTGGAGTTCTTCATCTATTTCTAAGATGTAACAAGACTTAAGAAAAGTGTGTGTGAGAATGTAAGTATTCACATTTCATGTCTTCACTATATACTGGCCTAAAACTTTGATTGAAGAGAGAATATGAGCACAATTTTTTCATTCTTGTTCCAGATGAATGTGTTGAGGGATTTATGCCTTTCAGTATGAAATTTAACATCCCCCATGGTAGATGTAAGAATATATCAACAATATTCTAATGAGTGAGTCAGGATATGATCTTTCACTCTCGTTATCACAGGAATATGTCGACATACATTGTTAGTGATAGTGAAGATATGATCGCAATTACTATTATATAGAGCCTTCTATGCCTGATGTGTCTTCATTTTCCCTTTAGTTGAAGATTAGATATAGTATTTTTTTTGATTTTACAAATTGATGGTGATTTAATATAACAAATAGGATTGAATTAGATATGGTGGGTGACAAGATACCTCTTCATTTGATGCATAATTAGAATTGAGACATTGTTGACTCCTTGATCTAGAATTATCAGATACTAAAGGTAGTTATTTTCATCCTCTGGGGATAATTATCTGAGTTGGTTAGTTGCGGAGACGAACATTGATGGATTTAATACGAATTTCTTAGGATGGTGTATACCAATAATTTTTATCATTTGGGGACCCAATCATAAATCTTCAAGGGTCCTAATGATAACATGATTATGGTATTCTATGACCATTTCATTGTCACCCAATATTGATGTTGTCAAGAATGTGAGGTCATTCTGAGTCCCCTAGGGGTTTCAACTTGAGATTATTTTCTAGAAAGGTAAAGGGGTGGAGAAATTTTATTGGGTTAGGTGTTGTTTGTGGGAGAGGTATTTAGGGTCACGAATTCAAAAAGGAACATGTTCAACAAAAACTATATTATTTCAGGTATGATAAATTTTCAATTTGATACACATTGGTAAAACCATTTCCTTTATTATCACTAATCCAACCACTCCTCTCACTTGGACTTTCCATGTCATGTATGTACATATTTCATGGGAACCCTAGAAATAGTGGACTAGTTTTAAGAGACATGTTTGTTTCCCCACATTTGTTTGTATTTTATATTCAATAAATATATCCTAAGACATTTTTAACTGGTCATTTTTTAATTTTATAGATTCATATTGGGTTATCCATTTTTGTGATCAAAAATATGAGAAGAACTCCCGATGTGATAGGAAGAAATTGGTCATATGTGAATTTCAAAGTCAATCCTTTTTATCTTGTGAATTAGATGTTAAATTTAAATGATTTTACATTAAGTTCCGCACTATTTCTTCCTTAGAAATATGTTGATGGATTGTCTAAATGGTTTTATTGTTGGGGGGGTCAATGTCATGTACAATCATTAATGTTGTGGTTAACGTTATTTATCTCTAACATCATTCTGAATGGATAACTCACTGATAAATGGGTTTATACATGGTTTTTAAATGCAGGTGTTTCCATGAGGTTTCATACCCAACGATGATTAGGAACTCACATTGGTCATGGGGATGGAAGTTTCGGATCATCACACCAATTTGGGGGAATTTTTTCCTACAGTTTGACACTCTAACAGATTTATGATATATTATTGAATATCTTCTTAGACCTAACTGAGGACCAGTTCCCCTAAAAACAATCATAGGTTAAATACTTCTATATGTAAAAGGTGGGATGATATTATTGAATTGATATGTATGTATCTTATATTATTCATCCATTCCCAATTTATGGGTTTATTTTATATGTTGAATCCATTTAACCAATCACTATGGGGTTTTCATCATCTATGGAGGCAATAAGTATTTTAATGATGGGATTGATCCATTATTAGGCATCCTACTTATCATGTTTTATAACAAGAATCAAAACACACATAGTTGTTTAAACTTTTTAATTTTATCATCATACAAAAAATGAAATATATGGGTCACCTAAGAACCAGATCATCTACTTGAGCCTTGGGGAGGTGTACTACATATCCTAGTTATGGTAGGATTCAATGATAAAATAGTTCAATCAAACCATGTAGAATCATCATAAGGTATATACCCCAACATATGTGTAGTTATATCATTATAATGATTGGGGATAAAACCTAATTATTCCCCTACTAGCAATGAATCATGATGTAAATGATATAATCATTTCGACTCCCTATGACTATGTGAACTATTATTTATGTCAGAAACAAATGATATGAGGTAATCCTAATCAATTAATGTGGAAGTTGGGATTATATACTGGGAAAAACGTTGGTTGTTTATTACAGATCATTGACATTATGAAGGAATACTATGTATCCTATTTATGGAAGGAATCATATTTATTGTAGTTCAGTTGACATCTCAATCCTCTGGTGGATTACATATGAACATATTCGCATGGGAGATATTGGGTCTCGATTTTTGGATTACAGAGACATGGTAGAACATACAATAGGATGGATTCGCATTTGAACCTAGGACATTACTGTCAGGACCCATCCTCGGGGCCCGTTCCGTGACTACCCCAAGCCCACCTTCCATAGGCCAGGGCTGTCAACTAGAACCAAGGCCTAAATCCCAACAAAAGGGAAGGCATTTCCTTTGAAAAGTAAACAAGAACCATAGAGTAAGAAAGAGGAAAAGTAAACACTATGTAAAAACTGTAACAAGTTGTGCTGAAAGTAAAAGGGGCCGGAAATACAAGCCCAACTGTAAAGTACAAGTGAAAGGGAAAAACAACAACTGAAAAGAAAAGCCGCAGCGTCGAGCTGTCCTCTGAAGGTCCCACATGAAGGGTGGGTACAGATAGCCTCCACAGCTCCTCGGTCCAACCGTCCGCTCCGAGTACGTCCCGCCAAGTGGTCCACCTCCAGGTACCATCCTACTCCGCAAGCCTCCACCACGATCAGTGATGTCCGTTGTCTGTAACCAACACAACGAAGTGCGGGCATAGCCCGTGCAGGGGTGAGTATAAGCTACTCAGTAGGGACCCCGAGACCCCCGAAGGTCTCCCGGAATCCACAAAGGATAATCCACAATGGAAAGATACAATCACGAAGTAACATCCGACACAGCTTAGGTATATGCCCATACATATACGTAGGTCATCAATTCCCGTTCGGCTCCAATATCCGAGCCCAAGCACAACCCAGTCCACACAAGAAATCTAAACGTATACCCACACAGGATAGCACAACACAATCCACAAAGGAGAGTAAACAGTAAATCCACATAGGATAGTTCAACACAATCCACAAAGGAGAGTAACACAAGATTCATCTCACATAGGTATACTTCTTGTATGACGATAATGATGATCACTGATCCATCTAAGTCGTCGGACCCACAAAGGATCGAAAGGTACTAACCCCCACAAAGACCCACATAGGATCAGGCCCACACAGGACCTGTAGGCACTGGCTCACACAGAACCGCTGAGCGCTGACCCACACAGGATCAGACCCACACAGGAACGGGCCCACACATGACCTGTAGCATTGACCCACAAGGGATCGCTGAGTGCTGTAGTCGTCGCAGTCCACTGAGGATCTCTACACAGTTGTAGTCACAGTCCACTGAGGATCTCTGCACAGTCGTCGCTGTAGTCCACTGGGGATCTCTGCACAGTCGTCGCTGTCGAAGTAGCAGTCGCAGCCAGCACTAGGGTTCCCGCACACAGTAAGCTCGTTCGGGAGGGTCCGCTCCACGAGCCGAGAGGCTGATACATCAACTGACACAAAGTCCTAAGTTGATGTATCCAAAAGTTCCGTATCGTCAACAGGAACTCAACGTAGAAGACGGCGCGTCAATCGGACGCCCGGTCTGAGAGTTATTGGCTTTTTCGTCCCAGGGGCACGGTTGGTTTTTTAAGGCAAAAACAACCTGACCGTACTCCACCTGCGTCCAAACCTCAGGCGGAGTGAGCCAAAAGATCCGTCTCACTTAGAGTAATTCAAAAAAGTCGACGGCAGGTCAAACAGACATCTGTAGCTCAAGATATGAGCGTTTCCGCTCCGAGGGCCCGATTGGTTTCGTGTACAAACCAACCCGGCCGAACCCAAAGTATTCCGAAACCTTGAGTGCGATATACCGAGACGACCATCTCGGTCAAAGGATCGTGTTTCCACTGACGACGCGTCGTTCGGAGGCCCATAACATCTGTTACGGGAAAAAGACCGAAAACAGTCCGAAGACGGGGGGTCTGGGCCCGGGCCGACCCGACCCCCCCCCCCCCCCCCCCCGGGGTCGGCCGAACTGGGTCGACCCGAACCGGTCCGACCTGGCTGGACCCGGTCCGGTCCGGCCCGGGCACGGCCCGGCCGGAAGGACCTGCCAGGCTCAGCACGGCCGAGCGGCCGAGTAGATGGACGCCGCGGGGTGCCGCCCCCGCGGTTTGGAGGTGTCGCGGCCCTACGTGGGGTCGGGCTGGATCGATCGGACGCGGCATGTCGCCGCGTCCCATGTGGTCAAGACGGACCCATGCGGCCACGAGTCTGTTGGCCACCGCCGCCGCGGCTTCAGCCGTGGCGGCGCGCCGGGGCGCAAGCGACCCGCGCCGTAGGCCACTTCCGCGGGCCCCCAGAGTTGCTCTGGTGGTCCGTTTTCCTTCCTGTCTGCGCTGTTGTTCCTCTCGGGTTCCATTCTTCACTGCGGGATCGTAAAATTTCCCTTGCGTCACATTTTGTCATCCCTCGCCAAATCATCACAACCACGAAGAACGGTGGAGGGTTGTCGGGCCGTGTTCGTTTGGCCCACAGCCTCCGTGTTAGATAAAAACAATGGGAGAATTATTCAACACATGAAAATGTAACCAAGAACAATTTTGATAAAAAAAAATTGTTCATGAAAATACGGTTCTTTAATTTTTAAAGAAACATTTACGGGAATATAAAATTTTCATAACAACCCCTACCTCGTCAAGTCATCGCCCGCAGGTTCTTCGCGGAATTGGGGATCGTCGTGTCGTCGCGGTATCCGGCGTCGCGTCGTCGCGGAAGGGTGTAACGTCGACGAACTCCGAGGTTCAAGAAACAACAGATTTAATTATAAATAATTAAATCCTTCTTGAGTCAGAAACCACAAAGGATGTTTAAAAAGAAACCCGAGATCTCTTACCTCAAGAAGTTGGTGATCGGAGATCGGGGCAGGGAAGAACGTCTCGGATGAAGCGTCGCCAAACTCCGAGGGTGACGACGTTCTTTGCATTCTTGGCATTCTTTGTGTTTTTTACGTTTTTCGCGAAGGAGGATGAAGGCTCAAGAATTCTGTCAAAGCCTCTCAATGTGTAATCCTCGAAAAGTCATGTTGGTCTTATTTTATTATTACGCCAACAAATGAAAAAGAGGTAAGTAACGACCCATTAATTCGTAGAATTAATTCAACGAAAGAAACTTCCCATTTAATTCACGAATAAAACTGCCCAATTAAATGGTGCGTTAATAATTTAAGAAAACACGTCAGTTGACTTTCATAATGACGGGTTTTTGCGGGTGCGTTATTTGCGGAAAAGAATGGGTGGGACTCCTGCGGGCCCCACCTCACAAATATCTTACCAGGAGGGTAGGATATTTCTGGATATCACCCTATCTGTTTCAACTCAGTTTAAGTGTCTTTCATGTGGCTTCCAAGTGGATTAAGTGAAATAAAATAATGTTTGTCGTACAATTATTTTATTTCTTAACTTTAAGCCCGAAAATTAAAAACCACACCCGAGAAAACGCAACTCTGGAAGAGGCGTTTCTAAGAAAATACCGGTGCTGCAATTTCATCGCTGCCCCCAGAATTCGATTCCGGGCACCGGTTCAAAAGTTAGAAAAACCCGCTCGTCCGTTCACTGAACGTACCAGAGCCAAACTTCGGAAAAATGATTTCGGGCACACCGGGCCGCGGAATCAGGTGCCGTCAGAAACTGCGTTCTTGTAAAATTCCAAAGAAAATTAAGAAAAAAAATTCCTTCAAATTTACGGGTCTTTAAATTACTCCCACCTCAGGGCTTTACGTCCCCATAAAGATATATCAGAAACTAGGGAAACAAATGTCGGTACTGAGCACACATTTGAGCCTCCCGCTCCCAAGTGCTCTCCTGGAGGTTCCCATTCTACCATCTGATGCACACAAGAGGAATCGATCTCCCACATAGGACCCGCTCATATCGATCCTCTATCTCCACCGGGACCTCCGCAAAAGTCGCCCCATCATCCACGTCTAGCTCCCCATGGTCAATGATGTGCGTCGGGTTGTGCACGTATCTCCTCAGTTGAGATGCGTGGAAGACGTCGTGCATCCGGTGCAACTGAGGTGGTAGAGCCATGCGATAAGTCACCTCGCCAAACCTGCTGATGACCTCGAATGGTCCAATGAAGTGTGGAGACAACTTGCCGCCTCGTCCAAATCTCTGTAAACCACGTCGAGGTGAGACCCGCTAGAAGACGTGGTCGCCATCCTCGAACTCTAGTGGCCTCCGCCTCCTATCAGCATATGACTTCTGCCGACTCTGAGCTGTCCTCATCTGCTCCTCGATGACCTGGACCTTCTCTGTCGTGGCCCGGACCATCTCTAGTCCCACAAGTGCTGACTCCCCAGGGTCTGTCCAGCACAAAGGAGATCTGCAATGTTTTCCATACAACGCCTCGTATGGTGCCATCCCGATGGTGGAGTGGTAGCTATTGTTGTACGCAAACTCCACCAAGGGTAGGCGGTCCTCCCAGCTACGACCAAAGTTGAGGACACATGCGTGGAGCATGTCCTCGAGAGTCCGAATGGTTCTCTCCGTCTGACCATCCGTCTGAGGGTGAAAGGCGGTGCTCAGAAGTAGCCGTGTCCCGAACGCCTCCTGAAACCCCTTCCAATGTTGGGAAGTAAAGAGAGCGTCCTGATCGGAGACGATAGACGATGGCACACCGTGAAGTCGTACAATCTCCTGAACGTAGAGACGCCCCAAGATCTCCACTAAGCCCTGCTCTATGATGGGTAAGAAGTGTGTCGACTTGGTGAGTTGGTCAACAATCTCCCAAATGGAGTCGTGACCTCTGGAAGTGCGTGGAAGTCCAGTCACGAAGTCCATAGATATGTCGTCCCACTTCCACTCCGGCACCTCCAAGGGCTGTACCAGGCCGGCTTGTACCTGATGCTCTGCCTTCACCTGCTGGCAGGTGAGGCACCGTGAAACGAACACTACCACAACCTTCTTCATGCCCGACCACCAGTGCCGTCTTCTGAGATCCTGGTACATTTTTGCCACTCCAGGATGTACCGCCAAAGGAGAAGTGTGAAAATCTCTCAGCACCTCCTCTCGTAAAGCGACTGGTAGCAAGGTACGTCCTATGAAAAGGACATCGTGCTCTGATCCAAGGGAGAAACCATCAGGTTCATGTCCCAAGGATATCTGTGCACGCTTCGTCTCATAGTTGGCGTCCCCATGCTGTGCCTCTCTGACCCGCTGCAGAAGTGGAGGACTGACTATGAGAGACTAAAGGAAGGATACTCCATCCCTATCCACGAATGATATCTGCAAGGCAGCTAGCTGCTCTATCGCCTTCTCAAGTAGCTGGATGCCCGTCCTCATGCTGAGGGCATCGGCTACAATGTTCCCTTTCCCTGGAGTATAGACTATCTCAAAGTCATAGTCCTGGAGGAACTCAAGCCATCACCGTTGTCTCAGGTTCATGTCCTTCTGAGAGAAGATGTACCTGAGACTCTTGTGGTCCGAAAAGACTGTAAAGCGCTCGCCCATCAGATGGTGCTGCCAAGTCTTCAGTGCGAAGACCACTACTGCCAACTCCAGGTCATGGGTAGCGTAGTTCTGCTCATGCGACCTCAACTGACGTGATCCATAGGCAATCACAGCCCGCTCCTGCATCAGGACACATCCGAGTCTGGTCTCTGATGCATCGCAGTAGATTACGTATCCAACTCCCTCCTCAGGCAACCTCAAGATAGGTGCACTGGTCAATCTCTGTCTCATCTCCTGGAAGATCTACTAACATCTGTCTGACCACACAAAGGGTTTCCCCATCTTCGTCAAATCTGAGAGTGGCACCGCAACTCTGGAGAAGTCCGGCACAAACCTCCTATAGTATCTGGCTAGACCCAAGAAACTCTGCACCTCCGTCACGCTCCTGGGTGGCTCCCAAGCTAGCACTGCCTCGATCCTCGCGGGATCCACTGCAAATCCCGCCTCAGAAATGATGTGCCCCACGAAGTGGACCTCACGTAACCAGAACTGGCACTTCGAGAGATTTCCATAAAGCTGGTGCTCTCGGAGTGTGTCTAGTACAACCCGCAAGTGGTAGGCGTGCTCCTCCTCCGTGGTCGAGTACACCAAAATGTCGTCGATGAAGACCACGACAAATCGATCGAGGTATGGCTGGAAGATCCTGTTCATGAGGCTCATGAACACTATTGGAGAGTTGGTTATGCCAAAAGGCATAACCAAGAACTCATAGTGTCCATACCGACACCTGAAGGCCGTCTTCTACACGTCCTTGTCTCGAACACTGAGCTGATGATAGCCTGACCTGAGTTCTATCTTTGAGAACCACCGTGATCCCTTGAGCTGATCAAAGAGGTCATCAATCCTCGGTAGCAGATACTTGTTCCTCACTGTCATCTGGTTCAGGCGACGATAGTCGACAAACAGTCGCAAGATCCCGTCCGCCTTTTTGGCGAACAATATTGTGGAAGACCAGGGTGAAACACTGGGTCGGATGAACCCCTTTCCCTGCAAGTCCTCCAACTATACCCAAAGCTCTAGAAGCTCGGCGGGGGCCATCCGATATGCTGGAGTGGATATCGGGGCTATCCCGGGGTACATATCAATATAAATGTCTACCTCTCTGCGAGGAGGTAGCCCTGGAACGTCATCGGGAAAGACGTCTGCGTACTGATCCACCACTGCAGGAAAACTAGAACTCTGCACGTCCACCGCTCCAAGGATGAGGCTAGCCAACAGATGAGTGATGGGATTTCCCCTCCTCTGCGAGAGTCCATACTGTGCTGCAAAGGCCCCCTTCTCGAGAGTGAAGGTGAACCTGCTCTCGTCAGTGCACACACATCTCACCTTGCGCCTAAAACAACCAATCTGAGCATGGACTATAGATAACCAATCCATGCCCATGATGACGTCGTAAGGCCTCGACGCCACTACAGGAAGATCCCAACCGAAGATCTAGCCTCCTAGAGTAAGCTCACACTGCCGGCACCAGTGCGTAATCGTCGAGTCTTCTCCCGAAGGGGTCTCTAGCTGTAAGGATCGACCCAACGGCTCTGTCAGAATCTCTGAGCTCCGAACAAGGGCAGCGGCTATGAATGAGTGACTCGCTCCTGTGTCTATAAGAACTGAAGAAAGGGTGGAATAGACACAGATAGTACCTCGAATCATCTCTGGCGCGCCGTGGTCGTAGGCCTCCGCTGCCTGGAGCTGTGCCTGTCTCTGCCATCCAGCTCCATGTGGTCGAGGAGGGCCTCCTGGTGGTGGTGGTGGCAAAGCCTCAAAGCGTCGCCCACCACCTGCTGCTCAGCCAGCTCCCCTGCATCGTCTGACTCCTCCCTGCGGACCGCCATGGTCGACCCTCTCCCTCTGCCTGGGTGGCCCCTCCACCGTCTGCTGCTCCTCGGTACGGCGGGTCGGGCAGTCATGATCCATGTGGCCCTGCCCGCCGAAGGAGTAGCACTGCCTGCCTCTCGGATGACTGGCTCCGCGCTGTGTGCCCCGCACTGCTGAGCCAGTGTCCTGAGGTCGTCTATGAGAGGGTCCGGTCTGCCTGGAACCTTGAGTCATCCGTCGGCTACCTACTGTCGAAGACTCCGCTACCTGCCGCCCTGCGGTAGGTCTTGCTGCTGAAGTAGACTCACCTAGAAATCTCTCGATCAGAATGGCTCTCTCTAGTACTCCTTCCTGGGTTGGGATGCTGAGGGAGATCAGCGATGCCCTGATCTCGTGTCTCAATCCCTGCTCGAAGGTCCGGGCCCAGAAGAAGGGGTACCGTACCATGTCGGTCGAGTAGCAAGATAGATCGGTGAACCTCGCCGCGTACAGGGCGACCGTCAAGCTACCCTGCCGCAGCTGAAGAAGCTCCTGAATGCGCACCACATGGAGGGTGGCCGGGACGTCCATAGCTCATGATATGAGCGTTTCCGCTCCCAGGGCCCGGTTGGTTTCGTGTACGAACCAACCCTGCCAAACCCAAAGTATTCTGAAACCTTGAGTGCGATATACTGAAACGGCCGTCTCGATCCAAGGATCGCGTTGCCGCTGACGGAGCGTCGTTCGGAGGCCCGTAACTCAAGTTACGGGAAAAAGACCGAAAATGGTCTGAAGACGCGGGGTCTGGGCCCGGGCCGACCCCCCCGACCCCCCCCCCCCCCCCCCCCGGGGTTGGCCGAACCGGGTCACCCCGACCTGGTTCGACCCGGCTGGGCCCGGTCGGACCAGCCTGGCTCGGCTCGGCCGAGCGGCCGAGCAGCTGGACGCCGAGGGGCGCCGCCCCCACGGATTGGAGGTGCCGCTGCCCCGTGTGGGTCCACACTGGATTGATCAGACATGGCATGTCGTCGCGTCCCGTGCAGGCGAGCCGAACCCGTGCGGTCGCGGGTCCGTTGGCCGCCACCGCTACGGCTGAAGCCTTGGCGGCCCTATTCGGCGGTGCGCCGGCCGCTTTTGCGGGCCACCAGAGTTGCTCCGGTGGTCCGTTTTCCTTCCCGTCTGCGCCGTTGTACCTCCCAGGTTCCATTCTTCACTGCGGGATCGTCAAATCGCCCGTGCGTCATGTTTTTTCATCGCTCTCCAAATCCGCACAACCACGAAGAACGACAGAGGGTTGTCGGGCTGTGTTCGTTTGGCCCACACCCTCCGCGTTAGATAAAAACAACGGGAGAATTATTCAACACATGAAAACATAACCAAGAACAATTTAAATAAAATAAAATTCTAAATGAAAATCCGGTTCATTAATTTTAAAGAAACATTTACGGGAATATAAAATATTCACAACAAGCCCTACCTCGTCAATTCGTCGCCCGCGGGTTCTTCACGGAATTGGGGATCGTCGCATCGTCGCGGTATCCGGCGTTGCATCGTCGCGGAAGGGTGTCGCGTCGACGAACTCCGAGGTTCAAGAAACAATAGATTTAATTATAAATAATTAAATCCTTCTTGAGTCAAAAACCACAAAGGACGTTTAAAAAGAAACCCGAGATCTCTTACCTCACGCAGTTGGTGATCGGAGATCGGGGTGGGGAAGAACGTCTCGGATGAAGAGTCGCCAAACTCCGAGGGTAACGACATTCTTCGCGTTCTTCACATTCTTCACGTTCTTCGCGAACGAGGATGAAGGCTCAAGAATTCTGTCAAAGCCTCTCAACGTGTAATCCTCGAAAAGTTGTGTTCGTCTTATTTTATTATTACGCCAACAAACGAAAAAGAGGTAAGTAACGACCCACTAATTCGTAGAATTAATTCAATGAAAGAAACTGCCCATTTAATTCACGAATAAAACCGCCCAATTAAATGGTGCGTTAAGAATTTATGAAAACGCGTCAGTTGACATTCATAATGACAGGCTTTTGCGGGTGCATTACTTTACGGAAAAGAAACGGTGGGGATCGTGCGGTCCCCACCTCACAAATATCCTACCAAGAGGGTAGGATATTTTTGGATGGCACCCTATCCGTTTCAACTCAATTTAAGTGGCTTTCAAGTGGCTTTAAGAGTCTTAAATGAAATAAAATCAAGTTTGTTGTACAATTATTTTATTTCTTAACTTTAAGCTCGAAAATTAAAAACTACAGCTGAGCAAACGCAACACCGGAAGAGGCGTTTCTAAGCAAATATCGGCGCTGCGATTTCACCGGTGCCCTCAGAATTCGATTTCGGGAACCGGTTCAACAGTGAGAAAAACCCGCTCGTCCGTTCACTGAACATACCCAAGACAAACTTCGGAAAAATGATTCCGGGCACATCGGGCGTCGGAATCAGGTGCGGTCAGAAACTGCGTTCTTGTAAAATTTCAAAGAAAATTAAGAAAAAAATTTCCTTGAAATTTACGGGTCTTTACAATTACGAAGGCATACACTGTATCATAGTTATAGAATACATAATAATCATTATATTTTAGTTTTATGGGGGCTCACCGAAAATTATTTCCTTTATATTGAGGTATATATCACAATATACTAATAATTGAGGAATATACAACGAGGTTTCCGTAATATTCCAACTAGAAAAGGATATCATTTCTTGAGATATCTATTTGACATGTCCTAGTTATTTTCCATACATATATGACGTTTTTTGTGCAATACTAGTGTAAATAACATGATTGAGTTTGAAATTTCCCGAGGATGTCAAATGATTAATCCGAGGATTTCTGGATACAATATCATGATCAATGCTTACATGCATTGGAAGTATCACTCGACCTGGATGATATGTCTGGAGGCCATTTCATGATATATTTTAATATGTATAAATGAATATTCATGATATTAAATATCTATTTTGGATTTCATCACGTGATCTTAGTAAGAATGTCCTCATTTCTTCAAGAGATTATGGTTGACTTGTCAGAATGAAATCACATGATCTATGTTAGCATGTCAGGGTGTCCAAGTGAGATAATGGATAGCTTGTCCCGATTTTCTTCTTGACCAGTTTATTATTATTTGTACATGAATTTTGATAATCACATGATTTTTCTTAACATGACTATTGGATATCAAAAGATCTGGATGTAGACGTCCTGAGAGAATCCAATGATCAGATATGAAGTCTTTGGAGAGTGTCCAATGACCTGGATTACTTGTCTATATGATATCACATGGTCTTGGTTGACACGTATGAATGATGACGCATGATATTGGCTGATTTATTAGAAGGAAATCATGTGATATATGTTAAAATTTTCGTTTGTCATCATGAGACCTAGCTGACATATCCTGGTATCATTCTGAAAGCTAGATGATATGCTTGGAGGGTGCCATGATATTTGGTTGGCTGTCTAGAAGGTCACTATGATACCTTTCTAGCATTCATTACTTTCTATCTGTAGTTTTTCTGAAATTTCTAGAGGGCATCTCAAGATTTGGATGTCAAGTCAATAGGGATTCATGAGACTCAAGTAATATTTCTGGAGGATTTTGTTTGACTTTCTTGACATGTTTGGAGGACAACTCATGATCCAAGAGTTGTTTTCAGGGGGCATAAAATGACTTGGGAGACATGTCCCAATGTTGTGTTGTGATCTAGTTGATTCATTTTACGTTCATGACCATCAGCATATGTGTTCTTCCCTTAAATTACATATATATTTATTCATTGAATCCAAAAAAATTTTAGTATATTTATTATATTTTTTTAGTGTTAACTTTTTTAGGATTCATTTGATGCAGTAGATCTATGGAACCTTCTTCACATAACCGGACTGACATGAAAGAATTATATCAGATGACCATATTTATTCACTTGATGTTCCCATGAGTTATATTTGATCACATAGGTTATTCACTAGTCATTACCAGGAGAAACACTTTTATAATCATGACATTGGACACTATGAGAAGTCCACACTGATTCCAAAATGCATAAGTGCATGGATCCAAAGACGTAATATTTTTTGTGCCGAGGGGGAGGGTTTTATTGGCCCAACCACGCTAGTTACATGAATATTTTTTCGGCAAAAATATCTGGTATTAGAAAAATATTTGGTGGATGGCTTTGGGTTCAAATTATTCATGGAATCATTTCATGGGTCATCCCATAGAGGTATCATGATTTTCAATGACCACAAGACAATTCAGTTAGAATCCAATTTATTGGTTTTTGGAACACCAAAGTGTACATTCCTAATTTGTGGATATGAATAGTGGGGTTTACAATATCAAGAAAACACGTTTAGGGTCTACCATGCGATCAGGCTGCCTGTTAATTGATTTCACATGATCTATGATTCTATGTTTATAACCCTTTGTG
This sequence comes from Viscum album, assembly GCA_963277665.1. Lineage (NCBI taxonomy): Eukaryota > Viridiplantae > Streptophyta > Magnoliopsida > Santalales > Viscaceae > Viscum > Viscum album. Next base: position 398,320,778 of record OY728161.1, read on the forward strand.
AGACAATGGTCTCTTTCCATGGGACCATCATATGATCAAGATGGCTTGTCGGGGGGCTTCACATGAGAAATGGTGTTCACAAAAAAACAATATATCTTCCCCTATCATGGATTTTACGTAATTTTCCATTTTATTTTTCTTACTTATTTCAAAATGGCCTTTAATCTCATAAATTGGCATGAGTGTTTCCATAGTCAACCACTCTCCCCACCGGTGAAGTGTTTCATGACTAATAGAGGCTACTATGGGAATGAGTGATCATTGTCTTGGGAAACCCTTCTATTTTTCTTTAGATATGGAGGGGGAACACATGACTTTCTAGACTTGTTCGAATCCCATTTCATGTTGCGGGTCATATTTCAGTAGGATATTTCATGAAAAGGTGAACATTTTTCCAAAGCAACTTTGGGGTCTTTCAAACCACATAGGTGCATCACATAAATAATTATATTCGTAAGAGTGTCACACATTATTCATAATTTTTACCTTATATTACGTGGATTTATGGTATTTTATACAGTACCTACCACCAGAAATGTATCATTACATATGAGATCTCATCTGGCAGCCGCTACATGATCAATGAGTTCCGGCGACACCATTGAAAGAAAAAGGAGAATATGTCAAAGGGGGATCCATGTGATATTCTAGAATGTTTTCTTGTTGCACATGAAATATTTTCATGACATTATAAAGGTAATGATATTGTGTTCCCTATTATATTTCATGTGGTCAATGTTCATTTTCCACCTTTTCATCCATTTCATTGTGGGAGAACTAATACCCATATTTTATGTATTTATTTTATTTTGACCATTCAATGCACATTTTGCGGGCATCATAACAAATATATGAATTATTCTTCGAACTAATATTCTCTAAGCCATCAATAATTCATATAACACTAAACAATGGAATTAATCACTCATGAAACATATTATTGCAATGATCTATTCTCTCAAGATGCTACTATATGAATATTACTTCAACTGTAATTTTAAACCCTCTATAATAAATTGATTGAAATATACCCAATTTTAAATGTTTTATTTTTAAATATTTGATGGATTATATTCAGGAATAGAAACTGAGGCGGCATATGATTTCATGGCCTGGTGTTCCTAGAATAAATTCCTGAAATATATTAAAATATTAAATTGCGTGATCAAATTCTTTTCCTAAATGAGTGAAATAAATTCAAAAAGGGTTCAAATATTATAAATATGAGGGAAAAATTACATTTAGAGAAGCGGATTTACCTATATAGTAAAATATCATTGTTCGTCTTGGATCAACTTTTAATAGTTGTCATAGACATTTTGAAAGAAAAAATAAATAAATTTAAATATATATTTTGTTTTTTTGTTTAATTGATGTAGAATCACAATGATGGTTTTATTTTAAATAATCATCTAAAAAGGGATCTCGTGTTAAACTCATAACCAAAAATTTTATACAGTCTCTGGAGTGTAATCATTGAATATATCCCTAGGTGGACATTAATAGAACTATGGATTGTGGAGCGACAAATGTCATTCTGAAAGGATCTCACCAGTGAAAATCAATCTTCAATAGTGGGAGATACAATTCATAAGAAGGATACATTATTTCAGAATTAATTCATTGTTTATTAATTCAATGATGACTATATATAAACCATCAAAATTGGTTGATCTGTGGTTCAACCATTCCTTGTTGGATGGGTTATACATTGCTGGATTTATGGTGTTTTATAATTTAGTGTATTGTTTTTATTTTTGACCATTATTAATGGAATGGATTGATTCTATAATGAACAATGGTTGTGGTTTGTTCCATAGATTTATTCTTTTTTCTAGATTCTCACATTGTAACAATATGTGTGACCTTTCTTCTTCGATGTGTTCATGAATGATAGATCTTTTTACATACACTTTAGGGCCCAATAATCCAAAATCTGAGATTTTCAATCACGATAACCAAATGGTGGTGTGTCAATAATGGCGATGGGAAAATAGTAGTGATTTGGATGAAATAGTTCTTTAGGAGAAATGTGTCAGATTTCATTTAATAGTTATTTGAAAACAATTGAAGCCCCTAAACGCATCATTTGGGTGTAGTGTGGTGAGACATACCTCGATCATGAGTATCAAGGTGAACTGAAGACAAGAGTGGATCCAGACAATCGGTCAAGGTGACCATGTGGAAGAAGACAACATTCTAGATAATCCAGAATACATAGAGTCTAGTCCTAGATACATTACATGTGCTCATTATTTGACCACTCAACATTGTACATTGAAGCCACAAGGACCCAGTTTGGAGTACATGGGCTGCCTATATGGTTGGTATTCTTCCACACAACATGGCCTGAATCAGAAACATAATTGTAGAGACCCGAAGCCTGACGTACATTGACATTACATTACTTTTGCGGAATACTTAGTACATAACAAAAACACACACACAAGGATCGTAATAGTTTAGTGTCTTTGGAAACTCGGAATAAAATCTTCTAATCGTGGGGAAAGATCTTCAACATCTCCCATAAATATCTTCCCTTTTTTTTTACCTAAAAACCTTTCTTTATATCCTGGGGAAAAGAAAACATAAAAGGGTGAGCTCAAATGCTCAGTAAGGGTAAACAAAAGAAATATCAATTACATAATTTTCATAAGAACATAACATTTTTGGAAATCTTAACCTGCAAAAGAGAGCATAATTTCATAACATGGGATAAATCATAGTAGTGTGAAATGAAATCATAACTTAAAACATTACTCATTGTGGCATACACACATAATCATAGAGAATCATTTCTTGTTAGTCAAGACTCATTGCCAAGACTATCTTAGTGGACAAAGTCCCTTTCTGAATCGAGTAATCCTCGTTTCAGTCCTGTTTCACTGAACCGGTATAACCTACCATTCCAGCCATGTCTATCTCATGAGATATAAAATCTTTACCCAATGCATTGGAGGGAGATATAGGTCCCACCCATCTCTTAATGAATCATTTCTTATGTGTGCCACAAAATCATAAATCATACATCATTGCATAACCCATGTAATAAAAATGGGATTCTTAAACAACATGACATCATAAAACCATTCATATAAGGTAAAGGAATTCATAAACATAATTCCATCACAACATAGTCAAATCAATTTAAAAATATGGATAGAAACAGAACCCTTTATTATCTTAGATGGAAAATTTTTTAGATAAAACACTTGAAATGAATTCTTGAGGAAAATATCCTTTCTTCTTCAAAATCAATTTCTTTTCACAAAACATCATGCAATTTTAAAAGAAAGAGATTTTATTGAAAATAGTCATGAAATCTTTTAGAGGAAGCTTCATGAAAATAAGGCTTTATAAAACAGTATAAATCCGTTCGTTCCGTATAAGTTAAAAAAAACATTCTTCGTACTTTTGTCGGAAAAGTCAAAAAGTACCTCGTACGGAAAAACGACAAAAGATTCCTTTCATATTCTTTTCTAAAAACTCACCTAAGGGTAAAATTGGATTTAAACTATTGAAAGTGGATGGAAACAATATTTCATATTGAGGGAACATGGATGTGGATGATAAAATTCACCCCAGTAAATACCAAAGTATAAACAATCTCGGATAAAAATGAGATTGTGATATTTCCCCTACCTTAGGTCCGACTTGCTTTGTAAGTGTCCGAACCTCCTGTATAATCATGTTATTGACTTATTAAATAATCATATTCATTGTTATGATATCATATATGGTTCACTTATGACATTATATTACCCGTTCTTTTGTAAACTCCATGTTAAAGAAGCGTTTTGGGTAAAATCGTTTCATTTATCGTAGGTGTTTTGACTTGTTGTTCTTGACATCATTATTACTTATATAATGATTTACTTACTTCCAGAATATAAAATATGATTTATATATCATATATATTCAGTATATATATATATATATAATAGGTAGATAAATAAAATGAAAAACACCGTTCATGGAGACGGTAGTCCGTACGTACGCATGAACGCTGTTTTCCTTTCCTTATTGTCTTGAAATGGAAGTAAGTAGATGACATAAATATGTATATATATACATAAATCCAGTAGCTTTATAATGTCATATATTTCATTATTATTTCTTATATATACATTATAATCATTCTTAAATGGTTAACATGGAGAATGAATCTCATCGCGTCGTGGAGACGGTAGTCCGTACGTACGCACGAGCGATGATATCATTTCTATAAATATTGAATTGAATTGGAGTGGATTATACAATATATCAGAATCAATATGATGTTGTAATAACTATGTATAGTTATTCTTTACACCATTATACCCATCCATGTAAGGTGGTGGTGGAAAATAGATTACACCACGGCGTGGAGACGGTATTCCGTACGTACGCACGCGCGGTGATTTCTTTTTCCGTAGGATGGATAGATGGTGAAATAGGGTTGTTTCATACTTATAATAACATATCAGTATATGAGTGATACTGATTTTATTACTTCATAATGAAAAAACCTAATAAGAAGAAGTGGAAGAAGAAATAAAGATGAAAGAATTGGTAACGGTAATTACCTCTTCTTTGAAGCGCCTTTTGGAGACCTCCTCTTAGGGAACTAAAATTGGTCTTTGAGTAAGACCAGAACCTCTAGGATGTTTCTAGGGAAGTGGAGAAGAGATTTTTGCAGGGGTTGGCCGAGCTTGAGTGCTCAAATTGGTGTGAGGAGGAGGGGGAGGAGGTGTCCTTTTATAGGGGAGGAGAGGGGCACCTTAGGAATATCTCAAAATATTATTTTATATTAAAGTCAAAATCGGTTTATAATGGTTCCAAAGGGTCTTATTTCGAAGCTAAAGTGGGGATGGGTCTAAATCCTATCAACCAATAGAATTTAGACAAGTTTAGGATATTATTTTAACCTTATCAATTAGATTTAACTCTAAGTTAAATAATTTAACTTTTACCATGTCTTTTTGTTTTCTTTCACTATATGGTTAATACACTTACTATAACATGCCAAACGAACCCCAAATTGTTTATTATTAATATATATATCCGTATCTAAGTCATTTGGCCGAACCTTAGATTTTTAGGAATAAAATAAAAATTAATAATATATTATTTGATTTAAAAACTATTTTGTGTCAATTTTGACACTATTTGATATATGATTTTTGTGAAAGTCATGACAGAATTAAATGTTCGAACCAAGTTGATTAAATCAACATTAATATATCATAGTAACCTATAAAATTAGTGGAATTCATAAAAAATTTCAAATTACATTTATTTTGGTGTTTATAACATCAATTATGTCAATATTTCATTAATAAGATAATTACTGCATCATCGTTGTGTCATAAATAAATTAAATTATTTGATGTCTAAAAATTACAAATAAAATACCATCATGTAGGAAATCTTTTTAGCTTTCTAATGAATATTTACAATCGAATTTATCTTATGTATAACCCCATATTAAAAATGATTTACTTATTAAACTTTGATTTTAACTATTTTAACCTTTCTTTAAATAAATTAATAATAAATGTCCTAATCTAATCCAAGTGGGCCTAAATGGTCATATTTTATTCCTAAGTTTGTTTTTGGTCGAATTACACTTGTCCAATAGAATTAGGACATGTGTTAGGGTAATAGTAATATCATATTTACCCTTAGTTACCCTATTTACTATTAACCGCGGAAAAAAAATAAAAAGTTACTATTCACCAAAAATTATTTTCATCTCATTGAACCACATTTTAGTCCTTGATATTAACTGTGTCTCTCGGATTTTCGAAATTCCATTCACAGAAGTGGTAAAATTATGTTTTATGCAAAATTCAGTTTTTAACCTACCACTTAGTGGTTTCACTATTCATCAAAAATTGAAGTTTTTCAGAAAAATGCCAAAATTTCACCCTAAGCTATAATTGATATTCCGAATTCAAAAATGATTTCTATTTTACAAAATTCCCAACATATAAGTTGCATTAATTAATTTTATAATTAAATCCCGCTGTTAAAACAAATAGCGTGTTTTTAAGAAACAAAATCTATCAAAAGATTGACACTTGTTTATGTCTAGTTTAAATGTGAAATTACATCCAATGACCAACATTGTATTAAATTGTAAAAATATATTCTAAATATACTTTAAAACCACTCAAATTAATGATTTATCACTATTAATTATTTCGATTAAAAAAGTTGTTTTTAATTATAATTTGGTAATTTTCACTATTCATCAGAATATGAAAGTTATCCGAAAAGTACCAAAATTTCACCTTAGGCTAAATTCGATACTCCGAATCCAAAAATAAAGTTCATTTTGAAAAATAAGATTTACTGGATTTCAAAAAGTGGTTATTACTATTCATAACGGCTAGTTTTAATAATATTTTTATAGCATATCGTTGTTTAGTGAAACTCGGTATTGCGTACTACACACGCTATCGAGGAAGGTCGCGATTGCGTGTAATGCAAGGCAAGTCAAGGATGTGTGTTGTGCAAGCTCCTTTTGGTGTAGCGTACAACACAAGACATTAATAAAATTAAAAAGAATATATTTTTTTATAAAATCTTGGGCTGTTACATTCTACCCCACTTAAAATGAATTTCGCCCTCGAAATTCGTCGGGGTTATAAATGATTTACTATTTGAAAGTTTCTTTAATAGAAACCCACATTGTAAAAGGGAATACCAAAACTTGGCTTTAAAAACTAAAGTATGAAATGTAACGATTACCCAAATAAACTAATCACTGGGTTTCCGCATAGGTGAAAATATGGATATGGAAGAGAAATCTAACCATCATGTTATGATGGAGAGTGGTAGAGAACATGGCTATGGAAAATCCAGTAATCACAAATCCATAAATTTGTGACGATCTAAGGTACCATCTGATTCATCAGGTATAAGATCACTAGGACAACATTTTTGGTTTTCAAGATCATTTCCCTAAAGTTGAAAATTTGAATTAGAATAAATACTTACTTTATTTTGATACAATATCACTGTTGTTCGTGCCTTGAACAATTTCCACTTCATCTCTTAAATAAATGAAGTTGAATTTGTTATTCGTGAAGTGTTAGCAGATCATGTGATAGAATGACGGGTCATTCCATCTGTCTCAAACAAAAGGTAATCAAAAGTTATTAAATATACATAAGTCATTCTATAGTAAGATTAATCATATATAGTTCCTAAATGGACTTATACTTCATATATCATACTGATTAATATAATAAAACTAGTTTCTACTAAATAGGGACTTCCTGTAGGCCAGTGGTAGGCGATAAAGGCCAGTCGCACTTCGGTTGTGGGTTCGATTCCCACAGCCTTGTCCGAAGCGATGGGCTGTCGCCCGTCCTACAGGTTGTCCTTTTTCTAAAACTATATTACTATAACATCCCATAAATAATATCGAAAAAACTTCTATCCTTAAACAATACTAACTTATGTTCAACATAATCCATTCCAATCTTTAGTCCTATCCATAATACTGCAGTCCATTCTCATAACATAGTGAAAACGATTACCAGAGATTTAATACCATCGTTGATCCCCATATATCATAAGATATATCTTGTTGGACACATTCCAAACATTCAAAGTCCTTAATCGTGTATTTTCTTGAATACCTTAGTGAAAACATGAGTGCAGTTAAAAGTTAACACTTTCTACATACCAAAATCCTCAAAATTCTATATACTCAAACCATGATATCACTTAGTCCTTATATTAATCATGAGCTCATGAATACTGTCAAATATTAAATTTTCTCCTTATCCCTTCATTATGCGCATATCATCTTTTTTCCAAAAATACCTCAATCACTTCGAATACCACATTAGAGGAATACATAAATATTCCAATACACCATAAAAGTACCTCAACAACATTATTCTTGAATACCAATACATAAACACTTCAGTCCATCCACTTCAATGATTGTCCTGGAATAAGTCCTTCCTTGATTTAGAAGTATCTTTTTAGGTCAGGGCATTGAGTTGGGTAATGCCCATGTTCTCCACAAATAAGACATTGAACTCCATAACAATCTGTCACTCTATGACCCTTTTCTCCACACAGATAACATCGGTCCCTCCATTTGAAGTATTCCTCAAGGTTCTTCTTCCCTTCTTTAGAAATCTCAATCTTCCTTTCTTTATGATCCTCAACATGCGAACATGCATTATAGTTTATCTTCCTCTTCTTTGATGAATTAGTCATACCACTAAATTTCACCTTGTTAATCATATATCGTGATGACTGATTCGGCATAATCACAATATCTTTATCTCTAGGCATCACACAATTTTGTTGCTCATAGTCACAAATTTGTCCATTGGATTCAATGTTAACCGAATTCCTTCTGGTTCCCTCCATTAACTAAAACACAAAAAGAATTTTGTGAGAGGCGAAATCATGCTAGGGAAGACAACATAGTAAAGGGGGAGCACCCTCAATATCTAACATATTAGGTTAAATTCTAAGATCGTTACCGTAGTTCTAGGAATATATCCTATACGTATACTTATCCTTAGGGAAATCCCTAGACATACCTTAGAAATATCTCTAGGGATCTCACTAACGTTCTCACATCCTAGTTTCCAAAGGTTGACTAAACCTTTCCTCTGATACCAACTGTAGCGGTCTAGAATTACTTCCAGTGGACTACAATTGATACCTATCAGGGCACTCCATGGGCGGCTACACCCCCTGGGCGGGACACACCACCATCCCCAGTGGCAGCCATTTCCTCATGAAGCCCTTGGGCGGAGAGCCATGCTTCGTCCAACGCTCACATGTGAGAGTTCCCAAGGATCAGATACATTCCTACCTCCTTTGCCTCTGATACCAACTGTAGAGACCCGAAGCCTGACGTACATTGACATTACATTACTTTTGCGGAATACTTAGTACATAACAAAAACACACACACAAGGATCGTAATAGTTTAGTGTCTTTGGAAACTCGGAATAAAATATTCTAATCGTGGGGAAAGATCTTCAACATCTCCCATAAATATCTTCCCTTTTTTTTACCTAAAAACCTTTCTTTATATCCTGGGGAAAAGAAAACATAAAAGGGTGAGCTCAAATGCTCAGTAAGGGTAAACAAAAGAAATATCAATTACATAATTTTCATAAGAACATAACATTTTTGGAAATCTTAACCTGCAAAAGAGAGCATAATTTCATAACATGGGATAAATCATAGTAGTGTGAAATGAAATCATAACTTAAAACATTACTCATTGTGGCATACACACATAATCATAGAGAATCATTTCTTGTTAGTCAAGACTCATTGCCAAGACTATCTTAGTGGACAAAGTCCCTTTCTGAATCGAGTAATCCTCGTTTCAGTCCTGTTTCACTGAACCGGTATAACCTACCATTCCAGCCATGTCTATCTCATGAGATATAAAATCTTTACCCAATGCATTGGAGGGAGATATAGGTCCCACCCATCTCTTAATGAATCCTTTCTTATGTGTGCCACAAAATCATAAATCATACATCATTGCATAACCCATGTAATAAAAATGGGATTCTTAAACAACATGACATCATAAAACCATTCATATAAGGTAAAGGAATTCATAAACATAATTCCATCACAACATAGTCAAATCAATGTAAAAATATGGATAGAAACAGAACCCTTTATTATCTTAGATGGACAATTTTTTAGATAAAACACTTGAAATGAATTCTTGAGGAAAATATCCTTTCTTCTTCAAAATCAATTTCTTTTCACAAAACATCATGCAATTTTAAAAGAAAGAGATTTTATTGAAAATAGTCATGAAATCTTTTAGAGGAAGCTTCATGAAAATAAGGCTTTATAAAACAGTATAAATCCGTTCGTGCCGTATAAGTTAAAAAAAACATTCTTCGTACTTTTGTCGGAAAAGTCAAAAAGTACCTCGTACGGAAAAAAGACAAAAGATTCCTTTCATATTCTTTTCTAAAAACTCACCTAAGGTTAAAATTGGATTTAAACTATTGAAAGTGGATGGAAACAATATTTCATATTGAGGGAACATGGATGTGGATGATAAAATACACCCCAGTAAATACCAAAGTATAAACAATCTCGGATAAAAATGAGATTGTGATATTTCCCTTACCTTAGGTCCGACTTGCTTTGTAAGTGTCCGAACCTCCTGTATAATCATGTTATTGACTTATTACAGAATCATATTCATTGTTATGATATCATATATGGTTCACTTATGACATTATATTACCCGTTCTTTTGTAAACTCCATGTTAAAGAAGCGTTTTGGGTAAAATCGTTTCATTTATCGTAGGTGTTTTGACTTGTTGTTCTTGACATCATTATTACTTATATAATGATTTACTTACTTCCAGAATATAAAATATGATTTATATATCATATATATTCAGTATATATATATATATATAATAGGTAGATAAATAAAATGAAAAACACCGTTCATGGAGACGGTAGTCCGTACGTACGCATGAACGCTGTTTTCCTTTCCTTATTGTCTTGAAATGGAAGTAAGTAGATGACATAAATATGTATATATATACATAAATCCAGTAGCTTTATAATGTCATATATTTCATTATTATTTCTTATATATACATTATAATCATTCTTAAATGGTTAACATGGAGAATGAATCTCATCGCGTCGTGGAGACGGTAGTCCGTACGTACGCACGAGCGATGATATCATTTCTATAAATATTGAATTGAATTGGAGTGGATTATACAATATATCAGAATCAATATGATGTTGTAATAACTATGTATAGTTATTCTTTACACCATTATACCCATCCATGTAAGGTGGTGGTGGAAAATAGATTACACCACGGCGTGGAGACGGTATTCCGTACGTACGCACGCGCGGTGATTTCTTTTTCCGTAGGATGGATAGATGGTGAAATAGGGTTGTTTCATACTTATAATAACATATCAGTATATGAGTGATACTGATGTTATTACTTCATAATGAAACAACCTAATAAGAAGAAGTGGAAGAAGAAATAAAGATGAAAGAATTGGTAACGGTAATTACCTCTTCTTTGAAGCGCCTTTTGGAGACCTCCTCTTAGGGAACTAAAATTGGTCTTTGAGTAAGACCAGAACCTCTAGGATGTTTCTAGGGAAGTGGAGAAGAGATTTTGGCAGGGGTTGGCCGAGCTTGAGTGCTCAAATTGGTGTGAGGAGGAGGGGGAGGAGGTGTCCTTTTATAGGGGAGGAGAGGGGCACCTTAGGAATATCTCAAAATATTATTTTATATTAAAGTCAAAATCGGTTTATAATGGTTCCAAAGGGTCTTATTTCGAAGCTAAAGTGGGGATGGGTCTAAATCCTATCAACCAATAGAATTTAGACAAGTTTAGGATATTATTTTAACCTTATCAATTAGATTTAACTCTAAGTTAAATAATTTAACTTTTACCATGTCTTTTTGTTTTCTTTCACTATATGGTTAATACACTTACTATAACATGCCAAACGAACCCCAAATTGTTTATTATTAATATATATATCCTTATCTAAGTCATTTGGCCGAACCTTAGATTTTTAGGAATAAAATAACAATTAATAATATAATATTTGATTTAAAAACTATTTTGTGTCAATTTTGACACTATTTGATATATGATTTTTCTGAAAGTCATGACAGAATTAAATGTTCGAACCAAGTTGATTAAATCAACATTAATATATCATATTAACCTATAAAATTAGTGGAATTCATAAAAAATTTCAAATTACATTTATTTTGGTGTTTATAACATCAATTATGTCAATATTTCATTAATAAGATAATTACTGCATCATCGTTGTGTCATAAATAAATTAAATTATTTGATGTCTAAAAATTACAAATAAAATACCATCATGTAGGAAATCGTTTTAGCTTTCTAATGAATATTTACAATCGAATTTATCTTATGTATATCCCCATATTAAAAATGATTTACTTATTAAACTTTGATTTTAACTATTTTAACCTTTCATTAAATAAATTAATAATAAATGTCCTAATCTAATCCAAGTGGGCCTAAATGGTCATATTTTATTCCTAAGTTTGTTTTTGGTCGAATTACACTTGTCCAATATAATTAGGACATGTGTTAGGGTAATAGTAATATCATATTTACCCTTAGTTACCCTATTTACTATTAACCGCGGTAAAAAAAAATAAAAAGTTACTATTCACCAAAAATTATTTTCATCTCATTGAACCACATTTTAGTCCTTCATATTAACCGTGTCTCTCGGATTTTCGAAATTCCATTCACAGAAGTGGTAAAATTAAGTTTTATGCAAAATTCAGTTTTTAACCTACCACTTAGTGGTTTCACTATTCATCAAAAATTGAAGTTTTTCAGAAAAATGCCAAAATTTCACCCTAAGCTATAATTGATATTCCGAATTCAAAAATGATTTCTATTTTAAAAAATTCCCAACATATAAGTTGCATTAATTAATTTTATAATTAAATCCCGCTGTTAAAACAAATAGCGTGTTTTTAAGAAACAAAATCTATCAAAAGATTGACACTTGTTTATGTCTAGTTTAAATGTGAAATTACATCCAATGACCAACATTGTATTAAATTGTAAAAATATATTCTAAATATACTTTAAAACCACTCAAATTAATGATTTATCACTATTAATTATTTCGATTAAAAAAGTTGTTTTTAATTATAATTTGGTAATTTTCACTATTCATCAGAATATGAAAGTTATCCGAAAAGTACCAAAATTTCACCTTAGGCTAAATTCGATACTCCGAATCCAAAAATAAAGTTCATTTTGAAAAATAAGATTTACTGGATTTCAAAAAGTGGTTATTACTATTCATAACGGCTAGTTTTAATAATATTTTTATAGCATATCGTTGTTTAGTGAAACTCGGTATTGCGTACTACACACGCTATCGAGGAAGGTCGCGATTGCGTGTAATGCAAGGCAAGTCAAGGATGTGTGTTGTGCATGCTCCTTTTGGTGTAGCGTACAACACAAGACATTAATAAAATTAAAAAGAATATATTTTTTTATAAAATCTTGGGCTGTTACAATAATCTACCCCATGTACTGGTTCATGGACAAGGTTAGACGAGCTGAAACATTTTACTAGAAGATTGCCTGAGCACATGAGAATAACCCAGAATGGATGACACGGTGTTTGAATCCATCTACACAACATGTACCCATCTTAAACAAAACTTGTTCCAGTGACACGATGCAGAGAACATGGGAAGTACTAGGGGTAAGGGGATATGGAGTGTGAACCTAATACAATTATTGTACATATTTCTACATGGCTTAATTCACTTGTACCCAATATATTGGACATGATTCATTAGCGTACATTCCATTTATCATTGTCCCTGAATTTATGTAACAATAATTTTCTACTCATTAGACTATGATCCTTTTAGTAAGACATTATGGATAGAGTTTTTTCTTTCCCCGAGAGGCCAAGAGTGGGATCCTTTATTAATTCTTTGTGGCCTAGGTAGAGTCTTTGATATTGATGTGATAAATATTATAGGGAGTCGACGCTCAATACATATTATTAATCACAATCATTTTTTTAATTACCCCTTGTCCCTATTTGTGATCCTCATTTGTGTATTGAATCATTCTCTTCAGATCTATCATCTTATATCTCTCATGATGGTTTTCGATGAACAATACATGTTAGATTGACATCATTCGTGCTATTAGACCCACAACTCTGTTCCGCAGGGTGATTTATATGTGAAATCATCAAGATAAATCTCTAGTGTTGGTATACAGTAGTCATAACATACCTCGAGACTACATGTCTATGATTGAGTATATCTAGATATTCATATATGTGTTGTAGACATATACTAGTTTAAGAGATGACTATACTTTCCTTTGTTATATTTCATGGTGATTTCTAGATGTATTACTGTGTATTATTATACTTACCCATTCACAGGCTTTACCAACATGTGTCGTATCTTGTGAAGATGATTGGATTTTGGATGGGTTCCTAGGTGGACATGGACTATACATTTCTTTGTGAGATCAAGCGGGCTGAGGTGTGTTCATACGAATAAAAACAACAATCCAAGTACCTATTCATTGATGATACACTTGTGGTTATAGGATTATTTTGGTGGTATTGTATTTTTTCCAGTTTCACTTTACATTACATTTATTTCAAACTGTATTTATAGGCACATAGTTGAATAAATTCATTTTTTACATCATGGTTTTTACAATTTATAATTGTGTGGGATTGGATATGGGTTTGTGTATATAGGTACATTGGAAATGTCACAAATTTTTTTGATAAGACTACTCGATGCTTGTCACCAACCCCTGGCTTATTGGAGGCTGGTCTGGGGTGTCGTGGGATGGGCCCCAATAATATTGGTTTGATAGAGTTGTATCAAAAGTTTCAGTTATACATTATGACCAAGAGTCTGTGAGATTGGTTTGGGGAAACTGTGTGAACTATTTGGAGTTTGAATTTCTGGATAGGTACAAAAACATTGTTGTAAGATGCCAAGGTATCCATACACTAGGACTCTAATAACATTCCATTAGACTAGTTATATGATAACTCTTGTTCTCGGGAAAATAATATTACATGCATCAGATAGGAATGGGTTGTGGTTTCCATGATCATCATGAGTCATATCTCCATATATACTCCTTAACCATGGTACATGTTTTTTGTTTTAGGATGCCTCTATGACATATACCAAATGAGATTCAGCAGCTCAATCATGAGGATGGCCGCTTCGGTGATGAGGCTTTCATACAGGGGCCAGTTCCCCATATGTCACCTCTAGGTGGTTCACCTGCCATACCACCACCTTTGTACAATCATGTGGGACCCAAATTTTTCTTAGATGAGGTGGACAAGTTGAGAACACATCATGAGTTATAGAGACACATGCCTCTCAGGATCCAGGGTGAGCCTTACCATAAGTAAGGTATGAAATGGATTAAAGAAGTGAATCATATTTTCTTCCTAGTCTAGAAACTAGCTTATCCAATGGTGGTTCTGCCAGCGAGCCCTCAAGACATCTCAATAGGGTGATGCGTGATTTTAGGTATCCAGACTCACTATGAGGATTCTATTTTGTGGGAAAATTTATATCATATTTTTAGACACGATTTCTCACTATTTATGCTATGGGTTGTGAGTATACAAAAGATTCTTCAGCATCATTAGTGTTGCATTACAAGGGATGATTATTCATCAAGGATTACCAAGGTTTTCATGTACATGATGGATATGGCATGAGATCATTACTTGAGGGCTTGGACCTTCGAGGAAGATCTGTGAAGAGACATCTCACCCAGTATGGCCCTTTTATGAATTTGTAAATATTTTTGGGTACTTGTGTACAATTTTTTGTTTGAATGCTTCTTGAATGAAGAAGATACATGTAGTGATAGTGAACAGTGGATGAGAAGGAGTATAGAGCTAAACAATAGAGAGTTGACATCAGTCCCAGGGATGTGGATGTATGAGACATATCACGAGGAGGTCTGAGGATAGTAGATATATAGTTAAGGGATGACAGGGGTGGTCCAGTCATCCTTGGGAGAGGAAGTGATATTCATGTAATGATGGGAGCCATATCGCTCCAGATCATCTTACCTGCCTTACTTCTAATAGGGAGACTATAGACGAACCACTAATGAAGATAGAATGACAGGAGTAGGAAAATCCTAAAGGAGGTAGAAGTGGATGAGGAGATGGGAGAGCAGTAGGAGAAGTCCAATGTTTCAAAATACTACCACCACAACCACCTAGTTGTCCACACAATGCTAAAAGTGCTGGAGGATATGGGTGGATGCAACTATATGTGGTCGAGGCTTATGACCCAAAAACTCTATGAATGATTCAAGGTATTATCTATGTCATTAATAAATTAGTTTTTGTACTCATAGACACAGGTTATAGGCATTACATTGCCACTACAATTCGTGTTCAAGACCGATAGATTATAGTTGAACAATTGAATCGACTCTTACGCATAGAGACACTTACCATAGATGAATCAGTGGTCATACATATGTATGGATAGTGTGACCAGAACCATGGAGGTGAGAGTTTCGATTATATCCTCATAGAGGTATTTTTAAGTCCTTAAAACATCATTCATGCTATGGATTAGTAATTTCCAAATCATGACCAAATTTATAGTTTTTTTAGAAGGGTAATGTGTGTCCATAAAAATGGAATGGGTTCTCCATTTTTAGTGAAAATAAAACCCATGATTCACCGAATTAACTCATGCATAGTAGGCTGCTACTGATTAAACATCAGTTGGCTAGCCTGATAATCGGGTTTTTATACATTATGAGCTTCTAGATTCTAGTGGTGGTGGTTGAGTAATATGAAGTCTTTCATGAAGATGATCTAGGATTACATCCCAACCGAGAGTTAGAAATATGTATTAATTTATACAACGAGACGACAATGATATCTTCACCAGCATGTCAGATGGCTCCTACAAAGACTCGGTAGATGTGGGTGTAGTTGGAGGACTTAAAAAGGTTGTTATTTGTGAGACCCAGTGTTTTACCCTGGGCAGTCACAATTTTGATTCCCAAATAAGAAGTTGGGATTTTGAGGTTGTATTTGGTCTACCAATGATTGAATCAGGTGACCATGAAGAACAAATATCCCCTAGTGACAATCAATTTCATATTTGATACGTTGAGAGGGGCATAACGGTTCTCAAATATTGATCTCATATCAAGCTATCAACAGTTATGTGTATGAGGAAAGGATATAGAGAAGATGTATTTCAGATGTTTTAATGGTTACTATGAGTAATTGATGACTCCCTTTGAATTTATGAACGCCCCACTTGGGTTCATGGTTCTCATGAACATGCTCTTTTACCATATATGGATAGGTGCATGGTAGTCTTCATCACTAATATCCTTGTGTACTCAGCATCTGAGGAGGATAATTTGATACACATATGGATGGTTCTGGACGTATTACGAGTGCACAAAAGTGTAGGGAAACATTCAAAGGGCCAATTCTGGAATCAAGTGGTCCACTTTTTAGGACATGTTTTTTCAGTGGATGGAGAGGTAGTGGACCTGGCCAAGGTCAAGGGAGTGTTACCATGGGAGACACTTAATAAAGTGATGGAGGTGCAGAGCCTCCTTAGGTTGGAAGGTTATTATCTGAGATCCATACTTAATTTATTTGGGATATCAGCACCTATGAATTATTATACTTGAAATTGGAATCCGTACATGTTGACAGAGTGGATAATCTTGGATTTTTAGCTGTTGAGGAAGAGTATGAAGATTGATTTAATCTTGAGACTTCATGAAGAGGGTGTCAAGTATATAGTGTTCAATAATGCATCATGAACTGATCATGGTTTTGTTTTGATGCATAGGAATGAATCAATTTTTTATGGTTGTCACTAGTTCAGACAACATTAGTATAACTACATGATCCATGATATTGATTTATAAGTGGTAGTCATCATGTTTACAATATGGAGACACTACCTAATAGGCATGTAATTTTTCATTTACTCAAGTAACAAGAGTCTCAACTAAATATTCACCCAGAAGAATAAATTCTTGTGAAAATGGTGAGGGATAGAGTTTCTACTTGACTATGACATTAAGATTGTCTATACTATAGGGAAGGGGAACATGGTGGAAGATTATCTTAGCAGAAGATCTCATTCGCAATTTTTGAACAAGGTGTCAAAGGAGTTGGCATAGTTACAATTATCCATTGTGTTTGGAGATAGAGTATCTTACCTTCAGTCAATGGTTGTTACCCCTCCATTTATATAATGATTCGAAAAGGCTGAACTTGGGGATAATGAAATCGACACCCTACATGCTTAGTTTCGCATAGGGAATTATCCCGTTGTATATTCACAATGTGGAAATAATGTCATTCATTTTAGAGGATGCACAATAGTACCAGTGGATTTGTGAGAGGGTTTTTAAGTGAGTTTCAATTGTCCCAATTGGCCGTACATCCAATTGTGGAAAAGATATACCAGTACCTCTGATGTCAGTTTTGGATGTAATAGATGAATAAAATAGTTGTGACATTTTTTTGGATTCCTTACTTGTCATCAAGTGAATGTTGAGAAATAGGTTCCAACGGGTATAGCTCAACCCCTTGAGGTGGTAGAATTAATGTGGGATGGGATATTGATGGACATTATGATGGATTTACAATGTATTTATAGGGTATAAGATTCCATCAGGGTGATCATCAACCGACTCACTATATCTGCCCACTTCCTAGAAATCCAAGAGTAGAGTTCGGTAGAGAGACTTTGGTGCCTCAATGTCAAAGAAATAGTTTGACTCGATAGAGTCCCATCACGGATATTTTACGTTCGTGATGCTCATTGTACATCCAAGTTTGGGATGGGATTACATGATTCATTTTGGACCCAGTTAGTCTTGATCACATTGTTACACCCAGAAACAAACATCTATATATAATAGATCATTAACGTTTGGGAGGACATGCTATGATATTTCTTGTTGATATTTGGATGTAGTTGGTATGATCAACTACCATTGGTGGTGTTCATGTATGAAAAAAATAATATTACATCATTTGTAGGGTTTCATTTGAGACTTTTTTTAGAAACCCTATTGGTCAACACATTTCTGAACTGACCCAGGCGAGTTAGTACTAATGGGCTCAATGTTGTTGTGAAATTTTATTTGGACAGTGTAGATCACCCCAGAGTGGATGGAGAATGTAAAGTTCCATGAAAAGTATTATGCATATAGGAGACATAATCCATTGGAGTCTTATGAAGGATACCACATGTTTGTACGGTTTTCACCTCAACATGGATTATAGATATTTTGTTGGGGAGATATGTCTTCTACAAGGTTTATGGGATCTTTTCAAATAAATTGTATAGTAAGAGATATGATGTACCACTTGGATCTACCACCTCAATTTTACAAGGTGCATGATGTCTTCCACATGTCATTGTTGAGGAGGTATGTGCATGACCAACCATATATCATCGATTGGGGAAAACTAGATATCATGGATGGAGAGAATTTTGTTGATTATCAAGTTGATATTTTGGATCGGTATGTGAGGATACTTTATGGGAAATCAATCAAATTTGTGTGTTTTTACTGGTAGCACATGAACCTCTATGGAGCACATGGGAGTCGGAGGATCAGATTATGGACAGTACAAATAAATTTTTGGGTATTCTGTTTTTTAACTTTTTAGGGATGAAAATCTCAAATGTGGGGAGGTTGAAATGTCATAAATTTTCTATGTATTATTTTAATATATTATATGGATAGTATTTGAGATCAATCACAAAGACAGAATGTGATTTTGAGGCACGATGTTCTCAGAATAAATGACTGAAATATATTAAATTAATAAATAGGATGCGCTTTTGGTTTTACTAAAAAAGTGTAAGAAAATATATAAGGGTTACTATATAATAAAAATGATGGATCTGTTTTATTCATATTAGTGTAATTACCTTAAGAGAATCCTAACTTAGGATGGCCCGGGTCGACTTTAAAATGTTTCTCCATGCATTTTTAATGAATAAAATAAATTGAAATATTTTTTTAAATTTATGGTTTTGTAGATAAAATGTCATAGTGATGGTTTTATTTTAAATAAATTTTTAGTGAGAAATCAGGTTCAAGATCATAACCCTAGAATTTTCTAATGGTATTGGAGAGGAAACCTTGATGATTTTTCTTAGCAAGCGATGATGTAATTGTGGATTGAAGATCAATAAATACCATTCTTGGATAATGTCACAAAAAACAATCAATTTCCAACATAGTGTGATAACATACCATGTTAGGATGTGTTATTTAGGATTTTCTTCCACTTTCGTGAATTAAACATTGAACATGGACCTACAAATGAATAAGATGATCCGTAATTTTATCGTTACCTGCATAATGGGATATACTATTTTGTATTTATGTGGTTTGATTATTGATAATAGTTTTTTTTGGAATTTTGAACAATCTTATGGGAATTGGTCAATGCCAAAATAAACAATGACTGAGGATTGTTCCTCAGATTCATTCACTGTGGTTTTTTCTCCCTTAGTATTTCTATGTGTGTTCATCGTTGTTCAGTGTGTTCATGAATGATCGGTCTTTCCAACCTTTTTATGGGTTCAGAAATTTAAAATTCGTTATCCTACATCCGGAAAACCTAATGGAGGTGTGACAGTAAATATAACGGATGGATTAGGGTGATTTGGGAGAAATAATTCCTTGGAAAAAATTCATCATATTTGAGTTACGTGGTTTTTAGAGATATTTTATGGCTATAAATCCCTTGTTTAGGGGTTAGGATATTATGATGGACCTAAAACATGAGTTTCTAGGTGAATCATGAACTAGATCAGAGCCTAATGATCTGCAAAGGAGAGCAGGGGGAAGAAGGATAATTTCTAGAAAATCTAGAACACATGATGTGTAGTCTTGAATACATGGCATGTATTCATTATTGTACCAATCATTATTTACATGGAATTTACATAGACATGGGGTGGAGTACATAAGATACCAACATGATTTGTAATACACCCCACAACATGGCATGAAACGGATGCACATGAAACCTCGTGTACTAGTACATGGGAAAGGATACACGGGTTGAAACCGTGTACTAGCTCATATCCAGATCACACGAGCATACCCCTGATGGAAGGAAAAAACGTGTTACTCCATCTAAACATTGTATACCCATATTCTAAATGACATATTCTAATGACACCTGATATTTTACATGGGAAGTGTGCGTGGTAATGGGACACATCAGCTGACCCTACTACACACGTGTACCTTTTTCTACATGGATTTATTCCCTTTCCTGACATATCATGGAAATGTTTCATTTTGTTTCTCCCCCTATATCGTTTTTCCTGAAGTTATGTACAAACCATTTCCCAATCATAGGAATGTGATCCTATTAGTAGGACCTTCTGGATAAATTTATGGAATCCACTGAGAGGCCCTGAGCAGGATCCACAATTCCATTTACGTGCCCTATATAGTGAATTCGTTATTGATATGTCCAAATTTATAGGGAATTGATCCTGTACATAGTGGGTTATTCCTGATTGAGTTGTTGGTATCACCCCATGGAAATGGATATGATCCTCATCAATGTATTGTATTTCTCTCTTCAGATTTTTTACTGTATCTCTTTGTCATGGTGTATCCCGAAAAAAAGAACTTATTGGACATGCATCATTAGTGCTATCAGAAAAAAGAGTGAATTATCCAAGATTAGTTCTTCATGGAATCATCAATTAGAATCAAATTTATTAGTATGAGGTGGTTATGACTTACCTCTATACTATGTGTCGTGGATTTAGTATATCTAGATATTATTATATGTGTTGTAGTCATAAAAGTTTTTATGATAAGACTATACTTCCCCTTTCTATATTGATCGGTAGTTTCATGGTGTCCTACTAGGTATTTTTATATTCACCACTCCATGGGATTTTCTTGAATGTGTCATGTATTGTGCAGATGAGTGACCTTTTGATGAAGTCCTAGGAGGACCAAGACCAGATGGTAATTCGTGACATCTAGTAGGCTGAGGTGTATTCCTACGACTACAAGGAGCAGTCACAGTAACTTTTCTTATTGGTTGGACTTGTAGTTATAGACTTCTATTGGTGGGTTTTTATTTGTTCTCGATTCACTATACATTACATTCTTATCGTACTCTTTTGTTTAGGATATAGTGGATTGCATGAATTGTTTACTTAGAGGTTTTTACATTTTAGATTTTTGTATTCATGGAGATATATTTGTTTTTATTGGAACATAGGTAATGCCTCTTGAGTTAGTGAAATTCCAAATCAGAGCTAGTAACCATCCCCACTTCTATTGGAGGTGGGCTATGCGATTCACCACTCAGGCCCCATAAGGATGGGTTGTGACATTGTATTGGAGTCATGATGATAAAAATTAAATAACATTTGTTGTAAAGAAAAAAGTCATGGATATGAATCATTTATAGTGGAGATAAAACTCACATACCATCCCACCTATACGAACTATATATTTACCCGATAATTTAAAAAAATAACATCATGTTTTATAGTGTATACAGAACACAACATAATGTATAAAAAAATACTATTATTTAAATATCAATGTTATGACCTAGTAATTCAATTTATGTGTATGAATAGAAATAAAAAAATTATAATATATTTATATATCATAATAAATATAATTTTATTGATTAGTTATCTGGAAATGAGTATTAATATGACAGTAAAGTAATTTTATACCTCAAAATTATGTATTCTTCATAATGATTTTTACTATTTTGTGAGAAAAAATTATAAAATGGATTTCTAAAATATTTAGAAATTTTATTCGAAAAAATATAACATTTTTCAAATGAATATCTAAAAAGTTTCAAAGAGTTATTTTTTAAATTTTTAGAACATATTTATTTTATAGTTAATAGAGATAAATATTGATTTTAATTGAAAAATTTATTTTATCAAAAGAATTTTAAAATTACCATATAAATTTATAATTATTTAAAGTAAAATTATATATATAATTTTATAAATTACCAAAATGAGATCATTGG
Source organism: Viscum album (assembly GCA_963277665.1). Classification (NCBI taxonomy): domain Eukaryota; kingdom Viridiplantae; phylum Streptophyta; class Magnoliopsida; order Santalales; family Viscaceae; genus Viscum; species Viscum album. The sequence goes on from OY728161.1 coordinate 398,343,412, forward strand.
AATAAATTTTAATGTTGAATTTTGAAGAAAAACATTCTAATACTAAAAATGTCAAAAAAATTCTGGAAAATTTATTTTTTCCATTTTTAATTTTATTATTAAATTTATTTCTATATGTTTTATAAATTGAAACAAGAAAAATGGTTTCTATTTTTGGAATCAAGTTGTCAAATTTTTTTGAATAGGGTAGTTTTATTTTTTGACATTATTAAGGATTACATTCCCAAATAATTGTCACCATAGTATTGGTAAATAGAGTAATTAATGTTGACAATAATTTGAAATGGACTAAAAAATTACCCAAAAATTTTAATTTGTGTTATTTTATTGATTGCATTTTATATTTCTATCCAATTTTATAAAATAAGGAATCCAGGTGCAACATTTCATTGATTTTTTCTTTTATAATATTTAAGTAAATGATAAAGTAAAATATTTTACTTCATTTATTATAAAATATACAATATTTTTAAATAGTGATAAAAACAACTTATGTTATGTCATAAATTTTTTATTTAAAAATATATTATTTTTTTATCATATTTATTTATTTATAATAATTATTGTGTTCATAATTACATTAAATACTTATGCAATTTCAACACAGTTAATAGAATAATAAATTAAGTAATTTTATATATATTAGATGTAATACTATTTGAGTTATTTATTGTGGTTAAATAATTTATTAAATAAATATAATATGTTATTTAGTTTTTATCATGTTATATTTTAATTATGTTTGTGTCTTTTTTCTCAATGTCTAATTAAATGAACTCATCCAATAATGTTTGTAATTATATTTTATAGAAAATAATATTTTATTCAATGATTTTGAATTACTAAATATAAAATCATCTATGAAGTAATTTTTATATGGTTTAAAATATATAGCATGAGAATTTATGGGACGATTATCCTTTTAATGTAACAAGATTTCCCATAAAGAGAAAAAACATTTTTATAAAGATAATTGTTAAAAGGGATAACATAATAATAATTGAAATAGACATGGGTAAAAGATTCATCTAATATTGTCTTATTTTTATTTAGACCTATTATTTAGACTCATAATCATGATATATAATAATTATATAAATTTGGATGACTTTTAAATGAATATTATTTTTATATTAATTTAAAACTATTTGAAATTATAAGAATTCCCTTCCATTAATTGTAAAACGTCTCCCATTATCCTCTAATATACACACATCAAGAACTATCAGGATCATAAAATACCTACCAAAATACACTCCTATGATAACTAATTGCATTATAGAAGTCTTATTTTTCAAATAATTTCATCCTTCGAGGGCATAAGAACTCATGAAAAGGATGTTGTCCGTATATGAGGTATAACATTTCAAAGAATGGTTTTGTTGTATTTGTTGTTCCTCCTCCATTAAATCTTATTCAAACAATATGCAACAATAATTACATTCTACTTCTTATAATGGTATTTTTTATGTTAATTACATAACCTATACCCTCCTTATATTCCATAAAATGGGAAATACAATCATAGTTTGTGTGTATGGAGGACTACAAGATCATGAACAAATGATATTTATTTTCCATCAAAACCTCTCATGAATAGTTGTAATGATGTTTATAATGTAATTATGTAGAGATATGATATTACTGTAATAATTATCTTTTTATAAATTTAATACATTATATATTTTCTCACCCATCCATTCATCAAAAATGATAATATCGTTCGTGTGAACCTGTGGATTACCACCTCCACGAAGCGATATGATTTATTTTTCATCATCGAAGAAAATGTTATGATTAAAATGTGTAATTGATGAATAGAAACTTTAACTATATCTTTATTATTATTTTGGAGATGATAGAACAATTATCACTTTGACCATAGTCAACCTACCGAAGGCATTTTACACATATGATCTATGTATCAACAAAGTGCCCAACATGAGGTAATTTGACTATATAATTGATTATCATAATAAAACATAAGGAATGATAAAAATGAAAATGTTTCTATAGAAAGTAGAAAAATTAATATATGTTTATTATTTATGAATACAGTGAATTTACATGACGTGTCAGACTAAAGGTAATGAAATCTTTAACATTAAACATTGTTATTGTTTTAGAAATTTATTTTATAAATTATTTTATACCATGTCCATATTTATCAAAATAAATTTATTAATATTTTTATATTGACATAATTAAATTTTCGATTAAATTTTATATTTGTTAGTTTATTTCAATGATTCAAGAAATTTATCATTTTACGGAACATTTGGAGATTCATTAAAAATGGAAAAATATTTATTCAATTTTATTGTATACTACCCCCAACGACATTTACTACTACTCTAACCATTATTTGATGTTTGGAATTAATTATAAACATTCATTTATTATTCATATAAATATGCTCTATTTGAATTTTCTGGGTGTTTTAGTTCTGAAAATGAGTTCTTTTATTTATAGGGTATTTTGTTACCCAAAAGTGTTTTCCTTATGGTGTAAAAAATATTTTATAGGATTTTATTAATGATAATGTACATGATTACTATATGTGTAAAAAATTATAGCCTGATATATTTTATGATGTGTGAGATGCCTAAAATATCTCAAATGTATAGGGTAATGTTCCTTATTTTCAAAGGAACTATGAGGGAGTTAATTTGTATGGTTTCGCATATGGATTTAAATGGTTCCAGTTATTTCTGATACATCTAAGATTATGATGCTCTATGTCACTAAAATATTGTTCTATTTTCGTTCTATGAGTTTTAGTGTTTTTCAATAAGAAATAATTCTATGTTTTTTTCATGTGGAGTTGATTTATTTATGATTCACAAAGAATAATGTGATAATGGTAATCATTATTCTATTTTCATGTTTTTCATTGAACTAATAGATTTAATCTTTTTTATGTCTCTCACTAATATTTTTTTTGTTCACCCAAAATTTTAATAAGTTATTTTATAGTTTTTAATGATTTGAAGAAATAAAAAGAGAAGTCATGTTGAATTCCAGGATTATTTTTAAGGAAATTAAATCTTGTTTCACTTTAGTTGATTTATATTTTGAGAAAATGGATACTATATATGGGTGTCCACTTTCTAATATAAGGATTAATTATGTATTGTTAATAAAATATTTTCTAAAAATTATAAACATTAAATATCCTTAAAATTTAAGAAACTGAAATATTAACTAAAAACATAAAAATATATAATGGTTTAAGAGCTGGTCCATTTAGTTAGAGTTATAAGGAAGCTTAATATATAATTCGATATTAAGATTTTTCATTTCAATCTAACATAAGATTTATCGATAAAATCATGAGTGAATATGTCTAATTTTTATCATTAGTTTAATGGAATAAACCACATTTGATGTTTTATGTGATATGATATTGTGGTTATTAATGATATTTTGAGGTGATGATTTATTGTATTTAAGTCCATATAAACATTATATTTATCATGAAGTATTATTTTTTGAAGAATTATATTGCATATTTAGGTACACATATTGAAAGGTACGGGATGAATTTTAGGTTAAAACATTCATTAATGTAAATTTTTTTAATGTGATTCATGATGTTTTTTATCATATTATTTGTTATGTTATAGTAATTATATTAATATAAATATAGTAAAAGGAAAAACTATATGCTGGAAGATAACACATCAGATATGGAAAGGGATGAGGCATGAACCCACAACTAATGGGGGATAATATTGAAATACCTACAACTAATCAATGTGAGGTCCATGCAACTATGATATTATTTTTATTTTACTTAAATTATATTTTATATAATGATTAATTTCATTTTTTAGACATATATTTATCATATAGATAATCATGGAACTGAATAGGGATTTGGTGATTAATTGATTAATTTTATTTCTAAAGAGAACCAATATTAGTTTGCAGAGCATTATAAGATTAATGTAAGAAAAATATAATGGTATTTTATTTGAGAAATTAAATTTGAATTATATTTTTGAACAATTCATAAATATGATGTGGAATTGTAGAGATTTATGTTATTTATGTAAATGATTGTAATATCTTATAGATTTTTTAATATGGGAATATAAATTTTCTTATTTGTTCTTAGGATTTATTGATGTTATTTGGGCATAAATATTGGATTTTTTGGACGAATATGGGATCAAGTATTGATAATATTCTGTTCGAAATCATATATAGTGATCTTTTTAATAACTTTAAGGATAATTATTTATTGAAGGATCAATGTATAACATGGTTTTTTTTATTTAGACCATTGATATTAATATAATTTCACAGCACATGATTATTTATTGTTTCAATTTACGTATGATTACCATTTATTTTTTTCAATGTTTAAAGAATGCAGGAAGTTATTTTTAGGTTTTTTTAGAATAAACTGATTTGATAGAAATTTATTTATGTTCATTAATGATGATGAATTCATCTGGAATTATCATCATTCGTAGAAAAGGAGATATATTATTGTGGAAATTGGAAAAATGAATAAATTCTAATTATAAGGTAATTATATTTCCTTTTTTTAAAACTGTAATGTGATTTATCAACTCAGGGGAAATGTTCTTGAAATATATTATTAATCATATAACAATAATTTAATATGAATCATTATTATACCTTTTTCATTTATGGGTTTTTGGCCATTATCTTATTCATGATCATTCAATTTATTGGGATCAATGATCTCTATCATTCTCTATTATTATTAGAACATAACGATTTTTTTCTATGTATATATTATCACATCCCACTGATGATATCCTATTTAGAAACCTAGTATATGTTTTTCTTCATGACATTCATAGATCCATTTTTTCTCCTTTAATAAAGAGGTTCTAAAACCTTTTTTAGATATGGGATTTCCAGAAAAATACATTAAAATGTAAAAAAAATTGTTACCAAGATAAATATAAAATTCTATGGACATAATTAATTAGGGGGGTAGATATAACAACATTCAGTTTTAAAATAAGATCATTATGTTAGATAGTATATCTTACAAATAAACTAAGCATATACAGACCATAAATACTATTATTATAATATGAACATTATAACATAGTCTTAAAATTGGTTTGTTTTAATGGGAATAAGTGATTTATAAAATATATATAATGATAATACATAGAATTGTTTTGGTATTTAAATATATTAAATAGGAATTAAATTTATAGTTAAGATATTATATTCATCAAAAATATGTTTTCATTAAAAAGTTTTCTATTTTTTTTCTGAGATTATAATTGATATATAGAACTTTTAGAAAATATATTTTTTAATAATTATATCAATTTTTATATAAATATTTCAAAATTTTCTTATATATTTATTTTTTCATTTTTCTACAATGATTGATTTTCCAATGAAAGGAGGAAAATAATGGTTTTGGTTGAAACCAAATTTAAAAATTCCAGCATTTGAAAAGTTACAATTTGTTTAAAAATGGATTCAAATAAAATGTAATTACGTTTTATAATTATTAATAATACTTAGTACATTTGAATAAATTTTAGTTGCTAATTTGATTTAGAAAAATAAAATTCAAAAAAAAATATTTTTCCATAAATCTATATCCCCATGACTTTTTCTAATAAATATTAAATTTTTTAATCCTATGCATAGAAATATAATGTTTATAAATTTTGTATATAATTGGAATTAGTAGTTATAATTTCTAAAAAGGATCAATTTTATTTTCAATCCAGAAGATAGGTAACCATAGTAAATTAATATGACCACAGTAAAGGTAAATTGAGTGATTAAGGTTCAATATATGATGATTATAAAACAAAATAAACTAACAGTTGAATTTATCCAATTAGATGACTAAAATTAATCCATTTCTGTCCATGTATTCAAAATATGCAACATGGTTATAAAAAAGTATATTCAATTATAATATATTGTCTGAAGAATAAAATATTTGTTATGATGGTTATCGATTTATCATTTTCTATGATGAAAAAATACATTAAATTTTTATGCAACTCCAACACAATTTTTATTCAATTAATTAAAAAAATTAAAAAAATAATTTTAAAAATATTTTAGGTCATAAAATTTTAATGAAATATTATATTTTAGGAATTATTTATATAAATATGACATTTTATTTTGTTATAATGGTTTATTTTAAAAAAAAAATTTCAGGAATTGTTTTTTAATTCCATTTTAAATGTATATTTCCGAAAACTAGAGTAATGATAATTTTTAATAAATAATATTTTATTAAATGATTATAAATTACTAAAAAAATATAATGCTAAGTGATTTGGATATGGTTTCAAAAATCAAATATTTTCCATTTATAGTCCAATTGTCATATTATAGTAAATATATTGGCCTATAAAAAGTGAAGAGCATTGTTATAACAGTAATCCGTATAATGATTAGTAGGGGATTAAAACAAATCCATAAGTGTTAAAAAACAAACTAAACCTATAAAAATTTATTGGGACCTGATTTTTGAGACTCTTAATAATCTTATATTATAATTATATAACTATTAAAGTTTTGAACATGAAAATTAATTTATATTATTTTAATATTTCATGAAATTCAAAGAATTACACATCATTGATTATAAAAGGGAACCCCGCTCCTCTTCTCTACACTCATCAAGAGGAATTGAGTTACGATAATATAGTCCCAAATAACATCAAAACATAGATACACACATTATAGAGGCCTTATTCTGGGAATACTTTGATAAAATCAGTGATTAAGGAGTAATAAAAGGAGGTTATCCGAATAAGATGTATAAATTTTCACCAAATTTTTCAATTTTAATTCACCTTATTCCTCCTTATAAACATTCATCATTACCAGCCCTATAGTTTTATAATATAAAACTAATTTAATTATGTGTCATTAAATTTTTTTCTTTTTAGAAAATTAATATTTCATTAAATTTTTTACCATTCTATTCATTGAATAATGATAGTGTCATTCTTGAGTATGTGTGGATTACCCCATCAATGAAGAGATAAGATTCCTTTCACTATCAAATCTCATAGATTTTATATATAAATATATTTAAATATATATTGTTGTATTTGTGTTAATATTTTGATTTTTAATGATAAAACAGACCTTCCTTGTTTTTATAATGATTTTTAAAAAATGGAAATGTTTATGATGTGTACAAATGAAAAACCATCTCCATGAATAAAAATTTACTTAATTTTTCTTAAACATCCATCATGGTGGGTTTTGAATTTATTTGAGACCTATTAAAATGATAATTATGTCATAATTAATATTTTTTAGGTTATTTAATAAGCACCAGATTCCATATATTTAACCTATCAATGTCATTTTGGACATTTGAGTCGAGTGTCACTGAATCATCTAATGTGAGGTTAATTGACATAGAATTTTATAATTACATAGAAATAAATGAATTTATAGTAATTATTTTATTTTATAATAAATTAAATTTGTATCATATTTTTAATAATTAGGAATATAAATAACACACATTATGGTTTATAATGATGTTAACAAACACTTTAACATAAAACTTTTTTTAATGGTTTTATTAATTTATCTATAAATACATTTCTTCAATTATAAACTCCTTAAAATTATTTAATTAATTAATTTATATAGACATAAATAAATTTAAATAGATATTTTTTTTACTTTTGACGTTTTATGAATGGTATTCAAAATATATCATTTTAATTTTTTTTACTTTTATAAAAAATGAAAAAAAAATATTCTATTTCAATGTATATGACATTAATAGATATTCTAAACACCAAGAATTTATATAGTGTTTTATTTCTTTTACAATAATTTTTTTAATTTAAATCCATAATTTTCATTATTCAAGGTATTTTCTTTTTGAATTTGTTTTAAAATAAAATAGTATTTTGATAATTTAAATTGGTTTGTATTGATGTTTAAAATAGTTTTAAGGGTTTTATTCATTATATATTACATCATTATTATACATGAGAAAATTTCAGAATTTAAAAAAATATATGATGTGTTATCTATATTATATCTCCAAAAAAGTGTAGGGTAATGATTATTTTTATCAAAAGAATAAATGAGGGAGTTAACTGGGTTAGTTTCTCCTATATATTGAACATGGATCCAGTTATTTCAAACATTTTTTATGAAAACCATGCTGTAAGTCACCTAAAATGGCTTTCTATTTTCCTGACATGAGTTTTTAATGTTTTCCTTTGGGGAAAAAAAGTCTCTTTTCATCATGTGGTTATGATGTATTTCATATTTCCAAATAATAATGTGATAAAATTATTTATTTTAGGGTTTCCCTTTTTCCACTAAACTAATAGTTGTATTATTTTTATGTTCATTAATGATATTCTTGTGCTCATCCCATATTTTAAAATATTTTTCATAATAATTGAGGATTTTTATGAAAAATGAATAATCCACTTTCAAATTTGGTAAGACTTTTCATTAAATTAAAAAAAATTATTTTAAATGATTTATACTATGTCAAAATGGTTATTGAGTAGAAGTGTCCACATAGAAATATATGTGTTAGTTATAAAACTTTTTAAAACTTAATAATTAAAACTCTTATCTATATAGATACTAGAAATGAAGTAAATTAAAATATTGTCTAAAAACAGAAGAATACATTATTATTTATTGTCATGTATCTACACAACAACACTGTTAATGGTATGAAGAATCTTGCATTAATAATTCTACATCAACCAAACATCAAATTTACATCAAAAATATAAAAACATAAAAGTAAATTAAAACCACCATAAAAATATAAAGGTATTGTCCTATAATCAGTAATATATGTATGTGTTCATAAGAAGCTGTATTACTCACCTGAATGATTTAAAATTTCTTAAGAATACTCTATAAAAAATATATTCTAAGAATAAATTTATCCCAAACCTTAGTCTAACAAAATATTCATTTTAAAGGTTTTACATTAAACACCTATGATGGAGTAGTAACATTTGAAGAGTGGTAACTATTATAATAATAATACATTAAAAAGGTAAATGATTCTCCCATGAACATTCAATATCAAGAACACATGTATACAATATATCAATAATCATACAAAATAATTACACTTTTTAATGGAATGTCTAAAAATGATTAGATTTAATAAGGTATAAAATCAATCCAAAATAATTATTTAAAATAATCTATACATACAATGTAACATATATATCATTATCAAAAATGAACTTCTTGAACCCCTATAATTCTTTGAAACATCCTCCATATGAAACCTCAATAAAGTATTCATTACACACAACTCCTTGATCATAAGGAAATGAGTTGACTTCATTGATCAATTAATAATCACCTATATTGAATAAAATTATCCCTAATCCCATGAAAAACAAGTATTTATATACATTTGATACATCCTACCATATACACATAGGGGGATAATATGATCATAGAAACCTACAGTAACATGATTATTGGGTATCACTTACTGAGCCACCAAAATCCAAGATAAAAATTTAGTGATATACATATTTTTCTATAACAACAAAAAAGACTCCTCAAAGCCTGGTTTATCATATATATATATATATATTAATTTTTATTGTAATGGATTTATATTAACACATATGATACCAAATCCCATATATCTAATGAAAAATATAGATCTCAGTTGGAAAACATCTGACATTTATCATACTCTAACCATCTCAATGGATAATGTTCCTAAACCACATGATCTCTCTATAACACTAGATAATGATCTTCTATTGGAAACATCTATGCCTACTATGAAAATGATGAATTCCCTATCATATGATAATTGAAATTTACATTTTTTCCATCATCAATATTGAGATGTAAGTGTGAAATAATTTCCATCACCTTTAATGAAACTATTACCTCTTTAGAAATATCTCCAAAAAACCTTATTCTGAACACAACTTCAATAACATTACCTTTTCATGGTTTTTAGGATACCTCAGTGTAATAATATATTAATAAGTTCATCCACATTCACTATCACTTGAAATTTAGATGAAATTGGTTATAAGGTAAAATATTATGATTTTTGAAAACTGTGATGTCCTAATGAAGAGATAATTTTATAAAAAATAAAAACGAAAAAACACTTCCAAAACCATTATCAAAAGTTGAATAATTAAAAATATAAGGAAAACATATCTAGAGCAAAATGTGTCACCACTATATTTTAGTTTATAATAGGACCCAACAAAAAAATGAAAAGTAATGTAATATACCTCAATCATGGATCCTTCTTAAAGAAACCAATGTAATAAAAGTAGTGATCAAATTATCCTTAAATTAATAAATAGATTATCAACACTAATATTTTTTTATAAAATTCTTATATTTCCTTCTAAATGCAGTAAAAATGTCAGGAATCAAAGATAAATCAATCAAGATCCTTTGATAACGACATACATAAAAAATAATGTATATAACCTCTAAAAAATTTTCAGAATCCACAAAAGAAATAGTGACCTCAATATTCATCACAGACTATTGGGACACACCATACACAATTAAACACAAATTTAAGTCAAAAAATCATACAATTCCAAAAATTAAAAAAAATTTGAGGCATTTATTGGAATTATTGAATAATACATTAACACTCACAATGGTCATCCTCTTTCCATGAATACATGAGGATGCCATCAATGAATACAACATTAAATTAATAGAGGTTCTCAAAAAATAATTAGATTATATATCCCATGAAAATAGATGGAACATTTTTTACGTTAAACAAAATAACTCATAATGTAATGTGTCTATTGTGACACTAAAAAACATTCTTTAGGATAACTTCATTCGTCACATGTATCAGATGATACATTGACTAAAAATCTATGGTAAAAAGAAAATAAATCAATTTCAAATATTAATTAGATCATCAACACTCATAAGTGGTATTGATACTTCTCTGTCCATTGGTTCGTCCAATGAAAATTAAATGAAAACCACAAATTATATCCACGTTATTTATGAATAACATTGTAAGATTCCATAGTAAAATATTGTTCAAAATAAATATATTCTATAATTGATCATCAATTTTATTTCCGAAAAAATATAGCATAGAAGGTTATAAACAATAAAAAGACTTAAAACTGGAAAAAACATTTTAACCATATTCCAAACCAGATATTACGTCAAGGGTGTAGTGATATAATCTATATTATAAAAAATAATTAGGAAACTCATTGAATAAAATCATAAACATAACATCTTGAACATCGACCGACCTCAACATAAATACTATTTCTTTTAAGAGAAATGGTTTATATGTATACAATCCATTCAATGATTATACTCAATAAGGAATACTATATGTTATCCTTAAACATCAATGAAAACCACTATCATTTTTAAGTAGTCAATAATAGCATGAACATATTATAACAAATATTATCCAAGGATGTTTCAAATAATTTTATTCACATTGAGACCAAATCCTCAAATCCCAGAAATTTATATATATTATACTCAAAAATGAAATACACAACAATAAATCTTGATAATGTTCAACATTAACTTTCAATAAAAAGGACATAGGAATTCACTCATCCAGAAGACCAACATCTCAAAAAATAGGTGTAATAATGGAATGTTAATTTTATGAATTGACAAGATTAAAATCCAAGGTTAGTGATTAATATTAAGTTCCTTGAATTGAATTTAGTTTTTATAGTACTGAAATATCAAAATGCGTCCAAGGGCATTCTCTGACACAATAGGTCTCAAGAATAATTATTGTTCCCTAAAATATATTTATATCATTTATAAATTTTTTTTTGAAATTTTTAATCTTCACTTGTTTGAATTTAATAGATAAAATGAATCAAAGTGGAAATAATATATTTTTTTAGAAAAGAAAAATACAAAAAAAGATCCCAGAAACCATGTATTACCTAAAATTGATAATTGCATCCATTAAATAAAATAATATTAAAAAACGAAAATGTAATAAATATATAATTTATTTAAAACTAGGAATTACTATATTCCATATTCAACTATGAGAATATTATTTAGAGAAATTGAGAAAATAAAAAAATATAAACACCATGAACCGAGAAACAAGTTTATAAATCTAAAATGGTTTCTATATGAATGGGAAGTGTTCATTTTGGTGATAAGAATGAGTGAAATTATAGGTTATAATAGGGTAATATAATAGTTATATGATTACTATTAATGGGTATGAAAAAATATCATCCTATAATTATTTAGAAAACAATATATAATAATATTTTTAATATTCATGTCTAATACTATATGATTTATTTTAAAAGTGTGATTTATTATATAATACTTGTTTTTTAAATTAAATCATCCCTAACATAGTGTAAAAATTTTCATGTAATGTAATATATATATAAATGAATTAACAATAATATAATTATTATCAAATATATATAAATATTAGTAAAATAATATAATGTTAAAAAGATGTTTTTTGGATGTTTTTTTGTTTTTCACAATATTTTATATTTAAATAAGTTAAATTAATAACTTTTAATTATTGATTTAAATGACTTTTGTTTGTAAAATTAAAAATAAATATCATTTATGTTGAAATTACTTCTTAGTGGGGAATAATAATAATTTCATTTTACACTTAAATGAAGTCATTCTCTAAATATAGTCCATATATATTTTGTATTCTTCAAATAAAATTATTCATTGTCACATTTAGAAATCAAATAAAAATATTATTACATATTTCTAACCGTAATATTAATATTAGAAAATAAATTCAATTTGATTTTTAGGTATAATAAATAAAATTTGATGTCAAAAATATGATATCAAAGTATATGTAAAATTATAAAAATGATATTAACACTTGGTAATAACTTAAATATAATAAATCCATAACAATAAATGGGTTGGTGAAGAAATTATAATCCTCCCATAATACCTTATATATTATTCCATAAATTATTACCACCTTTATTTTTGAAGTGAATGTAATATACATTAAGGGGTTTGTTTTATTAAAATGATAATTTAAAAATAAACTATTGGAGATTCCATTCGATACCCCTAAAAAACTAATATATTCCTTATTTTTTCTGTTTAATACCTTATCATTAATCCTCTAAAAAATAATAATTAGGATATTGGTTTCTTTTTCCATAATAATGAGGACTAAATCATCTTTTTAGAAGGGAACTCATTTTATGAATGTAAAATTCATCTAGTTATCAATGTTCATCTATAATGTTTTCAATAATCATCTTATATAAATTCATTATAAATATCATTCATTGATGTATTGGTATTATATTAACTTTATTATTCTTCCAAAAAATTGTACTACTATTACATAACCCCCTCTTACTCATTAAATAATATTACATGTTCTAGTTTGGGATAGTTCATCCACCAACATAAATGATGTTATAAAAACATCATAATTTTCATTTTAAATAAGTGTCAAAACATTAATAAGAGATATATAGGATATTATTGGTTTATTTGTATATTGAATATGGTTTTTTAATAGGGGAAAAAAATTAATGGTCATTGTAATGTAACATATTATGATCATAAAACAACCAAAAACATGCCCATCATGGATACCATTCCTAAAATCCCTGCACATTATATAATTTAATTGATAATGTCAATGAAAAAATTAATTATGAATAAATTATTGCCCCACCTTGATGACTTTTTTTAAAAATGAACTTATTATAAGTGAATTAGTATTGACATTCCCATTTTAAAACTAGTATGAAATATTTGGTGTCACTAATACCCAATGATAAAAATATGAAATATGAAATATATGATTAATAGATGTTATTAATTGAAATTTATATAATTTAATAGAGATGAACACTTATTTTAAGAAACGCATACTGATGGTTGGATTCATTGTGTTGGAGGTGAATGTGAATTCACGAAACTCTAGAGTAATGGTGGTCATTTCCTTTTAATAATTTCCATTATTAAGATATTATTATTATTTTCATTATTTCTTCTAATTTGTGTTGTATATACATCCACATGTATTTTTTTAGGATAATTTTCTTGAAATTAAAGTCACAAAAAAAAATATTTTTCCATTTAATGGATTTTGATTCAAATGTTTCTGAATATATAATTTATTATAATCCAAAATCACTTACAAATCATAATTTTTTTTTTTTAAATTTCCATAGGAAAATATTTTATGTTATTTTGGTTTTAAATCCCATATATTTTATTATTTTCATGTTAATTATTGGTATTAATTGTTTTCTTATATATCCAATTTATTTCTTACTTGTGGTTAATCATTCTATGACATGTGATTTCGATAAAAGACTATAATTGATAAGGTAATATTTTATTTCTCATGAGATAATGAGAGGATATGGATGGATATAAAAAGTAAAAAGGTTATTTGACATGGGTGGTTATCCCATATATAAATGGTTATGTAGTGTGGTTGTTAGAACATGAACAAATGTTTATGATTAATGTGTAATTTTTCGAATACTTAATGGTAATAGGGTATAACTGTTTGTATAATGACCCATACTTTACATACATTGTTAACACTTCAAAATTGAAGCACAATTTTTACAACATATGACAAAACCAGAAAGGACTGTATAGGTATAGTGTCTTTAGAAACAGAGAAACATAAACAACTGGTTCATAAATCTTCTACAGTGTCTCCCATTTATTTCATCATATCTAGGGTCCCTTTTAGCATATTCTACTTAATATACATCTTCCTGACCTGGGGAAAAGAAAACATAAAATGGTGAGCTCAAATGCTCAGCAAGGCCAAATAAAGGAAATAAAAATCATATCATATCTTTTTGAAAATCATAACCTGAAAAAGAGATCATAATATCTTAACATGGAATAAATCATAGAAGTGAAAATGAGATCCCCATAATCATAACATGAAAATTGAAACATTGTGGCATGCACACATAATCATGGAAAATCATTTCTTGTTAGTCATGACTCGTTGCCAAGACTATCTTAGTGGACAAAGTCCCTTTCTGAACCGAGTTCACTCGTCGTTTCAGTCCTGTATCACTGAACCGAAATAACCTTCCGTTCCAGCCATGTCTATCTCATGAGATATAAAATCATTACCCAATGCATTGGAGGGATATATAGGTCCCACCCATCTTATAATGAATCCTTTCTTATGTGTGCCACATAATCATAAATCATACATCATCGCATAACACATGTAACAAAAATTGGATTCTTGAAACATCATGACATCATAAAACAAATCATATAAGGTAAATGACTTAATAAAAATAATTCCCTCAAAACATAATCAAATCAATGTAATAATAGGGATAAAAACAGAACCCTTTTTTATCTTAGATGGAAAATAATTTTGATAAAACACTTGAACTCCATTCTTGAGGAAAATATCCAGTCTTCTTTAAAAACATTTTTTCCTTTCTTAACATGTCATACAACTTTAAACTAAAAGAAGTTGATTAAAAATAAACATGAAAACTTTTAAAGGAAGCTTCTTGGAAATAATGTTTTGAAAATCCATTCATGCTGTATAAGTTAAAAAAACATTCTTCTCGTACTTTTGTCAGAAAAGTCAAAAAGTACCTCGTACGAAAAAAACGACAAATGATTCCTTTCATATTATTTACTAAAAACTCACCGAAGGGTAAAATTGGATTTAAACTATTGTAAGTGGATGGAAACAATATTACATATTTAGGGAACATGGATGTGGATGATAAAATACACCCCAGTAAATACTTACGAATAAACAATCTCGGATAAAAATGTGATTGTGATATTTCCCTTACCTTAGGTCCGATTTGCTTTGTACGTGTCCGAAGCTCCTGTATAATGGTTTAAATAATGTTATTGACTTATTCCAGAATCATACATATTGATATAATATATTCTTAGCTTCTTGTTAGTAATATTTCATTGTTACTTGTTACTCGGGTCTTTATTGACTTTTGTTCTTATGCGTGTTTTTCCGAATAAATTCTTATTCTTCTTTTAAGGTTATAGATACCTTATATCCAGAATGGTATTAGTGTAACATATATCATATTTATTCATTAAATTCATTTATATAATTACTATGTAATGATGATCATGTAGAACGAGTCGCATCACATCGTGGAGACGGTATTCCGTACGTACGCACGAGTGATGATATCATTCCTATGATCGTGAAATTGTATTGGAGTATATATATATTATTTCAGTATAAATATTACTTAATAATAATCATAAAGTTACTCATTACACCATTATATCCATCCTTGTAAAGTGATGGTGGAAAATAGATTACACCACGGCGTGGAGACGGTATTCCGTACGTACGCACGCGTGGTGATTTCATTTTTCCATAGGATGGATAGAAGGTGAATTAGGGTTGTTTCATAATTATAATAACATATCAGTATGTAAGTAATACTGATTTTATTACTTTATCATGAAACAACTAAAGAAGAAGAAGTTGAAGAAGAAAGAAATTGAAAAGATCGGTAATGGATATTACCTCTTCTTTGGAACGCTTCTTTGAATCCTCCACTTAGGGAACTAATATTGGTCTTTGAAGAAGAACATGACCACTAGGATTATTCTAGGGAAGTGGAGAGGAGAAAATGGCAGGGGTTGGCCGAGCTTGAGTGCTCAATTTGGTGTGAGGAGGAGGGGGAGGAGGTGCCCTTTTATAAGGGAGGAGAGGGGCACCTTAGGAATATCTCAAAATATTATTTTATATTAAAGTCAAAATCGGTTTATAATGGTTCTAAAGGGACTTATTTCGAAGCTAAAGTGGGGAAGGGTCGAAATCCTATCAACCAATAGGATTTAGACAAGTTTAGGGTATTATTTTACCCTTATCAATTTGATTTAACTCTAAGTTAAATAATTTAACTTTAACCATGTCTTTTTGTTTTCTTTCACTATATGGTTAATACACTTACTATAACATGCAAAAAGAACCCCAAATTGTTTATTATTAATATATATATCCTTATATAAGTCATTTGGCCGAGCCATTGATTTTTAGGAAAAAAATAACAATTAATAATATAATATTTGATTTAAAAACTATTTTGTGTCAATTTTGACACTATTTGATATATGATTTTTGTGAAAGTCATAACAGAATTATATGTTCTAACCAAGTTGATTAAATCAACACTAATATATCATAGTAACCTATAAAATTTGTGTAATTCATAAAAAGTCTCAAATTAAATTTATTTTGGTGTTTATAACATCAATTATGTCAATATCTCATAAATAAGATAATTACTGCATCATAATTGTGTCATAAATAAATTAAATTATTTAATGTCCAAAAATTATAAATAAAATACCATTATGTAGGAAATATTTTTATCTTTCTAATTAATATTTATAGTAGAATTTTTCTTATGTATAACCCCATATTAAAAATGATTTACTTATTAAATTTTGATTTTAACTATTTTAACCCTTCTTTAAATAAATTAATAATAAATGTCCCAATCTAACCCAAGTGGGCCTAAATGGTCATATTTTATTCATAAGGTTGTTTTTGGTCGAATTACACTTATCCAATAGAATTAGTACATGTGTTAGGGTAATAGTAATATCATATTTACCCTTAGTTACCCTATTTACTATTAACCGCGGTAAAAAACAGTAAAAAGTTACTATTTACCAAAAAATTATTTTTATCTCATTGAACCACATTTTACTTACTGATATCAACCGTGTCTGTTGGATTTTCTAAATTCCATTCACAGAAGCGGTAAAATTAAGTTTTATGCAAAATTCAGTTTTTAACCTACCACTTAGTGGTTTAACTATTCATCAAAAATTGAAAGTTTTCAGAAAAATACCAAAATTTCACCCTAGGCTAATTTCGGTATTCTGAATTCAAAAATGAAGTCTATTTTAAAAAATAAAATTAATAAATTTTCAAAAAGTTGTTATTACTTTTCATAACAGCTAGTTTTAATAATATTTTAATAGCATATCGTTGTTTAGTGAAACTCGGTATTGCGTACGCCACAAGCTATCGAGGAAGGTCATGATTGCGTGTAAAGTAAGCCAAGAAAGTGTGTAGTGAAAGATTCCTTTGATGATATAAAAACAAAATATTACTCATAAAAATCTCGGGTGTTACATTCTACCCCCCTTAAAAAGAATTTCGCCCTCGAAATTCGTCACTTTGTAACAAACAGATGAGGATACTTCTCCCTCGTCATATCCTCAAGCTCCCATGTAGCTTCTTCAAGTTGGTGGTTCCTCCATAAAACTTTCACCAAGAGAGTGGTCTTGTTTCGTAGGACTTTTTTGCTACGATCCAGAATCTCTATCGGCTATTCTTCATAAGAAAGATCTTGCTCCAGCGGTACAACTTCTGAGCTGAGTACATGTGAAGGATCTGATATGTACTTTCTCAGGAGAGATACATGGAACACATCGTGAACTTGAGAGAGATTCGGTGGAAGCGCCAATCGGTAAGCTACCTTCCCAACACGATCCAATATTTCGAAAGGACCGATATATCTAGGGCTCAACTTCCCCTTCTTCCCAAATCTCATAACCCTCTTCTAGGGAGATATTCGTAAGAACACTTTATCACCCACTTCAAACACTAGGTATTTTCTTCGGTTGTCGGCATAAATTTTCTGTCGACTCTGAGCTGCTCTTATGTGTTGTTGAATAGATCTGACCTTTTCTGCCATTTCATCAACGAGATCAGGTCCTAATAGCTTTCTTTCCCCAACTTCATCCCAGCAAGTTGGAGTCCTGCATTTCTTTCCATAGAGAGCTTCATAAAGAGCCATCTGAATACTGGAGTGAAATATATTATTATAAGAAAATTCCACCAAAGGTAGGTGTTTATCCCAACCTCCTTTGAAATCCATAGAGAAAGCTCTCAACATATCTTCTAGGGTTGGAATTGTTCTCTCAGACTGACCGTCTGTCTGAGGATGATAAGCAGTGCTGAAACTCTACTCTGTACCCAGAGTATGGTGAAGACTTTGCCAGAACATCGAGGTAAATCTCGGATCCCGATCAGATATAATAGAAAGTGGTACTCCATGCAATCTTACCACTTCCTTTACATATATCCTGATAATCTGATCTAGAGAGAAATCCTCTCTAATAGCAATGATGTGTGCAGACTTTGTAAGACGATCAACTATGACCCAAATAGCATTTTTTCCTTTGGATGTTTTAGGAAGTCCTGTGACAAAGTCCATAGTGATGTTTTCCCATTTCCATTCGGGTATGGGTAATAATTGTAACATCCCCTTAGACTTTTGTCTCTCAGCTTTAACTTGTTGACAAAACAAGCATCGAGAGACATATTCAGCAACATCTCTTTTCATGCCATCCCACCAGAAGTACTTTTTCAGGTCCCTATACATCTTCGTGCTTCCAGGATGAATAGAGAATGATGAACTATGAGCCTCATCCAGCAACTCCTTCTTTAATTCGGGGGTGGGAGGAACACAAACCAGATTCCTGAACTTTATTATCCCATCAAAATCAAGGTTGAATTCAGGAACATTTCTCACCTTCTTTTGTAACTCTACATCTTCTTTCTGTGCCTCTTTAATCTTCACATGTATAGATGGTTGAACATTCATTTGAGAAAGATAAGATTTTTCCCCTTCCATTATAATTCCAAGATCCACCCTTTGTAAATCCATAAATTTTGGATCTTTTGTGATCCTCATCATGGATAAACTAGCATGGTCTTGTCGACTTAATGCATCTGCCACCTTGTTTTCTTTCCCAGGGTGGTAATGGATTGAGCAGTCATAATCCTTAATCAGCTCCAACCATCTTCTTTGACGCATATTCAGCTCCTTTTGTGTGAAAATATACATTAAAATTTTATGATCAGTATAAATATCACACCTTTCACCATAAAGGTAATGCCTCCAAATCTTTAATGCAAAGATTACCACAACCAACTCCAAATCATGTGTTGGGTAATTTTGCTCATGGATTTTCAACTGTCGCGAGGCATAAGCTATCACCATATCATTTTGCATAAGAACACACCCCAATCCCTTCTTGGATGCATCACTGTAGATCACAAACCTTTCTCCACTACAAGGCAGTGTGAGCACAGGTGCACTGGATAACCTTCTTTTCAACTCCTTGAAATTCTCTTCACATTCCTCTGTCCAAACAAACTTAACTCCTTTCTGAGTCAACTTGGTGAGTGGATTAGATAATTGTGAAAAATCCTTTACAAAACGTCGATAATATCCAGCCAAACCAAGAATACTTCAGATCTCAGTTACTGTTGTTGGTCTTGACCATCTTTCGATAACCTCTGTTTTTGCTGGATCCACAGATATCCCCTCTTTTGAGATTATGTGACCCAAAAATGCAACTTTTTGAAGCCAAAATTCACACTTGGTAAATTTGGCATAAAGCTTCTCCTTTCTCAGGGTCTTCAATATAATTCTCAAGTGATCTTCATGCTCTTCCTTGTTCTTTGAATAGACAAGAATATCGTCTATAAATACTACCACAAATTGATCAAGATAGTCTCTAAAGACTCTATTCATTAGATCCATGAAGATAGCAGGGGAATTAGTATGACCAAATGGCATCACTATAAATTCATAGTGTCTATACCTTGTACGGAAAGCCGTCTTTGGTATATCTTCCCTTTTGACCCTTAATTGATGATACCCTGAATGAAGATCAATCTTGGAAAAGTATTGAGCTCCACGTAGTTGGTCAAATAAGTCATCAATGCGTGGGAGAGGATATTTGTTCTTGATAGTGATCTTGTTAAGTTCTCGATAATCAATGCAGAGTCTCATTGATCCATCTTTCTTCTTAACAAATAAAACAGGTGCTCCCCAAGGTGACACACTAGGGCGTATGAATCCCTTATCAAGATTCTCTTGGAGTTTCTTCTTCAATTCCTGCAACTCAATTGGGGCCGTTCTATAAGGTGTCTTTGAAATAGGAAAAGCACCCGGTACGAGTTCTATTGAAAACTCAACTTCACGATTTGGTGGAAGACCCGGTAATTCCTCCGGAAATACATCATCAAACTCCCGTACAATGGGCATATTCTTAATCGTGAGTTTCTCACCAACCATTTGAGATAAATAACCTTCATTTAGTGGAATCAATACCCATAAGATGGATGAAATTTCCACTGGAAGGTTATGTTCATCCTTGCATTGATAGAAGATCGTAGATTGATCTGGAATATGAAATGTGACTTCCCTTCTTTGGCAATTGATATGAGCTCCATGTAGAGAAAGCCAATCCATGCCAAGAATCACATCGAATTCCACTAAAGGAAGGATCACAATATTTGCAGGAAGCACTTTCCCACAATCTTCGATCGGAGAAGAATTATAAACTTTTGATGCGACTGTTGTGCCATTAGGTGTTGTCACAGCTAACTCAACTTCTAATTGTTGTTGTAATACGGTGATACCCTTAGAAAATTTTTCAGAAATAAAAGAGTGGGTGGATCCAGAATCAAATAAAACATTTGCTACTTTAGAGTGGATGGTAAGTGTACCTTTCACCACTTCGTTATTGTACTCCACATCGCTGATAGAAATTGCATGTGACTTTCCTTTGTCTTTAGTCTTAAGATTTTGTTGACGTCGACCATCATCATCAACCCTTGGATTTGGGCATTGATTGGCATAATGCCCCATCTCCTTGCACCTGAAACATTAAAGTGTAGTAGTTTCATTCTGTGTATCCTTTCCTTTATTTTCATGATTAGACATCTTCTTCCCATTATCGCGGCATTAAAATGCCCGATGACCTTCCTTTCCACATTTGAAAAATTTACTTGTCCCTTTAAGACAACTCCCTCCATGTTTCATTCCAAACTTTGAGCATAAGGGAAAGCTCATCTTCTTTTCAGTGTTCTCTTTAGATTTTCCTTTGAATTCCATCTTCCTCTTCTTATCAAACCCATGTGACTGATGGGTTACTCCAATCTCCATCTCGACTTTGAGAGCACATCGAACGATTTCCTCGTAGCTATTGAAGTCCCTTATGGCTAACGCCCTTCGAAGACTTGGTTTTAAGCCACTAAAGAATCGATAAATCTTACTCTCAGGTTGGATAATAATACCAGAAGTGTACCTTGCAAGTCGTGTAAAATTTTCTTCATAGGTACCAACAGATTCATCATCCCTTTGCTTCAGTTCAAGAATCTCTTTCTCCATCTTTGTTCGGAGAATACGAGGGAAGTACTTACTGAAAAATAAGTTCTTGAACTCGTCTCATTCCATAGACTCAATTTCATCCCTTTGCCTCGTATTCTTAATAAGATTCCACCATTGATCAGCATCTCCTTCCAAATGATACACTGCTAGGATGACTTTATCATGTACAGAACATTGAAGAACTGAAAATATCTTTTCAGTAGTACTAATCCATTGTTCAGCAACTAATGGATCAGTAGACCCACTGAAAGAAGGTGGACACTGCCTCATGAAGTATTCAACAGAGTGTTGCTCCTTCCTTTGCTCTTTTGGAAGTCATGCATGATTCATAGCTTGAGAAAGTTGTGTGAGCATGGATACAAGATTTTTCATTCCAGCTCCCATATCGTTTGGTTGCTCAGGGGGACAATCATTTTATTTCCCATCGCATTTTGCATTAACACAGTTCCTTCGGGTTCCAGCCATTGATGAAAACCAAGAAGAATAGTGTGAGCAACACTAATTATAATAGGAAAACCACATAATCAAGGATAAAATTTCACACTTAAGGTCTTATCCTAGGGTATTCATGGCCATTTCTAAAACACTAAGATTGTGTTCTATGCTTAGACTTATCCATAGGGTTCTTACTAAGGCTTTTACATCCTAGTTTCCAAAGGTTGACTATACCTTTCCTCTGATACCAACTATAACGACCCATACTTTACATACATTGTTAATACTTCAAAATTGAAGCACAATTATTACAACATATGACAAAACCACAAAGGACCGTATAGGTATAGTGTCTTTAGAAACTAGGGAACATAACCAATTGGTTCATAAATCTTCTACAGTGTCTCCCATTTATTTCATCATATCTAGGGTCCCTTTTAGCATATTCTACTTAATATTCATCTTCCTGACCTGGGGAAAAGAAAACATAAAAGGGTGAGCTCAAATGCTCAGCAAGGGCAAATAAAGGAAATAAAAATCATATCATATCTTTTTGAAAATCATAACCTGCAAAAGAGATCATAATATCTTAACATGGAATAAATCATAGAAGTGAAAATGAGATCCCCATAATCATAACATGAAACATGAAACTTTGTGGCATGCACACATAATCATGGAAAATAATTTCTTGTTAGTCATGACTCATTGCCAAGACTATCTTAGTGGACAAAGTCCCTTTCTGAACCGAGTTCACTCCTCATTTCAGTCCTGTATCACTGAACCGAAATAACCTTCTGTTCCAGCCATGTCTATCTCATGAGATATAAAATCTTTACCCAATGCATTGGAGGGAGATATAGGTTCCACCCATCATATAATTAATCCTTTATTATGTGTTCCACATAATCATAAATCATACATCATCGCATAACACATGTAACAAAAATGGGATTCTTGAAACATCATGACATCATAAAACAAATCATATAAGGTAAATGACTTAATAAAAATAATTCCCTCAAAACATAATCAAATCAATGTAATAATAGGGATAAAAACAGAACCCTTTATTATCTTAGATGGAAAATAATTTTGATAAAACACTTGAACTCCATTCTTGAGGAAAATATCCTTTCTTCATTAAAAGCATTTTTTCCATTCTTAACATGTCATACAACGTTAAACTAAAAGAAGTTGATTAAAAATAAACTTGAAAACTTGTAAAGTAAGCTTCTTGGAAATAATGTTTTAAAAATCCATTCATGCCGTATAAGTTAAAAAAAACATTCTTCTCGTACTTTTGTCAGAAAAGTCAAAAAGTACCTCGTACGAAAAAAACGACAAAAGATTCCTTTAATATTCTTTACTAAAAACTCACCGAAGGGTAAAATTAGATTTAAACTATTGTAAGTGGATGGAAACAATATTACATATTGAGGGAACATGGATGTGGATGATAAAATACACCCCAGTAAATACTTACGGATAAACAATCTCGGATAAAAAATGAGATTGTGATATTTCCCTTACCTTAGGTCTGATTTGCTTTGTACTTTTCCGAATCGCCTGTATAATGGTTTAAATAATGTTATTGACTTATTCCAGAATCATACATATTGATATCATATATTCTTAGCTTCTTTTTAGTAATATTTCATTGTTACTTGTTACTCGGGTCTTTATTGCCTTTTGTTCTTATGCGTGTTTTGCCGAATAAATTCTTATTCTTCTTTTAAGGTTATAGATAACTTATATACAGAATGGTATTAGTGTAATATATATCATATTTATTCTTTAAATTCATTTATATAATTACTATGTAATGATGATCATGTAGAACGAGTCGCATCACATCGTGGAGACGGTATTCCGTACGTACGCACGAGTGATGATATCGTTCCTATGATCGTGGAATTGTATTGGAGTATATATATATTATTTCAGTATCAATATTACTTAATAATAATCATAAATAGTTACTCATTACACCATTATAGCCATCCTTGTAAAGTGATGGTGGAAAATAGATAACACCACGGCGTGGAGACGGTATTCCGTACGTACGCACGCGCAGTGATTTCATTTTTCCGTAGGATGGATAGAAGGTGAATTAGGGTTGTTTCATAATTATAATAACATATCAGTATGTAAGTAATACTGATGTTATTACTTTATCATGAAACAACTAAAGAAGAAGAAGTTGAAGAAGAAATAAATTGAAACGATCGGTAATGGATATTACCTCTTCTTTGGAACGCTTCTTTGAATCCTCCACTTAGGGAACTAATATTGTTCTTTGAAGAAGACCAGGACCTCTAGGATTATTCTAGAGAAGTGGAGAGGAGAAAATGGCAGCGGTTGGCCGAGCCTGAGTGCTCAATTTGGTGTGAGGAGGAGGGGGAGGAGGTGCCCTTTTATAAGGGAGGAGAGGGGCACCTTAGGAATATCTCAAAATATTATTTTATATTAAAGTAAAAATCGGGTTATAATGGTTCCAAAGTGTCTTATTTCGAAGCTAAAGTGGGGAAGGGTCGAAATAATATCAACCAATACGATTTAGACAAGTTTAGGGTATTATTTTAACCTTATCAATTAGATTTAACTCTAAGTTAAGTAATTTAACTTTTATCATGTCTTTTTGTTTTCTTTCACTATATGGTTAATACACTTACTATAACATGCCAAACGAACCCCAAATTGTTTGTTATTAATATATATATCCTTATCTAAGTCATTGGCCGAACCATAGATTTTTAGGAATAAAATAACAATTAATAATATAATATTTGATTTAAAAACTATTTTGTGTCAATTTTGACACTATTTGATATATGATTTTTTTGAAAGTCATAACAGAATTATATTTTTTAACCAAGTTGATTAAATCAACAATAATATATCATAGTAACCTAGAAAATTTGTGTAATTCATAAAAAGTCTCAAATTACATTTATTTTGGTGTTTATAACATCAATTATGTCAATATTTAATAAATAAGATAATTACTGCATCATAATTGTGTCATAAATAAATTAAATTATTTAATGTCTAAAAATTATAAATAAAATACCATTATGTAGGAAATATTTTTATATTTCTAATGAATATTTATAGTCGAATTTATCTTATGTATAACCCCATATTAAAAATGATTTACTTATTAAATTTTGATTTTAACTATTTTAACCCTTCTTTAAATAAATTAATAATAAATGTCCCAATCTAACCCATGTGGGCCTAAATGGTCATATTTTATTCATAAGGTTGTTTTTGGACGAATTACACTTATCGAATAGAATTAGGACATGTG
Organism: Viscum album; assembly: GCA_963277665.1. Lineage (NCBI taxonomy): Eukaryota > Viridiplantae > Streptophyta > Magnoliopsida > Santalales > Viscaceae > Viscum > Viscum album. The sequence continues at coordinate 398,369,374 of OY728161.1, forward strand.
TTAGGGTAATAGTAATATCATATTTACCCTTAGTTACCCTATTTACTATTAACCGCGGTAAAAAAAGTAAAAAGTTACTATTCACCAAAAAATTATTTTTATCTCATTGAACCACATTTTACTTACTGATATCAACCGTGTCTGTTGGATTTTCGAAATTTCATTCACAGAAGCGGTAAAATTATGTTTTATTCAAAATTTAGTTTTTAACCTACCACTTAGTGGTTTCACTATTCATCAAAAAATGAAAGTTTTCAGAAAAATACCAAAATTTCACCCTAGGCTAATTTCGGTATTCCGAATCCAAAACTGAAGTCCATTTTAAAAAATAAAATTAATAAAATTTCAAATAGTGGTTATTACTATTCATAACGGCTAGTTTTAAAAATATTTTAATAGCATATCGTTGTTTAGTGAAACTCGGTATTGCGTACGACGCAAGCTATCGAGGAAGGTCGTGATTGCGTGTAGAGTAAGCCAAGCAAGTGTGTAGTGAAAGATTCCTTTGATGATATAAAAACAAAATATTACTCATAAAAATATCGAGTGTTATAGTTTGGATCTATTCCTCTATGTTATGAATGTTGGATAGCCTAGTCAATTATTATATGAATTTCATTCTCGTAATCCTTGACATATTTTTTAATGTTATTCTTAAGTTTTTCCACAATCATATGTAATATGACCGAACCATACCATATTCATAGGAATCAGGAGTATTGGATTATGATCATATACATATAATAATTGTATATTCTGTTATATTAAATTTATTAAGTCATGAATCATGATTTATTATCGATGTATTATTGGGTACGATTCCTTTATGTTATGTTTATTATAATTGATTTATTTCTCATTCCCACATGTTCATCATATGATCTCTTTTGATCATTGATTTATATTCTAATATTTACCCCTTATTGGGCATTTTACCTCCCCACTTTTTTATATTTCCAATCACCATGTTATGAATTATAATATTATAGAAGAATTGTATAAAAGGGGGAATAATATTGTGTTATTATTATGAAACATTCATAATGTGTTAAAATATATTTTTTAGGAATCTAATGTAAAAATAAATTAAAAATATTTCCATTATGGTGTTATATATATATGAATTATTCATTAAAAATGATGTAATATGTGTTGCATGATGATCATGGGTTGTCTCTGTGTGTATAAAAGATGGATTTAGTTATTTGGTGGTTTAGTTAACGAAGAATAAGTGGATTGAACAGTAAGTAAATGATGATGAAACCAAAGTAATGTATGGTGAAATTATGAATTCATATATTGAAATCGATCAATTAAAATATATGTCTGCATAAGATTGATATTCTTTATTATATTATCAGTTAAATTTATTATTTTTTCCAGATACTCACACTAACTATTTTGATTTTATTCAAAGTCCATGGTGAAGAGGAATAGAATTGATTAATAGAATAATGAATAATGTGATCATTTTCTAATTGAGAAACAATAAAAGATCAGTTATCATGTATATAACATTGTTATAATAATTACCCAACACTCTCAAGATATGAAAAATAACATGAATTATGTCAAACAATTATATTCTACAAGTGATTAATTACACTTCATTAAGCCCTTTATACAACAATAACCACTCTCATTTATTAGGGTTTTTTGTCCACTAATTTTAGAGAAGTTTATTAACATAGTATAAAAGTTATATAGCATTCAATATTGACAGTCGTATAACAATGGATGATTTATTTTTTTATCATTTGGATTTATATGTGGATCTAGGGTACATCCTTAAATATTAATAAGTTCAATGTATACAGGATTAATTCTATCGAGTGAGAGGTGTATAATAAAGTATTTTTTAATTAACATTTTCAATGGAATATTCCCAATAATGGGGAGATAGATTTACATAATTTGAATATTAACATTGGTGAATTGATTTTTATATATATATAAAACTCCACAATATATTCAGGATACGATTCTAGTTTTACCGTTGATCTTAAAAGAGAAATCAACCATATTTTATTACCATGATGATATATATCCGAAAAGCATTGTATTTAATGGATATTTGTGGTTATGAAGAAATATTTCAAATTTATATCAAAGTGTAAATACATTTAGTGAATCTTATTATCTACACTCTGTTACATATAATAATATATCGTTGGAGCGTAAGAGGAAAAAAAGTATAAAAACTTGTGGGGGTAAAGAGATTCATGTTTAGTATATAAAAAATATAGGAAGATGAATAGTGAAAATTACCTGAATTGGATTGGAAAATATATTTATTATACAAATTAAATCCATATAGAACATGAAATATGAAGAGATATGAGGAGGAAAAACAATAAAATTGATGAAAAAATTATTAACCAAATACACTACCCTACTCTAATGTTTGAATTGAAAATATTAAGGAAACTCATAATTCTATCCAGAAATGGAAATTTCGAATTTTATCATGTATCTAGAGAAAATATATTATTTAGAAATGTTTTATAAGGGTATAAAATCACCCCCCAAATTATTAGATTATGAAATACTAATTAAAACTCATATTGGTAAAATTATTTCATCCCATGTTTATGAACCTTATTCCAGTATGGTATGTTATACGTTTTTCCATGTAATCCATTTATTCCCACTTTAGATTAATTTGATGTTATTTTTTGCATGGATTATCTCTCTCTTAAAATCCAAATTCTATTTCTAGAATATGATATGCACATTTCATATCCCAAATCATCTTATGACCATATACCAGTAAAAGAAGGATTACATAATCCTTGTGGAAATTAATTACATTATATGGGTGTTCCTAGAAAATCATGGAACATATTTTACAGAAATTATTGGGGGTATTTAATTTTAGGGTTATTTATATTATGAGAGAATATATGATTTTATATTCCTTGATAAGATATTTTGTTTTATTTATCATTTGAATTAATTTATTTTAACATGTGTATATTAGGGATACCATCATTTATTTTTATTAGTGAAATATATTTAAAATCATTAAAATGTAATTAATTTAATGGAAACTAAATTAACAAACCTTTTGGACATAATGTCATATCTATTTATATATTTATGTTAATACAGAATAGATTATTTTTATTACTAAAAAATGAGTAGGATGTTTTTTATATAATAAATAAATCAAATTTATAACATTTTTTTCTTACATAATGGGTAATTATAAAAAACATTATATGAAAATATATATTACATACCATGGACAATTACATCAATTAAAAATGAATAACTTAAAATTGGACAAAAAAGAAAAAACATTTATAATGAGAAAATTTCCTAGGTATTCATCAACCTTTATAATTACTATTTGTGAAATTAATCGAACCATGAATAAAAACATAATGAAGAGGAAAATATTTTCCAATAATAAATAATGAAAACTATTGTGATGTGTAGTTTGTGTTCAGAATTTATACTAAAAAGAATATGTAGGATGAAATAGATTAATATAGATTTATACAATTATTATTTAATTTTATATTGACCTTGAGAATAATACAAAATTACATATTACTAGTTTTGATGTATTGATATATTGTTGAAATACATGAAATTTATATATATTTTTAAAAAGATAAATTTTCAATTTAAAAAATAATGTGAAATAAAAAATCATTCCATAATAAAATAACAAGATATGAATCACTTTTATAAAATACATTTCATTATAGAGAAATTATTTTTTGAAAATAATCAAGTTTATCCAAATTATAACATTTATTGGTTAATTTAAATAATTTTTTTAATAAAAATGAATTACTAGTAATGTATATAATTATCATTCATGAAATTATTAAATCACAATACAAATTTTTATTTTATTCATTCATAGAAAATAAAAATTATTTTTTAAAAAAATTGTTCAATTTTTAAGTCTATGATTATATTTAAAAGATAAACTTCACATATATTGAGTAATAAATAAAATAAAATTTATTTTAGTTATATATATAAATATTTTTGTTATTATTTTTTAATGGTTATAAATAATAATAAAATTATTCAATTCTAAAACGAGGCATTTTTCAATGAATTTTCATTAGCTCTGTTTGTATTTTTCATCGTAATAAATTAATTTAATCACTACTAAAGAATAATTTTAATGAATTATATTGAAAATTTATATATTATTTTATGTTCATTAAATTATTTTTTTCGTAATGGATAATAATAAATTCATTTTAAGTTAAAAAAATTAATTTATCTAAATAAATTTTATGTGATATGCACTATTATATTAAAATTAATCTAAACAAAATTTAAAAACAAAACAAAATAAAATAAAAGTAATATATGTAATCAAAATTATGAATATATTCAATAGTAATATTTTCATTTTTGTAGGTTTAAAAACAAGTTACCATAGAAAAAATAATGTTTCCTCGGTAATGGTAAAATAAGGAAAATTGGATTAATTAAAGAAAATGATATAATATAAATTAAAAAAATATTTCCAAGTTGTTAGATAAATTAATTATTGACCTCAACCCATCCCTTATCTTTTATTATTTCACATATGACCACTTTCATTTAGGAAATGATATCCATATATATAATTGAATAGTTATTTGGGAAAAAATCACTAAAAATCAATTATAAGTGGACCCATATTCTACCCCACCGTGAAAACTAATTTATTTAATCCCTTTCATGAATCCATAAAAATTTTCATATTTTAATGTATTGTGAGGAATTTTATTTACTTTTGGATTGAAGATAGAAAAATGAATTATTCATTTTGAAGGATACAATTTCAGAGAAAGACTAAAATTATCAATGTGAATTTCAATGATATTCTCGATTATATTCAATTACTCCACTAAAATAAAATATTTAAAAATATTAGTCTTCACTCTAATAAGATTTATTATTTCATTATTATTATACAGAAATGATTAGATTATTATATTACCTAAATCACATACACATTTATCTGTATAAAATGTACTTTTTTAGTTCAGTTCAACCACCTATATTAAAAAAGATACTCCGAAATAATACTTTTATTTATGAAATAGATTCAAAATATTAATATTGTTAATATATGTCATGAATGTGTATTTTTTGTAATTAAAATTTTTCACGAAAAAGATTAAAAATTTAATGGTCTTTATTATGTGACATGTTATTATCATAAAATTAACTAAAATATACTCATCGTGGATTCCATTCCGGAGAACCATTCTCATATCATCCATATAATGAAGATGGGAATGAATAACTATGTATATATAAATTCATACATTGCCTTAATTGTTCTTGTAATTATAAACTTATTATAAATTTTGCATCATCTACACTACAATTGTGAGACTTATATTGAAAATTTGTTATTAAAATTCATTAATCTAAAAATAGAACAACATAATAAAATATTTTTAGTAAATTTGTTGGTTCTAGATATTTCAGAATATATATTAAGTAGAATTCTTTAACGAAGCCTGGTTAAATGCTGCAATGATCATAGCAAAGGTACAGGTAGTGTTTCTGGCAATTTTTATTGAGTGAAAATAACCCCCAAATTTTTTTCAAAAATTCATTCCATTGAAATGCATCAACAAATTAAAAAAAAATTATGTAGAAATATTGGTTTGAAGAAAACTACAATGGAATGTTTTTGTCTCAAATTTTATTGTATCACATGGCGGCTTACCTCAAATCAAATCATAAAACATGCACCAGATGAAAGGTTTTATGATAGCTTACTACATTTGTGAGCTAAAATTCTTATAAATATAGTATCCTCCCAATTTTGATAACAAACTTGTTGAAGATGAAGATTCATGATATCATCTTCTACAAGTATCTCTTTCATTATATCTCACAACTATAGACTACCATGGAATCTCAAAAGCCATATAAATTTTCAATATACATCACATATGACCTAAATTACATCGTATTATATTGTTTTCGACTTCATACATATTTACATAATGAAAATAGTACATTTCATATGAATAAAACCCTTCTTTAAACTCTGATATTTACTCAAAACCCAAATTTATTAAAACAAAAATATTTCTTATCCATGAGAAATACTTGTGTTAGAACCCATGTCATGGTTATCTATGAATTTTCATGAATCTAAAGAAGCTACAAAACAAGGATCAGGGATCCCCAATTTTAAGTCTCCTTACACAAAAAATACATATGGGAATACAAGGTGGTCATGGACCCCACAATATTTAAACATGACTCAAAAGATAAAAATCTATCTGCACAATTGGTATCATGTTCCCATACTCACAATCCATCCACAACAAGAAATCTATCGCACATTATAATAAGTATCCTATCAGGCCTCCATCATTCTACCCAAAACAAGTTGGTTCTATTCCGTTGCCTCTAAAAAAACCACTACAAGGTATTTGTAATCCCAGACATGAAATCATTACGGGGATCCACAAATAGTTTTCCTTGATAAACTAAAATTTTATCCTTAGATCCTTCTCCCCACCGACCCTATATATTAATGAAAAACATAATACATAATGTCCACATGATATATGATATATTCAATTTCAAACTGCATTGTATAATGTCCATGTGACCTGAATTCATATTTCATGAAAAATTTCTTAAAATAAGACAATAATATATAGCCTAAATCACAAATAAAAAATGTTATATAGTAACCTTACACTATGTGATGGGAACATTATGCCTTGTGTTATAAATCCAGGATGCCTCATGTGATGATCATGATATAGCTCAAGAAAAAAAAGATAAATTCCTCATTATCTATGTAGTACACTTTCATAATCCCATTCCAAATCCCTTAATATTCAACATTTCAAGGGATAGGTAATATCCGTGACTAATACCCTCTAGTAATCACTAATGTGTAATCCCCACACCTTCATATACAATCTGTTCTTTTGAGACACAAATATATTTCATTCATGATGCTAAACTGCATGGAACAATAATATAACCTGAAATTAAAATATTAAATTAAACATTATGCATTGTTTCCCATACCCAAGCAGGACAGATATGTTACCTCTTTTTGGATAAATAAAAATCCCAAAATAACTATGTTTTATATTTATAATTGGATTCTATATTCTCAAACTGACCATACCATCTCCAAGAAAACATCATCATACAACCTCATCGGCCTTGGGAAATGCAAACAAGGAATTTTAATCATCATTTTGGATTGTACTAATCCACCCAATCTATAAGCCCAAATTACTCCAAGGGATTTTGGTGTCACTAAAAAAACAAGCATATGATTGGACCAGTATGTGATGAGAATATACAAATCTTTTCCTCATGGAAATTTAAAATTGTGATTTATCCATAAATTACATGTTTTTTATGACCCTCTATTATGGAATATAAATATGTGAAAACCTATAATTTATCTATAAATCTATGGAAACCCCATATGTGTTGTGTGTATGTGGGAAAATTATCACTAGAATGTAAATTTGTGAAATTCCTGATATTGGATTTAAACATGTGTTAGTCCACTATATGAAAATATTATTTGGGAAATTCAAATCAATAATCTATATTGTTGATGTTCCCTCACGTGGATTTAAATGAATGATCCCCTAAAACTACATTAAGAATCAATTCCTCATAGATGAGACTTGGGAGCCTTAGGTTATAAACCTATAAACCTATGGAATGTTCATAATATCTCTTATTAAACATCTTATGTGGTTATCATAGGAAGCTACCTCATGTTAAAATCATAATAACAATCATGTAAAGGTAACAAGAATAAAATGTGATGATATTATTATCTCTAGGCCCCTTCCTATTGTGATGAGTTGACTATTATCATTTTGTTTAAGAACACTTGATACCCTTATTGAAGTTATAATTAAGACATTTATGATGATAATAATTCTCCTGCTATGGGAAACACCTTTCTTCTAACAAAAATAATGTGAGATATGAAATGTGATATGAACATGGAGCTTTAGAAAACATGCCTTGGATGACCTATGAAAAAAAATATTTTCCCTATTTGATAACCTATAATTACTCATGAATTTTAACTATGATTCATTTTGTACCATTCATAATTTCCCCTAATAAATGATAATGTGGATGATATTTATAGATACCTAACAAAACATACATTTTCATTAGATCCAATCATAGGTACTCACATTGTTACATTTGAGAGTGTCCTAATTAATCTATTTTTTCCAAAATATCTTTTTGGGAGTGAGATTCAATAAAGGTACACTACATTTGGAAGATGAACCTTTAAATCGTTAGAAAATCCAATATAGAATCCATGGAAGGTTTTATTAACATCCCAATAATCAATTTCAATAATGGGGACTACATATTATAGCATTTTGAACATGATATGAATCTCTTCTCCTTAAACATAGATCATATTAGGAGGATTGAGAATAGAAAACGTTATCCACCATCACCATGAATCCTTTATCCTTAACTAGGGATAGTTTGTGTTGAATAGGGATTTGTGGGAATCACATTCATAAAAAATTTAAAGAAATTTCGCTCTATATTTTCCAAAATGACACCATCTATGTGAACTTCTTAGTAAGATTACATAACATGTAATAATCATAGCGTCTACAGACCAAACCTAGCAGTAATCCCAAAAACTATTTCTCTTTTTAATAATGGTCACATATTCCAAGAATCATGAGCACTTTTTGCCAATATCTACATTATATCTCATCTAATAAATGGTTATCCCAACCCTCAACCTTTTTTATGGAGATGAAGGATTAATCCCCACTCTTGATATGGCTTGGATATTCATCCTAACATAGCCATTTTTACCACAAAAAACCATAATATTATTCATAACTATGATGATGAATCCCACCATATAATTCCTCTATGGTATTTTATTAATTAACTTGTAATTTATTCTTATCGTGAAGGACACTAGTTCCTTGATGGCTTTCCACTAGATAGAGGGTCCACCATCATCCATAGAGTCTCTACTTTCAATATTAGACATAATACTCTTGGAGGAATCCCATGTGACCTTCATAAGATCACACATGCGGTCTCACTCATAAATAACCAAGGTAGGGATGGAGACACTAACCCCAAGTTACCCCTGACTTATTAGATCCCATGAAAACAAATAATTCCAGAGGAATTCTCCCACCTCAACCACAAGAGGTGGGGGAAGGGGCCCTTCAGTTGTTGATGAACATATATTTTACCAAGAATTATAATAGCTAGAAATAACTACAAATTCACCTACATGTGGAGGATTTATTTTATTTATTTCCGAGAAAATCCATATAAATGCCCCTTCCAATATCATTGTCCCTCCAACTATCCTCTACTCTTGATATAGTAGAGATGTCATGGTTTGTTCTAAAACCCTATAACAATAAAGATGATCCAATAAATATTAATGTTCTTTAAGTCATTCCCCAGTTGAAATAGGTTAGATATTTCCCATAATATATTGATATATTCATGAATCACATTCAACATCATGAAGAAACCCCATTATTTACTAGATGGTTGGGTAATGTGATGCCTCTTCTAATGAAAGGAAAATAGAAAAATAGATAAGTTTCACTTCATCCATTGGATTATTGATTGCCTTATATGGTAGAATGGGGAGTTCACGAAAATTATAAACATCAAAAAAAATTAATATTGGGAATAAATATTTTAGAATATCTTTTCAACCATGCTGTTACTATAATTTTCGAAAGTTACAATCCCATACATAACAATCTTGGAGTTGCTTTATGAGGAACACATAGCATACCTCCAACAGAACCTCTAAGAAAAATTAAACTATATTTACGATAATCAGTGAACATATTTAGGAATACACAAAACCATCAGTTTCTATATCAATTAATCCAAAATTATTACATTATGGTTCTTCCAGTGTGATAGTATCCTGATACATATTGGTACTACTAGAGTTTACAGAGAGATCATACTGGATAACCCTCATTGTATTATTTAATATTAGGATAGGAATAATCCTATTAATACATAAATTGCATAAGGGTGTATAATTACATTTATTTATTCATTATTCCCTGATGAAAATAAGACACTCAAGCTAATATTACCATCGATAATGGATGTTCACTTCTACCAACCACCACTATAGTGATTTTCAATCAGGAAATTCATTGTATTACTATGAACATGAGACCAGTGGAAGGAATCATGAGAAAGAGGACCCAAACCAAGGGAAACCACTATTTCCTGGGGATGTCTTAATATGTTCATGTACACATTAATTGAGATACTATTTCATCATTGGGATACCAATATAGGCACTGCCTTCTATCTTTTAGAACTTTTAAATAAGATAATACAACACTATGTCTTTAATTAATAATCAGAATGATTAGGGAACCGAGGATAACTAAAATATTTCTTTACTACACCACGGTTTTAAAATAATAAGAGGGTTAGTTTTGAAACATCCATATATATATCCATCCCAATAGGAAATATTATCTAATGATCCCATCACTCTTTATTTAGAACATTGAAGAATAATGCTCCTTAGATGGTCATCCTTTCCAATGAAGTTGGTTTCATATATCCATATAGGGTTGAGGATGGGGACACTATTTATACAAGGAATAAACCAATGTATCGCATAGATATCTATCTATTATATCTATATGGATTCCCACCATTTGATCATGAATTCTCTGCAACACAAGTTAATAGTCTAGTCCGAGGGGAGACATGAATCGATGCACCCTAAGGATATATAATCAGTTATCCTACCACTCGTATCAAATACATTTTGATACAATGACCCTCAATTTATAATAAGGGGAATCCATATCTTTTGTAGGTGTATTATACTCTGCCATCCAATATTTTGGTAACTTGATCTTTTCTACCATCAAAAATCCATTTTATAAAGAGAAACACCCTGCATACATTTACTCTTACTTTGACCCAATGTTTGGAACTCTAGATAACATGAGTATTCAAATAATTTATTATTTTTTAACACATTGGTAGGAAATATCTTCATATAGAACAACAGATGAAACCCGTATGCATTCACATCAAGATGGATCTCAACAGTCATTTATTCTTTTATTTTAGCTCCACCATTCATAAGATAAGAATTAATAAATAGTCGAAATGCATGAGGTAGGTCAATAAATGTTCATCTATCATCATTTTTCAATGTATGGGGTTATATTGAGCTTCTAATGTGTAGATTAAATTGGAATAGTTTTAGGTTTTGTGGATAGAGAATGGTAGGGATGAGATAGTTCTAATACTCATCTCCCAGAATTATCCAAATGGATTGTGGGTATTTTCACATAGATTTAATTGCCACATGGAAGCTTTGAATTATACCAAACAATGGATTAAAAAATTAAATTCACCATATCATATAATAAATCTTTCCACATTAGAGACATCTTGTATTATGAAAACACGGATGTCTTCATATATTTGGATTCTGGAACCCCTATATAACAAGCCCTATCAAGAACAAGAACACTATGAGAATGTTTCAAAGGGACCCACCCATGGAGAGGCAACTATTTACCACTTGTAGAGAGCATAAAAATGGCCTATTCCATATAGTTAGATAACATCTTAGATTTAATCCTATATGATATGGAGATGAACCAGCTATGTGACAACACATGTCATTACAACACATTAATTCAGAATTTATTACTTTAGACATCACATAATAATACTTGGTTGATCAATTAATCTTGTGAATTATGTAAAATATTTAAATTAAATAACAATTTAAGATAGGGGTACATATTAAATGTTGAAAACATCAATATTTTTCTCAAAATATTCAATTTTACTTATAACACCATGGGGTAACCTTGGGATATTTATAAGAATGTGGTGAAATATAATGGCCATTATAAGAGTAAAGAATTATAAAATTAATAATGTTTTACATGTTAGAAAATAGGAATTTTAACGGGACAAAAAATAGGTGATAATCCTAATAATGAATAATGATGCATGAGATAACATGATAAATTAATGTTGACATGAGAAATGTGCCAACACTCTTAAACATAAAGTAACAAAAATTTGATAGGGAAAAATTCCATGATATAATGGTGGAAAGTATTATAATGTATTAGCATAACTCTATGTTACCTTTCATGGAGACTCATGAGACTAAAAAACTACCTAATGTATTAGAGTACTATAAAATTTTGGACGCTCCTGTCACATTCATATCATGTGGATGCATAAGTGTGCCATATAGAAAACTCAACATAGGATCATATTTCATCATATTTAATTCCATAATCATGTAGTGTGGAAGATATACATGAAATTAACAAATAAAATGAATATGTGAATGTCTAGTAGAATAGATTTTAGTGTAAATAGTGATGGTATTCAAAATAAAAATGTTTTTGATAGTAATAATATCAGTGAAATTTAAGTAACATAAAAACAATATTTAATGATTCATAAAATGTTTTTATGATATAAAACGGTATATCCCATCCATTGGAAAATCAAATGGCAATTAATAGATACGTTAAAAAGAATATTCCAAAATTGGAAATTGGAAATAAAATGTCATAAAATGATTAAGATTCTTGAATAAATGGAGATGGAATGGCTCCCTTAACTTGAGAGGGTGGTTCCAAATTCATGGAAAGAGATTCTTGATAGATTGGGGGAGCCTTTGGATGACTATGGATATGTTATAGAAGGGTAAGAATACTCTAAATGGTTTTTGGATGAATAATAATGTGATATTGCAGGGGATTATATATGGTAAGAGTAGAGAGATATTTATTATACATAAAACATAGGTTTTGGACTCTATATAAAAACTTAATTACAACCAAAATACTTCCCAGGGTTCATGACCATGTTTTCAAAAATATAAAATTGGATTTAATTATTTTATCATTCCAATTGTATAAATTTTTAAAAGGATACCCTTGGTTAAGTGAAATTGGGTCGTTCTCATAGAGAAATTATTTTAAAACTTTAAAATATAATATTGGTTTTTGAGTATTCATAAAGTCTTTATAAAAATAATCAAATTAACAAAAATTCTTATTAATTTAATTGAGAAACATGGATTTGGTCATTATTACCAATTATATAAGTTATTATATAACCTTTGAATCATTATTATGTCGTAACACACATCGTATATTTATACATTATTTAATTTTTAACCTAAACATTGAAAGTCATACAAAAATATAAAAAATTCACCATCGGATAATTTTGATACTATAATTATAGAAAAAATAATCATTTTATTTAAATAATTTCTTATATATGTGAATTTTAACTTTTAAAACACTAACAGACATTTATTGGGAAATGAATTGGTTTTAACAATAACAAATTCTGAACCCTTATAAAAATAATTTTTGTCATCATGAAGATATATTATCAAATATTATAAATAAATAATATTTTATATTAATATTTTAATAAATTAAAATTAATTTAAAAACATAAATTAATTTATCAAAAATATTTACATAATTATAATTATGTATTATAAAAATATACACGTTTTGTTTTATTGAATCAAATTCATTATCATTTATATTGTAACAACAATATAAATTAAATATAATTATATAATAAATAAATATTCGCATTATTAGGATATTCATATATTTCTATTTATTGAAATATAAAATCTTTTAACGCTATTGTGCATGATGGTGAGACATTCACTGTGTGGTTCTCCGTACAAGGTTTGGGTCATTATCTCAATGGGCTAGAACTTATATCATAAATTTTTTCACACATTATGTAGTTGTGTGATCACATCTTGGACATGATTAAGGGAAAAACCAAGTGATGATATATCCCCTAGAATCATGGATTAATGTGCTTCATAGGGTATAATCCAACTAATTGAAGACATCACATCCTTTTTCTATTTCATTTGTGTTTATCAAATCATTATAATTATACTAATAATTTAATCAATATTCAATGACTATATTATCAATTTTTATCATTCATAATGGTATTTTAAATCATAAATGATTAAATAAATCCAAAATATGTGAATGTGTTTTCTATAAACGAATACATAATATGGTATTTAATTCAACCCCCAAAAGAATTTGAATTTATAAATGTTTACGTCATTTCAAACCCCCCTAGGAATCTAAAAATAAAAATATTAATTTTTGAATCTATAATAAATTATTGTTAATTTATTTGATAGCATCCTCCTATAAAAATTTAAAAATTTAAAATCTGTAGTTTCCCCCTCGTTATTTGGAATGGTTATTTGTCTTATTTAATAGAATTTTTTCTCTAGGATCTATGAACAATGGAGTTCGGTACTCATATAAAGTTCCATTATACAATGGTACTACATCAGGATTGAGAACATGCAATTGGTTTGGTTTGTACTACCTCAATAGCAATTCATGGAAAAATAATGTACCTAAGATAGATTAGGTAGGGTGTTAGTTGATAGGAAACCACTCTAATGAGTTCAAGGATCTAAATGGGGTATATGTATATTTACTAAGATATAACTTATTCCCAAATATCATTACATTATTCCTTATAGATATGTGATATAATTTCATTTCTCTAACATTAATCTCAAGGCTTCCTTGATTATTATCATCAAAGTTATTTTTCGAATCGGAGAAGCCTTGATGTTCACCTGAATGATATTGACCCTTAACACCATGTTTATGAACATTTCATGACCGAGTAGATTTTGTTCCCTAAAGTCTTCCCAGTATGAAATTGATCAATAGCTCTTCCCATAAATGGATTCATAGGTATAAATATGGATTCTTGAGTGTAATATATAATTTTATATGAACTAGGCCAAAGAAAGATGTTACTCGCATAATCCCTTGATGTTAATAGATAATTCCCTCAAGAGTTCCTCAAGTGTCTCGATATTCCACCTATACTTACCATTAGTTTTTGGGAGAGAAATCATGATATTGTTAAACACAGTATTTAGAGTATCTTAGATACTCTTCTAGAACATGAAGGTAAATCATTTTTCTCAATCTGATATAATTGATAGGGGTTTTCTTGGTAACCTCACCACTTCTCTATTTAATATCATTTCTTGTGGATCAAGTTACATTTCATCTAAATTTTTAATGAAGTGATAAATCTATGTAAGATCATTCACCTCAAAAAATATAGAATTATTTAATCATGATGTCATTAGAATAATTGTGACAAGTTTCATGGATATACTCTCCCATTACCATGTATTTATTGGTTATGTATTCTTAATCCCTTTTTCTCTTTCCACATTTACTTTCTAACATAAAAGACATATTGATGTATATTCATTAATATCATTCCTCATATTTCCCCCAAATAGTGATTTTAGATATCTAGATACATCTATGTGTTCCATTGATGTGTTGATAATGTTGATATATGGGACTCATCCAACAAATTCATCTTTAACATAGGATTTGGTGTTACACATATCCAATATCCAAATAATTCAACATATTATTTATTAATTTTTAACTACTAGGATTTATCCATTATTATATCTTCCACATTATTATGAAATTCCTAAAATTCTCCTTAACAATCCAATTTCTTCATTAGAATGGATGATTGAGAAATATTTTATGAATGGATTGATGATTTTCCATCATTTTAGATTTCCATTTCCAACCTTATCAATTCTATGCGGATCAGATCCTTCTTAACATTCATCAATGATTAAATTGGTGGATACACTATACATAGAACTTCTTACACGTTATTTTAATTCATAGGATGTTATTGGATTGATTACTTATAATCAAGAATCATATATAGCTATATATTGAGGTGAATATTTATATATATTTTGTGTGTTTATATAATTCAGGATCTTATGATATTTAGATATTTCACAGTTCTCCCAAAATTGATAAGTCATGCAAAATTTAAATGTGAAGATCATTGTAGCCAACTCCAGATCACGTATTGTTTAGTTATATTCATGGACATTTAATTTACTGAAGCTATATGCTCTAACATATTCATACTAAATTAACACACAACTCAATCCCTTTGTTAAAGCATAATTTCATTCAATGAATATTTTCCAACATGTGGGTTGTGTAAGCACATGTGATGTGATAATCAACTTTTTTAACTACGCCAATCTCTCCTCACATTAAAATTTCCAATAAAAATGACTCAATTCTGAGTTATATTGCGTAATGGTTTTTAAAATAATGAAATATTTCTCAGAAATCAGCATTAATATCCAACTATCACAATTAATCATTGTAATCTATCATATATGATGCCATCATCCATAGTTCAATAAATTATATCTTTTATGGGACCATAAATACCCCATTACTTCTAATAATATATCTCCATAATAATATATCATCAAATTAGAACCCACAATTTTTGTACTATAGATAATTGATTCTTGTTTCGTAAGGTCATTTGAAGAGTTCCCAGATACTCTTCATGCTCCACCATTCTTTTGGAATACAGTAGATTATCATGTATAATTAATACCAAATCATTGTTAATGAAATAACTAAAGAATCTATTTATCGTTTCCATTAATATATCTAGAGAATTTGTGAGTCCAAAAGAAATTTCTATGAACTCATAGATCCCTTACCTATTATAAAATGAATAATTTGGAAAATACTATTTCTTTACCCTTACATGATAATAATCCAATAAAATATCAACATCAGATACGCATTGTCTTCCACATAACTGATTAAACAATCCCTCAATCGGTGGTATAAGATAATTGTTCATTTTTTATCTTGTGGTGATCACAATAATCAATAAAGAGACACACAAAACAATTCTTCTTCATGATAAATAAGACTGGTTCACCCCAAACTGATGGACATGGGAGTATTAATCCTTTATCCAAATTCTCTTGTACTGTCATATTATGATAATCAAGTACCACAACATACATTTTATATGGAGTCTTGGATAATTGAAACACCCTAGGAATAACCTTGTTTTAAAATTCATCCTATTAGAAAGGTGAGAGACCAAAAAATGATTCATCAGACATTTTAGTGTATTCCCGCCCTAAAACCATGTATTCAAGTATTATCTTTCCCTTATACTCATTCATTTTTATATAAACTCTTACTCACCGGGAAATAATATCCATTATTGAGACATTAGTGTTTGAGAAGATTCATCCTCATCCTCACATATATACCCAATTGGGGCAGTATACATGATATAATGATTGATTTACTTCTTGAGGAAATTTATATTGGATCTATATGAAGAAAGTTAATCCATACCCACAATTGGATTAAATTCCACCAAATAGAGTTTCACAAGGTTCTATTGGAAGTTACTCACACAAATTATGACAAGGGGGAACTTATATACATGGGATAAAATAATTTACCCATTTTCTATATTCACCAAAAAAAATATTACATAAATGGTTTATGTTGGTGTCGAAATAGTTCTACTAAACACACATGATATGTAGAAATGCAAAGAACTAAAATTCCAAAATATGTATTCTATAATTGAATAAATAAGTATAGTACATATGAAAGCATTATATTTTGGATCCAACGTAATTTTTGAATGGGAATAAGCTCAAACATTCTACATTGGTGGTTTTCAGCATTGATCGTCTCTGAAAGACCATAGAATAGTTCATTTGTTTTCATAGTTCCCTTGTAACATTCTATTGAATCATTGAATAAAATATTGACTGTAAATTGATGCATTCCTCTCTTCCATTCCATTGGTGGGTTTCCCCTATTGGAAATTGCTACCTAGGTTCCCTTCCTTTCCTCACAAACAACTTTACCTTATAGCCATTAGGCAATTTCCATGTATCTTATTTCAAAGCATTGACTATTTGGATATGGGAGTTTCATACCACCATTAAATTTTTTTTCATTACACCACCACAATTAAACTTAACATTCTGGTCCTTATCTCTGTGAGAACCTTGAGATTAACCCATATCCATTGCGAATTTTAGGTCACAACAACAATTTCCACAAAACTGGCAAACTCTATGATCACAGGGGATATTTGTAGACTGGGTTTTATCACAGCATGGAAGCAGTCAACATTATATTCATGTGTAATGACATAGATAAAGGAATATCATGAATGTATTGTGATGTTTTCCTACTACATATTAATGGATTATTAACATTTTTTATTGATGGAAGAGAATTACATATCCATTTAAATTTATATAGTATGAGGAAAATATTTTTCGAAACACATTTTGTAGAACACTTTCTACCCCATCGCTTTGATCTCATTCTCCATATTCGTCTTCACGAGAAATTTACACTAATGATCAAATTTTCACAATATATGATAAACATACATTATAACAATCTATTATATAGATAATTTAAGGATATATAATAAACTATCAATGGAGTGGGTATTTTGTTCCATTAATAGTGGATATGATGATCCATTATAATTCCAAGGACTTTCTAACAAATTTTCTCAATTGGATATTTTTATTTTGTAGGGGGGTTTGGGTGTTCCTATATATTTAATTTTCTATAGAAAACCCAAGTAATTTGAGAGAGTATTAAAAAAAAATTTTATTGATGCAACCATATCTTTGGGAAACTCATTCAGTCATTCATCATGTTTCCCATCACTTTTGTCTTCTAAGTGGTTCCACATATTTTTGGCCATCAGCATGAATAAAGAAAAAATTGTGGATGATATCTTTAATTCTATTAAAATCATAAATCTGAATCCAAAAAAATAAAATAATATTTTATAAATTACTTTTAATCCATATCATATGAATTTTTAGGCTTAAAAATTAGTTATACATGATCTTTTGGATAATAGATACACATATTAGCATTTTTGTTCCATTATCAGTGATTTGTAATGACCATGTGAATTTACAATTTCATAATCATAGGGAGAATAAAAACACATATGAATCATGGAAAAGATTCATCCAGTATTTTCTAATATATTCATGATCAATACAGTGGATTTGGGTTTGTTCCATTATGTATATATGTGCTAGACCCACATCCACTTGTAATATCCTTACAATGAAGAATTTTTA
This sequence comes from Viscum album, assembly GCA_963277665.1. Taxonomy (NCBI): domain Eukaryota; kingdom Viridiplantae; phylum Streptophyta; class Magnoliopsida; order Santalales; family Viscaceae; genus Viscum; species Viscum album. The sequence continues at coordinate 398,388,437 of OY728161.1, forward strand.
TAGAAAAAACTTGTTATATTCATTTCAAAAATTTATGGGTGTCTTAATATCTTTAGTCCTACAACTAATCCATTGTGTATAATTTTATAATCCATATCTTAAAAATAACTAAACTTTCTATTGAGACCAATAATTAAAAGGTCTCCCTTTATTACACATTAATTCATGTTTTTTTACAAAAAATTAAACACAATAAAACCCAGAAGATCTAATAGTATATTTTCATTGGATACTTGTGTAAATTAAATGAAAAGTTAAAATGTGGATTTTCTCTCTATTATTTAATACATCCTTAAAAAGCTCATAATATTCCATAATACAGAAAAATGCATGGGATGACCTGGGGAAATAATTATGAAAGGGAAGGGATATAAATTCCAGTAAGGGAATATACAAATAATAACATTAAAAATGTATTACCTGTTATAAAATAGATCATACAATGGGGAAAAAAATATGTGATAATCATAAAAATGAACAATAAGGCATTTTGTTATATGATAAAATAAAGAAAACAACGAAAATGTGGAACCGACATTAATCATGTCATCATAATCATAGGTCATGGATAAATGCCAATAAATCATGGTGGAAAAAGACTGATGGTGGATTATCTTCACTTTTTTATCACATTAATAGAGTGTTAAGGGACTAAGACATTACCCAATGCATTGGAGTGCTAAATAATTTTTAGTGAACCCACAACTTTCATATTAAGAGCATATATAAGTGTGACGCATAGAGAATTCAAGACATGATCATATTTCAACATAAATAGTTCCTAAATAAATGTTTTTGGAATAAATACATCGATTTAACCAAAAAAAGGAGTATATGTATGTCTAGGTGAATACCCGTTAATGTAAATAGTGATGGTATTCATAAAAAGGGTTGTCATAGAAAATTCACATTGAAATTTGGTTAGCATAATCGATGTACATAACGATGCATGAAATGGATTAATGAGAGGTAAGGGTGGTATATCATCATTTTAAAATGAAATTATACTAATGGGGTGTAGGAAATTATATCCCAAGATTTCTAAATTTATATTATTGGAAGAAATTATGAATCCTCTTGAATAAAGGGTGAATGAAAGGATTCCATACCTTAAGGGGGTGATTCCAAATTCTTGGAGGAGTTTCTTTAGAGCATGGGGGACCATGAGTGGAATATATAGAGTTGGGGTTAGCGTAATGGTGTGCTCCCTGATTTATGATATTAGAGTAATGTAATATTGGGTGGATTTATATAAAATAATAGTGGGGAGTTCATTATTATTTTTAAATCATTTTTTTTGGAATCTATTTAACAATATAATAAAAACGACACACCATGACATGGTTTTTCCAATGTTTCTACCATATAAGAGTGGTTTTAAAAATTATACATGGACAGAGTTAGAAAATATTAAATTTTTAGCCGTGGTGACCAGGATGTAAGTCATGTTTAACAGTATATGATTTTAAAACCTAAACAATTAATATATTATTTGTTGGATTCCTAATAAAATTAATATAAAAATATAAAATAAACTCATAATGACATTTTATTAAAATAGAAATATATATTTGTTATTGTATACCATTTATATATTTTATTACATCACATTTGGGTCATTATGATGACATAATACACACTTTATATTTATGTCGTGTTTAATTTTTTCGAAAAAAATTCTACATTATCATAAATTTTTTTAAAAATAAATGATGGATAGTGTAAATGTTATGATTTAAAAATTATTTTTATCCAAGTAATTTTATATTTATGATAATTTCAACTGCTAAAGTAATAATCATTATTTAAAGAGAAATTTGGTGTTTTGAACAACAATAGTTTTGAACCATTATTAAAATTATTTTTCTCTTCATAAAATTATAATATCAACTATAATTATTAATTATTATTTTATAATCAATTTTTATTAAAATATAATTTATTTCAATGATTCATTAATTTATCAAAAGGAATAACTTTATTGTAATTACATATTACCCCCAAACATATTATTTATGGAATTAAAATTGAAATAATTTATCGTCTAACAATAATAAGAAGTAAATATAATTCTATAAAATTTACATATTCATATTCTTATGTTCTTGATTCATATTCATTTATTAAACCACTAAGGTATCTAAGGGTATGGATAATGATTATGAGACTTTCATCAGAGTGATCAGTGTATATGGTTGGGGTTGTGATCTCGATGAGCTTGAAATGCTTCGGTAAATAGTTTCACATGTACATTAGTTTTTGTATATTAGCATGGTATTATTAAATGTAAAATATCATTTATTCTATATACATTTTAACCTCTGAGAAATGGGATTCATAGTATACAATACTACTTATAGAGTACATCATTTTATTTTTCTGTGTCAATTAGATTTTCAAATCCCAAAATTTTTATTTATCATATGATCTCTACTCAAAAAATATATTTCAAATGGTTATGATTATTAAAGGACTTTTAAATATGGAATTATATAATTAATGAAAGTAATTTTTAGTTGTTTTCATTACTATAATACATAATAGGTGAATTTAGTTCAACAAAAAAGTAAATTTTTCTTATAAATGTTTGGGTCTTTAGATGCTCAAGCTGCAAGAAATAAAAAAGTTTATAGTGGTCTGGATAACTATAGAGACATAATTTTTACTTTGTAATAATTTTTATTATATCAATTTATATTTATAGTGCTTAGAGATGAGATGACATGTGATTATGTCCCTTTTTGTTCACGATTGTAATTTTTTAAAAATAATCAACATATTATATATTGAGTGTGAAAATTATTAATGAAATGAGATATCTCTTAAATTGAAAATCAGCTCCGAAATTAGATACCATAATTTATCCCTGAACATTGTGTTTACACATATAGTAATATAACATGGGTTGGTATGGGGCATTCAGACTCCTCAATCATTGGTGGTATATTCATTGGGAAAATTAAATAATTAATTGTTTAATTTCTTTATTTTTAATATAGAGAATTATTATTTACGATTACATAAATGGTGAATTTGGTAGTGTTTGACTCATAATACTTCATAATCAAAGGACTATCTCAATCCTCTTTCCATTGTGTGATTTGATCAGATGATAACTAAACTCTAAAGTAGATAAGGTCCGAATGCAGCGAACGTAACAGCTTCACTCGATCCTCAGAGACCACATTCTCTATCCAAAAACACTCCAAAATCCGGGAAAGTCTCATTAATTATCGATTAAAAATAATTGATTAGTCTATTTGAGTATATCCATATTTATTCTTTGATCTGTTATTACTATGTCCAATTTCATGTTACCATCTATTGAAATCAAAATCTATTTCATTGGTTTCTATCCCTGGATTTCAGATCGTGATCATTGGACAATATTTCAGATCCAATTAATTTTTAAACCATTTTAATTATTATTTTCTCCCACAGATTCATTGCATTTGTCACTAATAGAACCCTATGTTATGAGTTCAAAATTTCAGGTCTATATCGTGCCCGATTAGACAGAAGTCCCCCCAACAACTCGAGAAAAATGCAAAGGTTGATCATGTATGGATTGATTGGAAATTCTATAAATGAATGAGAGATTATTTTGATAATTAAATTGTGGATCAATGGTGTTGTATGTAAAGATGGATTGTCAGTCATGTGATGGGATTGTTGTGGACCAGAAGATCGATTTTCTGGTGAATTATTCCAAGAATCTATGATTTTTTTAAAGACCCATCAGTTTTCTTTTTATTGGAGGAAACATATATGGGTAATTTTTTATATTCAAGTAGAATGAAATGATATGGAAAATGTGAAGAAATCCCATCTTCACACCATATATATGGACGAACAAATGAAATGTATTTCCCTCAATAGTGAAAACTAGGGTTTGGGAAAAAATAAGAATGACATGGTCTCTAACCCTCCTACACATCATGTAACACTTCCCCAGATGGACAACCCATGTGGGGAATCTCATGGGAAGGATCCTGTGTGTACGAACATGGAAAGGTATATGTCCATGTGTTTTGGTACATACACACGAGGTTCCATACATGGTCATAATCCTTGGTACATGGACATAGCCAACAAGGTGTCTCCTAGTCCCGATTAACATGGAAATTTCGTGTAGTATTCCAATACAATGTGTAGTATTACATGGGATGAGTGGCGTCTTTCATATAGAGGCATGGACTGGTGGTGGAGTGGGACCACACACTGTATGGGACCCCTAAATGCCATGTACCCCTAGAATATCATGAGGAAACCTCATGTTTTTGTATATCCTTCATTTTCACACATATTATGAACCAGGAGAATTCTATCATATACTTTTTTCACATAGAACACGATCATTCCCACAATTTTGGATTTTGAGATATGATGTAAAATGTTCTGAGCATAGTGTGTGTTGAGGTGACACTCGATAGAGGGTGTGAAAAGTAATAATAAGTATATAATAGTGAGGTATACCATCTAGTGGAAATGTGATGTGGAATTCTTGATCTTTATAGTGGAACCCCCTATTGTATTATGGTTTAGCTCCTAAAATTCCATGTGGGACAACCTATAGTGTAGGGAACTGTTCCTTGATGAAAAATGTGGACCCCCACTCCTTTTGTAATAGGGTGTCAGTCATCAAATTCTAAGTGGAACCCCTTACTGGGTACGGTGTGGAACCTTTTTGATAGTAGTAGAACACCCATATTTCAATATATCAATAGACTGTGACATATTGCATGGATCCCCCAATCGGCATGGTCGCGGTTCCTGTACCTTATTGAGTGGAACCCCCTATCAGTATTAGGCGTGGGACCTCATGACACTATAATGGATACCCGATCGACATGAACATTGGTCCTTTACAGTTACGTACACAAATGAACCACATTGATGTTTAGGGGTGTGAGTACTCTACATTGAGTTTCGGGAACCTCAAATCTGTGTCACAATGAAGAATCGTGGAATGACATGAAGGTTTACTTATGTGTAGATGAGTGAGAATTAGGACAATATTAGTGGACATGTAATACTATTGGATACCCTTTTTCAAGTGATGAGATATGATATGGAGATCCCCTAACTCATATGTATGGGATTATTTTCATTTATTACATATATATTCTTATATATATACACATTTGATATTGTCACTCTCCTTCCAAAAGAGGCCATGAAATGTGGAGCATTCCACATGATTTTTGTGTTTATTTTTTCATTGTTAGATCAGTATACACTCTTTCTATAGGTGGTGAATATTAATTTAATATTTCATATACTCACTCTATTTATCTGCTAGTGTTTATACTTTGTTACATTAATTCTTAGTTTGAGTTGATCTATTATCCATCACTATACCTTGCATCTACCATAATTATTTTTATATTGGGCCTCTTACATCTCCCACCTTAATCTATTAGGTAAACCTAATGGGAATTCATAAACACACCCATGCAAGGAATTTTTTTGGAACAATTAATGTCTTATATAGACAATCTATAGGCCATCGGTGACATTAGAAGAGCATAGGGGTACTGGGGGATTTGTACCAGAGGCAGTGGTCATATCTTGGATATCTTTAGAAGGTCTCTCTCATTGAATTACATTTCTTTTATTTTATCATGTTGGGTAATACTTCTAGTTTTTTTTTATTTTCCCTTTTACATTTTATTTTTTACTTTTATACACTTGTACAACCTAGAAGTTATGCACACATGTTTTACCTTATTACATTGTTTAATATTTTAATATTTATTTCTACACATTTTATTCGGGATTGGTGTTTGGGTTCTCATAGGTACATAGGAAATTGACTACCCTAGTTTTAATAGACCTTTATAACTTTTTCCCAACCACTTACCTATATAGGTGGCATTGGGATAGTTTTGGAACAAGACCTACCATGGGCCATTTCATGACCAATTGGTATCAGGGAATGTTTATTCTTTCGGATGATGTTCATATTATCTCACTGAAGAGGATTTAGTTGGGTTTAGGGAAAGAGTGTAATTGTTTATTTAATTATTCCTTAGGCCAAGGAGTCTATCGATGGTAAATACAGCTAACATTTCCATTCACCAGAACCATGTCTTCCTTCTTGTAAACATAGCATACTGAGAAATTTTGAATTGGAATCAATGATATATATATCATATATGATAGAGTCTTATAATGAACATTATGATTCATCTCCTCATTGTTCTTTATATATATATATTTAGAAATATATATATATATTCCCATCTGACAATGATACCACATAATAAATATAAGGATTCATCCATAATGATAACCAACAAGGATTCTAGTTCCATATATGGATGATGATATGATAAGCGATGAGGCCATAATTTAGCATCCATCCTATGAAAACCTTCCTCTATGTGGGAATTTAGCAGCATCTCCACTTGTCCTTCAGTATATTATACCAACAAATTATGATGATGATGCACAAAGGATTATCGTAGTCTTCAATATCTATTTCTAGAGGATAATGAGGTTCTGTAGTGAGGTAGTTCCTCACAAAGTAGAGGATTTGGCAAGAGTCAATGGTCCATATCATCATGCCAGTTCAGACCTGAAAACTCTAGGTGGTAGAACTAGTATCTATCCAAACCATGGAGGAGATGGATGTTAGTGAATCATTTTTATGAAGAAGTATTATGAGTTAATATTCTTTTGGAAAGACTTCTAGTAGCTATTCCATGTAGACAACTACCCCTATGGCATGTACTCGGTCTGTATCTAGGAGCATCTCGAGCTGCAACAAGAAGGGATGATGGGGGTTGATTAAACAGTGAGGATAAAAAACAATATACAAGTATCCATTAACATGATAATGGATGGTTACTTCTACAAATAAATCATTATGGGGTAACCCATTTAGACATATAATCCATCATTATGACCTTGTGTAAACCCAACTATGTCAGGGTGTTGTAGCAGGCACATGTGACTGAGATATTTCTCTCATAGGGATTCTAGATAGATGGATCTTGATATGGGTAGTATAGACCTAAGTATACAGTAGAATATAGAATATAATTGGTGTTAGGATATCAGAAAATGATACCTCCATATGATTAGTCTAAAGAACATGGTCTAAAACATCACAATGTTCTTGGGAAATCCAGAGAGGATTAGTTCTTTACATGTGAAGGGTGAGGTCACATAACGCAAGGCTTCCCCACTAGATGTGACAAAGCATATAAATAGATAGATAATGTTAAACTATTGTAGATGCAACACCATGATCAAGGATCCCCCAAATGAGGATAGGGTGGACCTCGAGGAGACCGAGCTAGAAGATAAACATGATGATCTTTGTGTGGAATATTATTCTTTAAAATCCTTCCACCACAACCACTAGGCTTCCCATGTCATGATCAGGGAGCTGGTAGATGGGGTTGTTGATATTTTCCATATTTAGATGTTCATTATCCAAAACTACAAGACATGATAAGATGTATGATATATGTGTTTTATACTATTTAATCAATATTAGTAGACATAGCTTCCAATCATTACATTCTCTCTATACTCTTGGTGTGAGAGATGGAGCTCCCGGTAGAGGTTTTCTCCCATCAGATTCGTCATGAGGTTTATATAGGGAAGAAATATTATATATATTTTATCTACATGTTTTTTGAGTTTTCAACTGGAAAATGTAGTGTCACATAGGACCTCTATGTGTTCATGATAGAACCTTATGTCATTAACATGCATATGGTTTTTTTTCAATGATATGATCCTAGATTAACTTCCACTATAGAAAAGTTATATTCCTTCACATATATGGAAAATATTCTCCTTTAATTATAGATATATATCTCTTTTAAGGGAAAGTGAGTTTTGGTGAGAATGGGTCTTTAACTCATCACCCTTTTGTTGGAATGTATATCCCTTAGTAAATCCTGCTTTTCATGAAACTAAGATCCTTTAGTATTGGGGGATTATATGGACATACTTTTTGAAGGCATTCTGATACAACATATGAGGTGAGAGAAGGAATGTTTCAGTGAATATCAACCCAAGAGAGATATTATATCTTTCTTGCATATCAGATGGCCCCTACATTGATTAGTGAGTTGCGTTTTCAGATATAGGACCTTTGATAGAAGAGTTTTAATAGACCCAATGTGCCCTCCTTGGAAGCTCTGGTGTTGTTTGTGAAAAGGTTGATGAAAACGTGAGTATTTTCAGTGATTAGCATTACCTGAAGAATGATATGATAAATGAAATGTTTCCCTAGCTATTTATTGATATCTTCTTTGACCAATTTTGATGTGTGAGATAGTTATTGAAGATTGATCGTAGGTATTGTAACCACCAATTAAGGGTTTTCATGGATGATATTCCCAAGATGTAATTATGATGTAACTATGAATTCTTTGGGAAGCCCTTTTTTGTGATGAATTCCCCACCATTTTTAGAGATTTGAGGAACTATGACATTCAACCGTAATTGGATTTGTTTCTGGTCATCTGCATCAATGATATTATTATATACTCTTCATAAAATGAGGAAAATTTAGAGAACTTGAGTATGGTCCTAGATTTTCATTGAGAGAACCATATTTATGGAAATCTATCAATTTTATAGTTATGAATTCTTTAGGTTCACAATTTATAGAACCTATTTTTTATGCATGTTTTAGTTGTGGACCCAATGAAGATCGATGTAGTGCTTTCTTTGTCTCCACCCATATGTGGGTCGTAGGGGCATAGATTTCTTATTTTGGAAGGGTATTAGAGAATTTTTTGGCATAGATCTCCAGAATCACAGTCCCATTGACAAATATGACGTTTTAGTGTATTTGTTTACCTATTATACATAGTTATAGAGGGCCTTTGTAGAGTTGAGGATGAGGCTGACAAGTGCTCTTGTATAGAGAGAACCAGAGTAAGGTGTGGATATCTTTATGTATTTTGATTCCAAGGGATATTGGATTGGTTGTGTGTTAATGAAGGGACAAATGGTTATTGTATATATATCGAGGCTATTGAGACCACACAAGATGAACTACATGAATCATGTTGTTATTGGTATTTATAACCATAAAATTATGGAGGCACTACATTTTGGGGTAACACCTTGTGGTTAAATCAAACTAGGAAGGGATCTTGTACATAATCACACAAAGATAAATGGACAAGATATAATTCCATTGGTTGGAGTTCCAATAGAACTATGATTTATTTCTAGGATACTATACATGGGAGGTAAATATAGTACTATATGCCTATATCATGATTTCCTAGGCTCAATTAGTGCATGAGGATTGAATTTATTGTACCTCCAACAACTAACCGTGGGGGAGTAGGAGTTGAAAACAATTCTTCACTCCATGGTGTTGTCTCTTACACATCTCTAACATGTGATAGAGTCTATATAGGGAGATATCGACTTTGATGTATTTCAAGATCAGATATCCCTAGGTTGCTCGCGATATGGATATTTTAAAGGAGGGAATCACAACATCCTTTTCCCGGGATGGTCACTGATCCTAGTCATTTTGTGGGAGGAGGGGGTGTGATAGTTCCACACATCACACCTACCTATACATCTCAATATGTGGAAGAAATATATAGACCATCTATAGAAATTATTTTTCATAATGAGATGAACTATAGTTATGTTCATCTCCCTGTTTCTCAATTTCCAGCATATGAATGATGATCACCATGTTCCAACAGGTTTTTTGTGTCACCATGAGATCCATGTGTATAAATGGGATGCCATATAATTTGAAATTTTGAATGTTATACCATGAATATTGAAGGGACATGATCCCATATGGGTGATAGTTGACCAACTCATGAGTTCATTGAACATTAATTATATAAGGGAGTGGTGTTTGATAGAGAGTTTTAGGGGTCATGAATATGGGAGATCACTCGACTTTATCAGTTTCCCTCAACACTTTTCTTCAATCATAATGTGTGGTTTCTGTTACAATTATGGAAAATCTTACATGAGGAATTCGAGACCCAAATGGGCATTAGTACATCTTTTCACCCCTCATAAATATGGGTAGACTGAACACACTATCTAGGTGTTAGAATATATTCTTAGAGATTGTGTGTTAGAATTTAGCTAGTGCTAGGAGGATCAAATTCACATTTTAGAGTTTTCTAAAATAATACCTCCCACTCTACTATTAACTTGTCACATTTTGATATCCAGTAGGGGAAACTATAGATGTCACAATTGTGATGGAAATGATCTATGATATATCTCTTGTGGGCCTTGAGATGGTGCATGTGATGATTGATATTTTTTAGATCATCTGTTTGAGGAGATGATGAAATAGATTAGAGAGGAACCATATGATGAACATTTCCATATTCCCTTTGTGTTTGATAAGTGAGACCATGTTTTGCTGAAAATATTTTCACAGAGAGGAATACGATGCTTCCATCAAGGGGGAAAGCTATTATTGAGGTTAATAATGAAATTTTAGATTGTGTATATAGTTGGTGAGGTTGATTATTATAGTTCCCTACACCCACTGTTGGAGTGGGTGCACAATATCTTACACATGTCACAGTTAAAGAGATAAGTGCTTGACCATAGACACATTATCATCCGGGGAGATATGGGCATTGATAATGGGCCACCATTTTGGAGAACCTAGTGGATATTGCGGACCGACAAGAAAAAGAACCAACATGGATGAACCATACACTTGGTTCTCATGATATGGAAGAAGAGGAATGTCTAGGCGGCCTCCACGTAGTGGGGATCCAAATGCGGGATCTTCTCCCCAAGTTGTCATTTAGTTTTTTATTTTCCTGGTTTTTTTTGGATTGAATGATGTAGAGACCAAATTTTTTCCTTGTAATAATTTGAATTATATATATATAGATTTTTTGGTGGAGCTGTCATGTGATTACCAAGATTGGTTTAAAAAAATTTATTTTAAAAAAATATTAAATATGCTTTATATCTTACATGTGTTTCTTCTTAAAGAATTTTTGGTTCTCTTAAATAGATTATTGAATAATAAATCCATGACCATGATTGAATCTGTAATTTAGAGTTTAATCTAGGTGAGAAAAAATTAGGTTTACGCATGGTGTATAGAATCAGATCTCATTGGTAGTGTGTTTAGTGAATTAATTAATTAATAGTTTTATTTTTCTTTCAAAGAAAATTATTCTATAAGATTAATATTAGGTTTAATTGTCTAGGTTTATCCACATAACATTGAAATTTACAACAATGTCCTCTTTCCTCCATCTATTGGTGAACCTCGTCAAATGATGAAGAAATGTTAGATTGGATCAAGTCTAGACACAATGAATACAATAACTAATCTCGATCATTTGTGTGTACATTTTTCACTAACAAATGATTAAAAATACAGGGTGGACTAATAAATTGGTGATTTACACCCTATTAGTGGATTTTTTTAGTAAATTCTTCCATGCTATTGGATCTTCACCAATTATGGGATATTTAATTCACCAAGGTATTGAAATCTATGTTTAATTCATTTTTTTAAACCTAGATCACTATTCATGATAATTAGCTTAGAAATCTAGACCAAATATCATTTAAGAATTTTTATGTAGAATTTATCCAAAATCATTTTCATATCCATCAGGAGTAGGACCACGTTGTCCCAATTTGATATTGTTGGGTAGTACTAAGCACAATCGGGCACCCAGAACCATAATAGGCCAAGAAACATAACATAAATAGAAAAATTTTTGACTATATGAGTGTTTTTGGTGACAAATTGGAGGTATTTATGATAATATTTTGAATTGATGGTAGTGTAAGGCGTGGTGTAATGCAGGCTGGCTAACAGAATTCCCATAAACCATGAGAGCTGATTTCTAGAGAACGATGAATTAAGATCATTATTTTTTTCCATATCTATGTGTTTTGGACCAATTAGTGGTGGTATATACAGAAAATTGAGTCAATTCAATTGTTTTAATTGGATCTTAAAATTTGGGAAACATATCACTACACGTCATGTATACGGATGAACACACAACGTCTATCCCCCACATGGGTGGTTGGTAAGATTTTGGAAAACATGTGAATGAAATGTCATGTTACCATAATACCCTCCTATTACCTCTTACATAGTTAAAAACCCCATGTACAGGACCCCATTGGTCATAATCCTTGTGGATGTACATGACCAAGTATAAGGTCATGAATCTGGGTACAAGGAAATGTGTTTTGGTACATGGACACGGGGTCCGGTAAAAAAACATATCCAACATGACATGGAGAAGTCTGAGAAACCTGAAAATGCAATGTTTTCCAGATATAAATTGTGCATTTATACATGGGATGGGAGTCATGTGCCATCTGGGGACACATCTACGTGGTGGAGTCGAACCACACACCATGTTGGTACCCACACATGTCATATACCCATTGACCTATTTTATGAAATCGTCAATGTTCCTTGTCGAATTTGTTTAAACATATATTTTGGACCATGATTAGCCTATCCAGAGTTTTTTTTCAAGAATAACAAGATGGTGACCTATGTTGTGGCTTTAAATATACCATGTGAAATGTTACATGAATGGTGCTACTTGAGGTGATGCTCAATGAAGGCAGTGAATAGTTAGAATAACCAAAGATTACTAAGATGTACAATCCAGTAGATATGGGTAGTGGAGTCCTCATCCATTAATGTTTTACCCCTATTTTGTCTAGGTGAATGTTGTAAAATTCCATGTGGAACCTCCGAAATGGGATGGTGAAGGACCTCGATGAGCGGAGTGGAACCCCCCTTATTCTATAGGTCATAGGTCCCCGACCACTGACTGAAAAACCTTATCTGGTAGGTCACAGTTCATCAATGAACAGAGTTGGACACCCCTGTAGTACCCCATGTTTTGGGTAAATAACCCTTGTTTTATGATTTTTAAGTACATGAAGAATTTGAGGAATGTTTGGGAATGTTTGGAGCCTTTTAAAGTGCTAATGGGAAAAATGTGGTGACACACGGGCTTCGCACGGGTTGTCCAAACCTTGTGGAAACCGTGCGAGGAGGTCGTGCAGAGCGCCCTTTCCAAGCAGTGACTATCGCACGGTTATCACACGATTTGACTAGTCGTGCAGACTAATCATCCGCGGGGTCATCTTAGATCTTATTTTTAACGATCAAATCTATTTTATCTTTAAACCCACTTTTTTTCTCCTAGATGGCCCTAACTCAATATTTCTCTTTGGTGAAGGTGGGAGAACACTTTCCATGCATTTTGGAAGTGATCTGGAGGTTTACCATGGTGTTTAGAGGCCGATTGATCAAGGAAAGTCTCGTTTCCTTGAGTTTTCTTAGATCTCCTTCTTCCCTCTTGATGGATCTGTAGACCTATGACCAATGTGGGTAGATCTAAGGTTGTGGATGACTTTTAACTCAGGTTTTGGTTTTGCTGGTACTAGGGGAAGGAATCTAGTGAGGTTTCAGGGAGTAGCTGACTCGGTTTTTCTGGCGTTCATCGTCCGTTGGTTGGTTTCGCCTAATTTTTTGAGGTAGGTGGCTTCACTCCCAATTCCACTTTCTTTGAACATGAAGGCTTAGTTTCAATTTTTTTTCCTTGATTGAAATGGTTTGTTTATCTGCTGTGAAATTATGGTTGAAACCCCCATTTTAGTAACAGGTGATGGAAATTTTTTGTTTTTGCAAAGTGTTCGTTGAAGTGAATTTAAGATGGTGATTTTAAACTCTTTATTGTTTTTCAGCTGAAATAAATGGTTTTGAATAAAAGGTTTGATGCTTTCTTGAAAGGTTTTGAACACACTTGGTTTTGGCATGGATTTTCATGGGTTGTGGTCTGTGTTCATATGCATTGGGATCGATAAGGGTGAGATGTACCCCCATCTAAAGGTTGGGATGGATAAGGGTGAGATGTACCCCCATCTAAAGGGATGTATAAGGGCGTGAATTACCCCCATCATGGTAGTCCAATAAGGGATGGCTTATTGGAAGGATAAGTCACCACTCGCGAGTAAAGGGAGGTCCATGTTGCATGCATGGTTGGTTTTTTGGATTTGTGGAATGGAACGATGGTGAAAAAATGGAAATGTGAATTTGATAGGAAACATTTCTTGGTTGATTTTCCTAAGAAATATTGTTTTTGTTGGAAAATGGTTTTCACATGGAACTTGTTATATTGTGAACTATTATGGAATTGTTTTATATAAATAATTTATATAAATGTGCTATCATGTTTTATCCTAGAGGCATGGGTTGAGAAGTCATCAGGGGAAACCTAATGATTTTCATTACTCACCCACTACTTTGGAACGTTGGTGCTTCTGCAGATATCATATACCAGGATGTTGGATAAGGTAAAGTGTCACATTTTTATAGCACTATTTTATAATACATGGACTGGTTCGTGATGATTGGAGCTTGGAGCTTGTGGAGAATGGAGTTAGTTTTTCATCTTTTATTCTTTTGGTCTTTCTTTCCCCTATTTACTCTAATTTAGTTTTGGTTTCTGCTGTGGTACTCTTGGTTGATTTATTATAAAATAAATTTTTGGGTTGTCTTAGCTTTTATCATGCATAATGTAGTTGAGTTGTTTGGTTACAGTTTTTGGCTCTGTGGTATGTTCAAAATGTGTAAATCAACCCCAAATAGTTTTGAAACCCTTCAGCATTTATTACCAGACTTTGGTGCCTTGGGGATGTCACTTAAGGCCTAGTAATTACTTATCGTGCTCTCAAGACAATGAGAATTTCTGGATCATTACAAATGGTATCGGTTTTTTTGCCCCTTGGGTTATAAATCCTATCAGTTTGTTACTTTCTTTGTCGAACAAGTAGTCATCAGTTTTGTTGTTCTTGGCATTGAATTCTTACGTATCTATTCCTTGGGTGGTTATCTTAGGAAGGAGTAGGATTTTCGGAACATGGAATGTAGAGCAAAAAAGATGTAGCTATACTTTTTATGCTGAACATCATGTTACCAGGGAGTTTGGTACATAAGTGTTTTGGAGACACTTATAGGATAAAAAATCTCATGGTCATGGGTTTGGCCAATGAGATGAGCATGATATGAATTAAAGGAATGACTTCCTAATAAGAGTGCATATATCATTTTGATAAATAAATTATGGTTTGATGTAAAAGCGTCATGTCTGAAAATTTTAATCCTTTCTTCAAATGAAGGATTTTGAAAAGAGAATGTTTGATGTATTATGAAAATAGATTGATTTTGAAAAGAAATAAATGTTTTTTTAGAAAGGGGTAACTATGGAAGAGCATGATGGTTAGAAATCAGTGTTGTGATAGTGATGTGATATATATTGAAATTCTATGCCTTCAGTTGCTAGGATGTGATACTAACGGTGTGCGTTGTTTGTAATGAAAAGGGCACTCATTAGGCATCATAAAAACAAAACGGAAGAGGGTGTAGATAGTGTTGTCTCACCTGAGCCACTGGTGAACTAGCATCTAGTCCAATGTATATTTCAAGCATTTTAGGCTGTGGACACAGGGAATTAGAGGGATGAGTCAGGCCTTGTTGACCATTCCGTCCAATTCTATAAGCAGAATCGACCCATCTTTCGGAGTGATTCTGAACCAGAAAGGGCGGAGGTGTGGCTGAGTAGGATGAATCAAATCTTCAATTTCATCGGCACAACAGTAGAACTGAAAGTAATCTTGGTGACGTATATGCTGGAGCATCATGAATGAATTTGGTGGGATCTAGTGGTGTAGTCTAAGGCGGATCATGGCCTGGGCTGGGATGAATTTGAGGAATTGTTCAATAAACAATTCTAACCTCACTAGTACAAGATCCAGAGGATGACATTTTTTTTTTCCAGAAGTAGTAGAATCTCTCTGTCATGGAGTATGTGGTTAAATTCATGAATTTAGTGCGCTTTCAACAGGAAGTTGTTGCATGTGCGTTGCTGAAGGCACACATCTTTGAATCGGGGTTATGACAGGAGATTCGGTCGAAGATAGTTGTGCTCTATATTACAGATTATAAAGATATGTTAAACAGAGAAACAATAGTTGAAAGAGACATCTCAAGAGTTATGGGAGGAGAATGTATGATGATATCCCTGGGAACAGGTGGGAACTCAAATTATGGGAACAAGCGGAAGATGGAAACCTACTTCCAAAGTGGGAGTGCAAATCAGAATCAGATGTATGGATCTGGGAATCTTCTTCCACAACCCATGATGAATGCCGAGTTTTTTCAAGGTGGATCAATTGATCACATGAAACGTGAATGTACAACAGCACCAAGAGCATGAAACAATTGCAATAAGATGGGGCATCTTCAGAGATATTGTCACAGTGCTCCATGGTTGGGTGTTTGTGACACTTCTTAGGTGTCACAAGCATATTATGCTTCAATAGTGCAAGGATAGAAAAATCAGTCTAACCAGCATAACATAGCTAGATATGTTGATTACAGTAATACCATGACTCCTCAGGCAGGACAATCTCAACGTGGTAATAAAATGTAATGTGCGACAACAAAGTAATAGAATGGATCAGAACAAGTGATTGTGGATGACCAATTTGGACCATCTAAGCTGGGAGGTACGATTCTTTTGAATTCTACCCTCATGCAAGTGTTGTTAAATACTGTTGCATTGCATTCTTTTCTTCATTCTCATATTTCTGATTTTATAACCTTAAAACATGAAAGGATGCCTTCTGTGATAAACCATCAAACTCCTCTTGGTGAAAGAGAATGTAGAGCCTTCGTGTGTAGAGAATATTCTATAACTGTTGATGGCTCTGAGATAAATTTGGATTTATCTATGCTGGAGGTGGATGCCTATGATATAATCCTGAGTATGAATTTGTTGATAGAATTCAAGGCTCACATCGACTGTTATAGCAGAATAGTCAGTTTTGCGAATGAGGATGGCGTTGAGCATCTCTTTAGAAAATAAAGAGTGGTAAAATCAGGTGCAACGGGCTTGTTGGAAACAGTAGTGAAACAATATCTTACATGTAGGATGCGATAAACATGGAATCGATGGATGAGATAACAAATAACTTTTTTCTAGTAGTCTCGGATCATTTTCCTGATGTTTTTCTGGAAAACTTCTTAGGGTTTCCACCTGTAAGAGAAGTGGAGTTTACGATTGATCTTCTTCTGGGGACCAGTCCTACCTCACTCCCATATTATAGGATGGAACCAATGGAGTTAGAGGAATTGAATGTGCAGTTGGAAGAACTGAAAAAAAGGTTTTATTCGGTAAAGCGTCTCTCTGTGGGCAGCACCAGTTTTGTTTGTATAGAAAGAAGATGGAACATTAAGGCTTTGTGTGGATTATCGTAAACTTAACAAATTTTAAATAAAAAATAGATATCCACTTCCATACATTGATGACATGTTTTATCAATCAGGGGGAGATCAGTGGTTCTCTAAGATTGAATTTCAGTCAGGATATCACCAGTTGCGAGTTTCGAAGGAGGATATTCCGAAGAAAGCCTTCAGAAGAAGATATGGACACTACGAATATGTAGTCATGCCTTTTGGACTTACGAATGCACTAGCAGTCTTTATGGAATTGATGAATCAGATATTTTAGTGATATCTAGATTTTTTTGGTTTAGTGTTTGTGGACGACATATTGGTGTATTCACGAACAAGGGCTGAGCATGAGCAATACTTGGCGATATTGTGGGAAATCTTGAGAGACCATCAGTTGTATTCCATATTAAAAAAGAGTGATTTTTGGATTCAAGTGGTCTGATTTCTGGTCCATGTTGTTTCTGAGAAAGGTGTTTCAGTGGATCCAGAAAAGATAGATGTTGTTCTTTCATGGAAACCGCCGAAGAATGTCTTTGATATACGATGTTTTCTTGGTATAGCTGGTTATTACCGATGCTTTATGTGTGGCTTATCACGACTATATTTTCCTATGATAGCATGGAAATAGAAGAACAGTGCATTTCAATGGACTATGGAATGTTAGATATCTTTTCAACAGTTGAATATTCTCCTTACATCAGCACCCATCTTGATTTTTCTGGAATCTGGATAGGAGTTCGTGGTGTATTGTGACGCTTCAAGATCTGGGTCGGGACGTGTTCTCATGAAAGGGGACCATATTGTTGCTTATGTCTCATGATAGTTTAGAGTGCAAGAAAAGAACTACCCAACACATGATTTGGAATTGGCTGCAGTCGTCCATGCTATAAAAACTTGGATACACTATCTCTTTGTGGAGAAATTCACTATGTTTACATATCATAATACTTTTATGCATATTTTCTCACAACAAGATTTGAATCTGAGTCAAAGGATATGGATAGAGTATCTTCAAATTTTCTACATTGACATTATATATACACCGGGTAAGGAAAATTTGGTGGCCGATGCAATAAGAAGAAAGTCGTATGCTCAGTTGGCGAAAGAAGCTTCCGATGAGTGGCAGTTGATTTCGGTCCTAGCCGACATGTGTATGGAATGTAAAGACCAAGAAAATGTTTCAACTTTCATTCTAGATGTGCTTGTTCTTTATTTGGTGGAGATAGTAAATGTGGAACATGCATCTGATGTAGACTGTGTTACAATGAGTTAAAAACTCAATAGTGGGAGAAAATTGAAGGATGGAAGGTAGAAGGGAGTCCAGTTTTGCTGTTTCGAGATCAACTGGTTGTACCTTTAACTGCTCAGGAACAACTCCTTCATGCTTACCATCATTCATGATGGGTTGTACACCCAGGTACATAGAAGATGCATAAGGCGTTGAAGGCACAGTTTTGGTGGAGCGGCACGAAAAGGAATGTTGCTGAATTCGTCTGGTCGTGCATAACTTGTCAACAGTTTAAAGTAGAGCATCAGAGACCAGCTGGTATGTTACAATCTTTACCAATCCCAGTGTGGAAATGGGATCAGATAGAAATGGATTTTTTTGTGGCTCTTCCAAAAACGGTCCGGAAACACGATGACAATTGTGTGATAGTGGATTATCTTACCAAGTCAGCCCATTTCATCCCTATTCGTGAAACTCATACAGTGGAAGATATTTCAAAAATCAATATCTGAGAAGTGGTAAAGAGGCATGGTATACCAGTGTCTATCATCTCAGATAGAGATCTGAGGTTCACATCTTGTTTCTTGAGAACCATACACAAAGCCCTAGGAACTCAGTTGATTATGAGTATGGTGTATCATCCTCAGATGGATGGACAGTCTAAAAGGATGATACAGACATTGGAAGACATGTTTCGGGCTTGGGTAATTGATTTTGTGGGCTCATGGAATGAGCATATACCATTAGTGGAGTTCTCATACAATAACAGCTATCAAGCCTCATTACTCATGGCTCCGTTTGAAGCATTGTATGGGTGTCCTTGTCGTTCTCCCCAATGCTGGGTGGAAACAGGTGGTACTTCATTAGTTTGGCTAACCCTTGTCTAAGAAACAACGAAGAAGATTCACTTGATAAACAGGAAGATGCATAAGGCACAGAGGCATCATAAATCTTATGTGGATCATCGTTGAAGACTGTTGTCTTTTGTAGTGAGTGATCATGTCTTTTTGATAATCTCACCAAGGCTTGGACATCGTCATTTTCGGATGTAGGGAAAAATATCTCCTCAATATATAGGCCCTTTTGAGATACTGGAACGGGTTGGCAATGTGGTGTATCGATTGGCATTACCACCACTGTTTAGTGCAGTTCATATTGTGTTCCATATATCTCAGTTGAAGAAGTATCTACCCGATCCTGACCATGGGATCAGATGGGATCACATTGACCTAGAGCTGAATGATTTGTTAGTACATATTTAGGTGTAGATTATGGATATGTAGGAGAAAGTCTTTCATGGAAAAACAATCGGTCTAGTGCGGGTTTTGTGGCAACATGGTCAGATTCAGAAAGAGACTTGGGAGCACGAGAAAGAAATAAAAGAGCAGTGGCCAGGTCACTTTCAGGAAAGCGATGTTTTTCTACATTTTGGGGACGAAAAAGACAATGGTGGGGAGAATTTAGTACCAACAGTTTTTGCTAAATAACCCATGTTTTATTCTTTATATTTACATGAAGCATATGAGGAATTCTTTGGTAATTTTGGAGACTTTTAAAGTGTTAATGGAAAAAATGTGGTGATGCACGGGCTTCGCACGGGTTTCCCATTCCGTGCAGAAGCCATGCAGGTGGTGTTCACTTTGGAATAAGGAGACTGCATGGGGTGCGCATGGTTTGGGAAAACCATGAGAGGAGGTTGTGCGGACGATTTGACTAGTCGTGCGGACTACCCGTGCGCAGGGTCAACATAGATCCTATTTTTAAGGATCTAATTCGTTTTATCTTCAATCCCACTCGTTTTTGCTCCTAGACGGCCCTAACATGGGATTTCTCTATGGTGAAGGTGGTAGAACACTTCCCAGGCATTTTGGAAGCGATCTGGAGGTTTACCTTGGCATTTAGAGGACGGTTGATCATGGTAAGTCTCATTTCTGTGAGATTTCTTAGATCTCCTTCTTCCCTCTTGATGGAAACATAGATCTACTCCCAATGTCGGTTAATAAAAGATAGTGTATTACTTTTATGTTGGGTTTTGGTTTTGTTTGTACTAGGGGAAAGAATCTAAGGAGGTTTCGGGGAGTAGTTCACTCAGGTTTGTTGGCATTCTTCGTCTATTGGTTTATTTCTCCTAATTTGTGGAGGTATGTGGCTTCACTCCCAATTCCTCATTCCTAGAACTTGAAGGATTAGTTTCAAATTGTTTTCCTTGATAGAAATGGTTTGTTTATCTACTGTGAAAGTATGGTGGAAACACCCTTTTTTGTAATAGGTGATGGAAATTGTGTGTTTTTGGAAACTGTTTGTTGAAGTGAATTTAAAATTGTGAATTTAAACTGGTTATGGTATTCCTGCTAGAAGAAATTGTTTTCAATAAAAGGTTTGATGCTTTATTGAAATGATTTTAACCCACTTGGTACTGGCATGTATTTTCATGGGTTATTTTGTGTGTTTATATGCATTTGGATGGATAAGGGCGAGAACTACCCCCATCAAAATTTTGGTATGGATAAGGGTTAGAGGTACCCCATCAAAAGGGATGGATAAGGTCGTCAAGTACCCCCGTTAAGGTAGTCCACTAAGTGACAGCTTAGTGGAAGGATAAATCACCATTCGTGAGTATATGGAGGTCTAGGTTGCATGCATGGTTGGTTGTGTGGATTTGTGGAATGGAATGAATGTGCCAAAATGTAAATGTGAATTGGTTAGAAATTTTTCTTGGATTCTTTTCTTGAGAATGATGGTTTTTGTTGGAAATGGTTTTGACATTTAACATGATATATTGTGAATAGTTTTGGAATTGTTTTATATAAATTCTTTTATATAAATGTGTAAACAAGTTTTATCCTAGACGCGTGGGTTGGGAAGTCATCAGGGAAAACCTAATGAGTTTCATTACTCACCCCCTGCTTTGAAATATTGGTGATTTTGCAGATTTCATATACCGTGATGCTGGAAAAGTTAAAGTGTCACATGTTTATAGCACTACATCGTGACACTTGGCCTGGTTCGTGATGATTGGAGCTTAGAGCATGTGGAGCATGGAGGTGGGTTCTCGCCTTATTGCCTTTTAGTTTGTCTTTCCACAGTTTACTCTGATTTAGTGTTGGTTTCAGTTGTGGTATTATTGGTTAGTTTATGATAAAATAAATGGTTGAGTTTTCTTAGCATTTATCATGCATCATTTAGTTGATTTTTTTGGTTATGGTTGTTGGCTCGGTGGTATTTTCAAAAAGGATAGATCATCCCCCACTTGTTTTGAAACCCTTCGTCATTTATTTCCAGCCTTTGGCACCTTGGGGATGTTGCTTAAGGCCAAGAAATGACTCGTTGTGATCTCAAGCCAATGAGAATTAGTGGGTCATTGCTACCCCCCAAGATATTAAAAGGAATGTTTCCTTAGAGTATATAGTAGAACCTACAATCAGCATGTGTGTGGGTCCTCTACCCAATTGAGGGGAATTTCCTATCAAAATAGGGCATGAGTCTTCACGACACTAGAGTGGAACCCCCCAAACCTTATAGATATGGGTGCTCTATGGGTGCTTAAATAATTGAACCCCCATGACATACTAGATCTGTGGTCCTCTACTTTGAGTTTGTGGCCCCTCAGCTATGTGACACAGTGACAAGACATGTAATTACATTGATGATTAATTCTTGGTGGACGTGCTGGATGTTGGGATTCACTGATGGACTTTTGGAACTAATCGATACTCTTCTTCATAGTATTAGAAGTGAGATATACATCCCCTTGATCTCTCATTTGTTATTATTTTTAATGTTCATATATATATATATATATATTAATATTCTTATGTATTCATATCATATAATTGGTTACTCTCCATTGAAAGGAGGTGAATACACGTGGGTTATGCCAAATTTTCTATGTTTAATATCTCATTGGTGGATGAATCTAATCTCCTACTATAGGAGGAAAAGACTTGATGGTTATTTTATCTAAGCACCATGTTTATCCTCATCTATTTGTATGATTTTTCTTTCACTCTTAGTTTTGGATGAGATATTCTCTTTACTATACATTTTATCTACCACCTTTCTTTTCCTATTCTTTCTCTTACTTCTCCGCAATCATCTTTCAGTGTGTCCTACATGGTATGCATATACTCACCCCTACAAGGGGTTTTCCCACTCATGTCACGGGATAAGTATGAAATACAAATGATAGTTCTGAATTAAAAGGAGCTTATGGATATTGGGTTATTTGGACCATGTGTGGTGCTTTTAACTTGGAGATCTTGTGTAAGGCTATCCTAGTAGTTTAATTTTCAATTTTTCTATCAGATAGGGACATACTATTAATTAGAACTGTATTATCTCCCTTTAATTTTAATATTGTACTTTCATAATCGTGTAATGGTTTTGTTTTTTCTTTCATGTTTTTCAATAGATATTTTTTTTCCCTTTTCCTCTTTCCTTATAAACTTTTTCATTGAGAAGGTTTTGTGTGTGCACATAGGTAAATAGGAAAAGACATCCCCATTTTTGGTTATATGATCTGTGCAAGTCGCCACCCCTATCTTATGGAGGTGTTCTATGTGTATTTTAATCTCAACCACTAGCATTGTTTGGGATGTGATATTAGGAAACATTTTAACTAATTTACCTACTGAAAACTCCTTGAATACAATATATATAGTATTTTTTTTATTAATGGATGAGATCTAGGACCATGTAAAACATAGAATATATGAACATGGTGATCCTTGAAAATAGATCACATATGTCTCTTCCATCCTTGATGATGATGGGTATGCTAAGGAATATAAGTTTGTCTCTAAAAAGAGTGTATGTAATTTTTATTATTTTATATTCCAAAAGAGAATAACTCCCTTCTGTGAAATAATAAAATCCTTTTTAGGACATGTGGAAACACACATATCCACTTTATCTCCCCCTAATTACTGGTCATTATAACATCCTTCTATATAGTGGAAGAGATAATGAAAAAAATAGATACGCAACGAAGACCCATCACCTGGGAAAAACGAATAAAGCCTAAGATATTTCTTACCCATGGCCTTGGTATGTTGTCTCAAGTCTCATCCATTCACAGTGGAAATCACTTATAAAGAGAAAGGTTGTACTTTAAAAAATTCCATTAAGTTAGTGGACTACTATGTAGAGTTTTTTGATGATGTACCCCAAATGGATCCTTTATAAATATGAATACTCAGATATTTAATAAAAGGAATTATAACATAACAAATTTTATATACAATATTTTCAATATCAAAATATATTTTTTATTCTACCGATACTTGAAGATTATAATCTCTCAATTATCAACAAAAATAGTCATCACAGTTGCATTATTTGGTTAACCCTTATAGAGTAATTGGTATGTTGAACAAATATAAAAAAAGGCCATCCATGGCCTAACCACAGAATACCGATTCTCAACCAAATCTATCCAATTAACATAAAAATTCATCATTAACTATCTAGAACACAGACCGTGATTCATCTAGTCCCTCTAAGCCTCATATTACGTAGCATCCCCTGGGAAGATAAATAATAAATCATAGTTCAGAAGAATGTTTTTTCTTAAGAATATAATCATTATACTATTATGGATCTCGATCAATAACACATACCTCCTATAAACAAAGCTACATAAATCAATTATAGTGGCCCTAAAGTGCCATCTCCCCTTTGAAACATAGGTTGTCGACACTGAAACATACCATGTTCATCTAGCTAAGTATGAATTGTTCCTATAAATTATATCCTTCTCCATA
Organism: Viscum album; assembly: GCA_963277665.1. Taxonomy (NCBI): domain Eukaryota; kingdom Viridiplantae; phylum Streptophyta; class Magnoliopsida; order Santalales; family Viscaceae; genus Viscum; species Viscum album. Next base: position 398,412,699 of record OY728161.1, read on the forward strand.
GTGTACCAGAGTAATATCATTCATGGGAACACAATCACACTCTATCTCAAGAAAAATCAATGTCCTTGAGATCCATGATTTCTGTGTTGAAACATTCTCTAAATTCAATCTAATCCCAAACTAGATAATCTATACATAGGGACTCATTGAAGAAGATTTTACGCCATCCACCATGAAGGTCTAGGGATACAAAAGATTAAACAGAATATGCATAGAATTAATTAGCTGATGAACTAGGCTACATATTTAAGGTTGAATATAAAATTCATTGTGGCCTCACAAGAAACTATTTACAACACCTTGTTTGGATGACCCTGATATCACATGAACTAGGTGGTCAAATATTCATATCATCAGTGAATCTTGTACTCATATATTGGTATAGTGGGGATGATACATAAATAATTAAATCTCTTTGAATCCAATAAATACCACTTTATATATTAATTGTATGATGATATAGAATGAAAGTGGCCCTATATCAATTAATCCAAGATATTAAGTACTCCCAATGACTTGAAAATCAACTCCATAGATCCATGAGATTACCTAAATGATTTATTTTTTCTCCCAATTTTTTTGGAGGTGAGGATTCTAGAACATGGGAACCAATTCATCTTATCCATTAAAATTGAGTATCTTATGATCACCTCATATTCATTCAAATATAATGTTGATCTAAATCCAAATAAAAAATCATAACTATATACTAGTTGGTCTATCCTTGGGATGTAGACCAATTCCATTATCATGTATTTCATTGAGTGTATGACTAGTTGGACGTTTACCAAGAATCATTATTCAGATATAAAGGATGCCCATATATAAAAACACCATGTTGCCTTTTATTATAGACCTTCCATTCCATGGTTTCTATAGATCCATAAGTACATGAATCCACAATTGAATATCTTTACCCTTTAGTGGCTGACGATAACACCACCCCAAAATTTCAACTACTAGAAGGGCCAAATCCTATTTAAAATTAAAATCCATATATTAATGTATAGAATTTGGACTAATCCAATAGAATATTCGAGGATGGTGTTTCCATACATGTTAATGGACTGATAGAGGTCAACCTTAGTACCGATTAATATTCACGGCAGGCACTGATCAATGACATGATTTCTCATAAGGATATAAATAAATTCATAGAATTTAGGTAGTTTCACAATGATGTATTCATCTAGAACTAAAATCTTGATTTCAGAACATTTTCCAAATTTTTTCATCCACTGTTTCATCATTAACAACACTCACAAGGAATTCAAATAGAAAACTGAGATATGGAATCCCTCCCATGGTTCCAATTTCGAGAATAATGTTTATATGATAATGAAGGCCAAAATATTTAGGGAACTTAATAACCCATGGGTTAAGAAAGCATTTTCCAATTTTTAAAAAATGATCAAAATATTAAAATCTACATCAAATTATAGGATACCAAACTTCCCTTCCCAAATGATGGAATCATTATCTCCATGATAAAATTTCTTATTTATTGAACCTCCAAATTTCAAGAAATATCATTCAATGATGGATATTATGGAATCAATAAAATATATATGTCTCTTGAGTATGAATATGGAACCACCTTTAAGGAATCTCATTGAAAAGTTTTATACTGAGTAATTCCCTTTGACCTGAATAAAATAAAAGCAACTTATCAGCATGCCATGAATCACCTAACCATGATGCTGCATAATAAATTGTTAGAATTTCATGTGGATAATTTCATGACCAAGTCCTATCGACACTATGACCTTATCAATGATATTGAGATGTTTTATTGGAATTCTCTATGCCTAACACCTAAAATTGACCTCTTGAAATATTTTTTGTGTTATCTCTTGGATGTTCCACATATTTTTTGTTCGATTAATGGGAAATGTGATATTTATAGATAAGATAAATTCTATCAATGATATTAAAACTCTATGAAAAATATAATTCATATGAGACCTTTAAATCCAAATATCCTATATAAAGATTTAATTTCTAACCTTACAAGGAAATGTATGTTGGTTTTCAATCTTACAAAAAAAATAATTACTTATAAGTGGCCTGAGTAATGTCATATATGTTTCATGTAATAAAGAAATATCTACTAAATTCACTTCTTCTAATGTTTTTAATCATAAGGAAGCCTCTAGGCTATTATGTTATCCCATTATAATGGTCCCTTATTTCACCATTATCCAAAAATAGAAACATTAGTAGGAATAAAAGTTTTTAATATCTTAGTCACATGTTTAATGATGTAAAGACTAGATATTTTCCAATATATTGGAACTAGATCACACTTATCTTTAGTATCTAAAATTTTACATATTATATACAACACATGGAGCATCAATTGGTTTCTCATGTTTATGGTTCAATTGCATAATGAACAGTACCATGATTTCCTGGAATTTCCCCTGATGGGTGGTAACACACACAAAATTTCATATTAGTTTCATCCCCTATAAGTCTACCAAGATCCTTGTATTAGAATATTTCATATCCCCTAACCCATCCTACATTTATTTTCCCCATGATATTCAATTACATAATGTAGATATAGACACTATAGAGTATGTAACACTATTCTAGTGGATTCAATTTGAAAATCCCACCCAAATCATGGCTGGGAGAAGAATCAACAACCCTATGATCAATATGATTGAACTTATGAATTTTTATCCTCTCCCTCATATGAATTCTTTGTATAATTGTTACACTTTTCAAAATGATACACTAATATTTTACCTGAGTATGAAACCATCACAACAAAATTTGTGTTGTATCATTAGATTGAGGTTCCATACATTAACATGAATGGAGATTCAATGAATGTTATCAAGAAGGTAAATGATGACTATATTTTCAAAATACAATAGATCCTTAATTTTTCTATAGAGTACCCATGAGTATATAGATATGTATCATTCATATCCAGTAGTTAATCACATCCCATGATCACAACATGGGAGATGAGATTCTTTTTTATTATTTTAATAATCACATATAGAGCCTAAATAAAATTAATTGGTCATTCATGTGGCATATGAGATGATCATTTATCCTATCACTACACATGTCAAAAACTGTTAGGCGAATCGATATATTGTAAAAATACCACAAGAAGTTCCCGAAAATAACAACTTTATAGAGTAAATATCAAAGTGGATGATTTCTTTGTTTTTACATCTAAAACAGAAATATCACATCATACCAAGATGAGTATAATAAAATCCACTAGAATGTGAGGAATTTAATATTTAAGGAGATACCCTACCCAGGGTAGGACCTTTAAAGATAAGTCATTGGTGAAATAAACAAATTTTTTCTGAAGGGGATGTAAATTAAATAAGGTTTTTAGGATATATATGTTGGTTAATGATGGTCTCATCTTTCATGCCTGATGTTATCCCATAATATTAGAAGGATGGGCTATATTTCACACACTATCGTTCGTGACAAGATGGAATTCAATATAATGTATTATTAATTACATATTAATGAAAATGTAATGCATTATATTTTATAACTTATTCATTAACTGAAATATTCTTAGGCATTTAGTGTGTATGGGATGAATGTGATGGGACCTAAAGCACTGATGAATTCCTAAAATTACTTTATCATGTTAACCACCACTAACATCATCATAATGTTGGTAGAATATATCCTAATTATATATATATATATATATTAAATCTTGTCCAATGATTTTGTCATATAAATCCCTTAGGTTTTATTAGTTTTGGATTGATCACATAATTATCATAGGCAATTGTAAAAACTTGTTAGCTATTGAGATAATGTTACATTATGATATGTACAATATCATGTTTTACCATACTTCATTCTACCATGTATGAGTTTGTGGAAATATTTTGGTCATCGACATGATCCTCTAAAAAATTATATAGAATATAGTGGACCAGAACAAGAATTTATGACATGAAAATATCTCTAATAAAATATTGGTATATCAGATAATGACCAATGATTCCATTCAGGTTACACAATAACCACTAGTATATAAAATTTTTAAATATTTCATATTGAATTTTAGATTCCATAAATCTAGAAAACTATATAAAAGCATTTGAAAATATATTAAAGATTCTAGGTTACATATCTTAGTTAAAAACCTTCTACTAAAAAATGATCCATATGTTGAAAAACATCGTGGATTGATTGAATTGAGTGGACTGAGTGGCCAATAAAACTTTTCCTCTGCACTTTTTTTCAGGGTGACATGCTATTGGAATTATGGTAACCCATAATTCTTGTAATGAATCAATATAAACCCTATCCTAAATTAGAGTGTCCTATTATTATCCAAAATTCATATCAGGTTTTCCAAACTCATTAATCACCATAGATGTAGAGTTATTCCTAACCCCCATCAGTGAGAGGTTACACAAAAAGTAAAATTCATAATTTCACTACATTGTTAAATTTCTAGGTCAGATGAATACAAACTCTAACCTATATCATCCACACTGCATGGTGTTAATGTACATATCCAATGTCCTTTACATAATATTTTAAACTACATAGTCCACATCCTCAACATATAACATTTAAATTATTATTTAGTGTCCTTTTCACATGACATTAAACTATACACATATCATTCATAATTTACAATTTCAAACTACATGTTCAACATACAAAACAATAGATTTTAAATATCAAGGTTTTCATCATCACTGTATATAGATAAATACGATTTTCATCATCCCAAATAATAGATGTTAAACTATATACATATGTTCCTCATCTTATGACATTAAACAACAAGTCAAAGTCCTTAATAAAATAAGATAAACTAAAATTTTATCATCCTCATCATATGATATTGAACTACGTATTCAATTTCTTAGTAACTTGATACAAAACTATATGACATGTCATCCTCTCAGTATGACTGAAAAATATGTGTTCAATGTACTTCTCATAATATGATAAATAACATATATATCATCCTCATTGTATGAAATAAAACTATGAATCCAACATTCAGGTGTTATGTTGTTAAAATTTATCATGATATTTTGAGTTAAATGAATCATTAATATATAGATAACATATTTATGTTTGATTTATAAAAAATGAAACATGGATGTCACCCTATCATGAAAGGGAAATCCCTTGTTAATTAATGTCTTCTTCTATATGAAACATATGTGGGGTTGAACTCTAATCACACAACCTAAAATTTCATTGTATGGATTTATTCCCATTTGGAGAGATGTAAACAAAATCATAGATATTTTATCACAGGCCTACTTTCGTACACCATTTGGATTTCCCTTAGGGATATGATCCACTCTTATTAACAAATACGTCACATCAATGTTCTTGAATGCCCAAGGGAATACCACCATAAACATTAAACTAAATCTGAACACCCATTCACTGACATAAAGTGATTAGGAATACCTCATTTGAATCGTCATAGACAACCATGTTCAAATGTTATCTATATAGTGAAATGCTATGGATAAAACAGAGTCCCCTATTGTTCCGGTTATAATCCCTAATGGAAATTAGTTGATAAGTGAAAATTCGCATTCTCTTAAAATGGTCAAAAATAAAATATAATTTCATATATCCATGATGGTGTTTTGGTGGATTATTAATTTTAAGAATATTCCACAACAATACTACATTTATTTATTTTTCTTCCATGATTTAGATAATAGAGGATAATATTTAAATTATGATGAAGTCTCAAAAATTCTTCATAGGGATCCCCTTTTGATCAAATATTTGTGACGCTAATCCTCTATAATCCCCCCATGATACTAGAATAATGAATATAATTTATGTTATCCTAGTATATTGAATGTTTTTGTGGAAAAAATAATCATTTTAACTCAATTCACACATGGTTTATACTATTTTACATGCCAGATGAACCTCCTGAAAACACCATTGGCCCATGCATCGTGACCTTAAAATTTAACAAAACCTTACCACAAGAATTAAAAATATAATTTTTTTAATCTTATTCTAGTATCGTTTGTTGGAAAATACATATTTTCTGATTTATGTCATGTTCACATAAGATTTTTTTTCCGAATTCCAGAACAATGTCCATGGTTTTGGGTGCATGAACATAAATGAAACATAATGATTTTTTCAAGAATCACAATCATTGCCTTGGTGTGATGTGTTGTGGTAAATGATAGTAAAATTGTAACCCCACATGGTCCAATCTCTATTACCATAAATATGTATCATACACTATGGTTGAAGCTATGTGGCCTTAACCCATATACCTAATTCTCTAACGTGAATGATCCAAAATTTCCCAAGGTATGAGGATAAACGTGTTGATAGGATGAAAAACAAAATTGAATCCTATGATAAATTGATGACTCTACTCATCAGTTCATGTCCAGCGACATAGGAAAATTTTATAGTGCTGATAGAAATGGCACAAATCAAGTAGGGGTTATTGTTAAAATAGATACAAACATGGTTTTCCTCAAGGATCCAACAAATTTAAGAAAATATTAGACAAAATATTTAGCCATTTTTACCGCACATGATATCCTTCATGTGTCCATAAATATAAAATTCACATTGTGTTCTTGTTTACCCTTAATGTTGCAAGAGCTACATCTATCCCTGTTGAAGGCTATGAGAGCTTAACTCTAGTAAACAAGCCTCACATCTAGGCTATATGATGAAAAAATAAATAGTTGTGGCCCATATATTATGACTGTAATCTATATTCACACAACTATAGAGGATATCTATGTGATGTTGGCCCTGTTAACCATTAATTCATGTTAGATTTTCCCATATCTGTCAAGATAAACAATCACAACATCAACATCCACAATATATGACTATAAACTATTATCCTCTCTAATGATCAGAGCATCATGACATCAAATGTAGTTCACACACCTCTAGTGGATTTTTATGTCATTTCAGTTCCTTTATCGCTTATTTCCAATTATGATGGGGCCATCATCCATACTACACAACCAAAATCATTAGTTGTTTCCCCTATCACAATCCTAGTATGATATTAATATTCACTATCAATGACTGGTTTACATTATGTTACACTTTATGGAAAATCATTTTCAGAATATAATGTGAAATTATGTGTTCAATATATTATTCACATGAGGTTAATCTATATGACACAACATCCTTACCACATAAAATTAATATAAATGTTTAACATACTAGTTAGCTGAAATTATACTATTTGGTAAATCATCTATATTGTTTGACATTAAACAACAAATTTGAAGTCCTAATCAAAGAATGTTAAAAAAAAGGCACATTATCCTCAGTATAAATCATTAAAAATAACTTTCATCATCCATGTGACATGATGTTAAAAAATAAGATACATCATAACCATTTTATTATGTTAAATAACATGTTTATCATTGTATTCACATAATGTTAAATGGTAAGGCCCATCATCCACACCATGAGACATTGAACAATCTGTTCAATTTTGTGGTCACAAAACATTAAAATATGGGGAATTAGACAAAGATATATGAATCTAAAACAACATAGCCTACATATCTCTTTATAAAATCATCAATTATAGAATTGGAAACATTTCCACACTTAATAGGATAACCCCCTCCTTCTGGTGATACTTATCAAACATAACCCCCTCTAAGTACAATTAAATTATTTATTTTCAGTACTTCAGATATATTTTGATGATAATATCTCTTATCCTGGACATAAACACTACCAAAATTAAAAAACAAATCTCATCATCCAGTCCGGTCTATGTAACCAATACCCATATATTTGGTTCCACATTGCATTACTATGGATATTTTCTCAAGATATGAGATTATATGTCAGTTATGCATTGAGCCAAAAAGGTTTCCATATGAATTTAACATTCCATTATGTTTTGAAAATCACAAAAACACTATCTCAAGGAATATTTTATTTCCCCTAAAAATTTTCTAAATAAAGAATATTATCCTTCCCCAAACAAATTTTCCTCTTACCTTCGTTTTCATTGTTCATGTTATAATTTCCCCAAATCTTACTCATTTTATTTCTGTGTGTAAAATTTGGTTCCACATCTAAAACATCATAATACTATATAAATATATAGATATAGATTTTTTTCAGGATTCAAATTCAGGTTATGAATTCTTTGAAATTTGTACTCTGAATTCTCTAAAATTCGGACTTCAAATTCTCTAAAATTCAGACTCTGAATTCTCTGAAATTAAGACTTCGAATTATCTATTATCCGGACTCCAAAATCACTAAAATTATGACTCTGAATTCTCTGAAATTTGGACTCCTAATTCCTCATAATTAGGACTCTCAATTCCACAGAACTCAGACTCTGAATTCCTCAAATTTCAGACTATGAATTTCTCAGATTTCGGACTCCTAATTCCTCAGAATTATCATTCCAAATTTTCATAGATTTCAGACTCTAAAATCAATAAAATGCATGTTCTGAATTCCATTAAAAACATAATCAAAACATTAATGTTTTATTTTCTCCATGTATTTATTTTTTTAGACTCTGAAATTTATTTTTCATTAAACTCTTGGAAATTAGATTTTGATAAGTTGGCTTGTTTGTCTTACACTTCTTATATTTATAAAACAATTTCATAAAATGTATTTCTAACTAACAGTTTTTTGAGTGACATGTGTACATGTCTCTCCATTATTGAAGGAAAAATATGATCATTGGAATAGGGAGTTGACTGTATGAGAAGTGCCTATAAATAGGACCTCATTTGAATGAGCTCAAAAGATGTTGATTATGGACCACTCTAGAGATTGCATGATGTTGAAGTGATTTCAAGAGAGATATAATCTCATGCATTGTGCGTACTAAACATCTTGTTCCGATTTGTTCGTCAAAATCCAATTGTTGTTGTGAACAATCGAGGGATTACGTGGATATGATGACAAAGTTAGTGACTAACTTAATGTTTGAGGTCTTCTGTGTATAGGAAGACCGAGGATACGACTGCTGTAATGTTCGGGGGCTTGTGGGGATAACAATACAAGTTCGATATTCTTATTGAGGGCATAACCTGGGGTGGGTAAGACATACCTTATTTAAAGTATAAATCAAGGGACATTTTTCCAATCTTGTTAGACACCCTTCTCTTTAGGTTAAAAGATTTCATATATGTTACATGTTTTGTTTCAAGTTTATTTTCCACTACATGTTGATAATGGAAGAATGTATAATATTTGTATAATTTATACTACTTTTATACTCTGATTATAAAGATTCTATAATCATTATGGTAGAATCATTTCCTTGTAATCATTTCTAAAGCTACATTTCCAGAAACACATTTTTGGAACCCAATATGTTTGTAGAAAAAAAAAAGTGGTCATGTGAATTTACCTTGTTTAAGTTTGATAAACAGATTTTTCCATAAGGTTATAAATGAATGTTTTTAACATACTATTGACTCCTCTTGTATTTGACCATCTACATTCATATTTAGATCCTATATTTGTTATCAGAGTATGTCTCTAAAATAATTATATTCACATATAAGTTTTATTGATCATTATTTATTGTTATTAATATTTTCCATGCATAAAATATTAATCCTTGTTTTCAAATCTTTTCAATTAAAAAGTTTTGTGGAATGATATTTTCTTGTAGATGGCAGGAATGAATGTTGGTTCGATTGTCAATCTAAATCCTATTAGACATCCTATATTTTATGGGAATGATTATCAATATTGGAAATATCGTATGAATAATTTTTTTATTAATATTTTTGTTGAAAATTTTTTCATGGTGACTAGAGACTACATGATTCATGATTAAGAAATCCAAACTTTTACTAATCATGAAAATTCATAAAATCAACTAAACGAAAAGGTACACAATAAATTTTTGTGTTCCATGACCAAGAATATATATATTCAGATTTCTTCTTGTAATGCTACTAATTATATCTGGATGAAATTTGATGTTACTCATTTTCTTACATCCAATGTTATATAATATAAAAGAGCTATGCTTAAAGAACAATATCAAAAATGGGAACTTGAAATCTCAAATCATTATTTATCCGGGTATTCTCTCGAAGATTTTTTTCTAGAGTCTTTAAAAATTCCTTGCAGTTCTAAGACGAGAAATTATATGTTGATGTTGCCGAGTGATTACACTATAAAAAGAATGAAAATTGGTTTTCCTTGTGAATCAGTAGAATTATATGATTTTCCTATAGAATAAGTAGATGATTTGTCAATGAAACAAGAAGAGGCTAAAACATCTATTAATGGATGAAGGAATCAGAATGAAATGGAACTGCCAAAGGAAGAAAAAAGTTCTATGGGCAAGGAAAATCAATATGCACCACTAAATAAAAATATACAAAAGTCTTATCCAGATGAAGTAGTGTCTAAGTGGAGGGAAGACAAGAAAAATAAGAAAGAAGGTTATCCTACTTTTGGCATGGACCCTGCTGATGGAAACACATTGAAGATAATGTATACTAAGGAACATGAAAAAAAAAATAGAAAGAAAAGTAGCGAAGGAAGAAGATTTCAGAAGCATAAATCATCCAATCCATTCTCAAGGCTGCTAAGAATAATTTTAATAAAATTCATGTACCTGAATACTTTCTGCAAGAATCACTAATAGTGACTCTGGGAAAGAAGGTGGTGATTCCGGAGCCTCACCAAGAAGAATAAGTGGATGAAAAAGTAGATGAAGAAGACGAAGGCATTGGTGATATTGAGAACATAATAAGGCAAGTATAGTATTATCATGAGAAGGAGAGTCATATTGAGAAACTATCAATCTAAACATATGAAGCTGAATAAACAAAACATGATAATTGAGGAAAAGATGAGAAGGGTCAAGAATATTCTAACAATGCATCTGATGAAGAAAGCAGTAATCATGATTTCGTCTATCGGGAAGAACAAGTGCATGATGATGGGAAATAAAGAATTTATGAAGATATGATTGTTCATTTATTAGATAGTGAGCACAAATCAACCAAAGACCAAGTCATCTTTCAGAGAGCTAATAAGGGAAAATAGTGGTAGTAGATACACCTAGTAAATCTGTTGTGAAAAAAGTCAAAGTGGAATGCTATCAAAATAGAAAATGAATCATCCCCAACAAAACGATTGGATTCAAAATTGTCCCCTCTTGGACATGATTTTGTTGTTCATTATTTGAAAAATATAGTTGGTACAATTAATTTATTCCCTTGTATAGACTTAGGATTCCAGATTCTTCAACATATGATAAATCGAAAATCAGATTCAGTTTCCATGATAAGGGATAAATTTGTCAGCCTCAAGGTATATTTCATATAATTCCTCATTAGTTATAAGGCTCGTAAAAGCACCAACAAGAAGATTACATACATGTCAAGGAAGCCATCGATGAAATGAAAATCATTGGTGAATATCAAGATAATTTCAAGGATGCATTTGACACTGAAGATGGGAAGATCAAGGACCTTTATAATAGTTTTGAGGAAAGCTAAGTCTCGAACATGATACTCAGAAGAAGGTAGTTAAAGATCTTAATGGGAATCATAATTATATTGCCATGAATTAGAATAGGGAATGGGATCACAAAATTGAATTTTAAGAGAAGCATGTTAAGAATGAAGATGTATTAAAAGCTCAAGTAGAATGTGTGAATGCTTCAGAATAAAAGATAAAAGCCTTAGAGAAGAAAATTGAAGATTAGGATCAGTTGATCAAGAACATTTAAGATTATCACAAGGATATCAAGAAGATGAAAACCGTTGTGAATAAGTTAATGTCGATGGATATAGAAGGATAATTTCCTTCCATTCCAATATTTTTTTTCTTTTCCTTCCTTGTACAAATTATTACAATCATTGTGAAATTTTGGTTGTTCATTATATTTTTTGGTTTTTTAGTAATAATAATTCTAGTTCCAAATTTTTTTCCATTTCCTTTGTTCAGTTTTGAAAATAACAAAGGGAGAGAATGGAATGATAAAAAGAATACTAAGTAAAGAAGATATTTCCTTACGTAAGGGAGATTTCATCGAAGGGAAATTTCTTATCAATGATGATTTTTTAATGTATGAAAATTAAAAATCTCATTCAGGAAATCAAGAATACGATTTTTAGGATTTTCAAAGCCTAAGGAAGAGTTAGTAGTATTCACTATGATCCATAAGTAAAGGGAGATATGTTTTTATTTTTAAATTCAATAAAAATTCAATGTGCTTAGATTATTTTTCGTAAGAATTTTTGTGCATTCCAAAAACGGGGAGATTGATGAGTCAATTAGGATTATTTATTACTTTTCCATTCCTTTATGTTTTTAAAATAACAAACACTCTATCTCAAGGAATATTTAATTTCCCCTATGAATTATCTTAATAAGGAAAATTTTCCCTCCCCATAGAAATTTATCCTTCCCTTTATTTTCATTTTCATAACATAGTTCCTCTAAATCTAACTCACTTTATTTATATGTGTAAAATTTGGTTTCATATCTAAAAAATTAGAATCCTTTAAATACATAGATATACAATATTCTGTTTTCATGTTACGAATTCAGGTTCTAAATTCTTTGAAATTCAGTGTCCTAATTCTATGAAATTCAGACTCCGAATTTTCTCAAATTCAGATTCCAAATTATCTGAAATTCAGACTTTGAATTATTTGAAAATCAGACTCCAAATTCTCTAATATTCGGACTCATATTTCTTTGAAATTAAGACTCAAAATTCATTATAATTCAAACTCCTAAATTCTTATAATTCAGACTCTGAATTCATCAAAATTCGGATAGAGAATTCCTCAGAATTAAGACTCATAATTTCTTTAGAAGTCATTCATTGAAATCTAGAGAATTCAAGTTCTGAATTCATTTTAAAATAGAATATAAACATCCATGATTTAAAGTATTTATGTGTTTATTTTTTTAGACTCACAATATTATTCTTCCATAGACTCCGTAAAATTATATTTGTTTACGAAACTATATTTTTCATACCCTTGTTATAGTTATGAAATGATGTCGTACAATCTGTTTCTATATAACTGATGTTAGAGTGACACATGTATAAGTCCCTCTGAGGTCCAATGAAAAATATGAGCATTGGAGGAGGGATCCTACCATTGGATATGTGCCTATAAATAGGATCTTATTTTAACAAGCTCAAAATATTTTGACTGTGGATCACTCTAGTGATTACATGTTGTTGAGTGATTTCTAGAGAGAGAGAGACTCTCATGATTTGTGTGAGCAGAACATCTTATTTAGATTGCTTCGTGTGACTCTAATTGTTGCTATGTACAATCAAGAGGATTCCATGGATATGAAGACAAGGGTACCAACTACCTTATTGTTCGAGGACTTCCATGGATAGAAAGACAAAGGTTCTGACTACCTTAAAGTTAGAGGGATTTCAAGGATTTCAAGACAGATTCCAATATTCCTATCGAGGTCTTACCCAGGTGTGGGTAAGATAGAAATTCTTGAAAGTACAAATCATGGGACCATTATCCAAGGTTAATTTATAACCATCTCTTTGGGTTAAAAAATTTAATACTTGTTACTTGTTTTGTTTCAAGATTAATTTATACTGAATTTTTATAAAGGATGAAATTATAATCTTCTTATACATTCTGGTACTTTTATTGTCAGATTAGATAGATTCTATACACATTATGATAGAATCTTTTCCATTTAATGTTTACTTATGTTTCAATTTTGGAACTGCATTTCCAAAAACAGTATGTTTGCAGAACTAAAAGTCATCCGGTGAATTAACATTGTTTAACTTTGTTAAAGATAGTTTTCATTAAGGTTAAATTGATTTTTTTAAACACACAATTCACCCCTTCTTTTATTTGATCATCTACATTCATATTTTGATTCTACATTATGATGATATACCTCATCCTTCTGACAATGTGAATGGTGTTATGAATTTTAAAGTTTTCAACACTACCATAACATCCAATTAGTTCATACAAAAAGTTTAGGTCTCCATTAATTTAGATCTTCATCATCCTCTATATCTGAATTGGATACCCTATGGTGAATATTCCTAGACAAAATAGGATATCCTCCAACTAACAGAACAGTAATTAGAAGTCAATATGTAAAAAAATGGTCTCTATCTACCAAAAATGGTCAAAAATACTTCTATAACTTCATCACCCCATTGTTGAAATTGTATTTAGAGACCATTTGGGAAATAAATAGACATCATTAATCCACAACCCACTTGTTTATATCATTCTGATTTATATTCTAGAATTTATTATTTACTGTAAACATTTTTTATTTTGTTCTACTAAAATCCAATGACCTAAGTGTAACCAAAATTTTCACATTTTTATGCTGATAAATAGATTCATTCTGATGATGAAATTGCTCGAATTATATACATTTTATCATGAAAATCTTATGTTATCATATAATTCAACCCCAACCCTTCTTCCCCAATTGTGCACTCTTGGGTGGAATGGATAGTCATCTAATAATTAATATAAAACACACGACTCATTTATCATGTGGTCTTAATGGTTTTTTATATTGTAAACTTGAATGATTATGTCAACCCTTATTAATCGTCATGAAACCATTCAAAACATTTAAAGCATGAAAATGAACTACACATTTCCCCTTTAAAGACTATCTTTGTAGGTTTGTCTGGACAATAACTCCATGATTTTTCTCTATAAATTTGAAAATAGATGGATTCAAATTTTGAATTATCAGAATGACATTACACATCACAACCACTGATCATCCATGATTCATGAACATAAGAACTTTGAAACACCTACCATGAGAGGAAACATTGTAGTAAAATGACATCAAGGCCCCTTTTCCACTCCCTATACATTGGAAATGATTTTCTCTACCATGAAACATGAACTCACCCCCATTTTCCAATTTCTATGAACATAAACAAGTACCATAATAGTTCTATGCATCATGACCATAAAATATATGCATTATTCATATAGGATCCTTTTATCAAAATAAGTATATTTCATCCTCTATATTGTATGGAATTGTATCACATATCATTCAACACATAATTATCACAAAATTCTTTGGTCTAATCATGATGATATTCATATTTGTGCATACCTTCTCAAATTGAATCGTCTGTCACTAGGGTTTTTGTTTCCATAGTTCATTTATTTCAGGATCTAATTTATACCTGATTTTGGTTTCATAGTTTATATATTGATTTTTGGATTCCCTATTTGGGACCCATACTTCGGAATTTTTTCAAACCCCTATTTCCCTTATAAGGAGGTTTCAGAAAATTCATTCCATTGTTTTCCCCCTCTTTGAACCATAGAACACATTCTATTATGGCCCCATTTTTGAACATGAGTTATATACACAAAAAATCATTATTCCCCTTTTGGGCATTGTCTGCCTACCATGTCACCACTCAAAAATACATATGACTTAATTTACACCTCATGAGATTTATATTTTCAACTAAATCTCCAATCATAGTCCCAACCACATGTTCCCATTCGCCCACACATTATTTTGACACCTGAATCCCCTTTGACATAACACTATTGGAATCCGGTGAACTAGGGTTAAATGGAATCTTAATATAAGTTGACTAAGTAGTGTGAGCCTATAAAATAGATCTATGTTGGCCCCAAAACCATGAATTTAAACTACATTAAATTTTCTTAGGGGTATGGTATATCCACATAAGGTTCCCAAATTCATTTTATTTCTAATAGTCTCTTGGTGCCCCAAGTTTATTCCATCCTATTTATGTAAGATTGATGGTGATAAACACTTTTGAATGGGGGAAAATTCAGTATCCCCATGATACAGTTGAACTTTTCATGTGTCTCTTATAGTTTCATCACCTCAAAAACATGGATCACTCCAATGATGTACTTAACACATGGTAGTGTAACTACATGTTGGTGAGATAAAACCTTGATCTCATTGTTTCATCTATAAACTTTCTTTCACCAATATTTGAGTTCTCCCACCAATTATTTAATGAATGAATACATCCCATATGGTAATGGTTCTTGGAAAAAATCATCATATCCTTCCATTAATAGCTCACACATAAGAGGAATTATGAATCAAAATGATGGTTCATGTATGTAGGAAATAGTCAATGGTTACTCCAAAACATTTTTCTCCCCCATTATTGATCATATGGAAATGGGATCCTTATTTTGAATTTATTTAATGGTCATCCATATCCTACTAACTACAACCCTTACCATTCAAATTTTGAGAGTAAAATATTACATTGTCTTTTTCTCTTTTTCTTAGGGATGAGTCTTAACACCCTCTTCATCTCCTTTTCAAAACTATCGATATACTAGAATGTTAAATGATTCATATGGTTAAATTCTTGACTTGTTTTACCATTTACATATGTATTCATATAGTTCATTATGAAATTAGCACCTTGGATCAATCCTCTTATGCAGTCATCAATAACATGGTTACCATTCAACATCCCCTTATTTCACAATCCAATAATATGACATATCAGTATAAGGTTTTTACATCTAATATCACACCAACATGAATGAGGTTTCATATTTTTCATCTTCATCATACGAGGATAAATTGAATTTTCATTATCATTGGTTTATGAAGTTATATTACATTATTTCATACTAATAACACCACTTAAAAATAAATGATACCATAGTAATTAAGTGAGGGGGAAAGTCCCATATGATTCTTGTATCCCACCACAAAACCAACTATAATAATATATTGACTAATTCCCACATTAAAAACAAGTAGTGAATTCTGGAATCCTTTTACTAAAAACTACAAAAAACTATTATATCATCCCATAATGGATTTTAATTAAATTTGGAAAAACAATCTTCATCTTTTTCTATTCATATATCCATGAGAATCCACCTTTGTCTACACATGACTCAAATCAACCTGACATGTGAACCTGATTATAAATTGATGAGAAGGCCATGCCTTGAATCCTGTTGGTTCACCCTTTTTCCAAAGAAAATTACCCATTCCCCTATAAATGAGATATACCTTTATAAATAATTTCATAGTGATTTCTTGGTCTACGAAACATAACCATAAATATGGTTCCCCTGTATCAGCGAATTAATTTATACAGGCATAGGACCCATATGGGTCCTTCCATTCACCTCATGTTTGTTTTCTATCACCCATAAATGTTTTATCACCTCCCACTATATAATTTGTAATCACTTAAACATCACTTCCCCTTGTTATCAATCCCCTAACCAAATATAGTTTAATAAAAGTATTGGATCCACTATCATTAAATGAATAAACAATGGTCATAACTAAATGACCTTAAAAATTAATTCCCACTATCCTATATGCATGTCTTTATAAGGAACAAAGTGTACTCCTACATGCATGGCCATTACAGAAAATACACATGTCCCTAGATTCAAAATATTAGAAAAAAATTCATCATTGGTCCCATATGCACTACCATTAATGGAAAAACCCTTGGTCGAGGTTGAATAACCTTAAAATCCAACCCCTGTTGGGAATAGCTACACAAAATTAAAAGGAAAACCCCATGGTCCAATTTGTATAGTCATAAATGAAATGTCTCATGGTATTTAATTCCAGACCCTAAAAGGAACAATATATGTTCATTGATAAATGATCATAAATAGAAATTCCCCACTAGTGATAGTTACAATACCTTAAAAGAAAACCTTGATTACGTGAGAGTGAATGATCATAAGTAGAATAAGCATTGATTCATGCTTTATGACCAGATACCATTGCCCCTACTTTTCTAGGATATGAATCCATAAAATTACATACATGATTAATATTAATCCCCTCCCTATGTAACACATAAATTTCATTATTTTGTATCATATCTAGTTGTTATTTGGGTTTTTTCACTATAATACATTTTTTATATACATTTTTTATACATTTCTTATATGATCAATGCATGATGTGGTGAAAAGAAGAGTGTTTGATCTATTTTGAAATATGAATATCCTCCATCAACACATTTTCCCCCTTGTATTTGGTTTTACATCATCTTTTAACAACTAAATGGGATCCCCTATAGTGATAGTGCATGGATTAAATAGGCTCGACTCTCATCCAAGGAACAATTTTTAGTGTAACTATCCAGTTTATTAAATTGAATTCCCCTTGTAGATAGTTCACGAATAAAGTAGGATCACCAACAAACAATAGTAAACAATCTGAAGGTGGAATCATTAGTAGTACAGTTGTCGAATCTATGACCGAAAACTGGTTAACTCTCATCCTCGACCAACCTATATGATTTATGAAATGATACAAAATATTTGGTCACTATTTACCTTTATATACTTTCCAATTTATTGAGTGTAATTATAAAAATATTTGGGTTATTCCCTATTAAACCGTGAAATTTTTTAGGGTAATGAATATCATGAGACATTAACCTTGAGGTTTCCATGTCATTATGTGTTTCTAGATGTGACTAACATAATACTCAATTCCCAAACAATTTTCCTATTCCAAATTATCTTATTTAATTGAATGAACTTTTATTTATATCATTTTTCTCACACTACTCATGATTCATGTGTGACTAGAGATTTATAGTGGGTTGTTTATATCAATATGATACACTATAAATCTCCACATAGTTTATTCATAGAATTGATATTATTACTACATTGAAAAATGAGAGGAAAGTTCATGCAGATATAAGAATGTCTATCATATTTGAAAATAACCCATACATCTTAACCTATGAGGAAATATTATTAAACCAAGTCATCCATTATCAATTTGAGTTGATATATATCCCCCAGGTTCCCAGAATAACTACCTCCTCCATAACTTGGGGCCATAAATCGTCAACCGGAACCCATGCCCCACATTGGTGAGTCTTGCACTCCGCCACAAGAGATTCAACTACCACCACCTCAACTTTATCACTCACCAACTATTCCCTTATATGGATAATAAATCATCTATAGTAGCAATGATATCCTCTTGAAATCATGAATCCTCCTCCACTTTTTTAATCTCATACTCATCCACCTGAATAGATTTGATTCTCTATAAACTAGCCTCATACATGGATGATTCATACACATTCCACTCCTGATGCACCCTCTAGAATACGTAAATTTGCGATAGTGTTTAAATAGAATTGTAGTACACATTAATTTTCCAAAGACAATATTTCGAGTTAATAATAGGTAATATTATATTTAATAACTTATCAAATAATTTCTAGGTTATTACATTCATGATGCTCTACTATACTCATCATTATCTTATTCAATTCACATCACATACTTCCAACAGTGCATGATGCCATCATGTTATAATCATTTGATCACATGATCATGTAAAGAAATATATGTTACCATCACTTGATGCTTATGATCATGAGACATGTCTTTTTTATAATGTTTTTATTGGGTGAATTAATTTGGATTTATCAGAATCTATCACGTGGAATAGAAATATAAAATTCAATAATCATATGATCAATGAAGTGATCTAGAAACAAAAAACATGACATCAAAAGAGAACCATTGAAATTTTCTAGAGGATCAATGCATTGAAAAACAAAGATCATGGGATTCCATAGTTGTTTTCTAACATTTTATCATAAGAAAAATACCAAGTGATCGCATGAGGTCCATCACATGAATGAATTAAGATCACGTGAATCTTTCTGGTGGTTACCTGATGTCGATCATGTGAAGTATCCACAACCTAATTTGATACATGTGACATGACCTACAAGAAAAATAAAATCAACCACATCCTCTTTCAATGTGAAAATACGCAAATCACCTTCAAAATACACATAAGTGAGGAGTGGAAGGAAGGAATCTGAGAAAAAGAGGGGTAAATCACCACCTATAGAGATATTAGATAGGTAATTCTAGGGCTCAAAACATTAGAACCCACAACCGTAATGTCACGTAAATTACTCATTGAATGATCATATTAAGATCAAAAAATCACTTGGTGGTATAACACCATGCGAATCCCTAATTTACTGGAGTCCTAACATGGCCATGAACTCCTTGGGAATTTTGGTAAGATCCTTCAAAAGACCTCCCTTATGATCATGTGATCTCATTAGTTATGGAACCTCATGTAATTCAATAGAAAAAGTACATGGAAATACAATACACTCATATGGGTGTCTATCATAATAGACCAGTGAACAATCATCTTGTGATACCCCATCCCATTGGTCTTATGGAACTTCTTTACTCGAACTCATAGTGAATTATCCTAGAATTTCAGCCCCCCATATTTCATGCACTCCTCCTCACCATGAGATATTTACATTCATTCATGAATGGGATGACGTCAATGGTAACCCCTTTTGCATGAACATAAAAATCGTCATAAGAACACATTAAATTCATGATTATTGCATGAATTCAGGAATCATTTGGGGTCAACATGAATAAACCCATCAATATGATGATGGCTTTGGAATGTGTATGAGTGAATAGAAAACCAATGGCTTTTTAGAATAAACCCACACAAGACCCAATTAAGGTCCTGAAAATTGAATGGGAAGTTGGGATTAATTAAGAGATATCGTGTATCAACCCCTATTCATGTTTGAATCCTTGACCCTTGTGGATAGGACCTTACATCAATATGAAATTCCAATGAGGTGGAATATGAAGAAAACATATGGCTATGTAACCATATTCTAAGGTGAATTTCATTCTATATAGCTCTAAGAGATGTTACCTTATGGAATGGACCACCAACACTGGGATGGGATAAAGGCCATAAAAATGTTCATGAGACCCCAATATATGATTAATTTGATGTCTCAGGATCACAATAGTCATCATTGGAATCACGATGCCCATGGGAAACCATCGACATGTAACTTTGACCGAAATACATGACCCAAACATTTTAGTTTGACCACACAATAGCTTATTGATATGTCAAAATTTTTATGAGATTTCTCATTCAGTATTCATAACTATCATGTTGTTTTCTATTAACAATCGAGTTTGATCTCACAATAGATTATATATGTGAATGGATAATCATGTGGAAGAATTAAGAAAATTCCAATTAACCTTGTGACATATTATTAAATGATTGTAATTTCAATGCTACTATGTATTGGATGGTATATTTTTTCATGCGATAGTTTGAGGAAATGTATTGCCAAACATAAAAATCATCTTGGAATTTTCCACCTTGATTATGTGAATATATCAATCATAATGAACTTCTAGCATGAAAAGTGACAAATGACATGTCATCAGGATCATGCGATTTCCCATAGACATGCCACATTTTCATGCCACTATCCTAAGGCATTTCAGGAAAATCGTGTGAAAGAGTATGGTCATATATACATAGATCATGAAGAGGACCTAAAAAACTAACCCTTAGGGGTTTCAATGTATGTCAAACATCTATAATTGTATTATTAAAAGACATATAAGAAACATTAAATGATTATACAGACTACCATAGATGTTTCTATCATGTCAAACTGATTCTCAAACAATTTTGGGATGAAAATGAAGACATGGACAATAGGTAACCAAAGCATGTTGACAAAATTCCAATGGAAATGTCTACCCCACTCAGTAAGAACACTCACACACATATCAGGTAGACCATGGATATGAACATTTTGATTTAAACCAATTTAAAAATGGAATTCTACAAAATGTGATAGGGTTTCATACTCATGCGACCATATTCGTCTCATTCTCTTCGATAGACCATACAATGTATCTTTCTCTCTATATCTGTCACAAGATAAAGGTAGCATATGAAATTGGGAATCTTTCTTGCTATATTTCCCCAACATTCCTAAAACCTAATGGAAAAAACATAATCTTTCAGAGTGTGATCTACCACCAAAACTATAAAATGGGATAGTAGGACACTGAACTATGATAACTTTGATTCATTCAATAACATGGATATATAGGACAAACTTCATAAGGATCAATCTCAAAAAGGAATATATATTATTGTATGTCCCTCTATGTCTCTGACATTTTGACCTTCACACCCAATTATTATCACATACTGGTCGTCCTTTCTTTTATACTAAAGGATGAGAATTGGGCTTCAAAATGGGAATCATTTTTTGTTTGATCCCACAAAATTTCATAAAAGTACATCAAACCCATTAGTGGGTTAGGGATGAATCGAACTATGAAGACATTTATTCCAATTATAAAATAAGAAATATAGGAATAATTAATAAGGCATGATCTATACACCAAAATATCCTTGATATGGGAAATCAATCCTCTCTAAGGGAAACCTTAATGTCTAATCCTTGTATGAATATTCTCTCTCGAAATGTGTCCAATCACGTACTATATTTTATTTCTCACATTGAGGATGAATCACATAATCTTAGAGACAATAATAGATGGTACTAATAGTGTGTTGGAGTTCCCAAATGTTGTTCCATCATTGTTATGTATGTCTAATCACATATCACCTTTAATCGAAGGGAAATATTCCAAATCAGACAGTGAAAGAAAGTATGATATACATAATTCTTATCTATAGACAATGTGGTTTTATATATCACAATGAAAAGAATCTAATAATAACTATATAGACTCTTATTACTATCTAAAACATGTTATATTAGAATCATCATCAAGTTATGAGTCTAATATTTACAGCCTTACCCCATGATGTTAAGAAGAGTGGATGGGTCCAGTCACATGACCTTAAATTATGGTAAATGAAATACAATTTTTTAGTCCTATTTTTACAAGATATGTTGAACATATCATAGAGGTTCAATCCCATCTCCATGATACCCACCAATTTCATGGACAAAAATATAATCTAGAGTTCCCGCACATCTAATTGTAAATAAATAATATACTTATGTAGATATTATTATATTAACACAATAACTCATATCAATACATGTTTTTAATCATGATAATGACATAGGGGTAAGGAGACATGAATCAATTCATGGGAAGGATTTCATGGAAATATATTAAATCCATAAAAGAGTCACCATGATAAAAAATTCCCCCAAAATTGGTGTGATAACTCTAACTACCCATCCTCCTGACAAATGTGACTCCCAAACCATCATTGGGTTTGAAAGAAAAAATGACCAAATACCTTTGGAAATAATGTATGTTCCAATTTATTAATGGGGGACTTGTTGGATTTTTTTAGTGAAATATAAATAAACAAAAAAAAAATAGGCATGAGTTATTGATAATTGAATTAACCCCATCAAAATACAACAACCACCTAATCATATTCCTGACGTATTTGATGAACATACGGTAATCCAAAGTCCATCCCACATATCCCATATATCGATAATGATAATCTCATTAGGTATATTGATGAAGTGAAAAATTCACTACCCCATGGATTCAATATACCTACTAGTAGCATCCGTATAAAATTCATTTTGTTCTCATTGTCTGTACCTATGGAGCTCCTCCTGCTCAGGGAATATGATCCTGAGAAGCCTCACCTTGGAGAGGCACAGGATATCTTAAGTCTCCTTCAAAAAAATTCCGTACACCAAAATGAACCATTTTTCCATCCTACTAAGATCCCCTATTGACAATCTATCTTCTTCTTTGCTTCCCCTTGGATTCCTCTGTTAGAGCTACCCTCCTCCCCAGTCAGTGTAAGACTACACCAGGATATTCTTCCACCAATTAATTCTCTTGATTTTTGGAAGGAATGATTGTTCAACTAGTTGGTGAATCTATGATCATTTTAACATATACCCCATAGACATGATTCTATAGTGAATTTATATGAAACAATGGTTCATATTTTGGAAAACACCAATGTACACCTATGACATCAAACATACAATGTTTTATAAATAATGAGAAAACATGATTAGGGTGTATTGATCAAAATATACATTTCTATAGATCCTAATAAAAAACCAATTACTTTATGATTGATGTTACAAAAAATAATAATGAGTTTCCATCATTTCAGTTGTAATTTGACTATTTATAGCAGAGAAATGCTAGAATTTGAAAATTTAATAAATTTTAGAATCAAGACACCGCCCCTTACTATTGTCTGATAGTATTAATAGCCAAATGATATTGTGAAAAGATAGTTAGAAATTTGTTTATGGAGGGGTGATTATTTTTATGAATTCAATACCCATAAACTATGACATTATCCACCATTGAAAAAATTAGAAATGTCCGTAGACATTCTTGAGACTCTTACATCTGATGATGCACACCAACTAGTAAAAAATCTCCACTAGTACTAGTACATAATCGATTAATTCATTATTAGAAGACAAGATCACCTCCATCACCAATGTTCAAATCCTCACTCCCATGTATGCATCACTAAAAGGATGTATCCATCTTCTCATAAAAGCTATAATTAATTACACATATCAATCTTCTGGGAGCTAGTCCTTCAAACTATAAATCCACTCTTTGTTTTTTATCATTCATCTTGAATAATCCCAATAATACCTGGTAATATATGATGCTAAAATCCCAAATAGTTATTTATTTATCCAAACATATTTCAATTAAAAATATTAAGGAAGATACAGAGATATTGTAAAAATAGAATAGCCTGATTGAATGTTTTTTGATATCGAAACATCATTTCAAATGTATTGAGAAATAATTTGACTTCCACCAATGTCAGGTATACATATACCATATCACTAGCCATAGGGAGAACTTCATTAAACTACAAACTCATTGTAGTGATCCCACAATGTGTTAAATATTGGATAGTCTAATCAACACCTCTATATAGTGAAGATGAGGTGTATTGGTATCCTTTGTGCATCCTCTCAATAACATTGAAAACAAATAGGGTAAGTGAAATCCCTGGATCTAGGATATTTATACTGCCTCATAAAACCCAATATTATATAAATTAGTCCCATTTTACAAATAGATTTTTCAAAACAAGTACACTTATTTGAAAATATCAATGAAGCTCCCTTCTTTATGTAGATCCCAATCCTCAAACTCTACATGATGGTCATACATAATGTTATTTTGATGATTTGGGGTAATGGGACCAGAAAAAATCATAAAAAACAATTATCAAAACATATTTCATGTTTAATAACTTATTGTTTTGATGATTACAAGATTTATATTTATCAATATAAGATTATTAGTCAATATGTACTAGTGACAGATCCAATCATGACTTGAAAATAAGTTCCATGGAGTGTTGAAATATGTACCTTGAACCAAAAAAGTAAACTATAAGATCATAGTTGTATAGAAATAGTATGTTTTCTAGTGGACATTTCCTATGAACCTCTAACAACATACAGAATAGTAAAATCTGCAGTTAATTCAACCCTTTTTATTTTATTTTAGTAGTTTGGTATGGTAAGATTATGTTATAAGGGACTATTTTAGGAAAATAATTATATCACATGAAACATCCACTTTATTAGTGACATACATTGTTATTGTAAGGAAAACATCTATATTTTTCAATAGTCATAAATGAACATATAGGATGTAGTATCAGGCTTACAAACATCAAGGTATGAAATATCATGAGATTCATACAAGGATTTACTTTCAGAATATTATACTTTTTATATTGAATGAGAAATAAAATTATCTCTATTTGTCCCATTTTTATATTTATAATATAGTGATCATCTGGGATATATGAATTGCTCAAACAAGTTACATGAAATTTATTAATGATGCATGCAATAATGGAATATTATTCAACACTGAATGTTTACTTAATATTTGACCACTCTTCTTCCCTATTTATTTTAATATTTATTATAGGTGTATTTTTTCTCAAAAAAAAATACACCATGGGATTTATGTAGTGTGTGTATGTGCCACGCCCTGTTAAATGAGCCAACGGAAAAATTTAAATATATTTTAAAGGTTGTGTACAACTTTTATAGATTGTGGTAAACTCCTATAAATGTAACCAATCTTATTTTGTGACAAATCCAACACAAAAAACCAAATATCCAACAACACTGAAAATGGCCTCCAATAATGAAGGCATGCATTTCATCAAAAATGGTTTGTGTGGAGTAAGTCATAATTGGGTCCAAAAATAGTAGTCATATATGATCTATTTTGATTTCTCACGAACTAGAAATTTCTACACAATCCAAGAATTTATGTAATGTGAAATTATAATAAATAGAGCCCCCCACATTTTTTGGGGCAACCACTTGATGATGAAGATTCATTCTCTAATCTCACATCACATTATTAATAAAATAGTTCCACATGATACACCCATTGATTACATTAGGTGATAAAAGTAATTAAAATGCCTAATATATTACCTGAATGACTTATTAATTCATATATATGATGACACCAAACATTCTTTAATGAATAATAACATTAATGTATGATGTAAACACTATTTGTAATTTAGATATTCACAAAATGAACAATGATGTGAAATCCCATACATTTATCCTCTATTATCGATCCTTGTACCATATCCCATATATCACACAATAGTAAAATTTCAAAAAACTACAATGTTTTTCATCCTAGAGTCCAAGACGCTCACTTGATGGTTCCTTTAAAATATATACATGTATGAATCTAGACTACCCATGGACCCTACATAATCTCGAAAGAATATGACTTGTGTAAACTCTATATAAAAAGATGTTATAGTGGAACATAAAATCAAAGTACTTTATATGATACTTCATACCCCTAATTATGGTCACTCTCATGTGTTGCCTCCAAAATAATTCCAAAAAAGGTAAATGTCCGTCAGTTTTCCTCTCCATGATCAACAATTTCATTGATTTCTAATCCTTGACCATATATGCATTATATGAAACGGCCGATAATTTTTCTTGATAACCAAAACAAGTATCCTTGTATCCCTCTATCATCAAACCCAGACATGGAATATAAACCTCAACTTTTAATTCCCACACAACATCTTAGCCGTAAATGATAAATTTATCATTCAAAAATATAATTTATGATATTAAACAACATAAAAATGTCATTGAAAAAATATATGAAAACCTATCATACATCTATAGTTAAATACTTAAAACTATATCCTTACCCTACAAGAAAGGTATGTGATTCCCTGTTTCACTAGAAAATGAAGCTTTCTGTCATAATATAGGGATTTAATGAATATATTTAATGGAAAATGACAAGTAACACATATGATTGTTACCCTCAAATTTTTAAAATGTGTAATCCATACAACATCACTTGCTATAACCCCTTCCATGATAGATGTTTTAGTACACATTACATTAAACTACATTGTATATTCTGGGCACTTGACAGTAAATAGTGGAATTGAACTGTTTGGGTTACAGTTACAGTCCTCATATAGGATATATGAGATGTATATATGAGGTTCATTTTCAACTTCCAAAAAACCATTTTTCCTTCATTCAATGTTTTTGCTTAGGTGAAAAGCCAAATATGAAAATACCATCTCCAAAACAAAATCACTATAAAATTTCATTCACCCTTAAGAGATAAATACTATGAATTATGATTATATTTCTATTGAATACCCAACGCATCGCCATAAAAACATAAAGTCTCCATTGGATTTTATCATCTCCATAGGATTATCACCTATTTATAGAGTAGTTTGTGACTTTATTATTTGGGAATTATACCCACTGTAAATTAAACATGTGATCAAACATAAATTATGAGGGTATGTGGGATCATATACACTATAATATAAACATTTAAAATCCCATCACACAGTTTTAAACCATTGATATATCCATAAATCAATCAAGGACCATAAACACTTCACTATAAATATGTGAATTTACATCACTCAAATTTAGACTAGTGATCAACTGATACATTTCATATAAATTTGTGACTATGTAATCTAGAGTATAAATGTACGATGAACTAAAATATTTATTTAAACCTATGAATCCTTACTAATGTATTAGAAACCTTGACCAATGTGACTATGAAAGTGAGCCTTAGGTGGAGAACCTAAGAATCATATTTGATGTTCCCTAATAATATGGAAAACATAAGATTCTTCCTCACTTTATGAGAAGGAAATGATATATGTGATAATCATAAAAATAATATGTGATGAGAATTTGATCTATACATCCATTAATTATGTGATAAATCAAAAACTAAAATCGTCTACAAATAAAATTGCATTCAATAAGCCTTATATGCTGAGAATAAGTTGATTATCCTAGAAAGTAGTGGATTCCGGATCTACCATGTGTGATTAGAACTAGATTATAGTTCTCATAATCCTAGGATACCTCACAAAATCTATGTAAAATTCCCCACAGTAATAATGGGATACAACCTGTTTTTTTACAAGAGGTCCCTTATTTCATATTTATAGGGTATCTACAGAAACACAATTTTTTATAATGTTTATATGTTTCCTACATGAACAAAAATATCATCTACATCCATTAAAATTAGTTTCCTTGTCACGAAATCAAGAAAATTAGTTCTAGGATGTCCATTATAATATCAGACTCAGAATAGGATTCACAATCATGTATTGTATCTATAAGTAGTCTAAGACAAGGTTATCGACTATGAGGGGAAATCGATGGATGGGAGGGATCAAATCCCATAATTCAGTTCTAGCCTAGGATATAATGTTGTAAACACTAGCGGTGAAGGGATCATACATTATGAAAAAATTAAATGTAAGTCCACTGGTTCACGATTGTAATTAGGGAACATAACCCATGTTAACACACTATTCAATTGAATCTCTAGAAAACAAAATGATTATAATTGAAGAAATTGGAATTAATTTAATGTCATTTTCCATTAGAAATAATTAGCTAATCTAGTTATCTTCATTATATTGTATTTTTAAACACCTTAATTGATGACCGTATAATTGTAAGTGTTTTTCAGTTAAATTTCCATTCATTGAAATATGATTCATGTCCACTATTTTTTATGTTGCTTATTTGTATACCCATGGATTTATTTTTATAACAATACCTATGATATTTATTGGATTTTAAAAAATATTTTTGTTAATTAATTCAAATGCATTTTATTCAAAATGTTACCATTCTATATTCATTTTTTTAATGAAGTCATTTTGAGACAAGGATGGTTTATGTTTAAAATTAATTTTGGATAAATTTTATGATACCTATCCCTAAAACCCAATTTATTGTCCACTACTCAGGATGTTTGTGTGATTTATAAGAATTATTTCTATTTGAACACTCTTTTTATTTCAATTCACCCAAAATTATTTTTGTATTTAGATCTAACAATATCTATCCTTTTTTTGGATTGGTAGTATTTATATTCAATGTTGATATTGTTTTTTTTTGTAATCATGTTTATAAATATATCTATGATTAATAAAAGTAATTATATATATATTTTAATTTATTTATAATTAATTAAATGTATTTTTTAACAATTTCTGCATTGGTCCTTTTCAATTGATTATTTCATTCTTTGAAAAACTATGAAATGATTCAATTTTAAATCTATAAAGAAAATCACATTTTATATACCTTATCTATTGATTTTAATTACAAGATTTCTTATATAAGTAGTGTATGTTTTATAAAATAATTTATATTACATTATTTCAAAATAATATTATTCTAAAATAAAAATTATCAAATGTGGTGGATTTTCATTTTATTTTTCAAAGATGATTTATAGTGATCTTATAAAACAATTAATCTCTGTTAATATCATTTAAAATGTCATATTCTTATCAAAGGATATTCTTTAATGATATAATGAAATATATTTCCATAGATATGTTTCAATAATGTCTTCTATAAATATTTAAGAAACTTATTATTTTATCATGGGATAATTAAGTTATCATTAGATAATGAATATTTTCATTTGTTCGGTGTATCATTCCATGATGGGAGGTTTATTTATATATCTAAAATTTATTGGGTATTTTATTTATATGTCATGAGAATAGGCTGAGACATGGGTGGTTTGGAAAATTCTAATTTGTTATGGGGTGTATGTGGTTATCCCATGTCCAAAAACTAATGTATGACAACTAGTTAGCTCAAGTATAGAAGGTTATGAGGCAGGAGTGGTAATAGTAACTTGAAAAGGTAATATGGAATGAGTGGTAAGAACATGTACAAATATTTTGGGGGAATGGGTGGTTAAAACATGTCTAAAATTATATAGCTATGTGGTTATCCATTTACTTTATCATTTAAATTTATTAGCGGTTATCCTTGACATTTTTTATGAACCATATTCTTATGTTTATAACACAGTCTTGTATGATATAACAATCATGATTTTATGTTGTCATTAAATATTATGATTATCTCATGTTCCCTCATTCAGATGAATATGTACATATGTTATAAAAAAAATGTTTCATTAATCATGATTTAAGATCCATATTTTATTCTATATCATTTTCTTATATATATTTTAGAACTTTTTTTTTGGAATGGAATGGAAACCTCGGTTTTGGTAGGGGGTTCCTAGGTTGGTCCAAGCCTAACATTTTACCTAATTAAATTCACAAATGTTTCATGGTACACCCTTCAATTATGTAAAGGTATACACCTGAACCACACTTTTATTGTATTCTCTATAATTCATTCTTACTTGAAAATCCCTACATTATAAAACACTTCATGAAACCGACTCATTGGAGTGAATACATGGACCATGATACGTACTCAATGAATATTTGAGCACGCTCTTCCATTCATATCCTATAAGATCCATTTTTTATATATTTTCCAATTTAATTACCATTAAATCAAATTTTTTGATAATTGAACAATTAAAGGGAGACATATCGTGGATATTGTATTCATTGAGATTGAATGGAACTATACTCTCTATAATGTTCATCCCAACTTAAAATATATTAATTATATTCCAAAATTATTTAAATTAAATGAATTTGAGGATAATTGATTTATCAATAGTATTATATATTTAAAAACATCAAAAGTAATCCTTTTTTCCAATTCTCCATAACATAAAGAATAATCACAAAATAGGTGATACATTATGGGATCACACACCAAAGTAATGCCTGAAGGAATCCATTCTTGGGAGAACCCTCAGATAAGCCTCTCAATTAGGGAATCCACTTCAGATGACCATATATTAGGGAATATCATCATGAATGCTTCCCAAATAGATAGAAAATTTTCAAATGACTGCTACTAGGGTGCTAAATATATCCTACCCAAAACAAGTTTGAACCCTCCTCTTACTATCTACATGGTATAATCATCACCTAGGCCGTAAAATATATTATAAACTCACTATAATATTTTTCATGAGTATTACATTATAAATGTATCATTCTTAGAAATCGTTACAACACGTGACACACATATAGAGTCCATAATCACCTGTGTCTCCTACCTGGGAACCTATAACCTTAGGGCCCATCCAAGTCCTGATAATATAAATTTTCAGGATATACACACCAAAACTAACCCCAATATTCATGTATTCCATTATCAAAGGTCCAGACTAAAATTTTATTCACAAGATAATTTGACATTTTGAGTATTCATGGTGATGTGCACAATTTTTAACATGGTTTTTCAACTAGTGGATATTAGTGAAGCCTCACTCAACTCATGTTACATAAGTTTTTATATCTATATACATCAATTTGTTAGGCCATGCACATTGTGGACCTATATTAACCCTATAAAGAGTTTGGTAGTGAAAAATTCATCTAAATCCCTGAGGTACAACATTCACATGATCCACCCACTAGGAAATTCATCTTTGGGTATCATATGTGTAATCCATACATATATTCTTACTTATTCTTTTTATCATATTTGGCTCTAATCAAGAATAATCCCAAATAATTCCAGACTATGCCATATTCTTCTTAAGATCAGTTTTATTCCCTCAACAATTTATGATCAAGTGGTAAAAGAAGATAAATATAAGTGAATCCTAATGTTTATAATTTATAGTCATTACCGCATTAATGATCTCATTTTAATTGTACATTAGTGGAAAACTCCCACAATAATTGTCCATGCTTAAACACCAATTCAGTTTAATGAGTGCATATACCCAAAAAAACTCACCATCAATGACCCATATCATAAAAAATGGAATTATGTGTCCCAATAAGAGGAGAAAAGAATATTGACCCATGAAAATTAATTCTACCTTGTATATGAACTCATTAGAATGAATTGGGGCTTATGCACGAGCCATCATTGTTACATGTCATAAAAGGAATGATATGTACCATTAATTGGAACCAAACTACATGTGTTTTGATTCAAATTATTGGGATAAATAGGCTTCCCCTGTAATTGGTCTAATACCATTAACAAAATATATACCACCTCCCTTGATAGAAATGAATTATATATTTCCCATTAGTGAAGCGTTAAATCCAAGTCTAATCCACCAATAGGAAAAGATACGGGGAATCTATTATTTTTATAAATGTTGATAACAATACATGGATCTAATAAATAACTAGTATATACATATTCATTCCATTTTTGGATTTATGATGGATTTATTAATTGATCATAAATCTATTTGTGATTCCTTAAGTAGGAAATAATTCTTCTCTAAAATGGTGAAATTGGAATGAACAGTTATCCACTTTACTAACATACATTCAAAATCAAAATTGGTAATGTCCTAGAGACAATACCCTTTGAAAATATGTTCCGCATCAATATAATTTTTTTGTGTATTAAAAGTACATTATATATATAATATTTAAGTCGAGATGAATCATTTACCCAAGAAGTTTATTGATCGAACATCTTCATTCAAATGATTCTCCATTGACCAGATTCTTATTTTTATTTTTCAAATCATTCGATACATCTTTAAAATATATTAAATTTTCCTTCAACCCAAATGGTAGAATCAATCCATGAATCATCCCATGAAATAATATCAGTATGAATGGATAGAAACCGTTGATCTTAGTTGGCCATGAAAACTATCCAACTAAGGAATTTTATGTATAACTCATCTAGGATGGGGGTTTTAGGCCTGCCACCCATGACGATGTTTCCATAGACCTATAATTTCCCTTTATAGGAAA
This sequence comes from Viscum album, assembly GCA_963277665.1. Classification (NCBI taxonomy): domain Eukaryota; kingdom Viridiplantae; phylum Streptophyta; class Magnoliopsida; order Santalales; family Viscaceae; genus Viscum; species Viscum album. The sequence goes on from OY728161.1 coordinate 398,445,762, forward strand.
TGAATAAGATGATCATGGGGTTCCATTTACCTTGATAAATAGAAAAATTAGAGTATTTCCCTAAGAATATCCATGAGAAAAATCTTGATCAATTTTCATACCAAGGATGGGTTGTGTAGAATGAAATGGTCCCTACTACATTTTCTAAATATATTAGCAGTAACACTCTATAGAATTATTAATCTCGTCACCCTTGACATAGAAATATAGACAAGGATGCTTTTAGAATCTCCATTATTACAAATTGATCTTCCTAAGAGGTATCCTAGAAGCCATTGACATTATAAATTTTTCACAACCTCATATTTTTAGGAATAATTTGTGGGGTTGACTTGAGAGATCCCTACCAAAACCACTCAGACCAAGACCCAATATTGTGTAATATATGAGGGTGAAGCTAAAAAAAATATGAAAACATCACATTTTATATTCCCACTAATAAATATATCCAGTATATCATGTTTGAAACTAGGGAGAGATATCATATGATTTCTTCCCTATATGAAGCATGTTTACAGATCACAGTGGTGATGTAGGGGAATGAGTGGGATTATATTCACATTCTAACCAAATAATTATAACACTATAATTTTGAAGAAACTAATGAGTAGGACCATATCCCTATTGATAATTTACTTGTCTTCCATCATATCCTAGTAGTGAAAAATGACACCCACCAACATATTCTGGTAGCCATATGGGGTCTATAATCCAATTTCCACTATATTAAGTGGATATCATTGTTCTATCCCTATAGATTCATTAGATTATTCTCATAAACCTTATTCTATTTAGGGTTATTGTTGCCATATATTGGTGGATAATGAAAATTTGGAGTGGTATTATACATTGATTCTTCCAGAATATTGTTGACATACCTCAGTAATTTGTTATGGTTGGGTACATATCCTTACCCTACTCTAATATTTTTCTATGGAGGAGTTATATACTTTAGATGATATATTTAATATATTTTCAGTTTTCACAGATAACTCAACCTCTAAATTTTGATATATTTTTTGAATAGTTACATTAAAAATTCAAGATATGAAACAATGTGAGGAACTATAATAAAAAACTATGATAACTATTTATGATGGAATGACCATTGTACATGTCACCATATCATTTTTCGGACCCACCTCTATAATAGTGATAGCATATGACCTTCCATGCTTCGTTGGATGTTTTTGTAATTGATTGTTTCATAAAATCCTCAGATGAGTGATTTGGATCACATAATTCCTATGTCACTTATAGTTGAAACACTATACTATAGGGTAATGTTTTTTTGAACATTCCATTAATCTTCTTCATTTATGGAATTATTAATTTACCATAATAAAATATTCCCCAGAGACCTATCTTTTCCATATTTTATGTCTCTCCTAGTTCCCTTTAGATTGTTCCTAGAATTACTCTCCCCACAGTCATCACATACGTGATACTGGGTTTTCATGCCTTTATGGTATTTATCTACTAATCCCCCATATTAAAATAAATTTTCTACTTTTTATATCAAAACCCATGAAACCACCAGAAGTATCCAATTTCCCTCTTAACATTGTCCAAACAACAGTAAATCTCTTAATATCTATCAAAGTCTCAAACATCCAATAATTTTCATATAATAGAATTTAGTACACTAAATAAGTGATCCACCGTGCTATCATTAATTATGATAAAGATATAGTTATATCATGTTTTCCTTGTAAAATTTTCCTTGTACACACTAGTTGTCTCATTTTCTATTTTTCATTAATCCAAGTAAATCGCTCCCCATATTAAGTTAGGGATTTCAAGGAAATGTTTTTTTGGAATAATCTTCTCTTGAACCCTTAATAGTCCAAGGAATCAATATCCTCTTTTGACTTCAATTTTTTGATTAGGGTCAACCACTTATAATCTTTTACACCAAAAGGATTAATAAAAGATTATACCTTTTCTTCTTATGAGTATTAGAGGATTGAGAATATTATATAAATGGGAGAATACATCATATATTTCTAAATAATTAATTGACTTGTTGTATAATATAAGACCCCACAAATTACCAATTTTCATTATTCACAACATAATTCAACTATTTTAGAAAATTCCAAAAACATCATCCAAACCCTTTTTTCATACTGATAAAAAAATATAAAAAAATTCTCTAGATGATTAAATTTATTTTTAAATAATATCATAATTTGTTCAAAAAATAGAGATTTTAATATTTTAACTTTTTTACCAATTAAAAAATGAAGTATGGTCTCATAAAATTATATTATTATTTTATTAAAAATATATTTTAATTAATAAATACATTTTATATATGAAAATTTTATTTTAATTAATTATATTTAGTAAATAAATTCAATAAAAACATTTATGTTTTTTATCAACATCAATAATTAATGGATAATTTATTTTACATTTATTTACTTGAGACATGATATAAATATAAGGCCCAAACCATTAAAATTACATAACATTGAATTATGTTAATAATTCACATTGAAGAACCCCTTAGGTTTAGATCTTTAGAGAAATAGATCATAACATATTCATAACAATTTGAATATTAGATATAGACTCTTCTACTGAGTATTCATTTTTTTCAAAAAAAAAACTCTTAAAAGAAATGATACATGCCTAGGTCCATGTTTTAAACAGATTTACTATTCCTTGACCATGTCCTTGACCATATTCCAATTTAGGTCATGTGAAAAACATTTCAAAAACATAGAATGACCATAAAATGCTCAGTAAGGGATACACAATGAAGAACAACTATTAGTTTCTTAAAACATCATTTAAATCATGAATACTTTATTATAAGTAACACTTATCACCTTCATGATGTAATAAATACTCTAAACTGAATAAAATCTCATTTATTACCCTTTCTTAACCAAAACATTACCATAAAACACATAGAAATCTCATATAACAAATAAAATGTAATCTTTGGACATAATCATAACAAAATGGAAAAACCATATGGTCGACATCCACAAGTCATTATTACAAATGGAATAGCCATATAGATAACTTCTATACCCAATGCATTCGAAGTTATAACGTAACAAACCATCCTTGGTTTATCATTGATGATAAATTCAATTGGTTTATCACGTAACTACCCATAAAATGTCCTAGAACAATTATATAATCATTACACATAAAATATTGTGATAATAAACATATCTGTATGACAATTAATTTCTAATCACAAGATATCATTCTTAGATATTGAAATAGTAAACCACATTCAAAACCCATTTCAATACCAAAACCCAAAAAAAATAGAATAAGTTACTTCATTTCCTTTTAAAAAGATTAAGGCTTATAGTGGAAGCCTAATAATGATTCTGGCGGCGCAAAATTCATTGTCGCCACATATGTTAAATACAATCATTTTGACATCTAGTAAAACACATTGTAGAACAAATATTCCCTTTGAATTAAAGTAAAAGTGAAAGTGTTTTATTATACAAATTTTACATGAAAGAGGTAGGTAACACCCTAATCGTCAATAGTAAATTTCCCTTTCAATAATGGTGTAGATTTCATTGTACACAACTTGGAGTTTTAACACACCACGACAAATCAAACTAGCCGTTCTTAATACTAATACCCGCTTTTTTGTAATTTTATAAATTTTAGATTTTAAAATAGTGATATTTTTTGAATTCAGAATATCTAAATTAACTTAGGGTGAATTATTGGTAGTTTTTTTAAAACATTCAGTTTTTGATTAATAGTGAAAAACACTATGTTGTAGTTTAAAACCAACTTTTTAATTAAATAATTATTTAATTTATTTAAATTTATTTTTGGTAAAAATTGATACATAATACCAATATAGTTTAAATGTATTTAATTGATTTCATTTATTATATGTTTAGATATATAAAATTTTATTGAACTTTTTTTCGTCTTTTACCCACCTGCTATGAGCATTTGAAAATTTGCGTAAAACATTATTTTACCACTTCTATTAATTGAATTTCTAAAATATTAGAAAAAAAGTTGATATCAGTATGTAAAATGTGGTTCAATATGATGAAAATAATTTTTGGTGAATAATAACTTTTAACTTTTTCTTAAAATGGATAAAAGTAAATAGGTTAATTAAAGGTAAAAATTATATTCTTATTACCCTAACAAATGTCTTAATTCTATCTGATAAGTTTATTTTTACCAAAGAAAACCTTAGGAATAATATATAGTCCTTTTTCTCAACATTTATTATATTAGTACATTTATTATTATTTTATTTAAAGAATAGTTAAAAGTGTTAAATTCAACGTTTAATAACTAATGAATTTTTAATATAAAGATAAAAAGAAGATAAATTTGAATATAAATATTCCATAGAAATATAAAAATATTTACTACATAATGTTATTTTATATATCATTTTTAGACATTAAATAATTAATCATATTTATGACACAATGATAATGATGTAATTACATCTTTAATGAAAGATTAAAATAATTGATATTATAATTATCCAAATTAATAAAATATGAGACTTTTGATGAATTCCACTAATTTTTGAGGTCGCAATGACATTTTAGTGTTGATTAAATTAATTATTTTCTATATAATCATGCTTTTATGACTTTATCCGAAACAAAATACCAAATAGTGTAAATTTTCACAAAAAAGAGTTGTCAAATCAAATATTATATTATTAATTGATATAATGTTATTAAAAATATAAGGATCTGTCAAAAGGCTTATATAATAATATTTATATCATTAATGAACCACTTGAGGTTATATTAGAATTTTATAGTATGTTTATTAATCAATTATTATAATATTACAAGAATACATGGAAAATGTAAAACTATTTAACTAAGAATTATATCTAAATGATAAGATTAATTTGGTGAACCAAACATAAATAAAACCTATTTTTTGAGAGATTTTCTAAAAATTCCCACTGTAGCCTATAAATTAATCATTTTTGTGCCATTATAAACAAAAAATTATTTTATTACAAAATAATATTTCAAGCTTTTCCTATAGAGACCCTCACCTATCTTATAAAAGGGAACATCATATTCTCTCAAATTCACATCTCCAAAGACATATGGTTCGGCCAAACCCTGCAAAAATATACTATAAACAATCCTAAATTCATCCAAGAGTCCTTAGTTTGATCATAAAGGAAACCTATGGAGCCCTTTTGAACAAATAAAAAGGAAGAACCTGAAGAAGTGGTAAATATTTCATCACCTCTTTGAAGTTCATTTATTCTTCCAATTCCTCATTATTATATGTATCCATACTAAGTTAATAAATCAAGTATATTCTACATGAATTGGTTTAATTATAAAAATGATAAAACCATATTCATTATTCTATCCATCATATGAATGACAATGTCACCATACGTGTTTGTGTACGACTTACCGTCTCCATGTCGTGGTGTAGTTTTTATTCAATACATTATTTTTTGGATGTGTATAATAATGAATTATAATTTATGGAAATAATAAATATAACATGTTAATGACTCTGAATACATAATATAAAATCTATTTTCATATGATTTTCATATCAAATGAATGATATTGTCGGTCGTGTGTACAGATGGATTACAGTCTCCACGAACGTAATGATATTCTTTTACCAATCATAACCATCCATGAATAATTTTCATTTGATGATTAGAAATATTTTTTATGAAATACATATCATTAAGGATATAAATCAAATACATACTTTATATTACATCCATGACATAATTAATGAAACATATAAAGTAAAATGAATTAGTTAACACCCGAAACCACAGTAATAATAAAATATTATTATCAAATCAATATTAGAAGATCATATATGATATCATATTTATGTATATGGTTATTAAATAATATATTAACGATTATTCAACTATTATACACGACATTAACATACCCTCGACCAAGGAAAAGTAAATGGTAAGGGTTAAATCTACAATCTCTTCATTATCCGAGGTTGTTTATATGCAATTATCTACAGGGACCTCTTTATCAACCACATCAATGTTTCTTAAAATGTATCACAAAAAAAATTTACTTTTTCCTAGACTATGGTTTAAATTCATTTGTACCCCTATTTTTTTATGTGATGTTTATAAAGGAATATTTCTGTCATTTTCCAAATGAGTTACTTTACGAACATCTTGACAAAATTAAGGAAACAATGTTTTTTACGTATAAAGTGGGTGTCTCTATATTCGGCTATTATAACACCTTTAAATCTTCCCATAAAGGCTTTTAAAAATATTACTGAAGAAAATTTTTTCTTTTAAATGGTTTCAAAATAAAAAGAGGCATTTCTTTCAAATAGTATTCAATTCATATATGTCAACATCTTTTATTGGATTTTAAACATGATTGATTTTGATTTATTATTTTATAAATATTCTATATTGTATTGTAGGTTTTGAGATATGTTTGACTATGGATGTTTTATTTTTATCCCTTTCATGGTTTATGTATAATGTATTCACATTTCGTATTCTAGTTTTAATACGAATTATTTAGTTAAGTTTAATCCTTTTCATATGAGGATGGAATTGGACTTAGTAAGTGATGGGTGGAGCCCGCTATATCTCCTTGATGCATCGGAGGGTCTTATGATACAAACTAGTGTCTTGGCATAAGTCTGTGACAAAATATTATTTGTATTCTTGGCACCAGGCCTTGACTGTGTGGTCATGATGTTTGGCATTATGCATTCCACCATTATGAAACTCGCTATTGATATTGCATGTGATTATTTGAGTAGTAGAATATCCATTTTAATATGTAAATGGAATTATTTTGATTTATATTTTCCATATTATGATTAATTTAATGTTTAAATCGAATTTTTTAAGTCTTATTCATTGCCTAAAATTATTTTCATATTTATGAATGTTTCCACTTTATTCTAATCATTACTGAGCATCTAAGATCATCCCTTTCTATATATTATTTTTCCCAGGAAGTGAAGAAGTTTAATATGAATGACCTGTAGGGAAAATATATGGGAAATTAATGTGGTCATCTAAGACAATGTTGTGGTTGTTTTTCATTTTATAATGTAATGTAAGACTTATGTATGTATCTAGTACTTTGATGGATACTATACTAATCAGTACTTCGAGACATGATCTTTTGTGACCATTCCAATGTTATGTTATAATGTATCGACTCTAGGAGAAAAAGGTCTAGGAGTTATAGTTTTTACAAGAGGATGTTTAGTACAAACCTTGGAGGCTCGATTTAGAAAAACTCTGTTTAGAGAACATTACCCTAAGATAGACTTTGAAGATTAGTATAGAAGGACACCCAATAAATTTGGTATTATATAGATTTTGTGTATTCTCAAAGAAATACATCCATGTTAGGAAATGAGTAGGTAGAGGCTGCTCTAGTACAGATGTACTGTGGAGTGAAAACCCCGAAAAGGAGTTTTGGACTTGACCCGAGGTATCCTAGTACACGACAACGGGACTAGCTGCACTCTTGGTTATGAAACTCATGGGGGATATTCTTAGGATAATTCACATTTTCAAAACAACCCATTATAGTAGATTTAGGAGTATATACATCCCAATAGGAAACATTGTTATGATTATGGATTATATACATTATCGTTTCAATTTATGTTATGTGTTTTACAAATTTGGAATTTTGTATTTTGATTCAAAAAATAATCTAGTGCATGCCACTGATTAGAAATGGTACCTAGTGGAAGTAATGAAAAATGTATCAAGGCACGTAATCCATGTAGGGATTTCACTCCTACTCAAGATAATTACAAATGAGCCGGTGATGCAACTGGTGCTAATCATCTTATCACCATACTAGGAAAACTCACTCATGTTATGAATAAAATCATTACCCATATGGAGCACTCTGATCCAAAACACAGAGAATCAATGTTAGAATGCTTCACGAGGAAACAACCAACAACATTAAATGGGATTACAAATCCATTTGTAGTTGAGCAATGGGTATGTTCCTTAAAGAAAATATTTCATTCTTTGGGGAGTAGCGAAAGAGAGAATGTTTTCATTATAGTTTATCGCCTCACCAGAGATAAAAATCAATGGTGGCCATTGATTCAAAACACAAATGAAGAAGATGAAGTATAAAATATGGAATAGAAGGAGTTTAAAAAGACTTTCTAACAAAAATTCTTTCCTCATGACCATCGAGTGGATATAGAAAGGCTATTATTGAGTCTAGGTCAAAATGAGGATGAGAAAGTCGTAAAATATGAGGCTAACATTACAAAGATGAAAATTCATTATACTGATTATATACGTAACCTATGGATTATGATTGATCAATTAATGGATGGATTTAAACCATATCTCCGTCATGCATTAGTCTCACAATACTTCTCGTCATACGAAGGTAAAATCTCATGCGCTATTGAGACAAAAAAATTATTCTCTAAGTCTTACGACTTTAATGAAAAGAAACAGATGAAGAGATATATAAAATACATTGGAAATGGAAACAAGGGGAAGAAGGGAAATGTTTTACATCCTTTCTATGGTAAATCTAGGTTGAAACACCATTGTACTTTCTTGAATGGAATAGGAGTCAGTCAAAAATGTGGTCAAAAGGCCACCAATCTCATCTTTACAAAGGAAAGAAAGAGGTTTTCAATGTTTAATTCTACAATTGTATATAAAGAGGTAATTATTCAAATGAATGTCTTAAGCTCCAAGGAAACCTATCTCAGAAAAGTCCAAGAAAGAAATTCAAGGTTTATGCGATCACTACTGTTGAGGGTGAATCTCCAAAAGACAAGGTGGCAGGAAAGTTAATGGTCTCCTCATTTTATGATAATTTTTTATTTGATATTATATCATCCTATTTCTTCATATCATCCCAGTTTTCTAAAAAAAATGGATATTTCTAATTTGATTATAAAACATTGTTGTTAGTAAAAACCCATAAGGGACGTATCACTAAAACAATGTTTTGTGAATCATTTCCCATTAAGGCATATAAACATTATTTATCACCTTATCTCATCATCATTATCGTTAATGAATTGGATATTATCCTTATTATGGATTGGCTTTCATACCACATTGCTAAAATTTATTGTAAGAAGAATGAGGTTGCAATTTTGGATGATGATGATAAAGAGCACCTTATCATTAAAGAAGAAACGTGACCATATGATTCTTAAGTAAATCCACCCCTAGTACCTCAACTAAATTCAATTATTTGTGGAGGAATAAAATAAAATAACTATCGGTGAGGGAATGAATGTACAAATAGTGGATATAACTATGGTGCAAGAATATGTTGATGTGTTTCAGAGGAATTACCTAGACATCATTCCGAAAGTGAAATTGAGTTTTCAATTGATTTTATTCTGAGTTCGAACCCATATCAAATACCCCTTATAGAATGACCGTAATGGAATTAGGGGAACTAATGAAACAACTATAGGAATTGAGTAATAATGAATTTTTTATTCCTAGTGTTTCCCCATGGGGAGCCCCTATTCTTTTTGTTAAAATGAAAGATGGATCTATGAAGTTGTGGATTGACTACAACGAGATCAATGCTATAACAACAAAGAACAAGTATCCCCAACCAGCATTGATGATTTATTTGATCAAAATAATTGGATCAATATTTTACAAAGATTGACCTTCAATATGGGTAACATCAGTTATCTGTGATGATGGAAGACATTCTGAAAACATTATTTTAAACTAGGTAGGAGCATTACGAGTTTACAGCAATGCCTTTTGTGCTGACTAATGCACCTTCTGTTTTTATGGATCTAATGATCAATGTTTTCAAGGAATATCTTGATGAATTTTTAGTTGTATTTATTGATGGTATCAAGGTATACTCCAAAATCTATGAATATCATGGAATTCACTTGCACATTATTCTAAAAAATCTTAGAATATATGAATTATATGAGAAGTTTTGAAACTGTGAATTCTTGCTTTATGATATTTCTTTACTTGGCCATATTTTCTGTAAGGATTGAATCTATGTTGATCCTTGATTGACCAAGGAAATATAAAAATGTCTATCACCTAAAAATATAACTTAGGTATGATGTTTTATTGGTTTATAACGTTACTATCGGCGTTTTTTATAGACTTTTTCCCAATTGGATAACCTGTTAACCAAGATCAAACATAAAGGGGTTAAATTGATTTGGAAAAATGTGTGTGAATAATGTATTGAAAAATTGAAGACAATATAACTCAATGCCCCTATCTTGACTCTACCATCAGGAAATTATGGGTTTGTTATTTATAGTGATGCTTCATTGAAAGGACATGTTTATTTCCATCAACCGAATGATAGAGTTACTATATATGCATCACGACTGCTACAAATTCCTGAACAAAATTATCCCACTCATGCTATTGAATTAATAACAGTAATCATTTCATTGATTATTTTTAGACACCATCTATATATTGAAAATTCAATATTTATACTGATCACGAGATATTGATGTATATTTTCTCACAAAAATTACTCAACTTATGGAAAAGGAGATGGAATTAACTACTCAAGGATTATGATTGTACTATACACTACCACCCAGGGAAGGAAAATAATGTGGAAGATGCTTTGAGAAGAAATGAACATGGAGTTTTGAACCAAGTGAATGTTGAAATGGATCCAATATACATGGATCTAATAAGGATGGATATGGGAATAACCATAGAATGTGAATCATCAATTGTTTTTAAAATGGTTTCCAAACCATATTTACTAGAATATATTGAATGTTCTCAGACTAATGATGGGTAATTTCAAAAGAAAATTATTGTTGTGAAAGATGGGAGATTGATCAACTTCGTATATGAATATGGGATTTTGAAATATGGGAAGAGAAATTGGGTTCCTGGTAAACCTGATCTAAAAAGAGAATTGTTGGATGATTATCATTGCTCTATTTTTCACTACACACCCTGGTAGAACTAAGATGTATAGAGACATGAAAAACCATTTTTGGGGGGATAACATGAAGAGAGTGATTGCTGATTTTTTGCCGAGATGTATGGTTTTTCAAAAAGTGAAATCTGGAAGACAACACCCTAGAGGAGTCATGAAACCTCTTCCCATACCTGAGTGGGAATGGGATGATATTACGATGGAATGTTTCATGAGGCTACTAGAGACTCCTAGAGGGCATGATGCAAACGTGTCATTATTGATCGTCTTACCAAGACATCAAATTTTTATGCCATAAGAAAAGATTTACCACTTCAACGTCTAGAAAGACTATATATGAATGACATTGTAAATCATCATGGAGTACCCCTATCGATTGTTTCAGATCATGATCCCCATTTTACATTAAGATTCTGGAAATTTCTTTAGAAATCCCTCGATCCTGAACTTCGTTTGAGCACTGCCAACCACTCTCTAACTGATGAACATTCAGAATGGACTATTCAAACAATAGAAGACATGTTGAGATCTAGATCACTTGATTTTCAAGGTATGTGGGATCAATATTTACCTCTAGTAGATTTATCCTATAACAATAGCTTCCATTCAAGTTTTCTGATGGAAACATATGAAACGTTATATGGAATGAGATGTCACACACCAACATGTTGGGATGATGTTAAAGAAAGAAAACTCATAGAAACATAACTTGTTGAGGAAAAAATGGAAAAGGTGAAGGTTATCCAAAAACACATCAAAGTAGCTCAAAGTAGGTGAATGAGAAATGATGATAACTATAGGAAGGATTTGGAATTTCAGGTAGGAGATCATGTTTTATTTAATTTATCTCCATGTAAGAGGGTTATAAAATTTGGTAAGAGTGTAAATTAAGTGCCAGGTACCTCGGACCTTTCGAAATTATTGAATGAATTGGAGCTGTAGCTTACAATTTGGAAATGTCGCCATGTATCTCTATAGTTCATTACGTGTTTCACATATCACTATTGAGAAAATATATGGAATACCCAATGAATTTACTCACCTATGAAGAAATAGAACTGAAACTATGAAGATCTAGTACTGATTCTAGATACCAGAAAACATGTGTTGAGAAATAGGACGACTTGTCTGGTAAAATTTCAATTGAGAAACCATAAGATGGAAGAGGTGTCGTGGTATTTGGTGGAACATATAATGAAGAACCATACGAATATTATTATGCATTAATGTTATAGAAACATTAAGGAAATAATTATTTTAAAGTGGGTATAATGTAAAACCATGAGCTTCTACGGTATGTTTCCCTTTCAATAATGCAGTAGCTTGCAGTGTACACAACATGGAGTTTTAACACACCATGACCAATCAAACAAGATGTATTGAATAGTAATACCCATTTTCAAAATTTTCTTAAATTTTATTTTTCAATATGGAATTCAATTTTGAATTTGAAATATCGAAATTATCTTTGGGTAAATTTTTGGTATTTTTCTGAAAACTTTCAATTTTTGATGAATAGTGAAAAACACTGTGTTATTGTTTAAAAACAAATTTTTATTTAAAAAATTATTTATTTTATTTAAATTTAATTTAGGTCAAAATAAATACATAATACCTATAAATTTTCAATCTAATTCATTGGAGTCATTTTATAATAAGTTAATATTTATAAAATATTATGGAACTTCTTACCGTCTTTTTCCCACCACCTAGAAGCATTTGAAAATTTTCATGAAAATCAATTTTACCACATATATGAATTTAATTTAAGAAATCCAAGTGACATGGTTGATATCAGTACATAAAATTTGGCTTAATGAGATGAAAATAATTTTTGGTGAAAAGAAACTTTTAACTTTTATTTACCACGGTTCAAAGTAAATAGAGTAATTAAAGGTAAAAATGATATTTTTATTACCCTAATCCATGTCATAATTCTCTTCGATAAGTTTATTTAGATCTATATCAACATTAGGAATTAAATATAATCCTTTAGTTCCACATGGATTAGATTTGTTCATTTATTATTATTTTATTTAAAAGGAGTTAAAAGTGTTAAATTCAATGTTTATTAAGTAAACAATTTTTAATATAGGGTTACACATATGATAAATTAGACTATAAATATTCATTGAATAAATAAAAATATTTCCTACATAATAATTTTTTTTAATATTTTTCAGAAATTAAATAATTAAATTTATTTATGACACAATGATGATGCAATAATCATCTTAATAATGAATGATTAAAATAAATGATATCATAAATATACAAGTAAATATAATTTTAGACTTTTGATGAATTCCATTTATTTTATAGGATTCTATGACATGTTAGGAATGATTAAATGAATTTATATCGAGTAATCATGTAGTTATGACTTTAACAAAAACACCATACCAAATTGTGTCAAAATTGATATAAAATAGTTTTTAAAACAAATATTTTATTATTAATTGATATAATATTACAAAACATATAATGATTAGAAAATTGAAATATATAATGATATGAATATCATTAATTAACAACTATATGTTCTCTTGGTATTTTATAGTATTTTTATTAACCAATTATTATAATAATATAAGAATACATGGTAAAAGTTAACTATTTAACTACTAGTTAAATCTAAAAGATAAGGTTAATATGGTGACCCAAACCTATCTAAAACATATTTTTTGAGGTTTTTTCAACCCATATTCACCTTATCCTCGAAATAAACAATTTTTGAACCATTATAAACTTAAAATTATTTTATTATGAAATAGTATTTCAATATTTTCTTATAGTGACCCTCACCTCTCTTATAAAAGGGAACCTCCACTTCTCTCAAATTCACACCTCCAAATCCATTTGGCTCAGCCAAACCCTACCCAAATATCTTATAAAATATCCTCTCTTAAACATATAGGCCTTATTTTTATCATAAATCCATCCTATAGAGGCCTTTTTATCAAATCAAAAGAAAGAACCCGAAGTAGAGGTAAATATTTCATCACATCATTCAAGTTATTTTATTCTTCCACTTCCTCTTTAATTATTGGGTCCATTATAAAATAATATCTCCAGTATATACAACATACTGTGATGTTATTATAATAATGGTATACCCATATTCATTACTCAATCCATCATATGAATGACAAAGTCATCATATGTGATTACTTATGGCTACCGTCTCCACGTCGTGGTATAGGTGTTATTCCATACAATATTTTTTTTGATGGATTTAATAATTAGGTATAATTGATATAAATAATAAATATATCATGTTAATGATTATTTATATATGATATAACATCTATTTATGAATGATTGTAATATCAAAATAAGGATATTGTCGCTCGTGCATTCGTATAGATAACTGTCTCCACCAACGAGATGAGATTCATTTCCCCATCGTAACCATTCAAGAAAAATATTCATTTGTTGATTAAAAATAATATATAAGAACTTAATTTCATTCTGGATATGAATAAAATAAATTCTATCCATAATTAACATGACTTATATAACAAAACATATAAAGGAAAGTGAATCAGTTAACACTCGAAATGATGATAATACTAAAATATTATTGACAATGAAATATTAGAAGATCATATATGATATCATATTAAGGTATATGATTCATGTATAATTTAATAAAAATGATTTAAAAATTATACAGGAGGTTAACATAACCTAGACCCATGAAATGTATAAGGCAAGAGTTAATTCTACAGTCTCCACATTATTCAAGGATGTTTATACTTAATTATCAACAGGGACCACTTTATCATCCACGTCCATGTTTCTTAAAATGTATTTCAAAACAATTTCACCATTTCCTAGACTATGGGTTAATGTCATTTATAACCTTGTTTTAATTTTTATAAGATGTTTATAAAGGAATATTTTCATCATTTTCCAAACACAGTAATTTACGATATTTTCAACATAATTAGGGAAAGAAATTTTTTTAAAATTATATAGTGGGTGGGGCTATTTTCCTTCCTTTATAAAACTTTGGAAGCTTCCCTTACAATCGTATAAGAATATTTCCAAATTAATTGATTTCTTTTAAATGGTTTTAAAATAGAAAGAGGTATTTCTTTCAAATAGTTTTCATTTCACCTAGGTCAACATCATTTGATGGATTTTAAACTTGTTTGAAGTTGATTTATTATGGTACAAATCATCAAAATTGTATTTATGGTTTTTTGATATGGTTGGATTTGGATGTGTTATTTTTATACAATTCATGGATTGGGGATAATGTACTGACATTTCATATTCTAGTTTAAATATGAATATTTATGTTGTTTTAAAATATTTTCATATGAGAAAGGCGTTGGACTTATTAAGTGATGGGAAGAGCTCGCTATATCCCCTTGATGCATCGGTAGGTCTCATGATACAAACTACAGTCTTGGAACAAGGCCTTGAAAAAATATTATTTATAGTCTTGGCACAAGGCCTAGTCTATGGGGTTATGAAGTCCAACATTATGCATTCCATCATTATGAAATTGGCTATTGATATTGTATATAATTATTCAACTAGTAGAATATCTATGTGAATAAGTAAATGGAATTATTACCAATTTATAATTTCTATATTATGATTAAGTTTTTGTTTAAAAGGCTTTTGTTGTAGTAATATACATTGCCTTAAATGTTTACCCTTATTTATGAATGTTTCCTCTATATTGTTATCCTTACTGAGCGTATGAGCTCATCCCATTCTATGATTCATTTTTCCCAGGATTTGACGATGTATATTATGAATTACCTTCAGGGATCATCTAAGGGAAATGAATGTGGTCAAAGGAGACAATGATGTTGTGGTTTTTCATTTTATATTGTAATATAAAAGTTAATTATGTATCTAGTAACTACAAGGCTACTATACTAATCGTTCTTTATAGACTTGATATTTTGTGACCAAGCCAATGTTATGTAATAATTCACCGACTATGGGTAACAATGGACTTGTTGTTATAAGGTTTATATCAAATTATTTTTAAATAAATGGAGATTGAGACAAAATCCCTTGCCTTGTGTCCGACATGAATCGTTCGTTCTTCAATTTCTTGAATAAAAAAATATGCAAATATATACTTTTTTAAGAACCAGTTTCATGTTTATTATTCTTTTTATATCACTTATTATGTGGATATTAAAATTAGTTATTTATTTGAGTTCATATCGGAAATTTTTTTGATGTTTGGAAGATGATTAAAATATGAACTAGTTATAATTATAAATTGTCCATGCAGTCAAACATCAATTATCTACAGAATGGTATTCATGATATAGATATAATATATATTATATATATCCTGTATATATGTATTTATAATAGTCCATATCATTCGAATATAAGAAATGAAAGGCATCGTTCATGGATACGGTATGACGTACAAACGCAAGAACGCTATAATCATTTATTTTTCAAATTTAAAATAATGAAAATTAAATGATACATAGTTATATTATAATTAAACCATAAAATATATTTTATATATGTTACTTAAGTGCATTAATTTTGTATTCTATACATTCCTGGTATTGAATGAACTAGTCATATCACTTTGAGGGGGTTGTACTCTACAATTCTGCAAATAAAATTATCGCATCTATACAAAATTAAAAGAATAAACGTATGTTATGAATGATACTTATAGAAGCATGGAGATAAAATAAATGTCATAAATATAATATAAAATTATAGTTCCATCATTATGTCCAGTATGAGACGTGATAGGGGAAAATCGAACAATCATCATTTTGTGAGCAACTAGGTCACAGCACACTGAAACAATATGATCATATCTATTAGATTGAGGTGTTTGAAAGTGTAGTTCAAATAATTCTCATTAAAAAACTTATTATATTGAGTATAATTAGTTAGTTATACAAATAATTAATAATAATATCATATGGAGTGGAGAATGAGAATTAATGGAAAGAATCTTGAGAGAAGACGTTATCTCCAATCCGGTGACTTCTTTTGATTTGAGCCCAAGGGATCTCTTGAATTTCCTTCTGACTTATGTAAGGATTCTAAGAGGAATCTAGGTATGTTGGGAGATTATTTTTCAATAGTTTGGATTAGACAATTCTCATGATGGGTGTGAATAATGGGTTAGAGGTGGTGTCCTTTATAAGAGGAATGAGGGGAACACAAGGAATATCTTGAATTATTATTTTATTTTAAACTATATATCTAGTATAATTGGGTACAAAATATGTTAGTGAAAACATAATATGAATATATGTCTAAATAAAAAAATCTATTAATAATTAAATAGGTTTTAGATATTTGTTAATCCTTATATTTTTTTATTTATCCATTTTTTACTCTTAAGATTTTATCAAGTATTCAACACATTTATAATTAAAATAGTTACAAAAACATGGAAAATAACCAATTAAAGGTTCAATAATAAACATTTAGGCTTATATTAACTATTTTTAGGAATATTATATATATATTTTTAATTTTTTAACATGTATTAAAATATTATATATTTTAAATTATGAAATATGTCAATTTTGACTATACTCATATCATGACTTTTTTTAAAATCAATAAAAACAAGATTAATTCGATATATATTAATTAACACAAATATAAAATGTAAATATAATACATAAAATATTTGTATGACATCAAAATAACAAAATTAAATTTATTTAAACATTTATAATATCATTTATTTGAATCAATTTTTAATTAATAAATCACTTCATCGCCATTGTGTCATAATTAAATTTATCTATTTAATCTCTAAAAAAACGAAATAAAATAAAAATTTTTATAAAATATTTTTATCTTCCAAATTATTATTTATAGTCAAAATGATAAATTATATAACCCCATATAAATTTTTTTAACAAAATATACATGATTAGGTTATATTTTACCTAACATTATGTTAAATGTAATTAAATGTCATTTTCACACAGAAGTGAATCCATTGGGTCCCAAAATCAACCCAAGGTTGACCATGGTTAGACATATCTCATCTAATAGGGTTATGACAAGTGTTAGGGTAATTTACTATTATTATAAAATTATTTTTACCCTTATTTTCCTAAAGTTACCCATTTACCATGGTAAATATAATATTTATTGAAGTTACTATTAATAATGTATAAAAATAAAAGTTTCCTATTTAGACAATTATGACCTCTTAATTCCAAATATGGAATCAATTTTTCAAAATTTAAAACACAGAAGTTGGAGAAATTAATTTAAAATTAATTAACGTTGTCAAAACCAAAATGTGTGTTTATCCCTTATAGTATTTTCATATTCCCATGATTCCTCTTCAACCATATGATTTTTCTACAATACCATTACCTGATAGACAAACTTATTCCAAAATGCATTATATCTACGGTCATGAGTCTGGACTGGTTGTTTCTTATAAGAAATATTCTCTTCCAACTGAACTGCCTATGGACTCAAAACATGAGATGGATTTTGAAAATACTTTCTCAACATGGAAACATGAGAAAAATTTTGTACTTGGGATTTAATTGGTGGTAAATCTACTCTGTAGGCAAATAGTACAACATTTTTTAGGATTTCATATGGTCAAATGAATCTCGAACACAACTTCCCCTTCATTCAAAAATGCATCACACTTATACAAGGATAAACATTGAGAAATACATGTTCACCTACCTTGATGGAAGGATCTTTCTTTCGGTTATCCGAATAAAATTTCTTCCTTCTGTGAGCTTTTCTTGTTTGTTTCAATATCAATTAAACTTTTTTGTTGTCTATTATACCAATTACGATCCCACCAATTTCCTTTCACCTACATCATATGAAACGATAGGAGTTAAACACCGCTTCCCATCTAATGCCTCAAATGGAACCATCTGTAAACTGGAATAAAAATTTTTATAATAAAGAAAACTCAACCAATGAAATATGCCATTTCCAACATCCCTGGTAATCCATGGATCAAGCATGTATCATATCCTCAAATTTCATAATTGTTCGTTCTGATTTCCCATAGGATTATGGATTAAAATCTATGCACAAATTTAATTCAGTACCCAATGACTTCTGAAGGCCCTTCAAAAAGTTAGAAGTAATCCTTGGATCACGATCAGATACAATTTAGAGAGGGACTCTCTGGATGTTGACTATATCTTTGACATAAAATCCAGAAAGTTGATCTAGATACATAGTATCTCTAAGAGAGAGAAAATAAGCAGATGTAGTCAACTGATCAACAATATCTCAAATTTTATTATTTCCTCGAGATGTTTACAGTAACCCCACAATAATTACCATGGATATATTTTCCTATTTACACTCTATCACAGATAAAAGATGAATCATCCCTTTTGGTAACTGCCTCTCTTCTTTAACCAGTTGGAAAATCAAACACATCGGAGTAAATTCAGAAATATCTCTTTTAATTCCATCCCACCAGTGATACATCCCAGCTATCTTAGTACATCTTAGTACTACTAGGATGAACTAAAAATGGAGAACTATGAGCTTCACTCAATAAATATTTCATCAACTGTGAATCAAAAGCAACACATAATATCTTCCAAAATGTCAAAATACAATAATTATCAATGTTAAATTCAGAAAACACACCATTTTAAAAAATCTACCTTCTTCTGCAACTCATTGTTTTCTTTATGCGCTTGATGTATTCTATCTTCTAGAGATTATTTCACTGCCACTTGAAACAAAATAGAGGAATTTCATGAACCAAGAACATCTATTACAATGTTTATAAAATCCTTAATTAATGGATCTTGTTCCAAAAGTAGCCTATTTAATGTAGCATTTCTCTTTCATCTCAATGTTCTAGCCACTTTATTTTCATTTCCTGGATGATAATGGATCGTGAAATAATAATCGTTGATTAGTACTAACCATCTGCTCTATCTCATGTTAGATTTATTCTAAGTAAAAATATAACTTAAAATTTCGTGATCAGTATATATTTCACACATTAACCCAAACAAATGATGCCTTTATATTTTTAACGAATAAGTAACACCATTTAATTCAAAATCATGTGTAGGGAAATTTAACTCGAAAGGTTTCGACTGACATGATGCATAAGAAAATAACTGATCATTCATCATTTGTAGAAAAACAAAAACCATTCAATGAAACATCACTATAGATAAAAAAATCTTCATTTCTGGAAGGAAATGACAATATTGGACAATTCAAGAATCATCTTTTCAATTCCTAAAAACAATCATCACATTAATTTTTCAATTTGAAATTATAACCTTTTCATGTTAACATAGTTAGTAGGATAGATAGCCATGATAAATTTTCAATAATTGTTCTGTCAAAGCCTGCAAAACAAAGAAAACTACGAATCTCGGTTAGTCTATGGGTCTTGGAAACTCTTCAATAACTTTTGTTTATGCTGGATCAACAGTTACGTCATTTTTCTGAACAATGTGAGTAAGCAAAGATATATATTGTAACCAAAACACACACTTTCCGAATTTCCCATATAATTTATTTTGTATTATGGTTTGAAATATAACCCTTAAATGACATTAATGTTCTACTTTAATTTTGGAATATACCATATTTTCATCAATAATCCCAACCATTCACTTAACCAACAACTCATGGAAAATTCAATTCATAAGAGCTATGAATACAGTATGTGAATTGGATAACCCAAAATCCATAACTAAAATTTCATAATGACCATATATAGTACAAAACACAATTTTCTAAGTGTCTCCTTACATTATATTTAACTGATGGTACCCAATGTCATGTCAATAATCGAAAAATACTGAGCTCCATATAGATGTTCCATTAAATAATCAATATGAGGAAAATGATACATGTTTTTAAAAGTGATATTATTCGAGGATTTATAATAAATACATAGTCCCATTGAACCATTATTCATTTTAGAAAATAAGACTGGAGAACCCCATGGTGATGTGCTAGGTCAAATGAAACCTTTATCTAACAACTCATGTAATTGTTTCTTTAAATCTAGATGTTCAATGTGAGACATTCTCTAATTGGGTGTTGAAATAGGCTCAACATAAGCAATTAAGTCAACAAATAATTCAACATCCCAATGCGGTATAATAACAGGAAACTCATTAGGGAAGACATCTAGATAAAAATTTACTACAAAAACATCATTAATAAGAAATGTTCAATTGGTTTTAGCAATATGTTTTAGATAACATTAATTTCAATATTTCTGTAGTTTCTCATCTGCCTAATATTTTATCATAGATAAGGATTCAATCTTATACACAAACTAATTGTCTTTCTGAAAATAGACCACTTTATATCTGAAATAAATATTATCATGGTAAAAAAAATCCTTTCCCAAAAATAACATCAAAAACTACAAGAGGCAATACAACACGATTATTCTGTAGATTCATTCCACAAATAAGGATAAGATGATTCTTATAATTTTTTTTACCTAAAATTTTTCCCAGGTTTTTTCCATTAGTTCTTAATTCATTTCTTGAGTAGGAATTCCAATTTTACCTGACAAATTTCTCAGAAGTGAAAGAATGTGTAGAACATGAATCAAAATATTCATTGAAATTATCTGAAAAATAATCAAATTACCTGATATTACTTCATTTTATGGCCCCACATCAAATATAGTTGTATCAAAAAAATTTTCCTTATTGTTCTTCTTTTGATCTATCCGGTTTCCACCCAAGGTAATAAACATTGGACACACATTGGTATAATACCCAAACTCATATCAACTAAAACATCATACCATTGGATTTTCGCTGCCCACTTGTTCATCTTCCTTACAGTTTCGAGTAGTATAACCAGTCTTTCCACACCAAAAGCACATTTCATATTTTTAGAGACATTCTCATGGATGATTATTACCACACTTCTAACAAGAGGGGAATTTAATTTTAGTAACTCAATTATTAATTGATAAATACTTTACCTTTTCATTCAAACTTGACCTATGCTTTTTCATGCTCTCTTAGAACTCCAGAACTTCAGAAAACTCCTCCTCTACCTTCTCGGCACATCTGACAAGTTTATCATAACTTTTTAATTCACATGAGGCTAATTCTCTTTGATATCATGGCTTCGGTCCTGAGTAAAATCAGTTTATCTTATAATAAATATCTTAGATGATATTTGGATAATACCTTGGCAGTCGTGTGAACCTTTCCTCATAAGAATCCATTGTGTCGTCCTCCTACCTCAATTCCATTAATTATTTTTTCCATCCTATATCAAACCACCATAGAATAATATTTCTCAAGAAACATATAATTGAATTCATCTAGATCAAGATTATTAATATATTTACTATCCTTGATAATTTTACCCATTGGCTACCACTGATCTGCTACTCCTTTGAAATGATAAATTCAAACACTGAAATTTTGACCATCTTTACATCCCATGACCTCAAAAATAATTTCCAATTATTTGAATCTACTTTATGTTTTTATAGGGTTATATAATTATTTTAATGTTGGGTGATATTTCCTCATAAAATTCTCCACTATATAAATATTCATCTTGGTTTATCTGGTTGATCTCGTGCATGTATATCACCACCATTTACCGCCCGAGTCAACTAATCAATCACTGCAATAGACTGTTCAGTTCCAATTCTGAACATCTCAAGATGTTTTTTTGAAAGGTTATTCTCCACTATATACCTTCCCAAAATATCTTCCCTATTTTTTCTATGGAAAAAAATTATGGACAAATATATCTTTGAGGAGGAAACATTGTAATATTCACATGCTATATCATTTCAATTGCACCATAATGTAATAATCATTTTTGGATATTCTATTAAGAAAAATCTAACTTTTATTACTATCTAAACTCTCATACCAAATATAAGGCACCAACCATATGAATTATATAATCATAAATTAGGTTAATAATTAACATTGTGGATCGTTTTAGGTTTAGAACTTTAGATAATTAGGTCATAATAAATACATACAACACGAATATTACATGTATAAACTTCTACTCAGTATCTATTTTTCATAAAATACAAAATTATAAATGAATAGAAACATGTTTAATTCCATGTTTTAAATAGAATAACCATTCCATGATCCCATACATGACCATATTCCACTTTAATTCGAATGAAAAACATTTCAAAAAAATTGGATGAGCATTAAAAGCTCACTAAGGGATACACATAGAAGGGAAACTATTTTTTTCATGAAAAAACATGTAAACCATGAATAATTTATCATAAGTTATAATTTTAACCATTATGAATTAGTAAATACTCATCACTACATAAATGATCAGTTCATTCACTTTTTTATCAAAAAGTTTACCATAAACCCCATCGAATGCGCACATAATATATAAAAGGTAAAATTGAGACATAATCGTACATAAATGGAATAACCATATTGTCGACTTACACAATGCATTCCTACAAATTGAATAACCATAAAGACGACTTCTATACATAATGAATTGGATGTTATAATGTATCCACCCATCCTTGGTTTATCACGGAACCACCCATTGGTTTATCATTAACCACTCGTCAAATGTCCATGTACCATTATATAATCATAACATAGAAAAAACTCTAAATACCAACTTTATAGTAATAAAAATTATGTTGAAATAAAAAGATATCATTTCACGAAATTAGTATTCTCAATAATTTGAAAAACAATTTTCAATACAACAACACCCAAAATGGGAATAATGTATTTATTTTCCATTTAATGTTATTAAGTCTTACAGTGGAATCCAAATTAAGATTATGGTGGCAGAGAGATCATTGTCGCTGCAAATATTAAAAACATTACTTTTTCCAATTTGAAAAATAATATGTAGAAACAAATATTCACATTGAATGAAGGTAAAAGAAAAAGGGTGTTATTATAATTCATATAAATGAAGGAAGTATATAGAAAAATATGCCTCAACAAAATGGTATTGATACAGTTCATTACCTCATGTCTAACATGACTCATTGATTCGTTAAATTCTTGAATAATAAATAGAAGTTAATTTTTATTCGATTTAGAACCTTTTTCAAGTTTATTATTTTTTTATAACTTATTACCTTGCTATAATAATTATATAAATATTTATGTTTATATGGGACATTTTTTAGATTTTCATAACATCATTTAAAAAAGAACTTGTTATAATATTAAATTTTTCATGCGGTAAAAATTCCATTATCTATGGAATTATATTCATAATTTACATATAATATATATCATATATATTCTATATAAATGTATTCAGAACATTTCATAGCAAATAGATAAAATTAATGGAATTCATCATTCATAGAGACGAAAAGCTGTATGTACGCCTGAACACTATTTTCATTTCATTTCCATATTTAATGAAATGAAAACTAAATGATGAATAGGTATATTATAATAAAATAATAATATCTATGTCATATATGTTTCATAATGTCATTAATTTCATCCTTTATTCATTCCATTTATGGCATGCATGAGTATATCACTTTGAGGGGGCGATAGTCTGCATTTCCTCAAATGAAATTACCATATTTATACAAATAAAAAGAATAATTTTATGTTCTAAATTATAATTACACAATAATAGAGATAAAATAAATATATTAAATATCATATATAATTAAAATTTCATCATAATTTCCACCATGAGAGGTGGTAGGGGAAAATCAAAAAATCACCATTTCGTGAGGTAGTAGTTCACCGTACACAGAAACAATATGTTCACATTCATTAGATAGAGGTGTATGTAATCTTAGTTCAAATAATTCTCCAAAAAACAACCTACTATATTGAGAATTCTGGTCTTGTTAAATAAAAAAATCATAACAAGATCATAGGGAGTGTGGAAGGAAAAATAATGGAATGAGACATGAGAGGGGATGATACCTCAAATTAGGTACTTATTTTTATTTGAACCAAAGGGATCTCTTGAATTACCTTATACCTAACACTACCAAAAAACTGGGCAAGGCATGCGCCTACCATTATCAGCGCTAATGGAAAAGCGCTGATAAAGGGACGGACCTTTATCAGCGCTTTTGTTAGCACTGATAACGGTTGTATTTATCAGCACTTTTCATTTTAGCGCTGATAAATACATCCTTTATCAGCGCTTTTTACTAGCGCTGATAAAGGCTCACACAGATTTGTTAAAAACCCACAGGTCCTCTTCCTCCTCCCTGCACCAGGTCAAGCTCTCGCGGAAGCCCTCCTATGCACCGCTGCCACCGCCTCCTCCTCCTCCGCCGCGGCTGCCGCCTCCTCCTACTCCTCCTCCTCCGGCCGCCGCCTCCTCCTCCGGCTGCCTCCTC
Source organism: Viscum album (assembly GCA_963277665.1). Classification (NCBI taxonomy): domain Eukaryota; kingdom Viridiplantae; phylum Streptophyta; class Magnoliopsida; order Santalales; family Viscaceae; genus Viscum; species Viscum album. The sequence continues at coordinate 398,471,022 of OY728161.1, forward strand.
CTCCTTATCCTCCTCCTCCGGATGTCGCCTCCTCCTCCGGCCGCCACCTCCTCCTTCTTCCCCTCCTCCGGCCACCGCCTCCTCCTTCTTCCCCTCCTCTGGCCGCCGCCTCCTACTCCTATGCTCCTCCTCCTCCTCCTCCTCCTCCACCGCAGCCTCGTCCCCCTCCTCCTCCACCGGTGCTTCCTCCTCCTCCTCCTAGTCCGCTGCCTCATCCTCCTCCTCCACCGGCGCCTCCTCCCCATCCTCCTCTGCCTACTCTACTGCCTCCTCCTCCACTGCGGTTTGAGAGGTGCCTCAAGTACTCAGATGAGTCTCACAATTTTAGTTTTATATGATGTTTTTTGGATATTTTTCAAATGAAACATGGTTTTGTGTTCATATTTTTTGAGAAACAATGTAGAACCTTGAGCATGAGGAGGTTTTTAGTCCTCTTTCTAAATCACATAGTTGAATTTCATGGTTAGTAAAGGTTAACCATGGGATATCTTAGAGGAAACCATGTGAGGTGGATTTTAGTTAGGGATTAACATACCATTTTTTAATGATTTCATACAAAACATGTGAAATTTTGTAGACTGAGGTAGTTCCAATTTACATAATTAATGCATAGTTTGGTAAACTATGTTGACCAAATATTTGATGGGGTTTTTTTGTACAGTGCCACCACATTATTAATATATGGTTTGGAAAATTGTGTAGAACATTAAAATTATATTTTCATCTTTTTCCCTCTGAAATTCCAATAGGGGAAGCCCCCACTTCTCATCCTCCCTCTTATACAATTCCCAATCGACCCACCCCCTTATTCCTCTTTGATTCCCCTTTCCATGGGGAGTTTTTTAGTGGATTTATTCAACAATTCTAAGTGATTTCACGATCTTCCTTACCATTTTATTCTTTATATTTAGTTTTTATTGATTTTTGATTTATCTAGTTTAGGTTTTATGGGTGATTCAACTGGAGCACGGTGGTATCATATTGATTTGTTGGGGGTGTTTTCTTACCTCATGTATAAGAGGCATCATGATGGTATCTGCAAGTCACCAATCATTATGAAGGATGTGTGTTTCCTTTTGTAGTTTTCATGGATATTGGATCAAATTATATAATGTTTTCTATGTATTTGGTTCTGATGGTAGGGTATTTTTACTAAGATGGAACTAAGATCCCACATTAGATCTTATATGGATTTTTGGTCTTGGTTCTAACATGAAAAGTCCAAAAGATGAGTTTCTAGTGAATATAACTAGTTTAAATTGATTTGGATAATTAATTATAAATGTTATAATTTAAAAAATTTGGTTTTTTGGAGAGAGGAAGGAGCTATATTGATGAGTTGATCTTGGTGTAGACATTGGACGAGGCTTAGCGAGCCTAGGAAATGTTTTCAACTTCGAATTAAAATAGTAGAAACATATAAAATAGGTATGTGGTCCTGGTAATTTCTTTATGGATTTATAAATTCCTTAATGGGTGTTATTAGAGTGAGTGTTACTTAGAGGACCTTGTTAGGGGGAACCCAGAGACCTCTTGGAATACATTATGTGACTTTTATGTATTTGATCCCATAGGCCACACATGGAACTAGTGATACATCATAGCCCTTGGCCTTATTGAATTGAACCTAAAGTGTGTGAACATCCCCCTTGGGGATGTGACTACTTGGGTGGGTATTACTTTGTAAGGTTGTTGATAGGATGGATGTGTAGACTGACCCAAAACAAACTGATATATTGAAATGAGACATGAGCCATCTCTTGAGACTATTTATAGTATGGAATATTACCATGTAAATATTATGAGGCTATACCATGTAAGACACTGATAAATAATATGATGCTCTCATGCGATGAGTGTTTCACTACATCATGTGCTTCTATTGGATGGTGACGTTGCAATGATGGTCTTCATTTTTAACGGCTTATTGATCCAAACCATTAATGGTTTTCCTTTATAAAAATTGGTTTTAATGTATTAAGGTCTTTCTCAGGTTTCATTTTAGCCCTTCATTTTAAAATAACAACTGTATAACAGCATGAATAACATAACTCATGTTTATAGAGAAGAAAATTTATGAAGGCATTGGATTCCCTTCAAGCTAGATGGATTAGTGCTATCCCCATGGATAGTAAAACCCCTTTTGAAGATCATGGTATAGTTGATAATAGGTTGTTTGGATCATTCATTGCTTCTAGATATTTTTCAAGATTTTCCTTGGTGTTTTTGGTTTATACTTCTCTCAATGCCTACTGGTGTAAGTTCTTTTCACCTTGTGTTTGTACTTATACTCTTTTTTTTAATTGAGTCCTTTGGGGCATGAATTAGGTGACCAATTCATGTCACCACTTTTGTTAAAAAAATGACCTTGAGGTGGTATTTTATTGAAAAGGAAAAAAATACATTGTAGTGAGGTCTATGATACTACTAATAGGGATGCCATTTATTTTGAGTAGTGATTATATTTGTTATGAAAAGTGGATGGGTGAGAGATTTCAGTCCTTATTGTGTATTTGGCCTGTTTGGTTGAGTGTCCTGCACTACTGGGGTTAAGTTGTTGGGAACAATTTTATACTAGTATGAATACTACTCAAGTTGTGATAATGGGATGGATGTTTTCCAGGTTATTATCATATTCACCAGGGTGAGTTAATATCTAGGGTAATTATCAATGTATACTAGGTTGAGAGACCCCATGATTATTGTTATGGTTGGTATAGTCATCAAAATGTTCTCAAATACACTTTAGCACTAGCCAAAGTTGGTATGGATGATCAAGGCTATGAACCTGAGGATCAATGATGATTTATTTATTTATTTTTTAGATATTATTTATTTATTCAGTGCATGAAACATGCACATATAACTAAAAATTAGAATTTATGAAACCACATTGGTGGTTCCCTACTGAGTACCCAAGAAATCCTCATGTATTGAAGTTCAGGTAGAATTGGGTCCTAGTGTTGCCAGATCGAGTTGGAGTAACTTTGATGGGTTTTAGAAATCTAGATGATGTGAGGCTTGGGGATTGTAGTGGTTCCCGATATATTTTTTATTTTGGTATTTATTAATTCCTTTATTTCCTTGAAGTATCTTGTTTTTTATCTAAATTATACTCATATCCCTTTTCCTTTAACCTCTATACTTATCCTATGGATTTTAAATTGGATGAATATAAATAAAGAATGGATTAATGTCAATCGGTTGACAAAAGAGTATGAAGATGGCGTGAAAGAATTTATCATGTTTGCAAAAGATCATGCATGTGACTCTTCTCAAATCCTTTGTCCATGTGTACGCTGTTGTTATTCAAAACAAATTAGTCCAGATGAGTTGGAAGAACACTTGATCTGTCACGGAATAGATCAAAGTTATACATGTTAGAATAAACATGGGGAAACAACGAATGTAGGTAGTGACTGGGGTGACACTGCGTTTTATGGATCATCTGATATGATTACAAACATGAACAATGAATATGAATGTATGGAGGATGTGATTACAAATGTGAATGATGATGAAGATAGTATTGAGAAAATGACAAGGAACTTCGAAGATAAACTTCGTGATTGCCCAAAATTGTTTGAGAATTTAAAAAGTTGTTCAAATACGTCATTTTATGCTGGTTGCACTAAATATATAGCATTGTCAGCCGTACTGAAGCTGTATAATTTGAAAGCAGATAACGGGTGGAGTGACGACAGTTTTACGAAACTACTTGCCCTCTTGAATGACATGCTCCCAGAAGACAATGAGCTCCCGAGCCAAACATACGATGCCAAACAAATGCTACTCTCTATGGGTATGATCTATGAAAGAATACATGCCTACCTGAATTACTCTATACTATTTCACAAGGACCACAAATCACTTAAAGAATGCCCAAAGTGTGGTGCTTCTCGATACAAGAAAGATGAATCCAGTCCTACTAAATTTGTATGGTACATTCCAATCATTCCAAGGTTTAGACGCCTATATGGAAGTGAGGAGACTGCAGAACAATTAACATGGCATGCAGATACAATAATTAAATATGGGATACTACGTCACCTGGTAGACTCTCCTCAGTGGAAAAGAATCGATCATGAGTATCCTGAATTTGGAAACGAGTCGAGAAACCTTCTTCTTGTGTTATCTATAGATAGAGTGAATCCTTTTGGTTTTCAAAGCAACAGTCACATTACATGGCCGGTTATGTTGATAAATTATAACTTACCACCGTGGTTATGCATGAAACGAAAATACATCATGTTATCTATGCTTATATCAGGACCAAAACAACCTGGTAATGATATTGATGTTTATTTAGCTCCATTGATCGACGATTTGAAATTATTATGGGATTCAGGTGTTACATTGTATGATGCTTACAGAAAGGAAGATTTCTCTTTGAGAGTCATGTTGTATGGGATGATAAATGACTTCCCAGCTTATGGAAATTTTTCAGGATATAGCATTAAAGGAACTCAAGGCTGTCCCATTTGCGAAGAAGGTACACAATCAATTAGGTTGAAACATTCATCGAAAACCGTGTTTCTAGGACATTGCAGATTTCTACCGCGACGATATAAGTACCGTTCTTGGAAGACATCATTCGATGGAAGTTCAGAAGAATTTACAGCACCGTCTCCACTAACAGGCAATCAATTGTTTGAGAAAGTTAAAAATTTGGACACTAATTTTGGTAAATAGGCATCCAAAAACCTGATGAAAATCGGTTGGAAAAAGGGATCAATTTTTTTTGAATTACAATACTGGAATTGTCTGTATGTAAGACATTTTATTGATGTTATGAATGTAGAAAAAATTTATTTGACAGTGTTATCGGCACGTTGCTAAATACATCTGGAAAAACAAAAGATGGAATTATGGCTAGGTTGGACATGGTTGAGATGGGAATATGAGAGGAGTTGGCACCAGTAAAGGGTGAAAAATGAACATTCCTTCCTCCTGCTGCTTACACTCTTTCCAGGCAGAAGAGATATCGGTTTTTCAACTTCTTTAATGACGTAAAGGTTCCAGAGGGGTATTCGTCAAATATTAGTAACCTTGTGTCAATGAGCAACTTGAAGTTAAAAGGTCTGAAATCACATGACTGTCATGTTTTGATGCAAAATCTCATTCCAATTGCTTTATGTTGAATTTTTCCCAAGAATGTCCTCCATACATTAACGAAACTGTGTTTCTTCATCAAAGCTATATGCAGCAATGTTATAGACCCGTCGAAATTGCCAGCTATGGAAAAAGAAATTGACGACATATTATGTGAATTAGAAATGTTCTTCCCACCTTCATTTTTTGATATGATGGTTCATTTGATGGTCCAATTGGTGAGAGAGATTCAACTATGTGGTCATGTACATTACAGATGGATTTACCCCATTGAATAGTATATGATGATTTTGAAAGGGTATGTCAAAAATCGAATTCGTCCAGAGGGTTGTATTGCAGAGTGATATTTTGTTGAGAAAGCCGTTGAATTCTGTACCGAATACTTGTCTAGTGTGGAAAGCATTGGCTTACCGAAATCTCATCACACTGGGTGGCTAGACGGTGATTGAATTTCTGGAAGAAAGGTTGTCACGATCAATATTACAGATCGGGAGCAGGCCCACCTTTATGTTTTTCATAACAGTTGGGACATTGACCCATATGTTGAAATCCAGAAAGAAATTCTTAGGCAATTGAATCCATCAAGGTCTGAAAAATGGATATCAGATACACATAATCGACAGTTTATAGGATGGTTTCGAGATCATATTTATAAGAAGTCAGATGAAAATCCAATGTCTATTTCGGAACGACTTCGATGGCTAGCTGAAGGACCAAGTGTGTATGCATTATCTTACAATGCTTATATAGTTAATGGTTGTACATTTTATACTAATGAACATGATGAAGAAGGTACAATGCAGAATAGTGTGGTTACGCTTGTGGCTGAAGCGATGCATGTTTCCGGTGCTAAGGAAAGAAATCCAATTTATGCGAATATGTCATACTTTGACATCATCAAACAAATATGGGAGTTGGATTATATGGAATTTCAAGTTCCGATATTTCAATTCAAGTGGGTTGATAACAGGAGTGCTGTTAAAATAGATGATTTGGGATTTGTGAAAGTTGATTTTAGTAAGGAAGGGGAGAAAGACGAACCATTTATAATGGCATCACAGGCAGTGCATGTATTTTATGTTCCTGATCCCGCAAACCGAAACTGGTCAATTGTTCTGTTATCGACCAAAGAAGCTGAAGGGTCAGATGAAAATTCAATGGAAGATTACCCTTTCATTGGGATTTCACAATCATTTCAATGTGGTCCCAATGTAGACGATGTTTTGTATGTTAGAGGATACCACAATGAAGGGATATGGGTAGTGGATAGAGGGGTCAAATCTCTTCAGCCTTTTAAAAAAAAGAGAGTTCAATAATCAGGTTATTGATTTTTATTGTAATATAGATTGTGTTACATTATGTTATTATCTGTTCGCTGCTACTTTTATGTGATCTAACTTAAATTTTAAACCAGTTCTGCAGATAATGACTTCTTCACCTGCTGATGCACCCAATCCTGAGACACAACACGTCTCTCAACCTGTTGCAGCTGGTCCCACTGCTGAGAGACAAGAGGCCTCTCAACCTGTTGCAGCTGGTCCCACTACTGATGTACAACAGGTCTCTCAACCTGTTGCAGCTGGTCCCACTGCTGAGAGACAACAGGTCTCTCAACCTGTTGCAGCTGGTCCCACTACTGACGTACAACATTTCTCTCAACCTGTTGCAGCTGGTGTCAGTGCCGAAGCTAGCGCTTCGGAGAAACATAATGTTGATGCAGAAACTGAGGAAATGGTAGGCGATGAAACCCCAGCGACACGAAAAAAACATTTGCACCATAGTTTGATAGGTTTAGCAACAAACCTTAAGGCAAAAGCAAAAGGCATCAAATATGAGGTGGGATGGAATAAGCTAGGCCAGCATGTAAACCCCAGAAAAGCCATGTTTAGTAGCTACATTGGAATCATCACTCGACAACGTGTGCCGATTGACGTAGAGTCGTGGAACCATGTTGTCAGTGGGTTGAAAACAATAATGTGGGAGGAGAATATGGTAACATTACGATATCATCTATTTAATTTATTAAAATAAAATAAAATATTGAAATATTGACTAGCCCTACATCATCTCTTGCATAGTGCATTTATAGTAGATGTTTCGCCCAAAGAATATGTTTTCAGACTAGCAGGAAGGATTCATAGAGGCTTTCACACCATTTTAAAGAAAAATCATCTAAAAGATGCAGAAGGGAAAATCAAGCAGCACCTGCCTCCTCTTTATGCACACTTGATATCCGAAGGAATGTGGGATGGGTTTTGCAACCGTCATTTGGAAAAGAATTTTTAGGTACATTGTGGTTGGTTAAACGTTGTGTAATGTTTCTTGTATTCATCACATTGATTGATAGGTTTTTATTTTTAAAATAGAAACTGAGTGCTGAAAATAAAGAAAGGGTAGCAAAACCAGCGTACCCCTACCGTAAAGCAAGGTTGGGGTATGCTTCAATTGAAAAACAATTGGTATGTATTTTAAAAGTACTGTAATAATTTTATGTGACATAATACAACACTGTAACAATGTTTCTCTGTTTATATGCAGATTGATGAAGCAAAATCTCAAGTCACTTCCATTCCACGCCATGTGCTATGGAAGGAGGCTCGTGTTAATAAAGAGGAGAAACTGATAGATGAAAACACACAAAAAGTGTGGGAAACATGTGTAAGTATGACATAATATAAACATGTTTTTCTTTAAATCACTATTACATAATGATGCTTACTTATTTTTTCATATTTTCTATTTGACATAGTCACAGGAATCAAGAACACCCACACCGGATGTATAAATACTTTCAACGGCCTTGAAACAGCCAGAACAGTATGGTCGCATCAGAGGTGTGGGTTTTGGGGTGTCACCTAAGACATATTTTAAGAAAAAAACAAGAGGATGAACAAATAAAGAATTGCATGATATGAGAGATAGAGTAGCTACCCTTGAAGAACTAATCCAAAATCAGGGAGACATGCTAAAGAGTTTGATAGAGGAGAGGCGAAGAGAACAAACAACTTAAGAACAACCCCCGCGAGATGATCCACCCCTAACTAGCTTTGAGGCGAGCCATTCCCCTCAAAGACCTGACTTAACCGAGGTGATCAATGTTATAATATTCGTTTTTGTGAGATGTGAATCACATAGAAACTGATACCTTTCATTTAATGATATTATGCAGGGTGAAAATGACTGTCATTTATATCTATCAACTCCCACCCATCGCCTTGTAGCGAGGGCTACGGTGTTCAATATGCAGAATGACACGCTACTCTCCAGACCAACTCCAACCGGTCATGTCAAAGTGTCGATTAACATATCTCATGAGCTGAGCGCTGAGCTACCCAAGCCAAATGACGATGACGGCATTCATACGGTGGAAAAATCCATTGGAGCATTCGTTGCATGGCCGTCGAATCTTGTAAAAAAACACATCGAGCAGGAGGTATTCATTTCCAGTTCATTTTTCAAGCAGAACCTTTAACATTAAATTAGAAAATGGCTGAACCGATGAATGATATTACAGAAGGATAAAATGGAGAAGCTAAAACGAAAGAGTGGCTCCGAGATTGGATCAACCAACCGATCAAAATGATCTACTGAGAGCGCATTCACCCCGCCCGTTCTATATCCACATTTAATATCATTGCATGCTCATGTGGATACGAAAATGAAAGACGGAAACTGTGATACAATTGTTTGTGAAAAAAGAAATGTACGGAGAGGAAACAATATATTTCTTTAGTGCAGACGCTGTTTCTGAGATCATCACATATGACTAGCTAGGCGCCTCAGTTATAAATGTATACACGAGGTATGTTTTCATGATTTGATTTTACCGAAGAGGATATACTTTGATAATTATGGATAAATACATATCATATTTTTCACAGGCGTATATATGAAAAACAATTGAACGGATTTTCCCATGAATAAGAATTTGGACTCGTTAGTCCTCACACCATTTCTACACAATGAACAGAAATAGATTCTAATTTTCAGGCTGAATTTATGTCAAATCTGCTCAGAACGTTTTAAAGAAGAATTACGACTGACAGGCTCTTTTTAATACCAACGATGCAAGGGTAAAACTCTACATTTTAATGATATTAATTATATTTTCATTTCTATAAGTACTTATTTCTTTTTTTTTTGTTTTTAGGGAACATTGGATGCTCATTGCAGTCAATTTGGATACTCCAAAGATTTATTTTCTGGATTAACTGCATGGATATCCAACTAACCGACCACAGATGATGGCGATTGTCAATTTTTAATACACTAGATCCAACATTTTAGAACTGAAAATCTAGTTATATAATTTATATTATCTTTTAATGAGGATTTTGTTATGATAGGGCGGTGTATGAATATCATCTAAAGGCTGGAATGAATCCAGGGAATAAGGACGACAATGCCCGTAATATCTACAAATGGAGAAGTATCTGGGTATATATAATTCTATTTCACTATCCAAATACATATCAAAACAAATTACTTATTTTTCTCGATGTTTTTGTAGTGTCCTAAACAAACAAATGACAAGGACTGTGGTTATTATGTTTGTAAATTTATGAAAGAGATCATATTTCATGAACAAACTAGCATCCCTGAAGATGTATTTTTGAAAATAATTACTAATTTATTTAAAATAATTATTAATCGTTTTTGTATTTAAATTTTTTCAGTACTACTATGACTGTCGCAAAAAATCTTATTCAGAAGATGATATAAATGTCTTTAGAAACAAATGGGCAGCGTACCTGATCGAAGAATGTAAACAAATAGGAAAATTAAGTTGAATTCCTAATACTTATGTTATCATTATATGGTCATTGATATCTCCCTTTACACTTATTGAGCATCTATGATCTCCCTTTCTTATGTTTCATATCCTTATATTAGTGAATTCCTACTACTTAGTTTGAAAATGACATAAACATTGGAAAACAACACCAATGACATACGCCAAACCAATCAAATGCGTTCAGATTGTTTTGATACTTTAGGAAAACATTCCACGGGTCATTTGTGATGTGTACGAATCGACCACACCTCAATCCGACGCACGGTGTGACCGGTATGGATAAAAGTTTCTGATATCAGTTTCAAATTGAGATAAACTTTGGAAAACAACACCAATGACATACGCCAAACCGAGAAAACGCGTTCCGATTGTTTTGATACTTTAGGAAAACTATCCACGAGTCATTTGTGACGTGTACGAATCGACCACACCTTAATCCGACGCACGGTGTAACCGGTATGGCTAAAATTGTCTGATATCAGTTTGCAAATGACCAAAACATTGGAAAACAACACCAATGACACAAGGAAAACCGAGCAAACGCCATCATATTGTTTTGATACTTTATCACAATGATCCACGAGTCATTTTTGGCATGTACAAATCGACCACAACTCAATCCGACGCACAGTGTGACCGGTATGGCTAAAATTGTCTGATATCAGTTTGAAAATGACATAAACTTTGGAAAACAACACCAATGACACACGGAAAACTGATCGAACGCCATCAGATTGTTTTGATACTTTAGGAAAACGATCCACGAGTCATTTTTAACGTGTATGGATCAACCTCACATCAATACGATGCATGGTGTGACTGATATGGCTAAAATTGTCTGATATCAGTTTGTAAATGACATAAAATTTGCAAAACAACACCAATGACATACGCCAAACTAAGAAAACGCATTCGGATTGTTTTGATACTTTAGGAAAACGATCCACGAGTCATTTGTGACGTGTACGAATAGACCTCACCTCAATCCGATGCACGGTGTGACCGGTATGGCTAAACGTGTCTGATATCAGTTTCAAATTGAGATAAACTTTGGAAAACAACACCAATGACATACTCCAAAATGAGAAAACGTGCTCTGATTGTTTTGATAATTTAGGACAACGATCCAAGAGTCATTTTTGACGTGTATGAATCAACCACACCTCAATCTGATGCACGGTGTGACCGGTATGGCTAAAAGTGTCTGATATCCGTTTCAAATTGAGATAAACTTTGGAAAACAACACCAATGACATACTCCAAACCGAGAAAATGCATTCAGATTGTTTTTATACATTAGGATAACGATCCACGAGTCATTTGTGACGAGTACGAATTTACCGCACCTCAATCCGATACATGGTGTGACCGGTATGGCTAAAAGTGTCTGATATTAGTTTCAAATTGAGATAAACTTTGGAAAACAACACCAATGACACACGGAAAACCGAGAAAATTTGTTCGGATTGTTTTGATACTTTTGGACAACGATCCATGAGTCATTTGTGACTTGTAAGAATCAACCACACCTCTATCTGACGCATGGTGTGACCGGTATGGCTAAAGTTGTCTGATATCAGTTTGAAAATGACATAAACATTGGAAAACAACACCAATGACACACGCCAAACCGAGAAAATTCCTTCGGATTGTTTTGATACTTTAGGACAATGATCCGCGAGTCATTTGTGACGTGTACGAATCGACTACACCTCAATCCGATGCACGGTGTGACCGGTAAAGCTTTTCATTAGATAAAGTATCAGTGTTTATTAAATGAGATAAATCAATAAAAAACATATTTATTTTACATTATTCCATTTCATTGTTATGAAAATGAAAACTTTTGTGTTTAAAATTTAATATTTTAGTTTCACATTTCCATATTAATGTATTCTTTCATATTACTGTTTTAATTTCTTTCATTATTGCATTACTAACATAATATTTTTTTTCTTATATATGTGAATTTTTTTCCTTGTGTTCGGATGCTTTGTTCGGCAACAAATACCGTCGAGAGAGGATCGCAGATATCACAGGATGAAACATGAATGTTTGTAACTGTTATTGAATAATTGTAAATTTAACCATGTAAAACAATGTTTGAAATGTATATAGCAATGCGTTTTTTTGTCTTCAGGATGTTAAGTAAATGTATATACCGTTGTCAGTCAAAATATTGGGTGTGGGTGCTATGGTGTGCAGGTGTGCATGTGCTGCTCTGTGCAGGTATTCTGGTGTGCAGGTGTGCAGGTACTATTTTTTAGTTGCAGGCGCTGGGCCCTTTATCAATGCTTTTTTAGTGCTGATAAAGGAAACATTTAACAGCACTAGAGGAGCGCTGATAAAGGGACCCTTTATCAGTGCTCCGAGAAGCGCTGATATAGGTGACTTATATCAGCTCTCCACGACGCGCTGATAAAAGACCCCTTTATCTACGCCGGAATTAACAACGCTTTTCTAGCGCTGTTAAAGCTGGTTTTTAGTGCTATTAAAGGGGCAGGTTGTAGTAGTGTAAGCGTAGAATTTTAGGAGGAAGATATAGATGTTGGGAGATTCTTTTCGAAATGGTTGGAAAAGCCACGTGGCTTGAGATGTGTGGGTAATGGGTTTGAGGTGGTGGCCATTTATAAGACTGGGGAGTGGAACTTATTGAATATCTTGAATTATTATTTAATTATAAATTATATTTAATGTATAAATGAGTCCATCATAAACTACATTGAAGATAAGACGAATATAAGTCAAAATATAATCTTCTAATAATTATTATGCATATTTTTGGTATTTTTTAATCCTTATATTTTTTATTTAACTATTTTGTAATTTTTACCATTTTATCAAGCATTCAACACTTTGAGAATCAAAACAGTTACCGAAACATGAAAAATATCTAATTAAAGTGTTAATAATAAAATATAAGACTAATGATAACTATTTGAGAAAATATTATATTTTTTTGAATTATATATCATTTAATAAAATATTTAATATTTTAAAATCTGAATTATGTAAATTTTGACACAATTCATATCATTTCATTTTTAAAAATCCATAAAACATGATTACGTAGAAAAAACATCATTAATACAATTATTATATGCAACTATATTGAAAAAAATTCGTGGATGACATAAAAAGAACAACATTAAATTTATTTTAAAATTTATAATATGATTTATTTGAATCCATTTCTAATGAAACAATCACTCCATCACCATCGTGTCATAATTATTATTTATATTTAATCTCTAAAAAAATTAAATAAAATTCCATGATTTAGGTAATATTTTTTTTCTTTATATTGACTATTTATATTCTGATATATAACATATAGAACCCCACATATATATTTTTTTACCAAAATATACATGTTTAGGTTATCTTTTCCTTAACTGTAAATTAAATTTAATTGAAGGTCATCAGCACACACAAGTGGTGTAGATACCCGAAGCTTGACGTACATGAATATTACATTACTTTTTCGGAATACATAATACATAAGAAAAACAATCACACAAGGACCGTAATAGTTTAGTGTCTTTGGAAACTCGGAATAAAATCTTCTAATCGTGGTGAAAGATTTTCAACATCTTCCAATAAAGATCTTCCTTTTTTTTCTTACCTAAAATTTTTCTTTATATCCTGGGGACAAGAAAACATAAAAGGGTGAGCTCAAATGCTCAGTGAGGGTAAACAAAAAAATATCAATCACATCATATTCATAAGAACATATCTTTTGGAAATCTTAACCTGAAAAAGAGATCATGATTTCATAACATGGGATGAATCATAGTAGTGAAATGTAATCCCAATAATCATAACTTAAAAGATGAAACTTTGTGGCATACACACATAATCATAGAGAATCATTTCTTATTAGTCAAGACTCATTTCCAAGACTATCTTAGTGGACAAAGTCCCTTTCTGAACCGAGTTCACTTCTCGTTTCAGTCCTGTTTCACTGAACCGGTATAACCTATCATTACAGCCATGTCTATCCCATGAGATATAAAATATTTACCCAATTCATTGGAGGGAGATATAGGTCCCACCCATCTCATAATGATACCATTCTTATGTGTGCCACAAAATCATAAATCATACATCATTGCATAACCCATGTAGTAAAAATGGGATTCTTAAACAACATGACATCAAAAAACAATTCATATAAGATAAAGGAATTCATAAAAATAATCCCATCACAACATAATCAAATAAATGTAATAATAGGGACAAAAACAGGACCATTTATTATCTTAGATGGATAATAATTTTGATAAAATACATGAACTCCATTCTTGAGGAAAATATCTTTTCTACATCAAAAACACTTTTCCTTTGTTAACATGTCATACAATTTTAAAAGAAGTTGATTAAAAATAAACTTGAAAACTTTTAAAGGATGCTTCTTGGAAATAATTTTTTAAAAATCCATTCAGGCCATATAAGTTAAAAAAACATTCCTCTCGTACTTTTGTCGGAAAAGTCAAAAAGTACCTCTTACGAAAAATGACAAAATATTCCTTTCATGTATTTTACTAAAAACTCACCGAAGGGTAAATTAGGATTTGAAAAATTATAGGTGGATGGAAATAATATTAATTATTGAGGAAACATGGATGTGGATGATAAAATACACCCCAGTAAATACTAATGTATAAACAATCTCAGATAAAAATGAGATTGTGATATTTCCCTTACCTTAGGTCTGATTTGCTTCGTATGTGTCTGAACCTCCTGTATAATGATTTAAATAATGTCATTGACTTATTCCAGAATCATACTCATTGGTATGATATCATATATGGTTCACTTATGGCTTTATATTACCAGTTCTTTTGTAAATTCCATGTTAAAGAGCGTTTTGGGTAAAATCGTTTCATTTGTCTTCCGTGTTTTGACTTGTAATTATTCATATGATTACTTATATAATGATTACTTAATACCAGAATATAAATCATGATTTATATATAATATATATTCAGAATATATATATATATATATATATAATAGAACAGTAAATGGAATGAAATACACCGTTCATGGAGACGGTAGACCGTAAGTACGCATGAACGCTGTTTTCTTTTCCTTATTGAGTTGAATGGAATTAAGTAGATGACATACATATATATACACATAAATACAGAATCATTATTATGTCATATATTTCATTATTAATTATTATATATACTTTATAATCATTCATGAATGGTTAACGTGGAGAATGAATCTCATCGCGTCGTGGAGACGGTAGTCCGTACGTACGCATGAGCGATGATATCGTTCTCATGATCGTGGAATTTTATTGGAGTGTATGTATACTATTTCAGAATCAATATCACTTTACAATAATCATATATAGTTATTATGCACACCATTATACCCATCCAAGTAAGGTGGTGGTGGAAAATAGATTACACCACGACGTGGAGACAGTATTCTGTACGTACGCATGCGCAGTGATTTCATTTTCCATAGGATGGATAGATGGTGAAATAAGGTTGTTACATAATTATAATAACATATCAGTATATAAGTGATACTGATGTAATTACTTCATAATGAAACAACCTATGAAGAATAAGTGGAAGAAGAAATAAAGATGAATGAATCGGTAATGGACATTACCTCTTCTTTGAAGCGCATCTTTGAGATCTCCTTTTAGGTCACTAAAATTGGTCTTTGAGGAAGACTAGAACCTCTAGGATGTTTCTAGGGAAGTGTATAAGGGGAATTGGCAGGGGTTGTCCGAGCTTGAAGGGTCAATGTGGTGTGAGGAATAGAGGTAGTAGGTACCTTTTTATAAGGGAGGAAAGCGGCACCTTTGGAATAACTAAACATATTATTTTATTATAAAGTCAAGTTCGGTTTAAAATAGCTCCAAATTGATTTATTTAGAAGCTAAGTTTGGGATGGGTCGAAATACTCTCATAAAATAGAATTTAGACAAGTTTAGGTTCCTATTTTAACCTTATCATTTATATTTAACTTTAAGGTAAATAATTTTACTTTTACCGTGTCTTCTTGTGTTCTTATACTATAAGGTTAATGAACATACTATAAGCAGCCAAACGAACCCCAAGTTTTTTATTATTAATATATATAACCTTATCTAATTCATTTGGCCTAACCTCAGATTTTTAGGAATAAAATAACAATTACTAATATAATATTTGTTTTAAAAACTATTTTATGTCAATTTTGACACTATTTAGTAATTAATTTTTGTGAAAATCATAATAGAATGATTATTTCTAAAAAAGTTAATTAAATAAATACTAACATGTCATATTAGTCTAGAAAATTAGTGGAATTCCTAAAAAGTGTAAAATTACATTTATTTTGGTGTTTATAACATCAATTATGTCAATATTTCATTAATAAGTTAATTACTGCATCATCTTTGTGTCATAAATAAATTAAATTATTTAATGTCTAAAATTTACAAATAAAATACCATTATGTAGGAAATATTTTTAGATTTAAAATTAATATTTATAGACTAATTTATCTTATGTATAACCCCATATTAAAAATGATTTAGTTATTAAACTTTGATTTTAACTATTTTAACCCTTCTTTAAAAAAATTAATAATAAATGTCCTAATCTAATCCAAGTGGGCCTAAATGGTCATATTTTATTCCTAAGGTTGTTTTTGGTCGAATTACACTTATCCAATAGAATTAGTACATGTGTTAGAGTAATAATAATATCATTTTACCCTTAATTACCCTATTTACTTTTAACCGTGGTAAAAAAAGTAAAAAGTTACTATTCACTAAAAATTATTTTCATCTCATTGAACCACATTTTACTTACTGACATCAACCATGTCTCTCGGATTTTTGAAATTCCACTCACAGAAGCGGTAAAATTATGTTTTATGAAAAATTTATTTTTCTTAACTACCACTTAGTGGTTTCACTATTCATCAAAAAATGAAAGTTTCCACAAAAATACCAAAAATTGGGCCTAAGCTATATTTGATATTATGAACTCAAAAATGATTTCTATTTTAACAAATTCAAAACATATCAGTTGCATTAATTAATTTAAAAATTAATTCTCGTCGTCAAAACAAATAGTGTGTTTTTAAAAGATAATAACTATCAAAAGATTGACACTTGTTTATGTCTGGTTTAAATGTGAAATTACATCCAATGAACAAAATTGTATTAAATTGTAAAAATATATTCTAAATATAATTTAAAAACACTAAAATTAATAATTTATCACTATTAATTATTTCGATTAAAAAAGTTCTTTTTAATTAAAATTTAGTAATTTTCACTATTCATCAGAATATGAAAGTTATCCGAAAAGTACCAAAATTTCACCCTAGCTAATTTCGATATTCCAAATCCAAAAATGAAGTCCATTTTGAGAGATAAAATTTCTAAAATTTTAAAAGGTGGTTATTACTTTTCATAACGGCTAGTTTTAATAATATTTAAATAGCATATCGTTGTTTAGTGAAACTCGGTATTGCGTACTACACACGCTATCGAGGAAGGTCACGATTGCGTGTAATGCAAGGAAAGTCAAGGATGTGTGTTTTTCAAGCTCCTTTTGGTGTAGCGTACAACACAAGACATTAATGAAATTAAAAAGAATATTTTTCATAAAATCTCGGGGTGTTACATTCTACCCCTCTTAAAATGAATTTCGCCCTCAAAATTCGTCGGGGTTATAAATGGTTTACTACATGAAAGTTTATTTAATAGAAAACCACATCATAAAAATGAAATACCAAAAACCATTCCTTAAAAACAAATGTATGAAACGTAACGGTTACCAAATAAACTAATCACTGGGTTTCCACATAGGTGAAAATATGGACATGGAAGAGAAATCTAACCATCATGTTCTGATGGAGAGTGGTAGAGAACATGGCTATGGAAAATCCAGCAATAACAAAGCCATAAATTTGTGATGATCTAAGGTACCATCTAATTCATCAAATATAAGAGCACTAGGACAACATTTTTGGTTTTCATGATCATTTCTCTAAAGTTGATGAAATTGGAATTAGAAGAAATACATTCGTGATTTTGGTACTGTGTCACTGTTGGTCATTCTTTGGACAATTTCCACTTCAACTCTTAATGAAATGAAGTTGGATTTGTCATTCGTGAAGTGTTAGAAGATCATGTGATAGAATGATGGGTCATTCCATCTGTCTCAAACAAAATGTTACAAAAGTTATCAAAAATACATAAGACCATTTATGGTGAAGATAATCGTATACGATTCCAAAAATGAACTTATACTTCATAAACAATACCGCGTAATAAAATAAAACTAGTTTCTACTAACCAGGGACTTCCTGTAGGCCAGTGGTAGGCGATAAAGGCCAGTTGCACTTCGGTTGTGGGTTCAATTTCCACAGCCTTGTCCTACACAATGGGTGGTCGCCCATCCTGCAGGTTGTCCTTTTTCTAAAACTACATTACTATAACATCCCATCAATAATTTCGAAAAAATATTTTATCCTTAAACAATACTAACTTCTGTCCAACATAGTCCATTCCAATCTTTAGGCTTATCCATAATACTATTGTCCAATCTCATATTATATTGAAAACGATTACCAAAGAGTTCATATAACAAGCATTTTAATACCATATTTGATCCCCGTATATCATGAGATATGTCTTGTTGGTCACATTCCAAACATTCGAAGGCCTTAATCATGTATTCTCTTAAAAAATGAATACCCATTGAACCATAGTGAAAACATTAATGTAGTTAAAAGTTAACACTTACCATATACCAAAATCCTCAAAATTATATATACTCAAACCATGATATCACTTAGTCCTTATATCAATCATGATGTCATGAATACTGTCAAATATTTCATTTTCTCGTTTTCCCTTCATTATGCGCATATCAGCTTTTTTTCCAAAAATATCTCAATCACTTTCCATGGTTACCGGTATAAAATTATTGAAGACCAAAATAGACCAATACATAAATATTCCAATACTCAACGTTATTTTGGAATCCCATTACATAAACACTTAATCATTCCACCACATCGTTGTCATATTCAACATCGCCAATAGTGATTGCATGTGACTTCCCTTTTCCATTTGCCTTAAGTGGTTGCTCATGTCGATCATCACTAACCCTTGGATTATGGAATTTATTAGCATAGTTCCCCATTTCCTTTCACTTTAATCATTGAAGTGTAGTAGGTTCATTTTGTGTATTCCTTCCTTTGTTTGCATCATTAGAAATCTTCTTCCCATCATTGCGGCATTCAAACGCCCGATGACCTTCCTTTCCACATTTGAAACATTTACTTGTCCCTTTATGACAATCTCCACCATGCTTCTTTCCAAACATTGAGCATAAGGAAACATTCATCTTCTTTTCACCATTATTCTAAGATTTCTCCTTGAACTCCATCTTTAGTTTCTTGTCAAAACTACTAGATGGATAAGTTACACAAACTTCAATTTCTACCTTGATAGAACAACACACAATTTCTTCATAGCTACTGAAGTCTCTTATAGTTAATGCCCTTCGAAGATTTGGTTTTAAGCCACTAAAGAATCGATGAACTTTACTATCAGGTTGGATGATAAAGCCAGATGCATACCTTGCAAGCCTTGTAAAATTCGCTTCATACACACCAACAGATTCATCATCCTTTTGCATTATTTCAAGAAACTCCTTCTCCATATTTGTTCGAATAATAATAGGGAAGTACTTATTGAAAAATATGTTCTTGAACTCGTCCCATTCCATGGACTCAATTTCACCTATTGGCCTCGTATTCTTTATAAGATTCCACAATTGATTAGCATCACCTTTCAAACGATACACTACTAAGATGACTTTATCATGCTCAGAACATTAAAGAACTGAAAATATCTTTTCAGTAGTACTAATCCATTGTTGAGCAACAAGTGGATTAGATGACCCACTGAAAGAAGGTGGATATTGCCTCATGAAGGACTCAATAGAATATTGTTCCCTTCTCTGCTCATTTGGAAGTCCAGAATAATTCATAGCTTGTGTAAGTATAGCAATAATATTTTTCACTCCATCTCCCATAAAATTTTTTTGTTCAGGAGGACAATCATTGCATTGTCCATTGCATTGATCAACATGGTTCTTTCGGGTTCCATCCATCGTCTAAAACCCAAAAAGAATAGTGTGAGAGGCAAAAATCATGCTAGGGAAAACAAAATAATAAATGGGGAGTACCTTCAATATATAACATTTTAGGATTAATTATATGATCGTTAGCATAATTCTAGGACTATAACCTATATGTATACTTAACCTTAGGGACATCCCTAGACATACCTTATAAATACCTATAGGGATCTCACTAAAGTTATCGCATCCTAGTTTCCAAAGGTTGACTAAACCTTTCCTCTGATACCAACTGTAGAGACCCGAAGCTTGACATACATGAATATTACATTACTTTTGAGGAATACTTAATACATAAGAAAAACAAACACACAAGGACAGTAATAGTTTATTATCTTTGGAAACTCAGAATAAAATCTTCTAATCGTGGTGAAAGATCTTCAACATCTCCCAATAAAGATCTTCCTTTTTTTCTTACCTAAAACATTTATTTATATTCTGGGGACAAGAAAACATAAAAGGGTGAGCTCAAATGCTCAGTAAGGGTAAAAAAAATAAATATCAATC
Organism: Viscum album; assembly: GCA_963277665.1. Taxonomy (NCBI): domain Eukaryota; kingdom Viridiplantae; phylum Streptophyta; class Magnoliopsida; order Santalales; family Viscaceae; genus Viscum; species Viscum album. The sequence continues at coordinate 398,491,614 of OY728161.1, forward strand.
ACATCATATTCATAAGAACATATCTTTTGGAAATCTTAACCTAAAAAAGAGATCATGATTTCATAACATGGGATAAATCATAGTAGTGAAATGTAATCCCAATAATCATAACTTAAAACATGAAACTTTGTGTCATTCACACATAATCATAGAGAATCATTTCTTATTAGTCAAGACTCATTGCCAAGACTATCTTAGTGGACAAAGCCCCTTTCTGAACCGAGTTCACTCCTCGTTTCATTCCTGTTTCACTGAACCGGTATAACCTACCATTACAGCCATGTCTATCCCATGAGATATAAAATCTTTACCCAATGCATTGGAGGGAGATATAGGTCCCATCCATTTCATAATGATACCAATCTTATGTGTGCCACAAAATCATAAATCATACATCATTGCATAACCCATGTAGTAAAAATGGGATTCTTAAACAACATGACATCATAAACAATTCATATAAGATAAAGGAATTAATAAAAATAATCCCATCACAACATAATCAAATCAATGTAATAATAGGGATAAAAACATAACCCTTTTATTATCTTAGAAGGAAAATAATTTTGATAAAATACTTGAACTCCATTCTGGATGAAAATATCCTTTCTACTTCAAAAACACTTCTCCTTTCTTAACATGTCATACAATTTTAAAAGAAGATGAATAAAAATAAACTTGAAAACTTGTAAAGGAAGCTTCTTGGAAATAATGTTTTAAAAATCTATTCAGGTCGTATAAGTTAAAAAAACATTCCTCTCGTACTTTTGTCGGAAAAGTCAAAAAGTACCTTGTACGAAAAATGACAAAAGATTCATTTCATATCTTTTACTAAAAACTCACCGAAGGGTAAAATATGATTTGAACAATTTTAGGTGGATGGAAATAATATTACTTATTGAGGAAATATGTATGTGGATGACAAAATACACCCCAGTAAATACTAATGTATAAACAATCTCGGATAAAAATGAGATTGTGATATTTCTCTTACCTTAGGTCTGATTTGATTCGTATGTGTCTGAACCTCCTGTATAATGATTTAAATAATGTCATTGACTTATTCCAGAATCATATTCATTGTTATGATATCATATATGGTTCACTTATGGCTTTATATTACCCGTTCTTTTGTAAATTCCATGTTAAAGAGCGTTTTGGGTAAAATCGTTTCATTTGTCGTCTGTGTTTTGAGTTGTAATTATTCATATGATTACTTATATCATGATTATTTAATTCCAAAATATAAAACATGATTTATATATAATTTATATTCAAAATATATATATATATAAAATAGATCAGTAAATGGAAAGAAATACACCGTTCATGGAGACGGTAGACCGTACATACGCATGAACACTGTATTATTTTCCTTATTGAGTTGAATGGAATTAAGTAGATGAAATAAATATATATACAAATAAATAAAGAATCATTGTTATTTCATATATTTCATTATTAATTATTATATATACATTATAATCATTCATGAATTGTTAACGTGGAGAATGAATCTCATCGCGTCGTGGAGACGGTAGTCCGTACGTACGCACGAGCAATGATATCATTCTCATGATAGTGGAATTGTATTGGAGTGTATGTATACTATTTCAGAATCAATATCAATTTACAATAATCATATATAGTTATTATGTACACCATTATACCCATCCAAGTATGGTGGCGGTGGAAAATAGATTACACCACGGCATGGAGACGGTATTCTGTACGTACGCACGCACGGTAATTTCATTTTCCGTAGGATGGATAGATGGTGAAATAAAGTTGTTTCATAATTATAATAACATATAAGTATATAAGTGATGCTGATGTTATTACTTCATAATGAAACAACATAAGAAGAAGAAGTGGAAAAAGAAATAAAGATGAAAGAATCGGTAACAGACATTACCTCTTCTTTGAAGTGCCTCTTTGAGATCTCCTTTTAGGGCACTAAATTTGTTTTTGAGGAAGACCAGAACCTCTAGGATGTTTCTAGGGAAGTGGAGAAGGTAAATTGGCAGGGTTTTTCCGCGCTTGAAGGCTCAATGTGGTGTGAGGAAGAGAGGGAGGAGGTTCCCTTTTATAAGGGAGGAGAGGGGCATCTTTGGAATAACTAAAAATATTATTTTATTATAAAGTCAAGTTCGGTTTTAAATAGCTCCAAATTGATTTATTTCGAAGCTAAGGTGGGGATGGGTCGAAATCCTCTCATCCAATAGAATTTAGACAAGTTTAGGTTCCTATTGTAACGTTATCATTTAGATTTAACATTAAGTTAAATAATTTTACTTTTACCGTGTCTTCTTGTGTTCTTATACTATAAGGTTAATAAACTTACTATAAGCAGCCAAACGAACCCCAAGTTGTTTATTATTAATATATATAACCATATCTAAGTCATTTGGCCAAACAATATATTTTTAGGAATAAAATAACAATTACTAATATAATATGTTTTAAAAAACTATTTTATGTCAATTTTGACACTATTTAGTAATTAATTTTTGTGAAAATCATATCAGAATGATTAGTTCAATAAAAGTTAATTAAATCAATAAATACATGTCATATTAATCTATAAAATTAGTGTAATTCATTAAAAGTGTCAATTTACATTTATTTTTGTGTTTATAACTTCAATTATTTCAATATTTCATTAATAAGTTAATTACTGCATCATCATTATATCATAAATAAATTAAATTATTTAATGTCTAAAAATTACAAATAAAATAGAATTATTTAGTAAATATTTTTATATTTCTAAAGAATATTTATACTCAAATTTATCTTATTTATAACCCCATATTAAAAATGATTTAGTTATTAAACATTGATTTTAACTATTTTAACCCTTCTTTAAATAAATTAATAATAAATGTCCTAATCTAATAAAAGTGGACCTAAATGGTTATATTTTATTCTTAAGGTTGTTTTTCGTCGAATTTAACTTATCCAATAGAATTAGTACATGTGTTAGAGTAATAATAATATCATTTTTACCCTTAATTTCTCTATTTACTTTTAACCGTGGTAAAAAAAGTAAAAAGTTACTATTCACCAAAAATTATTTTCATCTCATTGAACCACATTTTACTTACTGACATCAACCGGGTCTCTCGGATTTTTGAAATTCCACTCACAGAAGTGGTAAAATTATGTTTTATGAAAAATTCATTTTTCCTAACTACCACTTAGTGGTTTCACTATTCATCAAAAAATGAAAGTTTCTAAGAAAAATACCAAAAATTAGGCCTAAGGTATATTTGATATTATGAACCCAAAAATGATTTCTATTTTAGCAAATAAAAAACATATCAGTTGCATTAATTAATTTAAAAATTAATTCCCGTCGTCAAAACAAATAGCATGTTTTTAAAAGATAATAACTATCAAAAGATTGACACTTGTTTATGTCTGGTTTAAATGTGAAATTACATCCAATGAACAACATTGTATTAAATTGTAAAAATATATTCTAAATATACATTAAAACCACTAAAATTAATAATTTATCACTATTAATTATTTCGATTAAAAAAAGTTGTTTTTAATTAAAATTTAGTAATTTTCATTATTCATCAGAATATGAAAGTTATCCGAAAAGTACCAAAATTTCACCCTAAGCTAATTTCGATATTCCGAATCCAAAAATGAAGTCCATTTTGAGAGATAAAATTTCTAAAATTTTAAAAGGAGTTTATTACTATTCATAACGGCTAGTTTTAATAATATTTCAATAGCATATCATTGTTTAGTGAAACTCGGTATTGCGTACTACACACGCTATCGAGGAAGGTCGTGATTGCGTGTAATGAAAAGAAAGTCAAGGATGCGTGTTGTGCAAGATCCTTTTGGTGTAGCGTAAAACACAAGACATTAATGAAATTAAAAAAAATATTTTTCATAAAATCTTAGGGTGTTACAAGTGGCTTCGTGGGGTCTTAAAATCGACCCCAAGATTCCCATGGTTATAAAAATCTCTTTCAATAGGGTTAGAAATGTGTTAGTGTAATTTAATATTATTATAATTTTATTTTTTACCCTTATTTACAAGATTTACCTTTTAACCATGGTAAATAAAATATTTACTGAAGTTACTATTCATAATACATAGAAATAATAGTTACCTGTTTTCACGATTTAGATATCCTAATTCTAATTAATGAATCCATGTTTTCGAATATTAAACAAAGAATTTGTGGAAATTAATTTAAAATTAATTTCTGTTTTCAAAACCAAAAACATATATTTTTTTCAATAAAACTATCAAAAGATTGACATGTGTTAATGTCCAATTTCAGAGTGGAATTACATCCAATGAACGAAATTGCCTTAAACGGTAAAAATATTATCAAATTACACTTTAAAAACAATTTAATGAACAATATAACTATTTAACTAAATTAGATTAAATGATAGTTCTGAATTAAAATTTTGAATTATTCACTATCTATTAAAAAATGAACGTTATCAGAAAAATACAAAAAATTTACACAAAGTAAATTTTTACATCTCGCATATAATGAAGACGTTTATTTTGTAAAATGGAATATATAATTGTGAGAAAAAAATCTATTTAAAATGGGTTCTCCATCAATAGGCGGTAAAACTACATTTTTTTAATATTTTAGTATTTAGGCTTAAAATTGGATTAATTCTGAATTTAATCATTTAAATTTTATTGGATAAATGTCAAAAATTCAAAAAACATGAGTAAAAAAATAGTTAGTTTTATTAATTCCTTCTAGTACAATGGCTAGGCGTTCACTACCATTAACAAGAATAAAAATATATTATTTTTATTTTTATTATGACCTAACCTAGTGTGCATGATAAGATTTGTGAGAATCCCATTGTTGCGTGTCGGCTACACCATTCAACATAACATCCAATTTAAAGTAAAATTAATATTTAATTCAAAAATATTAATAAATATGAAAATGTCATATTCTTTATTTACATGGGATGTTACAAAAAATATATCTTATTTTCTTTTTATAAGATACCTAAATATTATTATATATTTCAATAGGTGGGGTTGCAATTCTAATAGTAAAATTAGTATTCCAAGTAGTCAGATTACTATCGCAATGGTCAAGTTACTGCTCCAACATTCAGATTACAATTCTAATTGTAATATTTATAACACTCATATTGGATTCTTATGACTTATAAGTACCTTTTATTCCACAGATTAGTAATTAGCTTTTAATGTTTATAAGTATTTTAGTCTTCAAAATTAATAATATAGTATTATCATTAAGTTTTTTTGAACATCTTTGTTCATGAGTGTGTTCAATCTGGTAGATCAAGAAGATCCAAATTATCTTATTTTTATTTTTTTATTTATTATTATTTTTTATTATAATATTGAGAATTCATATTGGTTTAGTTCCTAAAAAATGTATCAATATTAATTTATAAGAATAAATTTTATTTGTTTCATTATATGTCATAATTAAATTAATAGAATCCCCATTGACACAATGTTTAGGTAATTACGAGGGACTCACTCTAGATACATAGATATAAAATGTATGAAGAGATTTCACAAATGATAAATGTAAAGGTGTCTCTAAACCAACATCCAGCCTCCCACCCTTGTTAATTATATATCTTTCCCCCAAGGAATAGTTACTATAATATGAAACTAAGTTGGATGACCATAAGTAACTCAATTTACAACTAGATAGATGAAATATTCCTTCAGATTAAAAATATTATGTCGCATAAAATTTCAATCCACAAGAATATATTATATAGGAAGGGGATATTTATCTAATATGAGTTATGTTCAATCATTCATATAGGCTCAAATTTATAAGATCAACTTATAAATACAAGTTGGTCTATGAATATGGGGATTTCCCCCCAATAGTACAATAGCATGCACAATTAAAAAAATGTAATCCTAGAATATCTAAAATAATAAATTTAATGCTAAAATGTATGGTTATACAATAAATATTATTTCCCATAGTATATGTAATTGAATCATCCTTGGAAATACTACCACTGAAACTTCTTGATTCCACTAAATCCATCTCCAGTTGAATGGAAAACATAATGAAAGTATGTGTTCTTACTTTGTCTGATAGAAATACATTCCCTAATTTAGTTATTTATACTCATCCTCCTCCCAAATTTAGGAATACTGGTATCCATATATTCAATATTATTGGTGAAATAGAGAAACTCATGACTCATTTTGGGTCTTAGTGTGGTCTTATTGTGGTTAAATTGGAAAAATAAGAAGTGTAAAAACTCAGATTCATAGTAAAAAATATAAATTGAAAACAATTAATCTGATAAATAAGTATACTTATAGAATCCATTGGAAACTATGGAGATATATGTTATAAATTTTTTAATCATTTTATTTCCATGTTTATGAATGAAGTTATCTCCAATATCTCAAAATATAATCTCGTTGAGAATGATAGGGTCATTTATTTCATCAGTAGGTGGAAATTGCTGATGTACTCCCTAAACATGTATCATCTATAAGAGAATATGTAGATGATTTTCTTAGAGAATATATGTGAAAAAATGACGAAACTACTGATTCAACTAATAACCCATAATGGTTATAGGGGTCAATATTATTTTTAAAACACTCAATGGAATACATATTGTGATCTATGGAATATTTATTACTAATTTCAGTAATAAATATAATTATTCTTGTTAGATAGTAGAATAAGACAATTACACATAAACCTACATAGATGTTGAATGAATAATATATTAAAATGTAATATCACATGGTTCCTCCCCTAGAATATTATCTATAACCAAAATATTATCAATTGGAGTAAAGGAAATATTAATCAAAATAATCCAATATTCAAGGATCAAAATATCAATGAATATTATTTTCAATGACAAAACAATCTCGTATATTTCAACCTTTTGATGGGAAAAACAAAATCATACTAATGGAGGATATAAATCAAATTTAAATTTAAATAAATGACTACTCTTATATATATTCATTTATATATAATTTCGGAAATATAAACCATGACGGATTTATCTTAATTGAAAAAAATTATAATTTAATGGATTATGGGTATGTCAAACTAGGAAAACCCTTGACCCAAGTGCCCCTCATTTCATCCCCTCCTCCAAAACAATACATGGAATTATAAAAATTCATCCAATATATATTTTTAGAACATTTATGATAGGATTAATATCAAAATGAATGTCAAATGAATGATTTACTCGGTGATCAATTAAGACAACCAGTTCTGCCCCTAGTTCCCCTGTAATATCTGAGATGATTCATCATCACCAAATCCCTCTATGAGTTGACATAGTCAATATTAGAGATAAAAGAAATGTGTTGGTTTATGTAATTATTGTTAATTAATATAATCCAAGTATTCTTCAATTTATAACCCATATGACTCGAAAGAGGGGGACCACACTTACAAACAAATATTTCCTTAGATGATGAATCTTAATGGTCTTCAGGCAAGGTAGTCCTCTTGATAGACTCATTAATAGATGAAGGTTATATTTTTACAAAAAAAAACCATATAATAATAGATATGGAGGTTTTATAGTTTGTGGATGATGAAGATGATGCATTCAAAGTGGACTCAGAAGTTCAAGAAACATTTCCAATAAGGGTGTATAAGCTACAAAAACTAGAAATTAAACATTCTAATGATAATAATATGAGTATAAATAAATTCAAAAATTATATTAGTATTGTTCATATATAATACAATTTTATGACCTACTTATGGATATATTCTTTCATGGTAAATATCATGGAGAAGGAATGATAAATCAGCTGAGCCTAATATGAAAAAATTCGTCCAATATTAGCTGGTGAAGGATCCACTATAACATTACAACCAATATATTTTGTGATATTTTTTAATTAAATTTCATATTTTTTTATATTACATTACATGAATCCCGGAAATTATATTACATTACATGAAGCACTAAGTCATCATGATACACATAATACTATTAAAATATAAATAATTAAAATGAAAGGCTTTCCCTAGCCATTATAATGGAGAGTATGAATATGAATACCTAAATTATGGAAATGTATTCTTTATAAATTTATATATAATTAATTAATCTTTTACCATTTATATATAAATTTATATAAAAAGTATCTGAAAAGAAAATAAATTTATTTATGAAAGAGTATCTTTCTGTTGACAACATCATTTTTCCTCAATAAAAATTCAATTTTTGTGTAATAGATTATTGAATTTTATTTATTATATATTAATCCAATTTGTTAACCTTTATCGTATGTGTTTTCTAGGAATAGGAAAGGTATATATCTAATGTGTTTCTTATAAACTATATTTTTGTATTAAAATTAGTTTTATCGCATATTTTTACTTATGTTTAAAAATATGATATATATATTTTAGAATAGTTTAAATAAAATTTAAAATCATAATGTAAAAATTAACTTACTTTGATTTTTTTATATTTTTCTAAGAATATAATTATTCGGATAAATTGTGAAAAATATTGTGTTATATTCAAAGTTAAAATGACTTTATCAGGGGATAGAACTAAAAATATAAGTGGTGGAAAAAAACATAACCTTGTACAAACAAGTTATATAAAAAATATATACATTAACTACTACGGGATCAATATTTTAACATTTTGTATCATTTTATATGAAAAAAACATGGCTAATTCATTTTAATTTAAAAAATTATATGTTTTCCAACCATCTCACTTATAAAAATGAAAACCACTCTTATACACACATACAACAACATTTGGATCGGAATAGTAATACACAAATGTCATACATACTTCACTATTCTCATCCATTATGCCTTAGATTGGTTATAATTCTAACTGAGTAAGGATGTTTTTACAAACAAAAAGAAGTTATCTGAAGAAGTGGAAATGTCCCTAACAGTGCATTTTGTCTTATTTATTCATCCATGTAGTTAAAATTTTAATAAAAATGATTATATAATAACCTATTTATTATATATGTTTTGATATTGTATTATACAGTGGGAATGATCTACATACATATAATGTTCCCTTAATGAGAAGTGATAACAGCGTTGATGTGTGTGGTAGACTACCACGTCATGAACCGATGAGACTCGGTTTCCATCAACACCTCGAATATTCTATTAAAATGTTATATATTATGTATATACATGTGTGTGATATTTTTATGAAATATAAACTCATATAATTATGATATCACTTGTATTTAATTAAATTCTATTCTGTGGGGGATACGATAACATCATTCATGTTTATGATGGAATACCGCCTCACGATGTGATGGGATTCATTTTTCACTAATTCATTGTAGGGAATAATATTTATGTAAATTTAATGCATTTATGTGACATATATGACCTGAAATTATTTATTTATTTTTCATATATTATTTACATTTATTTTATTTCATCAATATAGGAAAAAGAAACAATGTTCATGCATCTGTACAGCCTTGCGTCTCCCTGGATGTTGCATTTCATTTTCTATCTATATAAATTTTGGATTACAATTAAAAAAATATTAAATTAATATATATAATTATTAGTTGAAGCATCAAAATTTTAAGATTATTTACCATTGATCAAACTATGATCAATAAAAATTAAAAATCAAAATATACATAAAAATCAATGTAGTTATTACTCAAAACTTGACATTAAAATGGAATTGTTAATAAAAAGGTAATAAAATGAAAAAACATAAATCATATATGGTATTATATATATAATTTTGTTTATTATTAAATTAATAATAAAATTATATTTTTTTATAAATTAGCATCAATCATGTACTAAGGTCACTGAGATTTTTGTTATGGGATTTTCGTCTCAATTTCAAATTCTGTGATACAAATGTCATTTTCACTGCCTATTCTATTATGTGGAGTATATACTAAAATTGAACATATTTTATGGTCATTCTATAAAAAATTACTATTATTAAATTATCAAATTGATGATCCCTCTTTTATGGGGAATACATTTAACATGTTACTATATTAGTAAGCGATTCTAATGTCAGATTTACTTCTTTGAGATATATGTTATGTTAGACACTAATCATCCATTATGATGTGTATATTTTTTCATTTTTAAATGTTTTTTCATAAATAAACTTATATTAATGATATTTATTGTTACGTTTTATGTTATTCTTTTTGGGTCTTACGATCAAAAAGATACCCAGTGATTGGGGTATGGTTTTACAATCTCAATTTTTATTGTATTTTTTTATGATTATTCCATTGGTAATGAATTATTATGATTCTAAAAAACATCATGAATTATACTACCCATGTTAATTATTGAGAATATATTTTTTCTCTTTGGTTTCATCACTTTATGTACTCAGAAGATCCAAAGAAAATTTTTATGATAAATCAACATTAGTATACTCTTCGGCCAAAAATCCACTTTTCATTGATATTATTATTTTTTAATAATATTATGATATATTTTTTTCAAAATTATAAATATGATTTAGTAAATCTGTTTTTATCCATGTTTGAATTTTTATTTATTTTAATGTAATTTTCATGTCATTTTTCAGAGATTGTGTATTTGTATTTTAGAAAATATGTGGAAGGAATGTTTGTTTTTACAAACATATCATCAATAGTATTACCCTATATCAGGATTGATAAATTATTTCATGATTCCCTTATATGTTTTCAAGTACATTTTCAAATAAAACATTTTACTTGATATTTGTGATATTGATTTATTTGAAATTAATATATTCAAATTAGAAATGATATTTTCCACATGAATTGTATCAAATAATCATTAAAAACCATTTATAAGATTCCCATATTATTTTAAAATAATATTAATTTTGAAAGGATTTTATGGTTTTAAATTTTTTTTAAGGTGGGAAGGCTATTTTTCATAAGAAATGTTCCACAAGACAATTAAAAATTATTTTCAATCTAATATGACATCCTTTGATGTTAATTATGTTTTAATGGCTACACAAATAAATAATACCATCCTTACTCTTTTTCTATATGCTTAATGTTAGTGTTGAATAAAAATATTTGAAAATAATTTATATTTCTAGGGTTTTGTAATGGTGAATTTATAAAATGATTATGAATCTAGTCCCCTTTATAGGTTATAATATGATAACTGTTTTATGATATTTTGGAACATAACACAATATATTATAGAAATGGTTAGACTTATATCTCCCTAAATACATTGTGAAATGATATTTAAAAACTACCTAAATAGGTTTTCATTAAGAAAATTACATTTTCCCAATGTTATATATGAAGCGGATTACGTGTTCATAATGTTATTCATCAAAATAATTACAAGGTCACGATGTTATGCATGGACTTGGATTTCATTTCCATAAGGTTATGTGTTACCCTTGTGGCATGTCCATAAGTTTTTTCATGGTAATTATTTCATGTCCTTAGCTTAAAGAGTGAACCTGTTTTTTTATACATGTTCAAAATTTTATAAACATATGATTATGCTAAAAATTAATTTCTTATTCCAATGTTATTTCCTCTAAACTTATGTTAATTAATTCCACTATATTTAATTTCTTATGAAAATCCATGATTTATTCCTTGAATCATGTTAATTATCTATGATATGTATGGTATGGTTTTCCATTTTCATTTTCATGTTCTCTTACCTTTATGGTCAGGAAATATAGATAAATCAATTTTTTTACTAAGAATCTAATATCACTCGTTATTTTTGATCTCTACCCTAGGATATGATGAATTGTTCTATTAATATTAGGTCTATGAATAGTTCTAGTAAAGACAATCCCACTTAAAGATGATGTAGCTCACTTATCGACTAGTTGTTTATGTTTTCATGATTCCAAAGGAACTAGACATAAATCATTGTAGCATAGAACATTATTTAATTTATTTAATAACTATTCATTGAGATGAAATATTTTTTATGAGATGTTCAGGTCTCTATAGTTGGTATTAGTGAAAATGTATAATTATATGTTAGAAAATAGGATAATAAAACATTAGTGACTTCACTAAGGATATTTCTAAGTACAATTATACTGATGATCAAAGAATTGTAAAATGTCTTGTAATTTTGTTAAAAGATAGTGTGCATGGTTTTAATAAATTATATCTCTTTTATATTGTATAACTGGATATGGCTATGGGATAGCGGTACCTTGGGGTGATAACTCCCTATGTGGAACATTGAGAGGGACTGTATCGTCTCTTCACTCATAATAATGGGCCTTTCTACATATCTAGTTTTTCAATCCCAAAGTATATGACCTCGAAATTTAAAAAAAACATTAGAAACCATCATAGAGGATTTGAATAATGAATATGGATAGCTTGGGTTATGCCTAAGGATTCAAAGATTTAACTAGTGGTTCCATGATTTAAACATCATGTAAATGACTTTTCTTGATTTTGTGATTTTACACTATATAAGTGTTTATATAACTATTCTTATAATAAACAATGATTTTCATAAATGTAGATAAAATCTTTTTAAATGAATAAAATATACATTACCAAAACACACTTCTGAAGACCGTAATAATTTACTTTCATTGGAAACAAGGAAACATAATCACTAGTGTGTAAGTGAGATACATCATCTGACACTATTTTCTAGACAATGTTCAAACTTATTCGACATATCATATATAATACATAACTTTTTATCATGGGGAAATGATACATAATAAAAGTGATCTCTAGTGTATAAAAAATAAAAATACGGAAAATAAATATGAATAATATGATCAAAAGTGTATGATAACATGATCATAAAATCAGAATACCATAATCGACATATCAAATATAAAAATAATGATTATTGGAATAAATATAGGTAGTTCATAAGACATAAATCATTCGAGAATCAAATAACATTATCCATTAGCGTATGACATTGGCATATAAAATGGAATATTTGGATTTTATAGAAGCATATAAAATGATTTTAATATTAGTATAGGTTCCTTATAAGATCATAATATTAGGAAATTCCTTTTATTGAACTTGTTTCACTCTCCATTCAATTCCTCTCTTACAGAATTAGGTTCACTCCCAGTTTTGGTCCTGTCATGCAGAATTGGGTTCACTTCAAATTCCATCACTATCTATCTCATGAGTTTTGAATAAAAACCAAATGAATTATTTGGATATATATATCCAACCCATCACATAGTCAAAAAAATTTTTAGGTGTTCTGAAATATTAAAAAAAGCATCATATCACACCCCATGAAAAGCAATTGGTGACAAAAACATTTCGTTATATCTTATCTTTTGTAAATATATAAGGTTTCCAAATCATCATAAAATAACACATGGAAAATTTTGACAATTTAATTAGAATAATTTCATGGTATATCATATGGAAGATAAATGGGTTTGATATACATTAATTCCAACAAAATAATAAAACATTCAGATAATGTATATTAATGGTATCCTTGGATCATGTCCACAATATTGAATGAGTAATATCAATAGATTTAAACTTATCCGGATAATGATTTTTAACATTTAAAACATTTATTGAGGAAAACATTCTCTCAAAATAAATATTTATTTTTAAAAAATAATTACTCTTTAAAACATTTTTCTTTGGAAATAACCATAAAACCTTATAATTTAAGCCTTTAAAATCATTTAAAAACACATTTTAAATATAAAATATTTTCGAAGTCCAATTCTTTTAAAATAACCTTTGAATATATAAAAAGAATTTATTGAAATTATTTTAAAACACCTTTTTTTAAAAATAAATTTAAAAATAATTGTCAATGAAAATGATCTTAAAGTATCATTTGATTTTTTTTAATTTTGTTAACATATTGTTTTTTATTAATACATATTTCTGATTGAAGATAGAAATTAATAATTATTTCATTAAATTCACATATTAAATTATCATATGATACAATTTATGAGAAAATGGTAGCGCTTCTTGAATTTAACATTAATTAAAAGAGGATAAGATTTTTCCTGATAATTATTGAGGGGTAGATCATTAGATTTCACCATTATGGAATTATAATATTCAATACCAATAAATTGTGAGACTGTAACATAAACTCTTTACCACTTTATTAACACATACTAATAGAAATAGAAACATAAAATATAATGATTATGAATAAATTTTGGATATTATATTTCAATATAGATGTATATTCGTCTCATGAAACAATATTGGTGCATAACATAATGTACTTCTCAGCGAATCAAATCGGGACAAAACTCCACTATCGATTTGGTAACATTTGAGTCATAAACCCCATCCAAAATATATATATAATTTATTTATAAATAAAAACAATTTTAAGTATAATATTTATATGATAAATTTATATTTATTATATACACCTCATAAATGAAACATGTAGTTAATATGGAATGTGTCTCATAGAAAATAACAGTTAACTGTAAATCCACTACCGTAAGTCTTGACTTCTATCATACTCATTAAAACCTTCTGTATGTTAAATATAATTTAATTGTATGAATATTAAAGAACCATATTAATATATATATAATAACATATATTATTTTTATTTCTTTTTATTACTTTTTTATAAATAATCCCATGTTATTGTGATGTTTTGTGTAATAACCACTTAGTTTTTCGTATATGTTTTTACTTGTTTTATATTTTTCATCATGAATTAATCACAGTTAGACAATATGTAAAATAATAATACTTCTATAAATATAATATTTATTAATCATATAATTATTTTCTGTATTCCATAAAAATTCGTGATAGAAAATGAAATACAATGTTCATTGAGACGTGATGTCATTCATACACATGAACACTATTTAAATTTTCTTATTTGATTAAAAGAAAGAAAAATTATTGACATATATTATCATACTATAAGAATTTTACTTTCAAATATTTCAAATAATATAACTAAACCATTTCATAATATATTCCATGTAAAGTGTAAATGAATAACATTGCTTCATTAGACAGTAGTCCTCCATACACACAAACGACGTTATCAAATAATTGTAAAATTAAAAGCATGAATGTATATGGTATATAAAAATTTTAGAATCACAATAACATCATATATATCATATATATACCATATAAGAAAAAAACATCTTTATTACTATCCTTTAATGGACATGAACAATGAATTCCTAAGCCATTTAATGGAAGTGGAGATTGTAATAGGTCATTAACATAAAAAATTATAATTAAATTGATGATTAATAGTTTATTATATAATCATTATATAATAAAAATTAAAGGGATTGTGTAAGAAATAATTTTTTTTTCTCATTGATGAACGTTGCCTCTGATTTGTGTATCCTCCTTAGGTTTGCAAAAAAATATTTTATATGATTGATTTAAGTTAAAAATAATGATTATGTGATGAGGGGAGGGAATTTATGAAGTGATATGGGAAGGGATTGGTTAAGCTAATTTCACTTAAAGGTGTTAGTAAGAGAGGGGTGATTTTCTTTTTATGATCGAGGAGGGGTGGCATTTTTGTAAATACCCAAAAGAATTAACTTTTTTGTGGTTCCCCTTAAATCATAGGAATAAAAATTGAACAATAAAGTAAATTAGGTTATTTGAGATAAAAAAACTATTCTACAAAAAAGTACACATATGTTATTATGTAATTTCCCAGTCATTAATTTTTCTCAATTTTAACCATATAGTTTTTACCATAGTACTATGTAACGTTTAATTTACATTAGAAATTTATTCTTTATATAAAAAAAATGATATTTTTTATATAATTTATACATAATTATTATAATTATTTAAGAAAATTCATTTTATAAAAATAATATTTGTGTTTAAAAATAATTTTAGTTAAAATTCATGTACTGGTTAAAACCTTATATTTATAATAATCAGATAAATTAATTTTAACTATTTTCATTAAAAAATTTTGTAAAAAATTATTTTAACAATATTAGATAATATAAATTATTCCAATTTAAAATAATAAATCCATTTTTTTAAAATCTATTAACATTGGGGGTAGAATCTACATTATATATAATCCCATATATGTGACGAGAAATTCAGTTATTAAGGTAAAATTGTTCAAATATCTACAATTTATTAATATCAAAATTCAATATGAAATTTTTTAAATTAACATAAATTTGAAAAAATATATGGTTATATGAATTAATTTCACATTAAAGTGAAATAAAATACAATTTATCATCATAAAAAATAAAAATATAATGTTTTCAATTAAAGTTCATTATTTCAATAATCAATTAAAAAATTAAAATTTTTAGAATAATATTGAAAAGTTAAACCTGAAAAAAAATATTTTATAACCATTTGAAAAATTATTTTTGTTTTTCAAAACAATATTTTTTATAAGATAATCAATTTGATTTTTTTTTAAAAAGTTCACTTAAAAAGGATATAAAACCATTTTTATAGAAAAATACAGTTCTTACAAATAAAATATGATTTATTAATATATATTATATAAAAAACACATACTATAAATTTTAAAATGTCTATTGAATATATATGATATATAAATTTCATTAAAATTATTCTCCTTTTTTTGTTTTGTTTTTTGAGGTATAAAAAATTGTTTTGAATAAAAATTGTGTTTTCAGAAAATGATTTCCTTAACTTTCAAATAGATTTCCTTTTATTTTCTAATTAATTTTTTCCAAATAATTTCTTATATATAAATATGTAACACATATATTTATAATTTACATAATACTATTCATACACTATAATATAATGGCTAGGTAATAACTATCATATTAAATAATAGTATTTTATTTCTATGACATGTTTTATATAAACTATGTGTTGTGTGTAACAAAATGAAAAATCATGGTTTCATGTAATTCTAAAAACGATAAGTGTTTCATGTCATTAATTTTTGGAAAATATTAAATCTATTATTTTAAAATTACAAAATATCTCTCAGTGTTATATTCCACCCCTTTAAATGAATTTCGCGATCAAATTTTTTATTGGCCAACAATGGTTTCCAATATGAATATATTATCATAGAAATCCACATTGTACAAATAAATAAATAAAATTATACTAAATTGGTAATATAGGAAAAATAAAGGACACCTAATATTACACATTACGTGGTTTCTACATAGGGGATCGAACATGGGATGTGATGATTTTGACATATAATAAAAGCATAATTAATTATAGAGAGAGATACAGATCATTAATCAATGAATGTGGGTGATCTAGATATGGGTAATGATACCAAAAAATAAATATGCGATGGTTTGAGGGAAAATTTTATTCATCGGAAATGAAGGTTTTAGGATAATATTTTTGTTCCAGGAACAGCATCAATGTTTTGGGGAATCCAATTTCCGTATAGACTGAGAACATATGAAAATCCTCTTAGAAAAGGTCTTTTTATTTTGTAGGTCCAATTTCATCATTTTTCTATGACATGATCTGTCTCTACAACATATCATACTATCATAGATAACATTTTCCTGTAGGAATACATAAATAAGATCCATAATAAAATGAAATTTCATTCCACTAAACCCACTAAAATTAAAATTTACTATAAAATATAGAAAAAACATCGTATTTTTAAGTAATATATTAATATATAAACCCCTATAAATATTTAATATAAAACAATTCCAATATTTTTTATCCTTATATAAAATCTTATATTATAAAAATCAACTATTTTTCAAATAATGTAACTATATTTCCAAAATAATCTTATCATTAATTACCAAATACTATAAAGTGGTTCTGGATTACCACATACCAAACATGTCAATAACATCCACATTAGTTTTTTTCAAACATGGTAAAAACATGTATTACCATAATTTCTTATTTAAGACTTGCATTCTTTGGTATTCTTTAAATAAAACCACAGATTATGGAACATATTACATATGTACAGTAAAACTCCAAAAACTATCGATGATAACATAATCCACATTTTCAATAAACCCATTATCAATTATGATGTTATCAATACTTTCCAATTTACATTCTTCATATCAATAATCTTTTTATCCGAACTAATCACCATTTTCTCAAAATAGATAACGAATTATTTTATGTCTTCCCATAATAAAAAAAATAAAATTTACATTAAATATCATTTATAATCCTTCACTACCAATAAAAAAATTATTGAAACTCTTTAACATGAAACTAATATGGAAAATTCCAATGATGCTTTAGGATTCTAGAAAAAAATACCACTGAAAAGATATAATTCATTAACTACCAATTATTTATTCATAATTTTGTATAGATTTTTCATACAGCGTGAACCATGATTTCATCAACATATCCATTAACACTCCTTTTATTCATATGTTATTTGTAGTATCGTTATCATCCGAAATATAACCATTACTCATACAACCATGATAATTTTATTGTTGATATTTCCCTTTATGAAATATATTTTTGTATCTCCCATACATTCCACATTTGTAACATTCAACTGTAACTATATTATAGGGATACCATTATTCTCATCTATTGTTTTAACCCTAAATTTCATTTTTTTATTTTAAGTTACATTATATTTTCCCTTATTTTCCACACCTAGAAAATCATATACTCCCATGAATACATTACCCAATGTTTTTTTCCACATTCTGTAAATAAAGAATATCACAACTTTTTCCCCCAAGGACTCCATTACCAGATATGTCAATGAACTACATCTTTATCTTCATTAGTGAGTCTGATATATGTTTAAGTTTCACATTGTTATTCACATTCCCAGATAAATAATTATTCATAATTACAATATCATTAACCCCATTCGACATATTTTTTGGTCTCTCATTAGAAAATTATTTGTCACATTATTTTTAACCCATTTCCTGCTATTTCCAACAATAATCTTAATCCAAAACCCATAGTGTTTGAAATACTATTGAAAATGGGAACCCAAATAATTGTCAAAACCAATTGTAGAGGTTTTTATCATAAAAAATCATTCTAATCTACATCACCTTAGGTTAATTGTTGTCCATCCATTGATATCATCTAATTATATCCTTTATTATAGATCATAAATTTTCATTGAATTCCCAAATAATATCCCCTCACTGTGTCGATTTAGACGTACAACAAGTCTAATTCACTTATAGTTGTTCCAAAATGATTCTTGATAGATATGATGTTTTCACGGTTTTTACATTTGTATATAATTACTATAGATCCATATAAACTTTTATTATCCTCACTGGGATTCCATTTCATATAAACCACATTTTATATCCTTTAATAATATTCAATGATATTTTCCAATACATTTCCCCATCATTATTTTTTTTACATTTAAATATTCTTATGGATATAACTATGGTTTTATTTTCCATGTTATCACATACTAACTAATAAATTTATTTCATATCAAATATAACAACCCAGTCATCTCATATATGGATATAGAATCCTTATAGATTATCATTTATTTTGTAATTGTAACACATGATTGTGGTATATAACAGGTTACTACTTTAGAAACATAATAAAATTAACCCATGTACATAAGTGAGATACATCACCTCCCACTATATTCATCAAAACCGTAACACTTCTCAAACATATCATATATAATAATTTTTTCCATAACTTTTTTAAATTAAAAATGATATTGTGTTAAAACATATTCAGAATAAGGGTTAAAAATGGAGATATATAAGACTAACATTAAAAATAGGGTATGAAAATATTAACATAAAATTGAAATACCACACCCCACCTAATTAATATTATAATCATGATTCATGGAATGAATATTAGAAGGTCATATGACATGATTAATAAGGGAATCAGTGAACATGATCCCTTACAATATAACATTG
Source organism: Viscum album (assembly GCA_963277665.1). NCBI lineage: Eukaryota > Viridiplantae > Streptophyta > Magnoliopsida > Santalales > Viscaceae > Viscum > Viscum album. Next base: position 398,511,486 of record OY728161.1, read on the forward strand.
GGATAAGACATAGAACTTGTGTAATATACAAAATCATAAAAACCATTCCCGTATTAATAAAATCTCATAGGAGAGAACACCATAGTGGAAAAATTACATTACTAAAATTTTATTCACTCTCCATTCAATCCCATTCTTACAAAACATGATTTACTCCGATTTCAAGTCTTGTTATACTAAAATGAGTTCACTTCCTGTTCTATCCCTATATATCTCATGTGATATACATATTTTCTCAATTCATTGGAGGGAAATATAGGTCCCACCCATCACAAAAGAAAAACATAATTTATGTGTTCCACATGATCATAAAATTTTTTCATATAATAGGCCATGCCATGAAATGGGTATCATAAAAATTTTATCATCTCATAAACATTAGAAGATAAATAGGTTACATATTTATCATAAAATAACCTGTGGAAAATGAATCAGGTATCATAATCATATTATCATGGTATATCACATTGAAGTTAAATGGTTTTCATAAAAAACGTCATCAGAAACTAAAACAATTAAAAAAAATGAATAAGAATGTTGTCATTGGAGCATATGCCCGATAAATAATATGAAACATCAGTAGTTGACATCTTATATGAAAAAATTTATTTTGATATTTTAAAACATTTCATGTGTAAAGAATCATTTACAATTTTAATACCCTTTCTTAAAAAATAAAATATTATGAAAACCTTTTCATTAAAGATAAACAAAAATATTTATAATGGATCTTTTTAAAATCATTTAAGCACAAATTTTAAAACTAAAAAATTTTCAAAATCCACTTCATTGAAAACAACATTTATCACATATAATGTAATAATTGAAAATCATTTAAAACACATTTTTAAAAATAAAATATTTCCAAATTACATTTACATGAAAATGATATTTAATGATAATTTGAAAAAAAATCATTGAAATAAATTATATAAAACATATTTTTGGAATAAATTAAATTTCTATCCGAAGAGTAAAATAATATCATATTTTCGTAAATAAACACTTCATTAATTATTTTAATGAAAAAATATTGGAAAATGATACCATCAATCGAATATTTAATGAATTACTATAGGATACGAAAATACTGGAGAATCTGTGAGATGTAGATAATGGGATTACCATATTGGAGACTTAATATCAAAAAATCCCAATAAATGATGACATTATAACATGAAATATTTATCACTTTGGTAAAATTGAATCGCAAGCCCTATGATGTAATAACATAAATTGAAACTCAAAATATCATGACCATGAATCCATTAAGGATATTACATGTTAAATGGGCTATATATAAACCTCATGAATGAATATAGGTGTATAATATATTGTATCTCATGAAGAAGAATAATTGAGCCAAAAATACCTTCCGGGTTTGTTAAATTATGAATCGTCTGCCCCATGAAATAATTTTTATAAAATTTATATTTAAATAACGATAATTTTAATTATATTTATAATAATATACATTATTGAGAAGTATATACGCCACATAAAAGAAATAAATGGTTAATATGTCTTGTGTCTCGTAGAAATCAAATGTTAAATGAATTTTTTTCCTTAAGTCTGGAATTCATTCATCTAAATTCAAGACACCTGCATAATTAATATAGTTTTATATTTCAAAATTATAGAACCATATAAATATATTTCATAAAATATATGATTTTATTATTATATTTTATTAAATATTTCTTAATAATTCATGGTTATATTTATATTTCGGTAAACAACTACATTTTTTCTTATATGTATTTAATTTTTTTTCAGAATAATTCTATAATTGTTCAATATTCTCAAGAATTATAACAATTATATAGGTATAATATAAATTCATTATATATTTATTTATAATAATCAATAAAATTTTGTGATATTGAATGAAATACACACTTCAAGGAGACGATAACTCATACGTACGCCTAAATGTTATTTTAATTTTATTGATTGATAATAAGAATGAAAATTAATTAATATTTTTTTTACATAATAATTTAAATTTCATATATATCACATAATTTAATTAAACTTATCTTTAATAAAATCCATGTAATGAAATAATGAATCTCACCACTTCTATAGATGGTAGTCATTTGTATACATGAAAGACAATATTAAATTCCCAAAAAATGGAATGATTGATGTTACATTTCATATAAAAAAATATGAATCATAATAAAATTAAAAATAATATATATATATATATATATATAACAAATAACACATCAATATTTACAACCCTGAGATGTGGTATTTGAAAAATGAATAGCATCGCTTCGCATGGCGGTATCTTTTCAAAAAAATAAACAGTGATTTAGTAAACCATTTAGTAAACCATTTGAGAAAGGATTCATTCCATAATGTTTTAACCATGGGGGAACATATTAATGTTGTCACGACCCGCCTTCGGCAAGACGATGGAAGGGGTGGAAAAGGCTCCCTCCCATCCTTATTCAAGTTGAAGATGTGATAATGACCCCTAAGTCCCACCTCCAATAGGCCCTGGAGTGGTGACTAGCACCAAGGGTGTAACATTTTCACAATATGGGGGCATTAAACTTTTTAGTTATCCAAAATTGGGAGAAATAAAGAGTCAACACCAAACACTACCAAGTATGGAAAACACAAAAGAAAACCAAACTACATGTATGTTTTAATAATAAATCTGAACAAGGTACAAGAACTCCAATGTACAAACCCATAAGAAAAGAAAAGGCAAAACAGAAAACAACAGTGACAAACAGCAACTCCAACGTCCATAATAGTAAGGTCCCGCATGGCCTATGATGTCCTCCTGAAAACCTGAAAGTAATCGTAGGGCGAGCATAAAAAGCATTCTCAGTAGGAAAAACTTGTAGCTCTCATTCACAAGTGGGGAGACATACTAATGTCCCATGAGAAGCAGAGAATCCAACATCTATTAAAGAGTCTATCCATCCCACCTCACCAGCCACACTCACCAAATAACACAAGAAGTAAGGTAATAGTAAAGAATAAACATTTGGGTACCCCGCACGACCATTTCCCCTAGTAGTTAGCTGCTCATCCCTAATGGAAAACGTCCTGATGCTACCATGATCTTCTTGCCCGCACACACCTGGGCCTCACAACCACACATCCCTGCTAGCACACACCTAGGCCTCATAACCATCCATACCTTCCCGCACACACCTGGGCCTCACAACCATTCATCCCTGCTAGAAAACACCTAGGCCTCATCCTGAAGACAACTTGGAAAACAAGCCATAACCAGAACCCCGACCCAAAAACACCTGGGCTAAAAACACACCAATCAAAATCAACCCGATTTATCTTGGGAGTAAGGTGGCCTCCAGCCATCATAGTCGAGGGAAGACGGAGTAGGAAAGACAGTAACTAGGGGGAAACGCTCTTCCCAATTAAATGGGGTGTACGACACTAAGTTCCCAATGCAGGTGGGGTGCAGCTAAACAGAAAACATACAATTATACATATATATACCAACACAGAGCCCAAACTACGGATCCTCAGACAAATACAAGCTGGTACACAAGCACTGCATCCTCAGAAAACAGGAACACAAGAAATAGTTCCCAGTTACCTTGTTCATGTTATCATTCAAAACAGTTCAGTATGAGTTAATCCCTTCACTACTGGGAAACTAATAGGCACATTCCCAGATGATACAAAAAAATCAGTAGAAAGGGAAAACATTAGGTAATTTAAACATTCACACCCAGTTTTCTTGTGAAGTCACCACAACACAGCCCTATGTCCCCAAACACCAGAAGCCTATGGTTTCTCAACAACAGAGGATTCCACCCCAATTCATGATATAATCCGAGTAACTCCCAAAGCCCTAGATTCACAACCAGCGAACGTATAACAATAGAGGATCCCATCCAAGAAAACCATAAAGTCACCTGTAACCGGCCCGTGAAGGATAAAAAACAACCAAACCACTACCACCAACACAAGGTAGGCCCACACATGTATTTTCAGATTTAAAAGATTTAACACACTCCATGGTTTCAATTACATGGTTCTTTAACTAGGGTTATAAAAAAAGGTTTGATCCCGGTGCTTTCAATTTATTTAACCGAGTACACGTAATTAACCAATTCCATGTTACAGTTATTAAAACATCCCGGAAAACCGAGGTTCAACAGTGCATAGTGAAAGACAATCAACGACCCTAATTTTTAGTGATTATAGGCTCGTATAATTCCCAACACATATGAAATATAAAAGATCACAATAGGACATCAATCACACCCCCCATTAATTCTGTAAAGGTTCGTTCATTATCTTTATTGTGTTTGGTTTCATCAATTTCCCCATAGAAAAAAGCATGCAAACCCCGCATGATACACAGAAAAGAGAGATGAAGGAGTAAATCCCTACCTGATTGATCAAAGATTGTAAGTACTCACGTGGAAACTGGAAAACAAGAGTAGTAGGAACTCCATAGAACGCGATCAAGGAAAACATCGCGGGGGTAAAACTCGTCCGGAGGAAGGGTATTCCGAGCGCAGGGTGTGATAGATTAAAAAAACCTAGGGATAAGGGAAGCTTGTAGGTTATAAGGCTAATATACAGCATCCCCGGGATAGTTAAGATATGGAGAAAAACTCGAAACCACAGAAGAAGTGGGATTGTGGGTTGACCATGCGGCTGGAACACCCCACACGTCCAATAAAAATGTCCTCACCCTTCGGGGCGGTTAAATCCAACTCAAAGGATACTGTAGACGCATTTCTAAAAATGTGGTTAAAATAATGACCAAACCCCACGGTTTTCCATTTAATTAAATACAATTAATGGTCTTTAAAACAGGCTTAAAGCGGTCAAAATACGGTTTAAAACCAATTCAGGCTAAAAGGAGGTGCTACTAGAAAAACCCATGGGGGGTAGGCAACAACTACCTGTAGCAGAGTGCAACTGGTTGGTGAAAGTTACCGGTAGCCGAGAGCTACCGGTATCCCAAGGTCACCGGTAGGCTAGGTTTACCGATAGGCCGAGGCTACCACTAGGAGTCACCCAGAAGCTGGGATGGCCTTCCAGACCACCCAAAACACCTCAAACTATTCTCATCCCCAAGAATATATGAACAAACCAGAAAGGAGAAAAGAGGGTTCCAAAAAACCACCCTATAAATATACTTCTTAGGGGAAAACCCATGAGTTGTTCGAAAGCTGGGACATGTACCCCCCTCCCCCCCCTTATTTCCAGGAATACTCACTAAAGATTTATCAACCAAAAACATTCACAACAAGAAAATGGATCACAATGTCCAACACATGAGTTAGGGAGTCCCCTCCTACATGTCACAATATTATCCTCTTTGGGCAGCACTAACTCACACCTATGGGTTTAATGGAATCCACATTAATGCATCCTGATTAGCAGTCAGTTTTTCCCATCATCACACATTCGAACACACACACACACAGAGAACAGGGAACAGATCATCTAATACCTAAGAAAAACAAGTGTTTCATATATTAAAGCACAAGGAAAACATCTCAACAAAACTCATAACAACAACAACAATGAAGTCAAACCATCTCTGGGTACTGAACATGTAACTAGGACTCCCGCTCCCAAGTGCTCTCTTCCAGGCCACCATGCCTCCACAACACACGAACCAAGGGGATGGTTCACCCACAAATCACTTTCTCTTTACGATCCTTGATCTTGATCGGTCATTCTATGAAGGTCTCATCATCGTCCACATCTAATTCTCCCCAATCGATGACGTTGGAGTTGTCGTGTAGATATCAACAAAGCTGGGAGATGTGAAATACGTTGTGGAATTTATCCAACTTAGGTGGAAACACCGGATGATACGCTACCTCACCAACTCATCCCAACACCTCGAAAGGTCCGATTACCTAGGGGAGAGCTTACTCCCCTTCCCAAACCTTCACTACCCACATCGAGGAGAAACCTTCAAGAACACATGATTCCCAACCTCTAAATCTAAGGGCCTCCTCCTACGATCGGCATAAGACTTCTCCCGGTGCTGGGTGGCATTCATCCTCTCACGCATGAGATGAACCTTGTCAGTGGTGCCCTACACCACTTCTGGCCTAAGAACAGCTACTTCCCCAATCTCTGTCCACCAAACGGGTGAAGGACACAGCCTTCCATACAAGGCCTCAAATGGTGTCATACCAATATAGGAGTGGAAGCTAATGTTATTGGAAAACTCTAATAGAGGCAAGTTTTATACCCATGATCCCCCACAACCCAGAACACATGCCCGCATCATGTCTTCCAACGTCTAGATCGTTCGTTCTATTTGCCCATCTGTCTGATGGTGGAAAGAAGTAATAAGGTGTAGTTGGGTACGAAAGGCATGCTATAATCCCCTACAGAGTCGTGAGGTAATCCACGTGTCTCAATCGGAGACAATAGATGTCGGAATCCTGTGGAACAGCACCACCTCATTGGCGTACCTCTGGGATAAGGTGCTCACCAGGCTCGACTCCTTAATCTCCAACAAGTGTGCTGATTTTGTCAATTGATCCACCACTACCAGGATGGCATCATATCCTCCCTGAGCCCTGGGTATCCCTGTGGTGAATTCCATCGAGATTTCATCCCAATTCCACTCGGGAATATCTAACGACGATAACAAACCTCCACGAAAATGGTGTTCATCCTTAACTTACTGACTAACCAGGCACTTAGCCACAACCTTTTCCACCGCCCGCTTTACCCCGGGCCACCAAAACTGTCCCCTCAGGCCTTGGTACATATTTGAGTCCCCATTATGTACTTCTAAAGCTAAGCCATGGAACTCATGGAGAACACCTTTACGCATCATCTCCGGAACAAAAAGCCTTCCACAGAAAAGCATCTGATGCTGAACATCCTCCGACCATCCCTCAAGAATCATTTCCCTGATTAACACGATCCCTCATCACATCCACCTCCGTGTCCCCACACTTGGACTCTTCCACCTGCACCACTAAGGAGGGAACAACAGTCATATGAAATAGAAGACCTCTTCCACCTTCCACCCTTGCATCCAAATGCAAGGCCGCTAACTCTTCCATCGCTCTCCATGTATCTGCAGATTCCTGAACTACTTCCTTATGTGATTTATTTCTTATGGAATCAGCCAAAACATTTCCCTTGCCCTCAACATAACAGATCTCGATGTCATATTCTTGGAGGAACTCAACCCATCTCCGCTGCAGCAAGTTCAGGTCCCTCTGGGAAAAGACATAATGCAAGCTATTGTGATTTGATAAGACCACAAAGAGCTATCTGATGAGATAATTCCTCAACAACATCAATGCGAAAACCATGGTCGAAAACTCCAGATCGTGGGTGGCGTATTTACGTTCATGAGGACATTACTTCCCAGACCCATAAGAGATCACTCCTCGCTTCTGCATTAGCACAAATCCCAACCCAAGGCAAGAAGCATCACATAACACTTAAAACAACACCCCTTCCTCTGGTAATCTGAGTAATGGAGCACTTACCCACTTCTCATTTAGGTAGCCAAAAGAGTTCTGGCACTTGTCGTTCCACATGAAGGCCAGGTCCTTCCTAGTCAAAGCTGTCAATGGAGGTACAACTCGAGAGAAGTTAGGCACAAACCTCCAGTAATAGCCTGCCAAATCCCGGAAACTACGACCATCCACCTGATTCTTGGGTACTGCCCATGAAATGACTACCTCAGCCTTCGACAGGTCTACTGTTATTCCCTTCTGAGACACTATGTGTCCAAGGAAATGTACCTCTTGCATTATGAACATCCACTTAGATAGTTTCCTATAAATATGGTGGTGTCAAAGGACTCCCAAAACTGCCCTAAGATGATCAACATGCTCTTCCTACGATCATGAGTGGATAAGGATGTCATCGATGAACACCACAACGAACTAGTCCAGAAACTCTAGGAAGAAAGAGTTCATGTGGTTCATGAACATAGCTGGTGCGTCTGTAACGCCAAACGACATGATCACAAACTCAAAGTGGACATATCTACACTTAAAAGTCATCTTCGAGATATCACCATCCTTCACTCTTAACTGGTGGTATCTAGAACACAGATCGATCTTAGAGAACCAACCTGCTCCCCTCAACTGGTTGAAAAGATCGTCTATCCTTGTGAGGGGGTAATGATTTTTGATCGTCACCTGATTCAACCTCTGGTAGTCTATGCACAGTCGTAGACTACCATCCACATTCTTTACGAACAAAATTGGAGCACCCCATAATGACACGTTGGATCGAACAAATCCCTTCTCCATCAGATCGTCAATCTGAATCTGCAACTCCCGCAACTCAGAATGTTCCAACCGATAAGGAGCCATCGAGATCGGGCGAGCACCAGGCTATAAGTCTATCCCTAACTCAACGTCACAGTAAGGGGGTAGAGTAACAACCTCATCGGTAAAGGCATCCTGGAATTCTCTTACGACCTCTGGGAAATCCATCATTCCTACGTCCGCCGACTCCACTAACATTCCGTCCAGCATAGAAAGGAGTGGCTCCACGTGTCGACTCCCCTCTTGATAACTCTTCTCCCCAAAAAAATCCACACTCCATCCATCTTCGTTGGATAATTCAATCATTCTTCGATATCAGTCGACGATGGAATGCATGGAGAATAACCCGTCGATGCCTAGAAGGAAATCGCATTGTAGCATTTGCAATGAAAGAAGGTCTCTATTGGACTGATGCAGTCCCAACATCAGTCTACATCCTTGGATTATGTAAGATACGCTGGTCTGACCCCCAACTAGTGTTCTCAACACTAGGGTCACAAAAAGTGGCATGGCATCCAGACCCAGAGCATGGGCTAGTTCGGGCGTAACGAAGGAGTGCGAAGCTCCCAAATCAAACAAGGCAGAAACAAGAGTGTTGAACAAACTAATAGTAACTCGAATGAGCATTGGTACAATCGGAGCTACTAACTCTGCGGCATGCAACTGTACACTTCCAGCTCCTCTGTCTCACTGTTGTCGACCACCTCCCAGACCACACCCTGGTCGAGGTCCCTGAGGAGCACCCTGGTGTCGGTCTCCTCCCGCAAGGTCGTCCCTCGGAGGGCCAGGGGCCTACTACTGCTGCTGGAAAGGCCTTGCTGGAAATTGGTGTTATTGAGGTGGGTTCTTAAACTACCCACTTCCACCGTGTGGAGCTTGAGTCAGACACCTACTCTAGACGATTCCGAAAAATACACAAGAAAAACACTTTGGTCCTGGCCCTGTGAGAAAAGGGCGAGGTCCAGAAGCTCAGGACTGGAACTGCTGAGGCTTAAACCCTGCTTGTCAAAACCTGAAAGGCCCTGTCAGTGGAGACCTACTGCTGACCACCATCACATTTGTTGAACTCAACTAGTTCCATTCTTGTGGAGTGCCTCCCTTCATGTTCATCCTCTCTACTATCTCGACCTTCTTCTATACTTCTATGTATGTCGGAAGAGTGAAGGGAGTGACAGTGTATTGATGTGAAGGACGAAGTGCTTCCTCTAACCATGATTCTTGAGACTCCTCATACAAAACGAGATCCTGGGAAAAGCGGAATAGATCATTGAACCTGATCCCCAGCTCCCTCACCGACATGCTTCCCTGCTGAAGGGAGAGAAACTCTTGTCTCTTCTCAGCCTTCATTGTAGAGGATAGGAACTCCTCATGAAATTCCTTCAGGAAACTGGCCCATGAATCCTGTACCTCTATCTTAACTCCCAAGAAAAGAATCCACCACTGATGCGCTGCTCCTCTCACCTGACTGACAGCCAACGGAACCCAGTACACCCTTGGAGGACGGATTAAAGAGAAGGTGATGGCTAGCTCCTCGATCCGTCCCTCCGTTACTGAGTCGGAAACGCCGCCCTCGTAATTCTCGAGGGTTTGTTGCTAGAAGTAGCACAGAGTCCTCTGCCACAAGTCATCCTCCTCATCTCGGTCAACCCTTCGCTGGTCAACTGCATCAATCCACGGGGCCTCAACCGCCCGATTCGCTCGTAGATATCGTTCGGGTACCATAGCTGCAAGGTAAAAAATGAATGCCTAAGCCCGAATAGCAAGGGGATTATCATTATTATTTTTAAATTTTTCTCCCCAAGGTTCCCCAAATCAAATAAAAACACAATCAGTATGAATCATGTACCTTCCTTAGAGTCTCTACCCTGCAATAAATGTAGTCTCACTTGGTCGTTTGATAGGCTCAAAGTCCATTCATCAGATCACAGGGGGCCCTAAAATCCCATGTCCTAGCTGGTCCTTCCTAGACTATTTCACAAACTATGATCACCTAACATTGTTACCCTACCATCCCATGCAATCCTCACCGTTCCTAACTCCTAACTCCATCATATTCCTCAAACCTCCCTTTGATACCATTCTGACATGACCCACCCTCGGTAAGACGATGGAAGGGGTGAAAAAGTAAAATGCCCTTCCTTATTCATGTCGAAGACGAGATAATGACCTCCGAATCCCGCCTCCAGTAGGCCCCAGAGTGGCGACTAGCACCAAGGGTGTAACATTTTCACAATATGGGAGGAATTAACCTTTTTAGTTAACCAAGATTGGGTGAAATGAGTCAACACCCAACACCACCAAGTATAGATAACTAAAATGAAAACCAAACTACATGCATGTTTTAATAATAAAACTGAACAAGGTACAAGAACTACAAAGTACAAACCAATAGAAAAAGAAAAGGCGAAGCAGAAAATAACAGTGACCAAAAGAAACTCCAACATCCAAACTAGTAAGGTCCTGCACAGCTTCTGAAGTACTGATGACTACCTAAAATTAAACGTAGGGTGAGCATAAAAATCATACTCAGTAGAAAAAACCTATAGCTCTCGTGAAAAAGTGGGGAGACATACTAAAGTCCTGTGAGAAGCAGGGAAACCAAAATCTATTAAAGAGTCTATCCATCCCACCTTACCGACCACGCTCACCAAATAACACAAGTAGTAAGGTAATAGTAAAGAATACACATTTGGGTACCCCGCACCACCATTTCCCTCACTAGCTAGCTACTCATCCCTAACGGAAAATGTCCGGACACTACCACGCTCTTCCTGCCCACACACACCTGGGCCTCACAATCACACATCGCTGCCTGCAATCACCTGGGCCTCAAAACCATCCATCCCTACCTGCACACACCTGGGCCTCACAACCATTCATCCCTGCCCGAAAACACCTGGGCCTCATCTCAAAGACACTAGGGAAATAAAACCACAACCAGAACTTCGGCATGAAAAAACCTAATCTAACAACACACCAATCGAAACCTACCTGAAGAATCTTGGGTGTACGGTCGCCTCCATCCATCACATCCAAGGGTGAGGGAGCAGGAAGGAGAGTAATTCGGGGAAAACTCCCTTCCCTATTAAATGGGGTGTCCGACACTAAGTTCCCAATGTGGGTGGAGTGTGAATAAATGGAAAACATACAATTATACATATATATACCAACACACATCCCAACCTATAGCTCCTCAGACAGATATAGGCAAGTACACAAGCACTGCTGCCTAAGAAAACATGCACACAACAAACAGTTCCTAGTTCCCTTGTGCAGGTTATCTTTCATAATAGTTCAGTATGAGTAAATCCCTTCACTATTGGGAAAATAACAGGCACATTCCCAAATGAAACAACAAAATCCGTAGAAAGGAAAAACATCGGGTAATTTAAGCATTCACACTCAGTTTTCTTGTGAAGTCATAACAACACAGCCCCAAGTCCCCAAACTCCAGAAGCCTATGGTTTCTCAACAACAGAGGATTCCACCCCAATTCATGATATAAGCAGAGTAACTCCCACGACCTCAGATTCACAACCAGCGAAAGTATGACAACAGATTATCCCATCCATGAAAACCATAAAGTCACCCGTAATCGGCCTGTGAAGGAAGAAAACAACCAAAGCACTACCACCAACACAAGGTAGGCCCACGCAGGTATTTTCAAATTTAAAAGATTTAACAAACTCCATGGTTTCAATTATATGGTGCTTTAACCAGGGTTATCACGAAAAAGGGTTCATCCTGGTGCTTTCAATTTATTTAACCGAGTATACGTAATTAACCAATTCCATGTTACGGTATTTAAACATCCAGGAACACCGAGGTTCCTTAGTGCAGAGAGAAAGACCACCAACGTCCATGATTTTCAGTGAACTTATGCTCGTATAATTCACAACACATATAAATAATAAAATAGAATAGCAGGACATCGATCACACCCCCAATTTCATTCTTTAAAGGTCCGTTCATTTTCATAATTACATTTAGTTTCATCAATTTCCACAAAGGAAAAAGCATGAAAATCCCGCATGATACACAGAAAGGAGTGACGAAGAAGTAAATACCAACCTTATTGATCAATGGTTGTAATTCCTCGCATGGAAATTAGAAAACAAGAGTAGCAAGAACTCCACAGAAAGTGATCAAGGAAAACTCCGCGGGGGTACAACTCGTCCAGAGGAAGGGTATTCCGATCGCAGGGTGTGATAGATAAAAAAACTAGGTATAAGAGAAGATTTTAGTTTATAAGTCTGCGATACAGCATCCCCGAGACGGTTAAGATATGGAGAAAAACTAGAAACCGTGGAAGAATCAGGATCATGGGTTGACCACGCAGTTGGGCCACATCACATGTCCAATAAAAAGGTCCCCGCCCATCGAGGCGGTTAAAACCGACTCACAAGATGCGGTAGAGGTGTTTCTGAAAATGTGGTTAAAAGAATGACCAAAACGCCTGGGTTTCCATTTCATTAAATACCATTAATGGTCATTAAAATAGGCTTAAAAGGGTCAAAACACGGTTTAAAACCAATTCACGCAAAAAGGAGGGGCTATTAGAAAACACGTGGCGGGATAGGTTACAGCTACCGCTAGCCGAGAGCTACACGTTGGAGACACCTACTAATAGCCGAGAGCTACCTGTTGGCGACAGCTACCGGTAGCTCTCGGCTACCGGTACCCCAAGGTCACCGGTAAGCCGAGCCTACCGCTAGGAGTCACCGAGAAGCTGGGATGGCCTTCCAGACCACCCAGAACACCTCAAACATCAAATTTTTACCATGTAATGGACCCCAAAACCTCGGGCCATTACAAATGTTTTTCATTAATTATGAATATATAATATTCTTCATCAGTTATGAAGATATTATTAAGGTCATGGTTAAGAATAAGTATCATCAACCTTGTATTGATGAAATATTTGATATATTATGTTGATCTCAATACTTATCAAATATTGACCTGCATAATGGATATCATTAATTGAGGTTCAAGAAAGAGTATATACCCAAAAACCATTATGTATAATTTCCAGATACTATGAAAATAGTTATTCAATTTGGTCTTAATAATACACCAATTGCTTTCATGGATTAAATGAATAATGTATTTAGAGACTACATTGATCATTTTTTGCTTGTTTTTTAGATGATATAATTATATAACAATTGAGAAAATATGTTTGTGATTATCACTTGAAAATTTTGTTGAAATCCATTTGGGAGTAGATACAATATGACAAATTTATAAATTATGAATTTTGGATGAAAATTTATTTGTGTTTTGTTCTTATAATCTCATGAATGGTTATATCGGTATATGAATCATGGATGTAACCTATTGAGTGTTGTCCTAGGCTAACCATTTTGATTAAGATCCATAATTTTCTTTGATTAGATTAATATAATTGACGGTTATTACATAATTTCTAAATACATTCTCGTCCACTTATCATGTTAACTCAAAAGAGAGCCATGTTCCTCTAAATAGATGAATGTGAGGAAAATATAGATGAACATAATAGGAGATTAGTCAATAAACCTATATATTCATTAAATAGTAGTGCATATGTGTTTTTAGTGTATAATATTTCACTGATGAAGGGATTATATTATATTCATATGAAGAATGACATGGTTATTTAATATGCATCCTGGAATTTTATGGTATATGAGAAAAATTAATAAACTCGGTATTGAAAGTTTGGTGTAGTAATATTTCAAATACATATATAATGAAATTATCATATGTAGAAATGGTTTAAATATATACCAAAAAATAGACGTTATAGAGTATATGATTACAGATAAATTTCGCCTATGAATTCACAATCCCCTCACTGTGTCGATTTAGACGTTCAACATGTCTAATTCACTTATAGTTGTTCCAAAATGATTCTTGATAGATATGATGTTTTCATGGTTTTTACATTTGTATATAATTATTATAGATCCATATAAACTTTTATTATCTTCACTGGGATTCCATTTCATATAAACCACATTTTATATCCTTTACTAAGATTCAATGATATTTTCCAATACATTTCCCCATCATTATTTTTTTTACCTTTAAATATTCTTATGGATATAACTATGGTTTTATTTTCCATGTTATCACATACTAACTAATAAATTTATTTCATATCAAATATAACAACCCAGTCATCTCATATATGGATATAGAATCCTTATAGATTAGCATTTATTTCGTAATTGTAACACATGATTGTGGTATATAACAGGTTACTACTTTAGAAACATAATAAAATTAACCCATGTACATAAGTGAGATACATCACCTCCCACTATAATAATCAAAACTGTAACACTTCTCAAACATATCATATATAATAATTTTTTCCATAACTGTTTTAAATTAAAAATGATATTGTGTTAGAACATATTCAGAATAAGGGTTAAAAATGGATATATATAAGACTAACATTAAAATTGGGTATAAAAATATTAACATAAAATTGAAATACCACACCCCACCTAATTAATATTATAATCATGATTCATGGAATGAATATTAGAAGGTCATATGACATGATTAATAAGGGAATCAGTGAACATGATCCCTTACAATATTACATTGGGATAAGACATAGAACTTGTGTAATATACAAAATCATAAAAACCATTCCCGTATTAATAAAATCTCATAGGAGAGAACACCATAGTGGAAAAATTACATTACTAAAATTTTATTCACTCTCCATTCAATCCCATTCTTACAAAACATGATTTACACTGATTTCAAGTCTTGTTATACTAAAATGAGTTAACTTCCTGTTCTATCCCTATATATCTCATGTGATATACATATTTTCTCAATTCATTGGAGGGAAATATAGGTCCCACCCATCACAAAAGAAAAACATAATTAATGTGTTCCACATGATCATAAATTTTTTTTCATATAATAGGCCATGCCATGAAATGGGTATCATAAAAATTTTATCATCTCATAAACATTAGAAGATAAATAGGTTACATATTTATCATAAAATAACCTGTAGAAAATGAATCAGGTATCATAAACATATTATCATGGTATATCCCATTGAAGTTAAATGTTTTTCATAAAAAACGTCATCAGAAACTAAAACAATTAAAAAAATGAATAAGAATGTTGTCATTGGAGCATATGCCCGATAAATAATATGAAACATCAGTAGTTGAAATCTTATATGAAAAAATTTATTTTGATATTTTAAAACATTTCATGTGTAAAGAATCATTTACAATTTTAATACCCTTTCTTAAAAAATAAAATATTATGAAAACCTATTTCATTAAAGATAAACAAAAATATTTATAATAGATCTTTTTAAAATCTTTTAAGCACAAATTTTAAAACTAAAAAATTTTCAAAATCCACTTCATTGAAAACAACATTTATCACATATAATGTAATAATTGAAAATCATTTAAAACACATTTTTAAAAATAAAATATTTCCAAATTACATTTAAATGAAAATGATATTTAATGATAATTTGAAAAAAAATCATTGAAATAATTTATATAAAACATATTTTTGGAATAAATTAAATTTCTATCCGAAGAGTAAAATAATATCATATTTTCGTAAATAAACACTTCATTAATTATTTTAATGAAAAAATATTGGAAAATGATACCATCAATCGAATATTTCATGAATTACTATAGGATACGAAAATACTGGAGAATCTGTGAGAGGTAGATAATGGGATTACCATATTGGAGACTTAATATCAAAAAATCCCAATAAATGATGAAATTATAACATGAAATATTTATCACTTTGGTAAAATTGAATCGCAAGCCCTATGATGTAATAACATAAATTGAAACTCAAAATATCATGACCATGAATCCATTAAGGATATTACATGTTAAATGGGCTATATATAAACCTCAATAATGAATATAGGTGTATAATATATTGTATCTCATGAAGAAGAATAATTGAGCCAAAAATACCTTTCGGGTTTGTTAAATTATGAATCGCCTGCCCCATGAAATAATTTTTATAAAATTTATATTTAAATAACGATAATTTTAATTATATTTATAATAATATACATTATTGAGAAGTATATACGCCACATAAAAGAAATAAATGGTTAATATGTCTTGTGTCTCGTAGAAAACAAATGTTAAATGAATTTTTTTCCTTAAGTCTGGAATTCATTCATCTAAATTCAAGACACCTGCATAATTAATATAGTTTTATATTTCAAAATTATAGAACCATATAAATATATTTCATAAAATATATGATTTTATTATTATATTTTATTAAATATTTCTTAATAATTCATGGATATATTTATATTTCGGTAAACAACTACATTTTTTCTTATATGTATTTAATTTGTTTTCATAATAATTCTATAATTGTTCAATATTCTCAATAATTATAACAATTATATAGGTACAATATAAATACATTATATATTTATTTATAATAATCAATAAAATTTTGCGATATTGAATGAAATACACACTTCAAGGAGACGATAACTCATACGTAGGCCTAAATGTTATTTTAATTTTATTTATTGATAATAAGAATGAAAATTAATTAATATTTTTTTTACATAATAATTTAAATTTCATATATTTCACATAATTTAATGAAACTTATCTTTAATAAAATCCATGTTATGAAATAATGAATCTCACCACTTCTATAGATGGTAGTCATTTGTATACATGAAAGACAATATTAAATTCCCAAAAAATGGAATGATTTATGTTACATTTCATATAAAAAAATATGAATCATAATAAAATTAAAAATAATATATATATATATATATAACAAATAACACATCAATATTTACAACCCAGAGATGTGGTATTTGAAAAATTAATTGCATCGCTTCGCATGGCGGTAGCTTTTCAAAAAAATAAACAGTGATTTAGTAAACCATTTAGTAGACCATTTGAGAAGGGATTCATTCCATAATGTTTTAAACATGGGGGAACATATTAATGTTGTCACGACCCACCTTCGGCAAGACGATGGAAGGGGTGGCAAAGGCTCTCGCCCATCCTTATTCATGTTGAAGATGTGATAATGACCCCTAAGTCCCACCTCCAATAGGCCCCGGAGTGGTGACTAGCACCAAGGGTGTAACATTTTCACAATATGGGGCCATTAAACTTTTTAGTTATCCAAAATTGGGAGAAATAAAGAGTCAACACCAAACACTACCAAGTATGTAAAACACAAAAGAAAACCAAACTACATGTATGTTTTAATAATAAATCTGAACAAGGTACAACAACTCCGATGTACAAACCCATAAGAAAAGAAAAGGAAAAACAGAAAACAACAGTGACAAACAGAAACTCCAACGTCCATAATAGTAAGGTCCCGCATGGCCTACGATGTCCTCCTACAAACCTGAAAGTAATCGTAGGGTGAGCATACAAAGCATTCTCAGCAGGAAAAAACTATAGCTCTCATTCACAAGTGGGGGGACATACTAATGTCCCATGAGAAGCAGAGAATCCAACATCTATTAAAGAGTCTATCCATCCCACCTCACCAGCCACACTCACCAAATAACACAAGAAGTAAGGTAATAGTAAAGAATAAACATTTGGGTACCCCGCACCACCATTTCCCCCCAGTAGTTAGCTACTCATCCCTAACGGAAAACGTCCCGATGCTACCATGATCTTCTTGCCCGCACACACCTGGTCCTCACAACCACACATCCCTTCTAGCACACACCTGGGCTTCACAACCATCCATACCTTCCCGCAGACACCAGGGCCTCACAACCATTCATCCCTGCTAGAAAACACCTAGGCCTCATCCTGAAGACAACTTAGAAAACAATCCATAACCAGAACCCCGACCCAAAAACACCTGGGCTAACAACACACCAATCAAAATCAACCCGATTAATCTTGGGTGTAAGGTGGCCTCCAGCCATCAGAGTCGAGGGAAGACGGAGTAGGAAAGACAGTAACTAGGGGAAATGCTCTTCCCAATTAAATGGGGTGTACGACACTAAGTGTCCAACGCGGGTGGGGTGCGGCTAAATACAAAACATACAATTATACATATATATACCAACACAGAGCCCAAACTACAGATCTTTAGACAAATACAAGCTGGTACACAAGCACTGCATCCTCAGAAAACAGGCACAAAAGAAATAGTTCCCAGTTACCTTGTTCATGTTATTATTCAGAACAGTTCAGTATGAGTTAATCCCTTCACTACTGGGAAACTAATTGGAACATTCCCATATGAAACAAAAAAATCAGTAGAAAGGGAAAACATTAGGTAATTTAAACATTCACACCCAGTTTTCTTGTGAAGTCACCACAACACAGCCATATGTCCCCAAACACCAGAAGCCTATGGTTTCTCAACAACAGAGGATTCCACCCCAATTCATGATATAATCCGAGTAACTCCCAAAGCCCTAGATTCACAACCAGCGAGCGTATAACAACAGAGGATCCCATCCAAGAAAACCATAAAGTCACCCATAACCGGCCCGTGAAGGATAAAAAACAACCAAACCACTACCACCAACACAAGGTAGGCCCACACATGTATTTTAAGATTTAAAAGATTTAGCACACTCCATGGTTTCAATTACATGGTGCTTTAACTAGGGTTATAAAAAAGGTTTGATCCAGGTGCTTTCAATTTATTTAACCGAGTACACGTAATTAACCAATTCCATGTTACAGTTATTTAAACATCCCGAAAAACTGAGGTTCATTAGTGCATAGTGAAAGACCATCAACGACCCTATTTTTTAGTCATTATAGGCTCGTATAATTCCCAACACATATCAAAAATAAAAGATCACAATAGGACATCAATCACACCCCCCCATTCATTCTGTAAAGGTTCGTTCATTATCTTCATTGTGTTTGGTTTCATCAATTTCCCCATTGAAAAAAGCATCCAAACCCCGCATGATACACAGAAAAGAGAGATGAAGGAGTAAATCCCTACCTGATTGATCAAAGATTGTAAGTACTCACGTGGAAACTAGAAAACAAGAGTAGTAGGAACTCCATAGAACGCGATCAAGGAAAACATTGCGGGGGTAAAACTCGTCCGGAGGAAGGGTATTCCGAGAGCAGGGTGTGATAGATTAAAAAAACCTAGGGAGAAGGGAAGCTTGTAGGTTATAAGGCTAATATACAGCATCCCCGGGATAGTTATGATATGGAGAAAAACTCGAAACCACAGAAGAAGTGGGATTTTGGGTTGACCATGCGGCTGGGACACCCCACACGTCCAATAAAAACGTCCTCACCCTTCGAGGCGGTTAAATCCAACTCAAAGGATACTGTAGACGCATTTCTAAAAATGTGGTTAAAATAATGACCAAAACCCACGGTTTTCCATTTAATTAAATACAATTAATGGTCTTTAAAACAAGCTTAAAGCGGTCAAAATACGGTTTAAAACCAATTCAGGCTAAAAGGAGGTGCTACTAGGAAAACCCGTGGGGGGTAGGCAACAGCTACCTGTAGCAGAGTGCAACTGGTTGGTGAAAGTTACCGGTAGCTGAGAGCTACCGGTATCCCAAGGTCATCAGTAGGCTAGGTTTACCGATAGGCCGAGGCTACCGCTAGGAGTCACCGAGAAGCTGGGATGGCCTTCCAGACCACCCAAAACACCTCAAACTATTCTAATCCCCAAGAATATATGAACAAACCAGAAAGGAGAAAAGAGGGTTCCAAAAAACCACCCTCTAAATATACTTCTTAGGGGAAAACCCATGAGTTGTTCGAAAGCTGGGACAGTACCCCCCCCCCTTACATCCAGGAATACTCGCTAAAGATTTATCAACCAAAAACATTCACAACAAGAACATGGATCACAATGTCCAACACATGAGTTAGGGAGTCCCCTCCTACATGTCACAATATTATCCTCTTTGGGCATCACTAACTCACACCTATGGGTTTAATGGCATCCACATTAATGCATCCTGATTAGCAGTCAGTTTTTCCCATCATCACACATTCGAACACACACACACAGAGAACAGGGAACAGATCATCTAATACCTAAGAAAAACAAGCGTTTCATATATTAAAGCACAAGGAAAACATCTCAACAAAACTCATAACAACAACAACAATGAAGTCAAACCATCTCTGGGTACTGAACATGTAACTGGGACTCCCGCTCCCAAGTGCTCTCCTCCAGGCCACCATGCCTCCACAACACACGAACCAAGGGGATGGTTCACCCACAAATCACTTTCTCTTTACGATCCTTGATCTTGATCGGTAATTCTATGAAGGTCTCATCATCGTCCACATCTAATTCTCCCCAATCGATGACGTTGGAGTTGTCGTGTAGATATCAACAAAGCTGGGAGATGTGAAATACGTTGTGGAATTTCTCCAACTTAGGTGGAAACACCAGATGATATGCTACCTCACCAACTCATCCCAACACCTCGAAAGGTCCGATTACCTAGGGTAGAGCTTACTCCCCTTCCCAAACCTTCACTACCCACATCGAGGAGAAACCTTCAAGAACACATGATTCCCAACCTCTAAATCTAACGGCCTCCTCCTACGATCGGCATAAGACTTCTCCCGGTGCTGGGTGGAATTCATCCTCTCATGCATGAGATGAAGCTTGTCAGTGGTGCCCTACACCACTTCTGGCCCAAGAACAGCTACTTCCCCAATCTTTGTCCACCAAACGGGTGAATGACACAGCCTTCCATACAAGGCCTCAAATGTTGTCATACCAATATAGGAGTGGAAGCTAATGTTATTGGAAAACTCTAATAGAGGCAAGTTTTATACCCATGATCCCCAACAACCCAGAACACATGCCCGCATCATGTCTTCCAACGTCTGGATCGTTCGTTCTATTTTCCCATCTGTCTGATGGTGGAAAGAAGTAATAAGGTGTAGCTGGGTACGAAAGGCATGATGTAATCCCCTCCAGAGTCATGAGGTAATCTGCGTGTCTCAATCGGAGACAATAGATATCAGAATCCTATGGAACCGCACCACCTCATCGACGTACCTCTGGGATAAGGTTCTCACCAGGCTCGACTCCTTAATCTCCAAGAAGTGTGCTGATTTTGTCAATTGATCCACCACTACCAGGATGGCATCATATCCTCCCTGATCCCTGCGTAGCCCTGTGATGAATTCCATCGATATTTCATCCCACTTCCACTCGGGAATATCTAACGACGGTAACAAACCTCCACGAAAACGGTGTTCATCCTTAACTTACTAATACACCAGGCACTTAGCCACAACCTTTTCCACCGCCCACTTTACCCCGGGCCACCAAAACTGTCCCCTCAGGCCTTGGTACATATTTGAGTCCCCATTATGTACTTCTAAAGCTAAGCCATGGAACTCATGGAGAACACCTTTACGCATCATCTCCGGAACAAAAATCCTTCCACAGAAAAGCATCTGATGCTGAACATCCTCCGACCATCCCTCAAGAAGCATTTCCCTGATTAACACGATCCCTCATCACATCCACCTACGTGTCCCCACACTTAGACTCTTCCACCTGCACCACTAAGGAGGGAACAACAGTCATATGAAATAGAAGACCTCTTCCACCTTCCACCCTTGCATCCAAATGCAAGGCCGCTAACTCTTCCATCGCTCTCCAAGCATCTGCAGATTCCTGAACTACTTCCTTATGTGATTTATTTCTTATGGAATCAGCCAAAACATTTCCCTTGCCCTCAACATAATAGATCTCGATGTCATATTCTTGGAGGAACTCAACCCATCTCCGCTGCAGCAAGTTCAGGTCCCTCTGGGAAAAGACATAATGCAAGCTATTGTGATCTGAGAAGACCACAAAGAGCTATCTGATGAGATAATTCCTCAACAACATCAATGCGAACACCATGGCCGCAAACTCCAGATCTTGGGTGGCGTAGTTACGTTCATGAGGACATTACTGCCCATACCCATAAGAGATCACTCCTCGCTTCTGCATTAACACAAATCCCAACCCAAGGCAAGAAACATCACATAACACTTAAAACAACACCCCTTCCTCTGGTAATCTGAGTACTGGAGCACTTACCCACTTCTCATTTAGGTAGCCAAAAGAGTTCTGGCACTGGTCGTTCCACTTGAAGGCCAGGTCCTTCCTAGTCAAAGCTGTCAATGGAGGTACAACTCGAGAGGAGTCAGGCACAAATCTCCAGTAATAGCCTGCCAAATCCAGGAAACTACGACCATCCACCTGATTCTTGGGTACTGCCCATGAAATGACTACCTCGGCCTTCGACAGGTCTACTGTTATTCCCTTCTGAGACACTATGTGTACAAGGAAATTTACCTCTTGCATTATGAACTTGGACTTAGATAGTTTCCTATAAATATGGTGGTGTCAAAGGACTCCCAAAACTGCCCTAAGATTATCAACATGCTCTTCCTACGATCATGAGTGGATAAGGATGTCATCGATGAACACCACAACGAACTAGTCCAGAAACTCTCGGAAGAAAGAGTTCATGTGGTTCATGAACATAGCTGGTGAATCTGTAACGCCAAAAGACATGAACACAAACTCAATGTGGACATATCTACACTTAAAAGTCATCTTCGAGTAATCACCATCCTTCACTCTTAACTGGTGGTATCTAGAACACAGATCGATCTTAGAGAACCAACCTGCTCCCCTCAGCTGGTCGAGAAGATCGTCTACCCTCGTGAGGGGGTAATGATTTTTGAACGTCACCTGATTCAAACTTTGGTAGTCTATGCACAGTCGTAGACTACCATCCACCTTCTTTACGAACAAAATTGGAGCACCCCATAATGACACGTTGGATCGAACAAATCCCTTCTCCATCAGATCGTCAATCTGAATCTGCAACTCCCGCAACTCAGAATGTTCCAACCGATAAGGAGCCATCGAGATCGGGCGAGCACCAGGCTATAAGTCTATCCCTAACTCAACATCACTATAAGGGGGTAGAGTAACAACCTCATCGGTAAAGGCATCATGGAATTCTCTTACGACCTCTAGGAAATCCATCACTCCTACGTCCGCCGACTCCACTAACATTCCGTCCAGCATAGAAAGGAGTGGCTCCACGTGTCGCCTCCCCTCTTGATAACACTTCTCCCCAAAAAAATCCACACGCCATCCATCTTCTTTGGATAATTCAATCATTCTTCGATATCAGTCGACGATGGAATGCATGGAGAATAACCAGTCGATGCCTATAATGAAATCGCATCGTAGCATTTGCAATGAATAAAGGTCTCTATTGGACTGATGCAGTCCCAACATCAGTCTACATCCATGGATTATGTAAGATACGCTGGTCTGACCCCCAACTAGTGTTCTCAACACTAGGGTCACAAAAGGTCGCATGGAATCCAGACCCAGAGCATGGGCTAGTTTGGGCGTAACGAAGGAGTGAGAAGCTCCCAAATCAAACAAGGCAGAAACAAGAGTGCTGAACAAACTAATAGTAACTCAAATGAGCATTGGTACCATCGGAGCTACTAACTCTGCGACATGCAACTATACACTTCCAGCTCCTCTGTCTCACTATTGTCGACCACCTCCCAGACCACACCCTGGTCGAGGTCACTGAGGAGCACCCTGGTGTCGGTCTCCTCCTGCAAGGTCGTCCCTCGGAGGGCCAGGGGCCTACTACTACTGCTGGAAAGGCCTTGCTGGAAATTGGTGTTGTTGAGGTGGGTTCTTAAACTACCCACTTCCACCATGTGGAGCTCGAGTCAGACACCTACTCTAGACGAGTCCGAAAAATCCACAATAAAAACACTTCGATCCTGGCCCTGTGAGAAAAGGGCGAGGTCCAGAAGCTCAGGACTGGAACTGCTGAGGCTTAAACACTGCTTGTCAAAACGTGAAAGGCCCTGTCGGTGGAGACCTACTGCTGACCACCATCACATTTCTTGAACTCAACTAGTTCCCTTCTTGTGGAGTGACTCCCTTCAAGTTCATCCTCTCTACTATCTCGACCTTCTTCTGTACTTCTAGGTACGTCGGAAGAGTGAAGGGAGTGACAATGTATTGATGTGAAGGACGAAGGGCCTCCTCTAACCATGATTCTTGAGACTCCTCATACAAAACGAGATCCTGGGATTGAACCTGATCCCCAGCTCCCTCACCGACATGCTTCCCTGCTGAAGGGAGAGAAACTCTTGTCTCTGCTCAGCCTTCGTTGTAGAGGATAGGAACTCCTCATGAAATTCCTTTAGGAAACTAGCCCATGAATCCTATACCTCTATCTTAACTCCCAAGAAAAGAATCCACCACGGATGCACTGCTCCTCTCACCTGACTGACAGCCAACGGAACCCAGTACACCCTTGGAGGACGGATTAAAGAGAAGGTGATGGCTAGCTCCTCGATCCGTCCCTCCGTTACTGAGTCAAAAACGCCGCCCTCGTAATTCTCGAGGGTTTGTTGCTAGAAGTAGCACATAGTCCTCTACCACAAGTCATCCTCCTCATCTCGGTCAACCCTTCACTGGTCAACTGCATCAATCCACGGGGCCTCAACCGCCCGTTTCGCTCGTAGATATTGTCCGGGTACCATAGCTGCAAGGTAAAAAATGAATGCCTAAGCCTGAATAGCAAGGGAATTATCATTATTATTTTTAAATTTTTCTCCCCAAGGTTCCCCAAATCAAATAAAAACACAATCAGTATGAATCATGTACCTTCCTTAGAGTCTCTACCCTGTAATAAATGTAGTCTCACTTGGTCGTTTGATAGGCTCAAAGTCCATTCATCAGATCACAGGGGGCCCTAAAATCCCATGTCCTAGTTGGTCCTTCCTAGACTATTTCACAAACTATGATCACATAACATTGTTACCCTACCATCCCATGCAATCCTCACCATGCCTAACTCCTAACTCCATCCTATTCCTCAAACCTCCCTTTGATACCATTCTGACATGACCCACCCTCGGTAAGACGATGGAAGGGGTGAAAAAGTAAAATGCCCTTCCTTATTCATGTCGAAGACGAGATAATGACCTCCGAATCCCGCCTCCAGTAGGCCCCGGAGTGGCGACTAGCACCAAGGGTGTAACATTTTCACAATATAGGAGGAATTAACCTTTTTAGTTAACCAAGATTAGGATAAATGAGTCAACACCCAACACCACCAAGTATAGATAACTAAAATGAAAACCAAACTACATGCATGTTTTAATAATAAAACTGAACAAGGTACAAGAACTACAAAGTACAAACCAACAGGAAAAGAAAAGGAGAAGCAGAAAACAACAGTGACCAACAGAAACTACAACATCCAAACTAGTAAGGTCCCGCACAGCTTCCGAAGTACTCATGACAGCCTGAAATTAAACGTAGGGTGAGCATAAAAATCATACTCAGTAGAAAAAACCTATAGCTCTCGTGAAAAAGTGGGGAGACATACTATGGTCCTGTGAGAAGCAGGGAAACCAAAATCTATTAAAGAGTCTATCCATCCCACCTTACTGACCACGCTCACCAAATAACACAAGTAGTAAGGTAATAGTAAAGAATACACATTTGGGTACCCCGCACCACCATTTCCCTCACTAGCTAGCTACTCATCCCTAACGGAAAATGTCCGGACACTACCACGCTCTTCCTACCCACACACACCTGGGCCTCACAATCACACATCGCTGCCTGCAATCACCAGGGCCTCAAAACCATCCATCCCTGCCCGCACACACCTGGGCCTCACAACCATTCATCCCTTCCCGAAAACACCTGGGCCTCATCTCGAAGACACTAGGGAAATAAAACCACAACCAGAACCTCGGCATGAAAAAACCTAATCTAACAACACACCAATCGAAACCTACCTGAAGAATCTTGGGTGTACGGTCGTCTCCATCCATCACATCCAAGGGAAGAGGGACCAGGAAGGAGAGTAATTCGGGGAAAACGCCCTTCCCCATTAAATGGGGTGTCCGACACTAAGTTCCCAATGTGGGTGGAGTGTGAATAAACAGAAAACATACAATTATACATATATATACCAACACACATCCCAACCTATAGCTCCTTAGACAGATATAGGCAAGTACACAAGCACTGCTGCCTCAGAAAACATGCACACAACAAACAGTTCCCAGTTCCCTTGTGCAGGTTATCTTTCAAAACAGTTCAGTATGATTTAATCCCTTCACTATTGGGAAAATAACAGGCACATTCCCAAATGAAACAAAAAAATCCGTAGAAAGTAAAAACATCGGGTAATTTAAGCATTCACACTCAGTTTTCTTGTGAAGTCATAACAACACAGCCCCAAGTCCCCAAACTCCAGAAGCCTATGGTTTCTCAACAACAGAGGATTCCACCCCAATTCGTGATATAAGCAAAGTAAATCCCACGGCCTCAGATTCACAACCAGAGAAAGTATGACAACAGAATATCCCATCCATGAAAACCATAAAGTCACCCGTAATCGGCCTGTGATGGAAGAAAACAACCAAACCACTACCACCAACACATGGTAGGCCCACGCAGGTATTTTCAAATTTAAAAGATTTAACAAACTCCATGGTTTCAATTATATGGTGCTTTAACCAGGGTTATCACAAAAAAGGGTTCATCCTGGTGCTTTGAATTTATTTAACCGAGTATACGTAATTAACCAATTCCATGTTATGGTATTTAAACATCCAGGAACACCGAGGTTCCTTAGTGCAGAGAGAAAGACCACCAACGTCCATGATTTTCAGTGAACATATGCTCGTATAATTCAAAACACATATAAATAATAAAATAGAACAGCAGGACATCGATCACACCACCAATTTCATTCTTTAAAGGTCCGTTCATTTTCTTAATTACATTTAGTTTCATCAATTTCCACAAAGGAAAAAGCATGTGAATCTCGCATGATACACAGAAAGGAGTGACGAAGAAGTAAATACCTACCTTATTGATCAATGATTGTAATTCCTCTCATGGAAATTGGAAAACAAGAGTAGCAAGAACTCCACAGAACGCGATCAAGGAAAACTCCGCGGGGGTACAACTCGTCCGGAGGAAGGGTATTCCGATCACAGGGTGTGATAGATAAAATACTAGGTATAAGAGAAGATTTTAGTTTATAAGTCTGTGATACAGCATCCCCGGGACGGTTAAGATATGGAGAAAAACTCGAAACCGTGGAAGAATCAGGATCATGGGTTGACCACGCAGTTGGGCCACATCACACGTCCAATAAAAAGGTCCCCGCCCATCGAGGCGGTTAAAACCGACTCACAAGATGCGGTAGAGGCATTTCTGAAAATGTGGTTAAAAGAATGACCAAAACGCCTGGGTTTCCATTTCATTAAATACCATTAATGGTCATTAAAATAGGCTTAAAAGGGTCAAAACACGGTTTGAAACCAATTCACGCAAAAAGGAGGGGCTATTAGAAAACACGTGGCGGGGTAGGTGACAGCTACCGCTAGCCGAGAGCTACCCGTTGGAGACACCTACCAATAGCCGATAGCTACCGGTTGGCGACAGCTACCGGTAGCTCTCGGCTACCGGTACCCCAAGGTCACCGGTAGGCTAGGTCTACCGGTAAGCCGAGCCTACCGCTAGGAGTCACCGAGAAGCTGGGATGACCTTCCAGACCACCCAGAACACCTCAAACATCAAATTTTTACCATGTAATGGACCCCAAAACCTCGGGCCATTACAAATGTTTTTCATTAATGATGAATATATAATATTCTTCATCAGTTATGAAGATATTATTAAGGTCATGGTTAAGAATAAGTATCATCAACCTTGTATTGATGAAATATTTGATATATTATGTTGATCTCAATACTTATCAAAGATTGACCTGCATAATGGATATCATTAATTGAGGTTCAAGAAAGAGTATATACCCAAAAACAATTATGTATAATTTCCAGATACTATGAATATAGTTATTCAATTTGGTCTTAATAATACACCAATTGCTTTCATGGATTAAATGAATAATGTATTTAGAGACTACATTGATCATTTTTTGCTTGTTTTTTAGATGATATAATTATATAAAAATTGAGAAAATATGTTTGTGATTATCACTTGAAAATTTTGTTGAAATCCATTTGGGAGTAGATACAATATGAAAAATTTATAAATTATGAATTTTGGATGAAAATTTATTTGTGTTTTGTTCTTATAATCTCATGAATGGTTATATCGGTATATGAATCATGGATGGAATCTATTGAGTGTTGTCCTAGGCTAATCATTTTGATTAAGATCCATAATTTTCTTTGATTATATTAATATTATTGACGGTTATTACATAATTTCTAAATACATTCTAGTCCACTTATCATGTTAACTCAAAAGAGAGCCATGTTCCTCTAAATAGATAAATGTGAGGAAAATATAGATGAACATAATAGGAGATTAGTCAATAAACCTATATATTCATTAAATAGTAGTGCATATGTGTTTTTAGTTTATAATATTTCACTGATAAAGGGATTATATTATATTCATATGAATAATGACATGGTTATTTAATATGCATCCTGGAATTTTATGGTATATGAGAAAAATTAATAAACTCGGTATTTAAAGTTTGGTGTAGTAATATTTCAAATACATATATAATGAAATTATCATATGTAGAAATGGTTTAAATATATATCAAAAAACAGATGTTATAGAATATATGATTATAGATAAATTTCGCCTATGAATTCACAATACATTAAAACCACAGTAATTTGAATAATTTATATCAAACACTGAGTTGAAAGGATCCACCTAGCATATCAGTTTTGAGGATCACAAAAGATTCAATATTTCCAGATCTTCAAAGGAGGGATCTGTAAATAATTGATGGGGGGATAAATCTTGTCATTCATAATTGAATTTTTAACTATATGTCTATGTAAGTATTAAAGAGCCGCATAAGGATGACGTAGTGCTACAAAAGATGGTTAAAAATGTTCTTGATTTTAATATTTATTATGATATATTGATAATTTTTTGAAACCATATATGTATTTTTCCATTGAATTTATGAAGAAGGATATGTGAGAGGACTCTCATTTTTTATCATTCTCAATTCATAATTGATTTATAATGATTTATAGAGATTTTAATTAGTATTTATGGTGGGATGTCATGAACAAAGTGAACATAGATTTTTTATATATATGCATGGTATATATGAAATTCATGTATATGAGGTGAAAATATAATAGGGTTTTACAAATGTTACGCATAAATGAATAGAAATTAAAAATACTTCCCCATGGATTTATTCATCAGGCTCAGTGAATCATCTAAAGTGATTAATGTTTTATGGGATGTAGTTGACTTCCTTACAGAGTTACAACAATTCATCACTATAGAAAAGTCATATCCCTTGGCCTTATTTCTAAAATATACATTAGATAGGTGGAAACGCAGTATGGAGTACCACATTCAATTTTTTCTGATATGCCTACAAGGCTTACATCGATGTTTTAGAAAATTATTCAGTGTGTTGTTGATATTGAAATGATTTTTAGAACATCATCTAACCATCAAATAGATGGTCAGCCTAATATAACAATTAAAACACTATATGATATTCTGATACATTATTCTAGGGATTTCAATGGGGATTGGGATCAACACCATCTGCTACATTAGGATCAATACAACAATAACATTCACTCAATAATTTAGATAACTCCAAATTAATAACTATTTGGGATGAAGTTTGGTTCCCCAACATTATGGAATGGAGTTGGAGAGAGGGAGATATTGGTACCTAAGATAACAGAATAAATGGAATTTAAGGTTAGAGACATTCAAAAATACAATTAGGAAACATAGAATATATAGAAATGTTATAATGAAAATCTATATCATGATCGAAAATTTGATGTTGGTGAAAAAGCTTTCATATGAAAATATACATTGATTAAGGTGAGGATACTTGGAATGAAGGGAATCCTCAGAACATGTTATATTAGTCTTTTTAAAATTATTGGTCGTATCAGGAAAATTTCCAATTTTTTGGGGGTCGGACCATACATATCTCAAGGTCATGATGTAGTCCATGTAACTATCCATAGAAATTAAATACCTGATCATTAACATGCACTAAATTTATAGGTTATTCAAATGGCGTATGATATTTATTATGAGAAGTATTCAGTGATGATATTGAAACATATAGATAATTTTTTAGTAATAAAAAGTAGTAAATTGGGAAATGTTTTGTGGTGAAAACAATAGTATGAAGAAGTTACATGGAAACCCATGTAAATAGAAAGTTTAAAGAGTCATAATTCATTTAAATGAATGTATCAAATTTTCAGGGTGAAATAAATTTTATGGGGGTCTGTAATGTAACACACCAAATCATTATGACTATTATTTTGAAAAAATAAATTTCGAGGATAACTTTCATTATACCAACAGAAAGATTAAATTATGTTTTAACAAACATTGATCAATTATTAGTATTATTATGTAAACACGACTGTTAAAAGCTTGAAATTATAATTAGTGATAAAAAAAGTTGAAAATAATTTTTAAAATTATTTATAATTTTTTTACAATGGAAAAAAATGGATTATGAAATTACATAATTTGTTGGGGTTATTTTATGTTTCTAAAATATAATTCTACGAAAAAATATCATTTTTATTTATATTAATGAAGAAAAATAAAATTATTTAATTTATATTTTAGAAAATTAGTTTAATTAATTAAAAATAAATATTTAAATAATTATTTAAAAATTATATTAGGGTAGTTTTTAAAATTTTTATAAAATGATGATTTTTTCAATGAATACTGAAAATACTAGGTTTTTATTGAAAAAACATTTTCATTTATGATATTTCTAATAATCCATTACTTTTTTAATGTGTTTTAAATTATTATTTATTACATTCTATATCAATAAATCTAATTTATAAATAAAAACTACTTTTCATATTGATTTTAAATATAAAAGCATTTAAATATTCTGAACTTTTTCTCGTTGAAAACTCAATTTCTAATCGAATATATTGAATTAATATTATGTTAAAATTTTCCACTTATGTTAGTAGAATTTATAAAAACATTTATATATTTTCAATAATCATAATTTATATTGTCAATTTATTTCAAATTAATGTATTACTATAATGAATAGTTGAAAATTTTATTTATCACACTTAGGGTAAAAACAAGTTTTTTGGGGGCTAAATTATAAATATACGGGATAAAAAAAGAAAAAAATATTATAAAACACAGATTTTATCTAAATATATTTTCCATTTATCTTCTAGGATCACTATGTTTAATTTTTTACCCCATTGAATGATAAAAACAATGATACACCATTTTTTGTTTGTAATTACATGTGTGCCACTCATATCACTTATAACATTGCACACGTTATCCTCTCTTCTCCACACTTATATATAATAAATTTTAAGGCCAATAAATAAATAAATAACTTACTTAATTCCCTCCCCTCTTACTAAGAGACTTATTTTTACCATAAATCCAATCTAATAATCTTTTTCAGTGAAAATAAAATTTATTTTTTAGAAGAAGAAGAACCAACACTAATAGAATGTTTTATTTTATTTCATAACCCACCTCTATAAATTAATATTAAGAAAATATTCATTCATAATGTTATTATCCTAAATATAATAATATTTTTTAACACAATGGTAATGTTTGAAAAACAAATCCTCATCTATCAAATGGGACTTAAAATAATCATTTGTGTGTACAACGAACTACCACCTCACAAAAAAATGTTATCCATTTTCACAAAACACCTCTCACATATGAATATAAGAATGGAATAATTTTTTTATATGATTTCTATAATGTTATTATAATTTCAGAATTATTATATGTCATATACATTATTTCATTACATTCGATGGGAATATAATAATGTCGCTCATGGATGTGGGGGGAAACTGTCTGGAAAAGAGATGTTATTTGTATACACCATACACAGAAGGAAATATTATGAGTTTAATGAAACGTTTTTGATATATATTTAATAAAAATGATTATTTAAGTTCAATATACTATTTTTATCTCTTTCATTCAATTATTACAGAAAATTGAATGAACATTATTGTCTACGTACGACCTACCATCTCAATAAATGGTGTTTTTTATTTTATATCTCTAAATTTTATTGAGAGATTTATATAAATATATAATGAATATATATGGTTTTGTTTTCATTTGTAACATGTTATATATGATTGAAAAACGATCAATGTAATAGTACAAAAAAATAAAAAATCAAAACATGCTTGAAAAAACAAAGTAGTTATTCATTGAAATATGAATCTAACATGGAATTATTTACAAATGGGAAATAAGATGATGTACGTAAATCATATAACATATGATATATAAAAGTATATTTATTGAATTTATGAATTATAAAATTATATTAATTATATAATTTGTTTTAATGTGGATGAATGGTGTCATGACTTATGTTGATGGATTTGTGGATTATCATTTATTTCGGGGAGATATATACGAATTTATCCCTCAAGATATTTTTTGTGGTGTATATATAATTTTATTTACATTTTATATCATCAAAAATATTTTTTTATAATATTTAATATTTAATATGAAATTATTATTTTTTCGAGATTATGATTGAAAATATTACTAGTTTTGAGTGATTTATGTCTTACATATTACGTCAGTTAAACACATGCCATATTCAACACATGTGCATTTTTTGTGGTTTATATATTACACATGAATGTATTTTATAATCCATTAAATGAATATATTTGGTATTGAAAACAATCTCCCTTGGTGTTTATGATTCAAAATTTACCAATACTGTAAGATATTTCTGTCTAAATATCCATTCATTGATATATACATTAATTCTTGCACATATATTACATTAAAATGTGTATATTTAAATCGATTGAAATGTAATCTCACAAATTTACATATTATCATTATATTTGATTTAAATATATTATTATTATATAATTTTATCTTACATTTCAATGTTAACAATTTTATAATGTTTTTATGATTTTATCACATTTTTTATCAGGTTTGTTTTTAATTATATTTACAATTTTTATATTTTCTGATACATTTATCAAAAAACTCACGAATTTTCATCTAATATATTTATTTATATATAATACATGTTTAACCTCAATTTTCAACTTTTTATACACTTATTATTTCAAAATAATTTTTTAAAATAAGATAACCATTATCTTTCTCTTTAGATGAAATAAATTTCCCTTCATTGTCTATGTTTTCTATAAAGGATTTCAATAATGAATCATGTAAATTAACCCTTTTTATAAATTATAATATTTTTTAAGATGAATATTTTTTTTTCATTGAAAACTAGGATTTGTTGTATTTTACCAAAAATGTAAAAGAAATCATTGTTTTTACATGTATGGCATGAATTAATATTCACAGACTTCATCACCACCATTATTATTAATGATTCATTTATACTTTCTCAAAAAAAAATCGGAGAAAATAATTTCCATGATATTTCATGAATTTTAAATTTATTTAAAAAATTATTATCATATAAATGATATTTTCCTCAAGAAACATTCCATGTTTTTTTTCATCAAATTCATTTTCCAAATATAATGAGTTCATTTGAAGTGTTTCCTGACTTAATTGGGATATGAACAAGAGAAACCATTATAATTTTTTATTTATATGATTAGTTTTTATGATGAAATGTTTTTTATGTATCTAACTTCTATTAAATGTATGATACCATTATAAATTTCTTTTGAAATCCAATTACATTTCCATAGGTTATTATTTTATGAAATAATGAAATGAATATTAACTCATTTCTTTTTATGGATTAGGATATGATGAATTTTTATGATCTTGTGGCTCATGAGTTAATTTATTTAATGTCTTGATGGATGGGGACTATATCTACATCCAATGCATTGGGTAATGATTAATGTTTTATTAACACAAATGGTACACAAGAAGTAATCCCAATCTAGGAATAAGTTAAATAGTAGGTAACATAAATCCCAAAATATGGTAAAAAGGAGTTTACCCCAATATTTAAGAAGAAATATTGGTGTTTATCCAATTTCTTAATATGTTATTAATGTCTTGATGGGGATCAATGGCATGAGACAACCCATGATTATAAATATACCACAAATCAATTTCTTATGATATTTTTATGCCCTAATGGATCTTGTTATTTGATTCCAATATGATTCATTGTTATGAAGATCCAATATTAATGTCATGACACATGTTTATGATATATGTTTTTTATGGTATGGATTATAATTGTTATCTTTTGGTTCTGATACCCAAATTATAATTATAAATTTATGTCTCCCCTGTTTACCCTTACTGAGTATCAAAGATCACCATTTATTATGTTTTCATTACCCAATATATAAATATAGGTATTAGGTATGTTATGTTTATGATGAGTGTTAGTTATGAAGAATACATTGATAGATGACAAATATCACTTATGGATCACTTTTTTATGTGTCCAAATTTCCAAAAAAGTCGCAATACATTTATGATCCTCATTCATGTGTTTTTGTAATGGAATGAATATTTATCTAAAAATATATAAAATTAATGTATGAAAAGACGATTTTATATATAGAGGGTCAGTCTAAGAGAACAATTCAAAACCTAAAATATATTTTATAAACATCTTTTATGTATTTTAAAGGTGATTGGGATCAACATCTATATCTAGTTCAATTTTCTACAACAATTGTTTTACTTGAAAATTTAAATGGATCATTGTTAAGAAATAATTGGAATGAAGTAAAGAAATTAAATGTAGTGGAATGTTGTTGTGGAAACAGAGCTATTGGGACTTGAGCTAGCTGATGAAATAGGAAAATAAGGTTGGAGTAATTCAGAAACATGTAAGGGAATACAATATTGATTGAAATAATATCTTGATAATCAGTAATGCAAAAAAGATTTTGATTGTGGTAATAATTATTTACTATGAATGTAAATATGGATAAAATATGGGAAAACTAAGACTTATTTATATAATTACCTTTGAAATTCATTTTGATATCGAAAATACAACCTATTTATCAGTACATCTACTAAACGTATCTCATGTTGACAAAATTTTCCATGAATCTCTCCAGATGGAGTGTATATCTAATCCGCCAGATGCTCTAAACTGAGATATTATAATATCAGATTATATATTTCATATGATGAAAAACTAGTAGAGATTATGTATAGAATAGGAAATGTTTCAAATAAAAAATCCACTCACCTGGTAAATTTTTTTTGGTGAAACTACCATCTTAAGGATGTAATGTGGGAACCATAAAAGATAATGAAGTAGAAGTATCCTCATTTATTTGTACATACACGACTCATTTAAAGTTATGAATATAGTTTTAAGGGGGTTAGAATGTAAAAATCATATATTTTGTCAAATATTTGTTAATCAAAATTTATAATTTGGGATATTATTTGTTACACGAAACATTAAAGTATACATATGTTACAAAAAATGATATTTTTTACGAAACATTACATACTATTACTATAACATGTTTTAATTATATTATTGTTACCAAGACACTCAAATTACAATTATTTATAGGATTAAATAAATTATAAAAATATATGTGTTAAGAAATTATATATAATGAATTATTTTATGACCAATTGAATATAAATTAAAATTAAAACTATTTGAAAATAAAGGAATTTTTTTTAGCAAAACAATTGTATACATACAAAATCATTATTAATCAATTAGTGAATGAAATAAATTTATTTTAATTATTTAAATGTAATAGATATACTTTTATTCAGTGTAATTTTTTACATTCAAATTATTTTTTTATCATGGTATAAGAATAATTTTAATTCTAGTCTTAAAATGTACATTGTTCTAAAAATATGTTTTATTAACATTATCCCACATATCATTAAAATTAAATTTTTTGTAAATTTTTTAAAATATATTTGAAATAAATAAATTAAATTTTAAAATGAAAAATTCAATATTATATTTTGGTTAATTTATGTGAGTTTTCGAAGCTGGATTAGATAATTCAATACAAAATTTTTTACTTAACTATTTAATGTCATTATATAATCCTTAACTAGTTAATAAATTGAACATATAAAGGATTTTGGGGAAAACAAAAAAATGATAACTGATGAAGAGGTAATATCAGAAACTGAGTTTTTTATTTTATTTTCTTGTGAAACTAATTAAAATAAAATTAAAATATTTTAATATAACAACGTATGTATCTAAAATAAACTGATATTATTTTATTCACTTGTAAAGACCTACAAACATCTCCACTTCTCTCTAACGGTAAATGATAATATCACTCGTGTGTAAATTGAGGAACCGCCTTGTGAACTGATGTCACACATTTTCCATCAAAACAACTCAGGGTAGTGTATGATGATGTGTATATATATATATATAATATTCTTATCATAAATATGATTATCTAATCATTAAGATATATGTACTTTCATAATTTCCATTATATTCGGGACACGGTAAAACCATTCGTGTGTATGAAAGACTACAACCTTTGCAAAGCGATGCGATTGGTTTTACATAATTATTTTAATGAAAGATAATTTGTTTTTATATAATGAATGTATAGTAAATATAAGAACTAAAAATTATTTTTTAAATGTTAAAAAATTATTTACCTTTCTTTAATTTTTTCCCCTCAAGAAAATAGAAATATAGTTTATGCATATGGACGACCTACTATCTCCATGGGTGGTGTATTTCATTTTCTATCACTAAATTTTATGAATTAAAATAAATAAAAATTAAATGAATATATATGATATTTATATCATGGATAATATATTTGAGATTTTTCACCCTTTAGAAAATTATGAGTAAAAAATATACTGAATTAAATCATCTTTGAAAAACAAAATAGTTATTACCTGAAACATGACATTAACATATAACTGTTGAAAAACAAGAAATAAAAGGTTATAAGTAAATCATATATGGTATGATATATTTAATTACGGTAATGAATATGATTTATAATAAAATAATAGTCATTAGAAAGGATGTTTGAATTTTTAATGAAGAAGTTCATACATATGAGAATAGGTTTCCATCTCAATTTTTACTTCGCTGAGAAACATTATATATTCCTTATCTATTCATTTTTTGTGTATAAAGTTCCCATGAATGTATTTTATGATGATTCTAATGAAAATTATTTAGATTTAATAAAACAAACTTGAAACTGAAAAAAATAATTTTTGTTTTATTATATCAATTAACCTTCATAGATCATTTTAGATTAAATTTATATATAAATTTTGACATACTTTTACAGAGTAGACTCACACATTACATGCAGAATCTAATACTCAGTATCCATTTTTTTGAAAACACAAAAAAATTACTATAAAACTAGACATATCTTTTTGATATATCTCCACAATTATCCATGTGATCACATCCTTATCTCAAACCCCCTTTAAACCATTTGAAAGGTATTTCAGAACATGGAATGAGCAGAAGAACCTTGTAAGGTTCATAAATTAACAAAATAATTAGTCTAGGGAAAACATGAAAAACCATTAGAACCCTTTTATTAAAAACTCATTACCAGGAATAAATAAATCAAATAGGTCCCTTGGGAAATAATTACCATATCACTTTTAAAATGATAATTACAATGGTAATAACCATATTTTTGACTTCCACCTCCGAAATACACAATGAATTGGAGAGATATAATGGGTCACACCATTTGTACTATCAATATCTTGATCAAATTTTTTTAGGATATATAAATGGGATCAAACCAGTGTATATGTTATATCGGGCACAACCATGAGCTATAATGGTTATCAACCATTGATATATAATATTTGAGGACCAAATTATTAATACAACCCTTGAAAATCCTTTTAAACACATGCGTAAAACACATTCAGATATCAGAATACCCTTTTTGTAAAATAACATTAAATATATAATAATCTGACTACATAAAAAAGAAACCACCTTCCTTGGAATGAATGATGAAAACATATAAATGAATTATTAAACAATTATAGCGTCATGAAAATTAAAATTTTAGTTCATTTCGTATGTGTTAAAAAAACATTCCACATTGTTGAAATAGTTAATCAATTTCTTTAATGCTTTTTTAAATATATAAAAATGATATTTCTAAATGAAAATATCCCCAATGAATTGAAAATTTTTATAGAAATTAAAATTTAAAATTATTCATGTCTATATAAATATGTCCATAAAATCATATTGAAAACATAGACATGAATGAGAATCATTTAGATGAATAAATATGTAAAACATTTAAAATGATGTTTTAATTAAATATTTCATTACTAGTTGGGAATAAAATTATTAAAAATAATGAAATAATATAATAAAAAATACATTAAATTCCATGATAATATATTACTTCATGATATAACATGTAAAAGGTGTTTTATATTCATCTTATAGGATAATAATTTTGAATAACATAAACATATGCCTTAATAAAAGGACACGGAGATGAAGTCCCTTACCTCGAGTCTGATTCATCATGTATGTTGTTTACATTACTAAACAATAATACAATTTTAACTATTTAAATTCATTATAATTTATTAATTTTTATTATTTTTTGTGTCACTTAATATCATATTATTACTGATACATATTTATTAAAGTTCATGTTGTACATTTTGATGATATTAGATAAATCATTCCAATGTGACTTTGGGATGATATCAATAGTCTAAGTTGTCATTATTCCATCATCTATAGAATAATATCAATGAAATAATAATAAATTTTATACATTAATTATACTTTATATCCATACATTTTATACGTATATGGAATGTGAACTATATTACAATCATGGAGACGGTATGTCGTACATACGCCTGAGTAACATTTCCATTTTCAATGACCATTACTAAAATAATAAAAGTGAAATTGTAAATATAAAAAATGATTATAATATATATATTTGTATACTATACATTCAAGTATACATATATATATCATCCATGTGATTAGTGATGAAAAATTAATGATATTACTTTGTGGACGTGATCGTTCAGACGTACGATTGAACGACGTTATCAATTTTATGTGCATAGAAAGGTAATAAATATATTAAATATTATCCTATTATAATGATAAATATGTTATTAATATAATATATAAAATTTAATTATATCAATACAAATATCCTTGACACACGGTAACTGAAAATGAATTAAATTGGTTTGTGGTGGTGATACTTCACACATACACCTAAACGATTAATTCTTTTCTCATTTAAAGATAGTGTAGATGAGGTTAGGTTATTATATTAACATAATAACATCTATTTATATTTAGGATACTATTTTTTATTTCCTCTTAGTTTAATAATATTTTAATTTAGTTTAAGTACAAATAAAACAAAAGCACTTAATAAAAAATGATACCTCGTCCTTAAAAAGTCTCTTTTGATTTACACCTTCACATGTCAAATGATGGTGTTATTCCCAAAACAATGTCTAAAAAAATTTATGAGGAAATATAATAATTTATTTAGTCTAACATTCACTAAAAAAATTGGTTGTTATATGTGATTAATTGAGAATATTGTGTTCCCTTTTATAAGAGATGGGAGGGGCACTCTTGAAATTATTCAAAATATTAAGTTAATATAAATTAATTTTCTATTCAAAATGTAACATAATTGAGAATTACATAAGATAAGAAGATTATGGATATAAATAAATTCATAAAATAAAAATTATAATGGTTTTTATTTTTTATTCCTAATCTATTTGTTTTAATGCTTATTTTACACTTTTAACTCTGACGTTCTTATCATGTAATTTAGAGTTTGAGGGTTAATATAATTAACATAAAAAAAGAACAATAAATGATTCATTAATTATATTTTTAGAAATAATACAATTTGTTTTTAAAGAGATATATTTTTATATATTTTATTTTTACTAAAATTATTTATTTCAAATTATCATTAATGTTAGTTTCAGCACAATTCATTAGTTGACTATTTTAAAAAATAATAACAACATTATATCTTTTAAAAAAGTATATTTTATCATCCCTAAATTTTTAAATTAATCCATAAAATTCTTGTATGACATTAATTATGTAACAGAATTCTTATTTTTAATATATTTAATGTCATTTATTAAATTCTTCAATTATTGAAATAATTACCGCATCATCATTGTATCCCCATTAGACATAATTATTCACATCTGTACAATTATAAATAAATTTCCATGATGTATTTAAACATTATATATTTATAAATACTATTTATATATGAACATTTCCCCAGTATAATCCCATATTAGTATTATTATACTTATTAAAAAAATGATAATGACAAAATTGACTTTATCTTTGAATATAATATTATAAATTTCTTAATGTATTCCAAGTGTCTCCAAGAGCTCAAAAAATCGTCCCATGTTTCATTTTTTTGAAAATAACTCACCCAATGTTTTTTAAATGTTTTATTGTAATTTTTCAATTGTTTATAATATTATTTTTACACTTAATAAGACAATTTACCATTAATCGTGTAAGTAAAAATAATTAATAAAGTTACTATTCATATTTCACAAAATTAAGATCATCATACTAAACTATAAATATTATAATCAACAAAACCATTTATGTATACTTTTTAAATTTTTAATTTTGAGAATTTTCTAAATTAAAATAAACAAAAATCCCACACCTATGGTGGGAACGATGGTTAATGTAAAAATATTCAAATGTTCATTATGTTTTTATATCCAATTTCAATGTGAAGTTGATTAAAATTTTATAAAATTTATTTAAGGATAAATAAATTATTTAATTTTACATCAAAATCACCGAAATATATAGGATAACTATAAAAATTAATTTATGAATTTGTAGTTTTCAATTAAATTTCATTATCTTTTACTATTCATCAAATCATGAAGAAAATCAGAAAAATTCAAAAAATTTAACTGAAATAAATGTAGTTAGTCATATATAAAATAAAAAGTTTATTTTTTCAAATATAAATTATAAAATTTTCAAAATTAGTTTAATATATGTACTCCATCAAAAACCAACAA
Source organism: Viscum album (assembly GCA_963277665.1). Taxonomy (NCBI): domain Eukaryota; kingdom Viridiplantae; phylum Streptophyta; class Magnoliopsida; order Santalales; family Viscaceae; genus Viscum; species Viscum album. Next base: position 398,552,885 of record OY728161.1, read on the forward strand.
TACTATTTTTTTTGAAAAATACTTATTTCAATTTAAAATTTTGATTTTTTTATTCTTATATCATGTATACAATACACATAAAATGGATATTAAAATTTATATTTAATATATATATATATATATCATTAATATTATCCATCAACAGTTATTTTCTTATTTATTGGTATAGAACACATTATTTCACATTGAAATAGTTTTCCAAAAAAACATTTTTTAAAAAATGGATTTACATTCATCTATAATTAATTGGTAAATGAAATAATTAAATATTCTGCTGTAAACCATATTTTCATAATTAAATTAATTATAGTAATTAACTCAAATCTGACTACTCTTTTATAATAGTAAAATTTGGATAAAAATATTTAATTGTTTATTTATATATGATGTGGCATATCATATACGGTATCAAACACAATCATTCAGTTTAAAAAACACAGGATGTTACATTATCTCTCATTTGAAAAATTGTGTTATCTCAATCTAGACATGGGATAAATACTAGGGTTTTGGATATTCAAAATACCACTTTCAAAATCTCACATCAAAAATATGATTAATGAATCATCCACATTAATATAATGAATGTGTTGTATGGAGGTCACTTGAGATAACACATAATTGGGAAGAATATGGGAAAATGTGGACATAGAATAGAAAACCAACTATCATGATTTTATGGAGAGTGATATAGAACATGGCAAGGTGAATACTATCTGTCCCAAAACTATAAAACTTTGATGGATTAGAAGGTCACTAATTTATTAGTAACCACGTTAACTCATAACATTTTTTAAATCTTTTTTATAGACATGATGAATTATTTTAGTAATTCAACTATGAACATATGGAAATGTACATAATTGACAAGAAAATATTCAAACATTAATCAAATTCCACCACAAAATTGTCATTTTCTCTAAATAATGACTATTCATGATAATTTTTTCACACCTGATGAACTAGAATCATCTTCTATAGAGTCAAATAATCCCAAAAATATAAACTATAGATTTATTTTATCATTATAAAATAAAAAATTATTTTTTTTAGTATTACAAAATTATTCTCCAAGAATGATAATAAATTTTATGATGAAAAACAACTTTGAATCTCAAAAATTCAAATATAATACCAAATGATAAATGTAACCCATTCAACAAATAACATTCAATAAAATTACTCAAAATAATACAAACTAATATTGAAACCCAAAATTCTAAATCAATTGATAACATAGTCATCCATGAAAAATATATAAAATTATATCAAAATAACATCAAACACTCTTGATTTCTCATACCAAAACGTAATTTCTATAATAATGGTCAAGATATTTTGTACATTTTATCTAATAAGATAAATCACCATAAGTCCACATTAAAATCATAGAATATTAAAAAAATATATAATTTAATCTTTATTCCTAAAATCAAATACCATATTATTCTATTTATCTTGATCATATAGGATTCCCAAAATAGCGAACGTCTTCCAAAATAAAATTTATCATATAATAATAAAATCCAATTTTTTATTCCAATGGTAATACATTTGATAAAAAATATGTTCCCAAGATAAAAATATTATTAATCCCTAAAATCATTTAAAAAAAATAAAATTCCATACCAACTAGGACTTCACGTATTTTATTTGTAGGTTATACACCATTGTCTCCCTTTTTTGGGTTTGATTCTACCAGCCTTGCTGGACGTGATGAGTTATCACCCATCAAGTGGGTTTTTGTTTTTTAACCATTATAATATCATACTTATAATATTTAATACATTTCTTAAATATTGTTAATATAATGTTAAAATATTTAATACTTAAATATTATCTCATTACTATTTTTCTCCATCCTCAAAATGTAACATCCCATTATTACCACAATAAAGGATCGATGTAAACATACCATTAGTCACAATAAAATTTCCTAACATAAAAAATAAAATGTTTTATAATACATTTAAAATATTTTCACCCTGAAAATTATAAGCTTCTAATGATTTAACTATCTTTTAAGAATGCATTCTGATCAATAATGATTTCAAAATAGTCCTCTAATACCAACTATAAGGCACATCCTTAAACAAAACATATTCTAGTGTTTTTGAACTAGAATTCAAATTATATGATTTTTTAGTTCAGTGTTTTAAATAATTAGTATAAACCCATCCATATATTAAATTTAAACTCTCATACTCAGTATACATATTTTTCAAGAAAAATTTTATATTTAAAATAAAACATCATTTCCCTTTATGAAAAATAATCAAAATTATACCATTGATAACATAATTGATTCAATTACCATTTTAATAATAATTAAACTATTTTAAAACATGTTAGGATATTAATAACACAATAAGGGGCCTAAATAATGAAATTTGTTAGTGTAATGAAAGCATTAAAACCCATTAAAAACATTTTCATAAAAACTTATTAGCTAGCATGTGAAAATAAAATAGGTTCCCAGGGAAATCATTACCATGACACTCTTAAAATAAAACGTACAAATTTAATAACCATATGGTTGAATTAAATCATTAAAGTACCCAATTCATTAGAGATCTATAATGGCACTCATCCATCGTATAATTTATTTCTGGCTCACCAAGTTTTCATGAGCTATAATGGGGCTCAACCCTTCGTATAAGCTATATTGAACTCACCCATGAGTTATAATGGGGCTAATTCTTCATATATAATTTCTAAGAACTAAATCATTATTATAAAACATTAACACCTTTTTAAATCGATTTGAAAAAACATTTTAGGTATTAAAATACCATTTTCATATAAAATCGATTTTAAAATATAAAATTTGTATGCTTAATAAATGAAGAAATTTCCCTGGAAATAATGACGAAAAATTTAAAATGGAAAAAGTAAATAATTATAGAGTAATGAAATATTTTTTTAATGCGATGTATTATAAAAATACATGTTATTAAAATAATCAATCCATTTTTAAACACCATTTTAAATCATTTAAAATTTATATTTTTAAATCAATGTGTACCAACAAAAATGGAGACATTTGAAATAAATTAATGTTTTAAAAGATTCATGTACATATAAATAAATCCATAAATTTTTTTTGAAAACAGGTACATGAGTGAAAATGATTTATAAGGATAAATTATTAAAACATTAAAAATGATGGTTTAGATAAAGAGTCCCTTACCACTTGGGAAACACATGAATAAGAATTATAAATAAAAAACATTTAAAAATTAAATATCATGATAATATTCTAATACATCATATGACATGTAAAAAAGGGTTTTATATAATCCATATTTAATAATAAATATATATAACATCATGATAACTCTCAATGAATTGTGATTGAGATGAATTACCATACATTGAGTCGTATTCATCAGGTTTGTCCATTAAATTACTGAATAATAAACCTATTTAAATTTATTACATTACAGAGAACCTTTTTCAGTATTATAATTCCTTTTATACCACCTAATATCATGTTATTAAATTTTCTAAATTATTAACGATCATGTCAAATGTTCTGATGATATTCAATAGTTGAGCAAAATGTGAATTTGGTATGATGTCAATAGTCAGAGTGGTATGTTTGAAATCATCTCTAGAATATAATTTATGATATATTAAGTACATCGACACATTAGTTATACTTTTAAATTCATCCATTACATATGTTTATGAACAATGAACTATGTTATAATCATTTGGATGGTAAGTCATTTGTATGTATGACAAACATTTTCATTCTTTAATGATCATTACGAAAAGGTGGTAAGTATTATTTTACCTCAAAGTAATGGTAATGATATAATTAATGTAATTTTAAATATTTATGTACAGTTATATATATCATCCATGTGATGTGGTGATAAAAAATGAATCACATTGACTTATGGAGTCGATAGTTCATATATATGGACGAACAACATTCTCATTTTTATGATCATGGAAATGTAAGAACAAAATTGATTTATTATCCTCATATAATTAAAAATTTGTCATGAATATAATATATAAAAATTAATTCCATAATTCAATTTAGGAATTTGAGACAGTAATTTAAGATTAATTATATCAGTTCGTGGGGGTGTTAGTTCCCTCGTATGCATAAACAATTAATACTTCTTCCATTTGATAGAAGTGTAGATGGATTTATTTGATGATATATAAACTATAACATCTCTATATATTGAGGATGTTGAATTTATTATTTCATAATGTTTTAATAATATATTAAGAAATAGGATGAAGAAATAAATAATAAAAACAAATTTCCAAAATGATATATCTTCCTCAAACAATCTCCTTTGATTAACAACACTACAGCTCTAAGGAGGGTGTCCTACCTAAAATAAGATCTCCATAATCTAGGGAGGTATTCTAGTAATTTATTTTTGATGATCTTGGATAATCCAAAAAGTTTTTTGGGTGTGGATAATAGAGAAAAAATGGTTCTCTTATATATGTGTGGGGAATCTCACTCTTTGAATTCAAAAATGTATTAAAATATTAAAAATAAATTTTTGGCTCCTAATGATTGAGTAAATTAGATGATATGATGAGGATGGGTTTAAATTAATCTATCTAATGTACATTAGACATGGCTTAATTATTTTATTAATACTTATTTTTTTACACTTATTTTACCCTTTTAACTCTTACCGTGTTATAATTTTATTTACACATTAATGGTTTATATAATAACGGTTACCTGATAAAAGACCCATAAATGAGTGATTTATGATATTTTAGGACATATAATAATCATTTTCATTAATTAATTATTTTTATGAATTTGATATCATTTAATAAAATATTATTTACTTTAAAATATCATGAATTTCAATTTTTACACTATTCATTAGTTAATTAATAAAAATACCATAACTAACTGATATATAAGAGATAAACTTTTAAATAATCTATAGCATGTTTTAGTCAATAATAAAAATATCCTATGACATTAATAATATCAAATTGTATTTATTTTAACAATTTATAAATCATTTATTTTATTTTTCCAATGATGAATCATTTTTTGCATCATCATTGTCTGAGGTTTTAATTTCATTTATAATTTCATAAAAAGTTATTAATGAATAACCTTGATGTATTTAATCATTTTATATTACTAAAGAATTATTATATTCAAATAATCCATTATATGACCCCATATTAAAAATAATTTAATTATTAAAAACAAGAGAATGAAATCATTGACAATCCATTGAATATATATTATAGGGACATAAGTGTATAATAATGACAAAATATAAAAATTCAACACACACAACATGAAAGGGAAGGTCATAGCTCCCCCATAGAGATAACCCATCCTTTTTTGGAGGCCAGAAGGGCAATTAGACATGAAGTCCATTGAGTATAATATTATAAATTTATCAATTTCTTCTAGGTGTATCCAAGATCTCAAAAATTCAGATAATGGGTGAATTTTTTTCTATAATAATTTATGAATTGATATTTGGACATGTTTTGGTATAAGTTTCTATTATTTTACAATATTATATTTACCCTTAATTACCTAATTAACCGTTAACCACGTTTATAAAAATTATTACTAATGTGATTGTTCATATTCTAGAAAAAATCATTTGGTTCTATTATAATATAAAAACATAATTATTATAACCATGTCAGTGTATTTTGGAGAATTTAAATCATTGAAATTATTAAAATAATTTGAATCAGAATCCCATATATGTGGTGATAAACCATGTTAATGTAAAAATGTCCAGAAATTCAATATGTTTTCATATCAAGTTTCAATATGAAATTTATTCAAATGACCTAAATTTGATTAACTGATAAAAAATTGATTTAATTATACATTTAAATCAGTCAAATTAAAAATTAAACACTATTAATAAATTAGGTGAAAAAATAGTTTTCAATTAAAATACATTAATTTTTCTATAATCTTCAAAACCAGAAACTCATCAGAAAAATACCAACAATTAATCCTAACTATATTTTGATACTACCCTTTCAATGAAGAAGTTAATTTTTAAATATATAACTTATAAATGTGTCAAATCCTAAATATAAAATATACGTGCCATTAAAAGGTGTAAAATTTACCATCTTTGGAGGATACTACTTTTATGCCAAAAATAGGATACGTTCTAATATCATTTCAATTAAATAAATAAAAAATTTTAAACATTATATTTCATATATTATATATTTTTTCCATTAATATAATAAATAAAGACTGATTTATATATTTATTTGTATAAAACACACTTCTTCACATATAAATTGTATTTTAAAATAAACATTTTAATTTTTAAGGGTTTTACATTTATTTAAAATTTATAGGTCAAATATTTACTTATATATATGTGTAAACCATAATTTTATAATTAAATTAATACTTTTAATTCTCTCCAATCTAACGACTATGTTATAATGGTGACATTTAAATAACAATATTTAATTTATATTTAAACTTGATATTGTATATGTTTTACACTACCAAACACAATATTTACTTTTATAAAACTCATGATGCTAAATTTATTTATCCAGTTGAGGATATCTCATTCATAGTATTTACTATTCAAATGATTCCAAAATTTTACGGTATTTTTTACCCAATTTGTCATCATTGAGATATATGTGGCTTTATAAACATATATTTCTATCCAAGGTGCATATACTACCCTTTTGAAATGTTATCACATTTTTATAATTCTATTAAATATATTTAAATTTTCATTTTTTGTTATTCTTTAATGGGTCTTGTGATTCAAAAGATACAAAATTTGAATCGGTTGATTTTACAATCACTTTTTTTATCAGGATTTCATATGATTATGATTATGAAAAAGAAATATTGTCATATATTTCACATTATCTTAATGAATTTTCTTACATATATTTATTAATTATGAAAACATGTTTTAAATTAATTTTAATCTCTTTAAACAGTCATGAATTTAAATGAATTTCCTAATTAAATATCATCTTTATTTTTCTCTTGGATGAAAACCCATATTATATTCCATAATGATTTTTGTGAAAATGTGTTTTGATAAAAAAATCCACAAATTCTTTATTATAGCCATCATTACAAATTGTTTACTTTTAATAAAATGATATAATTTTCATGTCATTTTCCTGACAAGGAATATATGGCTAGAACTGTAAATATAAAATGAATCGTTATTTTATTGTAATCAACATGAACATTATTTCATAGTATCAATACCACTCATTTTTACCATGATACCCTAACATGTTTTCAATTTTCATTTTAATCTAAATTTTTTCCTCCATATCTTGGAAATATTTTGAATTTTAAAAAAATGATTTCAAAGTGGAATTGATATTTTTCTCATGAAATTATTGGATTGGTCATTATGGGCTCCTTTATAAGATTCACTTTTTTTTTAAATAAATGTATTTTGAAAATGATTCATATTTTATTTTAAAAAATGTTTAAAGTGAAATGTCTATTTTATTCCAGAAATATTCCAAGTGATCTCTAGAAATAATTTTCCATTAATGATTAAAAAAATTTATATTACTTATTAATTATTGGAGATAAGATTAAATGAAACTATCCTTATTCACTCTACAGATTCTTTTTGTCTATTTTGATTTAATGTATATAAAACCCATATATTTTTCATGGGGGTTTTCAGGTGAATTAATTATAAGTTTATGAAACTGGTTCCCTTTACATATGTTTTGATATGATGAAGGGATTTTAATATCATGGGGCATAGATGTGTATATTTTTTGACATGTGAGTCCAATATATCTCTATAATGTTTTTGGTAAATATAGATAACTCTTGAGTAAATATATTATTTTTATACATGGTTACATGTTGAAAATGGTATATATAAACCTGATTATATGTTTATAAAAATTTATAAACTTGATTAAATTTTGAAAAAATTATGAATGGATGTATATTTCATTTCTATAAGGTTATGTGCGGACCTGGTTTCTTTTCATAAGATTTGGTGAGGGTTTGATTTCATTTCCTTAACGTAATAAGTGATCCAATTTATATCTATACATGTTCATAATGTTATAATCATATGTGTATGAAAAAATAAACATCTTACTCAAATGTTATGTTTTCATTGATCTGGTTCTTTATTTCAATTATGATTATTTTTTTATAATCAACCAAGATTTGGGACTTGAAACAAATTTCTGCTCTATGATATATGGGGTATAGTGTTAAAAAAATATTATCATGTTATCATACACTTATTCTCATCATATATTGATATATCCCTTATCTACCCTTTCTGATAATTTTATCTCAACATTTCTCATGATTCCCTTTTTACATGTTATGATTAATGGTATTACATATTATATGTATAAGAAGGGTTTTTGTAATGGAAAACATCAGGGGAGATGATAAAATCACTTATTGAACAATTTTTTAGCTATACATGTTTTCATAGAGATGATACCTAAACAATTCATTCATTTATCATTATGTTATGTGTTTAATATTATGGAATTGAGATGTATTATTTTTTTATGAGAAGATTGAGTTGCTATGAATTATGTAAGTTGTGATCCCTAAGCCCCAATCAATGGAAACACCGTATGAAAAGTTGAATAGAACCATATTTCAAAATTATGACACCATTAAATATTACTTCGTAATTATATATAATATCTATATAATATAAAATATTCATATCATGATGAATGTTGGTGAAACCCTCAACAAGATGCTATTAATTTCTAATGTGTTTAAGAATGAAGTCACTAAAAAAATAGAAAACCCGGTAAATATTAGCAATATTAAATATCATAGAGTTACATCATTTACATAATTGTACATAGAAGAGTCCATAGAGGGGTGAATCGGGGAATTATATAAATACATATAGTATTTATTTTATTGAGGTGTTTTATGATATCACTAAAAAATTTATTGGTGATTAATTTCTTACCAGTCTAGAGCCTCCAACATTTAGTGTATAATGAATATTACTTGAGTACTTTTGGACTATAGATTGAGGGAAATGCAATGTGTTAGTAGAATCCAATTAAGTGGATCAATCATGGGGACCAATTTGGAAACCTCATTTATAACAAAGAAATCATTTTGATTCATTATGAAAATACCATCAATTTATCCCTGAGAAATTTGTGGCATCATGTTTTTTGATAGTACCGTTATCATAACATTAATGACTCGAATTCACCATTGATATACAGTTTAATGTAATATTCAGTGAAAATGCCTTATTTGAAATTATTGACACCGCATATATAGAGATAGGGAAATAAAAAATGGTAGGAGAGTAGCTAAGGGTATAAAACACCATCAAGATAGTTCCTCTAAAGGCATGCCATCTAGACCTGTTACTATATAAGGGAAACTCAAGGATGAATTTTTATTTCTCAAAAATAGAATTTATGAGTCATCACCGGATATATGAAATCATTATAATATATAGGTTTCTTTGGATAATAAACCAAATCATCCAATCACGTTATTTTCATATATAGGTCATATGAATATCTTAACAGAACAATAATAAATAATGAAGGAAACAACTATTACACTATTCTAATAGATCATCCTAGCCCTAATAAAACATGCAACCCAGATGGTCTAAAAACACCAGTTACAATTGACATAGCTGAGTTTCTTTTTCCATTATTATATGAATACAAGAAGAAGAATAATACAAGGTTTTTTAATCACTTTCTATCTAATCCAAACAATATAATTTTCATTAGATGGAAACCCTATTCTGTTGAATTTTTTATTTCTGATGGAAATGATATGATTTAAAGTATATGTACATGCCCCCTTGATTCCTATAAACTATCAAAATTCCCATATATCGTTACATTTAGTAAGAGAAATGAATAAAAAGAGTAATAAGTTCACAGTAATGATCCTCAATCTTTTGAGGAAGATGTATCCACCACTATTATAATAATATAGATGGGTAATTTAGGAAAAAAGTAAACTCAAATCCAATGTAGACCAATTCCCCCATAGAAGATGAAGATCATTAGACATACATATCTTTTTCATAATCAAAATCACATTGTGAATTGATATAAGTATACATAGATTCTAAAGATGGACCCTAAACTGGATACACATCACATGAGACTACTGATATCCATTATGGACATAGGTGTGAATATCCAATAATGAATTGGAACCATTCATACATGGTAGGATAAGAGGTCTAAAATAACATCACATCCAACATCGATCATTTTGAGTCTCTAATATTTTTAGGGTTCTCTACCAACACTCATTACTATGAATTTTCCAAGTCCCACTCAAATATTTCTAATTGATATGATAATTGAATTCAAGTACCTATTCCTCATGGATCAATATTATAAACATTAATAGATATGCATGGACCCTGATGATGTTGAGTCCATTTACATTATGGACCTCAAGGGCTATAGTATTATCAAGTGATTCCCATTTTATAAACGATGTCTAGAACTATATATGATCATTCAACGAAATCTATAATCATGTTCATATTCAAGAAGATTATTGAATGTTGTGTACATTATTTGGTGGTCAAGTTTTAATAATCTTATCTATATAATTCCAATACTGAATCAATGTTAATAAAAATTGGAAAAACATGATTCTTAACCCCTTGAATGTTTTTTATAGTAGCATCAGGGACATTTTTGGGCTTCAAAATATTTCATTGTGACAATGATGTTGACCCTGAGTGTTCCATGGAAATTAATGATATTCAACAACATCAAAATTTCAATCGGTTAAGGGGATTGATGTGTAATATTCCTTACGTTATGTGATTTTTTAAATTCTCACTAGAAAATTATTTCCTATCATAATGTTGATGAATAACATAATCACCTATCAGTGTGATGATTATTATTATTAATATTTTAGTGGTCTCTTGTAGTCTCTATCACATGAAAAGGATCATATACCTATAGTAGAGAAGAAAATATTATTCCATTATATAGAGACCCTAGTATGGTCTCTCAGTAAACTGATTTAAAATGAAAATATTGTTAAAAAAGTAATAGTTTCTATTATCATAGTAAAAACATTTATGATCTGAGACGTGAATTTTTTTAACAAAACAACCTACCAATTGTGGATATTATTTCTATAGAAGATATTTCATTTCCTGTAGAATCATGAGGTCCATATTTTCTTTCATATTCACCCATCCATTTATATACTCCGTCTCAAAATTTCATGTGGGGATATAGAATAATTCAGGGTCATTCTATATCATCATTTCACCTAGTTCATGTCTTATTATGTTTCCACATGATAGGTATTAGGAAATTTTCACATAGCATAACCTATCTATAGAAAACTAATTTTTTTACATTAATATTATATTATTTGTATGATTAATAACAAAATTTCAATACGCTTCATAATAGAAAGGTTTAGTATCTTGGTAAAATTGGGTTCTTAAATAAATTATAAATAAGAAATATGAATATTATTTAAATATTTATTATTTATCTTCCCAAAATCATTCACAATCTATTTAGAACATTTAATCACCTATGGATATACATCAAATAAGGGGTTGATATAAAAGGATAGTAATGTGATAAAGAAGATGAAAAAAATAAGAAACACGAATCAATAGTACAATATTCATCTTAATATACAACTTTATATCACAAAAATCATATAATCATCCTAAAAATGATGTAATTATTTGACAATTGAATAGAATATGGGATATTCTTAAGAAAGATCCCAATATTGCAATTTGAACTTTTTTTGTTTAATATATTTATATATGTATTGTTTAATATCATATAATTATATCCACACGGTTTCCCGTAATTTAGAAACACATAGTTCCACTTCCCCTCCCCATCATATTTTCCCAAATTAAAAATAAAAATAAATAAATTTTTACAGATTTATAGTAATGAAATATCATAACTTAATTGTGAATAAATTTATCTTTATGTTCGCAAAAAAACATGTTAATAAATTATAAAATTATGATTTTATTAAAACAGGATATAATGTTCATGAATAATACACATAATCTCATGTGATATAATAAATTACCATTTCATTGAAGATATAAATAATTCTAGGATTACACATCACATCATTAGATTATCATAATAAAATTTTTTATAAAAGGTATAAACATGTAGTTTCTTCAATATAAAATCAGAATAATATTTGATGAACATTTTTAGGATATTTTAGTAATTTCATGCTCAAAATAATTTGAAATATTTAATAACCGAAAAAAGAGTCTGGTTTGACAATCCCCTTGCCTTGTGTACTTTTTTATTTCACCACATTTCCATTAAAGCTATAACAAAATTTGGATTCATGAGACATTGAATAGTTAATTCAGATTATTATTAAACACATGATCACCAATAATAATTGTATTATATTTCTTAATTCCAATCATAAAATATCAAAAACTTGGATTACTTATTTCCATTAAAATATTCTATCTTTCTTTGATTAAAATAAATTGATTTACTCGTATTGTGAAATTATTAATATTATCCCAAGAATATTAGAGATATATATTTACAATTTATATACAATAAATAATTTATTATTATCAACCATAACAGTTATTACAATTAAATAGTTTCTAACAACTTTGGGAATGGTTTACCGATCATTAATGGGATATTTTCCAATGGGGAGATACAAGATATATAATATGTGATTATATTATATATAAATTTTTTATAACAAATATATCACGAATATATTAACATACAATTTAATTTTTAAAATATGTGTTTATTTTAAATTATACAGATGATAAAATAATAGAATAGAAAAACTAAAGAAAAATGATGAAATGAGATTAAATATATTTTTGAGGCTATTTCTATTTTATAACCCTCATCATCTTCGAATATAAGTGTTTAAAAACTCTAGAACATCCATAGGATTCCTAGATAATGTTAGATTCTATTTTTTGGATCAATGAAAATGTTAGGTAAGGTATACGTTCTTTACCAAGGGGAGGGATGTGGGGTCTTTATACATGATGAGGGAGGTGTTTCAAGAAATTATTATCAATAAAATATATTTTCTAAGTTAAGACCTGTAATAGTGAAACTTATGACCTTATGAAATATATTTGGGTATAATAACATGGATTTAGGAACTTAAAATATACTAACATTATTATTCATCCATTTAATCAAAAGGAAATGTGAAAAAAATAAATAATATGTATTTAAATTTACACTTATGTCATATAGAATTTGGAAATAAAGTTATAGGTATGGAAATTGAATTTCATGAAATATATTCTTATTAAAAAGGCATTAGTTAAATACTAATATAATTTAATTTATTATGTCATTATTATATCATTAGTGATTTCATTTAGAATATAATGCATATAGAGAAACTGTATTTTTAATATTCACCTAAATATTGATGTATTTTATAAAATTACCAAATGATAATCGATAAATTTTTATAACTAGATAACTTTAAAAAATAAATTCATTTTATAAAAATAATTTTTAAAATTATGAAATTTTAAATATTTATGATAAAAATTATTATTTTTATGAAATACATTAAAATTGAATTTTTAAAAAATGGTTTTAATTTAATTGGGTTTATCAAAAAAAATATTTAGTGAAATGAAAATAATAATATTTCAGTAAATTATTCATGATTCGATTTATTTATAATATATTTTATATTTTGATTTCTAATTACAATTCAAATGATTATATAACTATTCCCTAAAGACATATTACAATTCCTAGTTTCCAAATTACAATTCCAATGGTCACATTACTATTACATTGGTCTAATTAGCTTTTATAAATACTTCTTCATTCCTTCATAAATAATTCACTATGATCCCCCCATAATAGTGTATATTAAATTTTTGAAACAATGATTGGTTTATTATTACATTCTATATTTTCCATAGTGTTGTTCATGGGAGTAATAATTCTAGTGGAATGGGATGATATGAATTTTCCCTCTCTTTTTTATCTTTTTTCCTGCATTATCCCATTAAAATATTTTTCATCCGCATGGGTTATTTCGTAACTACTATAATGATATTCAGTAAGGAAGTAAGGTGCCATTTTCTATATGTGTTGTATGTCTATAATACAAGATAATAAATAAAATATTTATTATAGAAATAAATATAATTTAGAAATTCTTGGTCACAACATTATTCCCAAATTTTGATATTTCATCCCTATAATTACATCTCATTTTATCAATTGATAATAGATGAGGGTATTTGTATTTCATTTTTTCAACATGATCACTTATACCCTCTTCGTATCTATGGTTATGGAATAACTATTAAACAAATATTGATATATTGTTTTGTAGTTACTTGTCTCCATTGTATAAGGTCATCACTAATTTATTTGTATATCATAGGTTTTCATAATGATTTACAATGTTAATTTTTAATATATCTATGGAATCAGTTATGCACTTCCTCCTGGGAGATTCGAGGAGCACATCATAAACATGATCCATTTTTGGTGGATACAGCATAGGAATAGAAACATATCCAATTTGAAAAAGGATATCAATGGGTCTAATATAACTATAGATAAGGATTATTTTTTTTACTATCTGGATGACTCTCTTCCATTGTGATGTACAATGGGAAATTTCTCAACCAACTTTAAAATATAATTCCCTTTATTTGTTATCAACAATGTTTTTCTTTCAAATATGAGTATATATTATACTATATTTGATGGTCTAAACATTCTCTTATATTTACTCAACAATATATGATACACATATCTTAGGTTTACCAAATATACCCCAACATTTATGTGTTTTACATCACTTCCCATATGATTATATATATATGGTCATTTGAATACTCAAGTGCAACCTATTGTTGTATGAGAACTCAACTGACGTGAGATGTTCATCTCATCTAACATTAAATTCCATTGATCTCGCAATGAGCATATCCTTAATATTTATAATTATTATTTAAATTTTTTTATCAGTTTGGTGGTGATAGGTTGTTCAAAAATTCAATTCAATACCAAGAACACAATGAATTCTTCTCTTGAATTTAGGGTTGAACGTTGGATTTGGATAATAAAAGAATAAAATTTTCTCCCCATGTGGACTCACCACTTCCTTTATATATATTAGTATGTATTTCGAGATTGATATCATTCCAAATGTAAATTATGTGGGATTTCTTACTGAGTCAATCCTCCAAAACCCATATCACATCGCATCTTTTGAATTTCCATGTGGGTATGGGAATGGATACCTCATCCCATTGTTCTTATATCACCGTCCATTAACATGATGACATACCATGAAATTTGAGATATAATCAATGATATCCATATAATGTTTTCCCACATCAATATCTCACAAAGATCACAACACATCATGGTACTTCTAGGACGAAAGGAGAATTATAAGCTTTCTTCATTGTCCAATATCTATGTCTTTATCTTAGGTGATGAAGGAACACAAATTCTAGGAAGAAAGGAGAATTATAAGCTCCCATACAATATAATTTACACAAGTTTAGGTTCCTATTTTTAACTTATCATTTCTATTTAACATTAAGTTAAATAATTTTACTTTTACCATGTCTTCTTGTGTTCTTATACTATAAGGTTAATAAACTTACAATAAGTAGCCAAACGAACCCCAATTTGTTTATTATTAATATATATGACCTTATCAAAGTCATTTGGCCGAACCGTAGATTTTTAGGAATAAAATAACAATTACTAATATAATATTTGTTTTAAAAACTATTTTATGTCAATTTTGACACTATTTAGTAAATTGATTTTTGTGAAAATAATAACATAATGATTAGTTAGAACAATGTCAATTAAATCAATACTAACATGTCATATTAACCTATAAAATTATTGTAATTCAAAAAAAATCTCAAATTACATTTATTTTGGTGTTTATAACATCAATTATGTCAATATTTCATTAATAAGATAATTACTGCATCATCTTTGTGTCATAAATAAATTAAATTATTTAATGTCTAAAAATTACAAATAAAATACCATTATATAGGAAATATTTTTACCTTTCTAATTAATATTTATATTCGAATTTATCTTATGTATAACCCCATATTATAAATAAGTTACTTATTATGCTTTGATTTTAATTATTTTAACCTATCTTTAAATAAATTAATAATAAATTTCCTAATCTAATCCAAGTGGGCCTAACTGGTCATATTGTATTCCTAAGGTTGTTTTTGGTCGAATTACACTTGTCCAATAGAATTAGGACATGTTTTAGGGTAATAATAATATCATTTTTACCCTTAATTACCCTACTTACTTTTAACCGTGGTAAAAAAAAGTAAAAAGTTACTATTCACCAAAAAATTATTTTCATCTCATTGAACAACATTTTGCTTACTGAAATCAACCGTGTCTCTCGGATTTTCAAAATTCCACTCACAGAAGCGGTAAAATTAAGTTTTATGAAAAATTCAGTTTTTTTAACTACCACTTATTGGTTTTACTATTCATCAAAAATTGTATGTTTTCAGAAAAATACCAAAATTTCACCCAAGGATAATTTCGATATTCCAAATCCAAAAATGAAGTCCATTTTGAAAAATAAAATTTATAACATTTCAAAAAGTGGTTATTACTATTCATAACGGCTAGTTTTAATATTTTTTTAATAGCATATCGTTGTTTAGTGAAACTCGGTATTGCGTACGACGCAAGCTATCGAGGAAGGTCACGATTTCGTGTAAAGAAATCCATGAAAGTGTTGTGTAGAAAAAGATTCCTTTGATTATTTATATAACATAAAAGTATTGGGTGTTACATTCTACCCCCTTAAAATGAATTTCGCCCTCGAAATTCGTCACTTTGTAACAAACAGATGAGGATACCTCTCCCTCATCATATCCTCAAGCTCCCATGTAGCTTCTTATAATTGGTGGTTCCTCTATAAAACTTTCACCAATCGAGTGGTCTTGTTTCGTAGGACTTTTTCGCTACGATCCAGAATCTCTATCGGTTGTTCTTCATAAGAAAGATCTTGCTCCAACGGTATAACTTCTAAGCTAAGTACATGTGAAGGATCAGGTATGTAATTTCTCTGAAGAGATACATGGAACACATCGTGAACTTGAGAGAGATTCGGTGGAAGCGCCAATCGGTAAGCTACCTTCCCAACACGATCCAATATTTCAAAAAAACTGATATATCTAGGGCTCAACTTCCCCTTCTTTCCAAATCTCATGACCCGTTTCCAGGGATATATTCGTAAGAACACTTTATCACCCACTTCAAATTCTAGGTCTTTTCTTCGGTTGTCAACATAACTTTTCTGTCAAATCTGAGCTACTCTTATGTGTTGTGGAATAGATCTGACCTTTTCTCCCATTTCATCAATGAGATCAGTTCCTAATAGCTTTCTTTTCCCAACTTCATCCTAGCAAGTTGGAGTCCTGGATTTCTTTCCATAGAGAGCTTCATGAGGAGCCATCTGAATACTGGAGTGAAAGATATTATTATAAGAATATTTTACCAAAGGTAGGTGTTGATCCCAACCACCGTTGAAATCCATAGAGCAAGCTCTCAACATATCTTCTAGGGATTGAATTGTTCTCTCAGACTGACCATCTGTCTGAAGATGATAACCAGTGCTGAAACTCAACTCTGTATCCAGAGTATGCTGAAGACTACGCCAGAACTTCGAGGTAAATCTCGGATCCCGATCAGATATAATAGAATGTGGTACTCCATACAATCTTACCACTTCCTTTACATATATCCTGCAAAGCTAATTCAGAGAGAAATCCACTCTAATAGCAATGAAGTGTGCAGACTTTGTAAGACGGTCAACTATGACCCAGATAGCATTATTGCCTTTGGATGTTTTAGGAAGTCCTGTGACAAAGTCCATAGTTATGGTTTCCCATTTCCATTCGGGTATGGGTAATGGTTGTAACATCCACTTAGACTTCTGTCTCTCAGCTTTAACTTGTTGACAAACCAAGCATCGAGAGACATATTCAGCAACATCACTTTTCATGCCATCCCATCAGAAGTACTCTTTCAGGTCCCTATACATCTTCGTGCTTCCAGGATGAATAGATAATGAAGAACTATGGGCCTCATCCAGCAGCTCCTTCTTTAATTCGGGGATGGGAGGAACACAAACCCGATTCTGGAACATTGTTATCCCATCACAATCAAGGTTGAATTCAGGAACATTTCTCACCTTCTTTTGTAACTCGACATCTTCTTTATGTGCCTCTTTAATCTTCACATGTATAGATGGTTGAACATTCATTTGAGAAAGATACAATTTTTCCCCTTTCATTATAATTACAAGATCCATCCTTTGTAAATCCATAAATATTGGATCTTTTGTGATCCTCATCATGGATAAACTAGCATGGTCTTGTCGACTTAATGCATCTGCCACCTTGTTTGCTTTCCCAGGGTGGTAATGGATTGAGCAGTCATAATCCTTAATCATCTCCAACCATCTTCTTTGACGCATATTCAGCTCCTTTTGTGTGAAAATATACTTTAAACTTTTATGATCAGTATAAATGTCACACCTTTCTCCAGAAAGATAATACCTCCAAATCTTTAATGCAAAGATTACCGCAGCTAACTCCAAATCATGTGTTGGGTAATTTTGCTCATGGATTTTCAACTGTCGTGAGGTATAAGCTATCACCATATCATTTTGCATAAGAACACACCCCAATCCCTTCTTGGATGCATCACTATAGATCACAAACCTTTCTCCACTACAAGGCAGTGTGAGCACAGGTGCACTGGATAACCTTCTTTTCAACTCCTTGAAATTCTCTTCACATTCCTCCGTCCAAACAAACTTAACTCCTTTCCGAGTCAACTTGGTGACCGGATTAGATAATCATGAAAAATATTCCACAAAACATCGATAATATCCAGCCAAACCAAGAAAACTTCGGATCTCAGTTACTGTTGTTGGTCTCGAACATCTTTCGATAACCTCTATTTTTACTGGATCCACAGATATCACCTTTTTTGAGATTATGTGACCCAAAAAAGAAACTTTTTGAAGCCAAAATTCACACTTGGTAAATTTGGCATAAATATTCTCCTTTCTTAGGGTCTTGAATATAATTCTCAAGTGATCTTTATGTTCTTCCTTGCTCTTTGAATAGACAAGAATATCGTCTATAAAGACTACCACAAACTGATCAAGATAGTATATAAAGACTCTATTCATCAAATCCATGAATATAGCAGGGGAATTACTAAGACCAAATGGCATCACTATAAATTCATAGTGTCCATACCTTGTACGGAAAGCCATCTTTGGTATATCCTCCCTTTTTACCCTTAATTGATGATACCCTGAACGAAGATCAATCTTGGAAAAGTATTGAGCTCCGCGTAGTTTGTCAAATAGGTCATCAATGCGCGGGATAGGATATTTGTTCTTGATAGTGATCTTGTTAAGTTCTCGATAATCAATGCAGAGTCTCATTGATCCATCTTTCTTCTTAACAAACAGAACAGGTGCTCCCCAAGGTGATGCACTAGGGCGTATGAACCCCTTATAAAGATTCTCTTAGAGTTGATTCTTCAATTCCTGCAACTCAATTGGGGCCATTCTATAAGGTGTCTTTGAAATAGGCAAAGCACCCGGTACGAGTTCTATAGAAAACTCAACTTCACAATTCAGTGGAAGACCCGGTAATTCATCCGGAAAGACATCATCAAACTCCCATACAATGGGAATATTCTTAATTGGGAGTTTCTCACCAACCATTTGTGATAAATAACATTCATTTAGTGGAATCAAGACCCATAAGATGGAAGGAATTTCCACTAGAAGGTTATGTTCATCCTTGCATCGATAGACGATCATAGATTGAACTGGAATATGAAATGTGACTTCCCTTTTTTGGCAATTGATATGAGCTCCATGTAGAGAAAGCCAATCCATGCCAAGAATCACATCAAATTCATCTATAGGAAGGATCACAAGATTTGCAGGAAGCACATTCCCACAAACATCAATCGGAGAAGAATTATAAACTTTTGATGCGACTGTTGTTCCATTATGGGTTGTCACAGCTAACTCAACATCTGACTATTGAGGTAATATGGAGATATCCTTAGAAAATTATTCAGAAATAAAGGAGTGGGTGGATCCAGAATCAAATAAAACATTTTCTACTTTAGAGTGGATGGTAAGTGTACCTTACACCACATCGTTATCGTACTCCACATCGCTGATAGAAATTGCATGTGACTTTCCTTTGCCTTTAGCCTTAATAGTTTGTTGACGTCGACCATCATCATCAACCCTTGGATTTGGGCATTTATTGGCATAATGTCCCATCTCCTTTCACATGAAACATTGAAGTGTAGAAGGTTCATTCTGTGCATCCCTTCCTTTGTTTGCATCATTAGACATCTTATTCCCATCATCGCAGCATTGAAATGCCCGATGAACTTCTTTTCAACATTTGAAATATTTACTTGTCCCTTTAAGACAACTCCCTCCATGTTTCATTCCACACTTTGAGCATAAGGGAAAGCTCATCTTCTTTTCAGTGTGCTCTTTAGATTTTCCTTTGAATTCCATTTTCCTCTTCTTATCAAACCCATATGACTGATGGGTTCCTCCAATCTCGATATCAACTTTGAGAGCACATCGAACGATTTCCTTATAGCTATTGAAGTCCCTTATGGCTAACGCCCTTTGAAGACTTGGTTTTAATCCACTAAAGAATCGATTGATCTTACTCTCAGGTTGGATAATAATACCAGAAGCGTACCACGCAAGTCCTGTAAAATTTGCTTCATAGGTACCAACATGTTCATCATCCTTTTGCTTCAGTTCAAGAAACTCTTTCTCCATATTTGTTCGGAGAATACCATTGAAGTACTTATTGATAAATCAGTTCTTGAACTCCTCCCATTCCATGGACTCAATTTCATCTCTTTGCCTCGTATTCTTAATAAGATTCCACCATTGATCAGCATCACCTTCCAAACGATACACTACTAAGATGACTTTATCATGTTCAGGACATTGAAGAACTGAAAATATCTTTTTAGTAGTACTAATCCATTGTTCAAAAACTAATGGATCAGTAGACCCGCTGAAAGACGGTGGACGCTGCCTCATGAAAGATTCAACAGAATGTTGCTCCTTCCTTTGCTCGTTTGGATTTCCTGCATGATTCATAGCTTGAGAAAGTTGTGTGAGCATGGCTACAAGATTTTTCATTCCATCTCCCATAATGTTTGGTTGCTCAGGGGGATAATCATTTCATTGCCCGTCGCATTCCGCATTAACACGATTCTTTTGGGTTCGAGCCATTAACTAAAACCAAGAAGAATAGTGCGAGCAACACTAATTATAATAGGAAAACCACATAATCAAGATTAAGATTTCACACTTAAGGTCTTATCCTTGGTTATTCATGGTCATTTCTAAAACACTAAGATTGTGTTCTATGCTTAGACTTATCCTTAGGGTTCTTACTAAGGCTTTCACATCCTAGTTTCCAAAGGTTGACTATACCTTTCCTCTGATACGAACTATAATGACCCATACTTTTCATACATTGTTATTATTTCAAAATTGAAACACACTTATTACAACATATAACAAAACCATGAATGGACCGTATAGGTATAGTGTCTTTAGAAACTGGAAAGCATAAACAACTGGTTCATAAAGCATCTACTTTGCCTCCGATTTATTTCATCATATCTAGAGTCTCTTTTTTGCATATTCTACTTACTAACCTTCTTCCTGACTTGGGGAAATAAAACATACAAAAGGGTGAGCTCAAATGCTCAGTAAGGGTAAACAAAAGAAATATCCATCACATCATATACATAAGCACATTACTTTTGAAAATCATAACCTGGAAAAGAGATCATAATCTCATAACATGGGATAAATCATAGTAGTGAAATGTAATCCCAATAATCATAACTTAAAACGTGGAACATTATGGCATACACACATTATCATAGATAATCATTTATTATTAGTCAAGACTCATTTCCAAGACTATCTTAGTGGACAATGTCCATTTCTGAACTGAGTTCACTCCTCGTTTCAGTCCTGTTTCACTGAACCGGTATACCCTATCGTTCCATCCATGTCTATCTCATGAGATATGAAATCTTTACCCAATGCATTGGAGGGAGATATAGGTCCCACCCATCTCATAATGATACCATCCTTTTGTGTGCCACAAAATCATAAATCATACATCATTGCATAACCCATGTAATAAGAATGGGAATCATAAACATCATGACATCATAAAACAATTCATATAAGATAAAGGAATTCATAAATATAATTCCATCACAACATAATATAATCAATGTAATAATAGGGATAGAAACAGAACCCTTTATTATCTTAGATGGAAAATAATTTTGATAAAACACATGAACTCCATTCTTGAGGAAAATATCCTTTCTACTTCAAAAACATTTTTCCTTCCATATCATGTCATACAATTTTAAACTAAAAGAAGTTGATTAAAAATAAACATGTAAACTTGTAAAGGAATCTTCTTGGAAATAATGTATAAAAAATCTATTCATGACGTATAAGTTAAAAAAACATTCTTCTTGTACTTTTTTCGGAAAAGTCAAAAAGTACCTCGTACGAAAAAACGAAAAAAGATTCCTTTCAAATATTTTAAGAAAAACTAACCAAAGGGTAAACATGGATTTAAACTATTGTAGGTGGATGGAAATAATATTACATATTGAGGAAACATGGATGTGGATGATAAAATACACCCCAGTAAATACCAAAGTATAAACAATCTCAGATAAAAATGAGATTGTGATATTTTCCCTTACCTTAGGTCCAATTTGCCTCGTATGTGTCCGAACCTCCTGTATAATGATTTAAATAATGTTATTGACTTATTACATAATCATAATTATTTTTATGATATCATATAAGGTCATATTCTTAGTATCTTGGTAGTAATATTTCATTGCTACTTGTTATTCGGGTGTTTATAACTTCTTGTTCTTATGTGTGTTTTGTTGAATAAATTCTTATTATTCTCTTTAGGTTTTAGATACATCATTTCCATAATGGTGTTAATGTACTATATATCATATTTATTCATTCAATTAATTTATATAATCATTATTCAATTAAGATCATGTAGAACGAATCACATCACATCGTGGAGACGGTATTCCGTACATACGCACGAGCGATGATATCATTCCCATGATCGTGGAATTGTTTTGGAGTGTATGTATACTATTTAAGAATCAATATCACTTTATAATAGTCATATATAGTAATTATTTATACCATTATACCCATCCAATTAAGGTGGTTATGGAAAATAGATTACACCACGGCGTGGAGACGGTATTCCGTACGTACGCACGCGCGGTGATTTCTTTTTCCGTAGGATGGATAGATGGTGAAATAGGGTTGTTTCATACATATAATAACATATCAGTATATGAGTGATACTGATTTTATTACTTCATAATGAAACAACTAAAGAATAAGAAGTGGAAGAAGAAGTAAAGATGAAAGAATCGATAACGGACATTACCTCTTCTTTGAAGTGCTTCTTTGAGACCTTCTTTTAGGGCACTAAAATTGGTCTTTGAAGAAGACCAGGACCTCTAGGATGTCTCTAGGGAAGTGGAGAGGAGAATGTGGTAGGGTTTGGCCGAGCTTGAATTCTCAAAGTGTTGTGAGGAAGAGAGGGAGGAGGTTCCCTTTTATAAGGGAGGAGAGGGGAACCTTTGGAATAACTAAAAATATTATTTTATTATAAAGTCATGTTCAGTTTTAAATAGATCCAAATTGATTTATTTTGAGGCTAAGGTGGGGATGGGTCTAAATCCTCTCATCCAATAGAATTTAGACAAGTTTAGGTTCCTATTTTGACCTTCTCATTTAGATTTAACTTTAAGTTAAATAATTTTACTTTTACCGTGTCTTCTTGTGTTCTTATACTATAAGTTAATAAACCTACTATAAGCATCCAAAAGAACCCCAAGTTGTTTATTATTAATATATATAACCTTATATAAGTCATTTGTCCAAACCTTAGATTTTTAGGAATAAAATAACAATTACTAATATAATATTTGTTTTAAAAACTATTTTATGTCAATTTTGACACTATTTAGTAATTGATTTTTGTGAAAATCATAACAGAATGATTAGTTCAAACAATGTCAATTAAATCAATACTAACATGTCATATTAACCTAGAAAATTGGTGAAATTCATAAAAAGTCTCAAATTACATTTATTTTGGTGTTTATAACATCAATTATGTCAATATTTCATTAATAAGATAATTACTCCATCATCTTTGTGTCATAAATAGATTAACTTATTTAATGTATAAAAATTACAAATAAAATACCATTATGTAGGAAATATTTGTATCTTTCTAATGAATATTTATATTCGAATTTATCTTATGCATAACCCCATATTAAAAATGATTTAATTATTACACTTTGATTTTAATTATTTTAACCCTTCTTTAAATAAATTAATAATAAATGTCCAAATCTAATCCAGGTGGGCCTAACTGGTCATATTTTATTCCTAAGGATGTTTTTGGTCGAATTACACTTGTCCAATAGAATTAGGACATGTGTTAGGGTAATAATAATATCATTTTTACCCTTAATTACCCTATTTACTTTTAACCGTGGTAAAAAAAGTAAAAAGTTACTATTCACCAAAAAATTATTTTCATCTCATTGAACCTCATTTTACTTACTGACATCAACCGTGTCTCTCGGATTTTCGAAATTCCACTCACAGAAGCGGTAAAATTATGTTTTATGAAAAATTCAGTTTTTTTAACTACCACTTAGTGGTTTCACTATTCATCAAAAATTGAAAGTTTTAATAAAAATACCAAAATTTCACCCTAGTATAATTTAGATATTCCGAATCCAAAAATGAAGTCCATTTTGAAAAATAAAATTTATAACATTTCAAAAAGTGGTTATTACTATTCATAACGGCTAGTTTTAATAATATTTTAATAGCATATCGTTGTTTAGTGAAACTCGGTATTGCGTACGATGCAAGCTATCGAGGAAGGTCATGATTTCGTGTAAATCAAGCCAAGAAAGTGTTGTGTAAAAAAAGATTCCTTTTATGATTTATATAACATAAAAGTCTCTGGTGTTACAGCGGCCCCCCGCATGGGCCGCGATGATGACACGCGGGGGCAGCGTGCCCCCCGCCCCGGGCTCCGCCCGCTCGGCAGAGCCGAGCCGGGCCGAGCAGACCCGACCGGCCGGGTCGCGCCCTGGCCGGGCTGGGTCGCGCCAACCAGTTTAGACCCAGACCCGGGTCGGGTCGACCCGGTTCGGGCCGACCCAGGGGGTTGGGTCGGGTCGGTCCGAGCCCAGACCCCCCGTCTCCGGATGTTTTCGGTATTTTGCTCATAACATGAGCTACAGGCCTCCGAACGACGAGCCGTCAGGGGCGATGCGATCCTTGGATCGAGGTGGTCGTTTCGGTATATCGCACTCAAGGTTTTGAAATACTTTTGGTTCAGACGGGTTGGTTCGTACACGAAACCAACCGGGCCTTCGGAGCGGAACTGCTCATATCTTGAGCTCCGGACGTCCGATTGACGTGCCGTCGACTTTGTTGTTTTCCTCTAAGTGAGACGGATCTTTTGGCTTACTCCTCCCGAGGTTTTGAAACAGGTGGAGTACGGTCGGGTTGGTTTTGCCTTAAAAACCAACCGGGTCCCTGAGACGAAAAAGCCAATAACTCTCAGACCGGGCGTCCAATTGACGCGCCGTCTGCGACGTTGAGTTCCTATTGACGATACAAAACTTTTGGATACATAAACTATGGACTATGTGTCAGTTGATGTATCAGCCTCTCAGCTCGTGGAGAGGACCCTCCCGAACGAGCTTGTTGTGTGCGGGAACCCTAGAGCTGGCTGCGACTGCTACATCGACGACGATGAAGACGATCGTACTGGAATCCTATGTGGGTTCGACGATGAAGACTATCGTAATGGAATCCTATGTGGGTTCGACGATGGAGACAATCGTATGGGAATCCTATGTGGGTTCTACGATGAAGACAATCGTACCAGAATCCTATATGGGTTCGACAATGAAGACTATTGTACTGGAATCCTATGTGGGTACGACGATGAAGACAATCATACTGGAATCCTATGTGGGTTCGACGATGAAGACAATCGTGCTAGAATCCTATGTGGGTTAGACGATGATGAAAATCGTACTGAAATCCTATGTGGGTTCGACGATGAAGACAATCGTACTGGAATGCTATGTGGGTTCGACGATGAAGACAATCGTACTGGAATCCTATGTGGGTTCGACGATGAAGACAATCGTACTGAATTCCTATGTGGGTTCGATGATGAAGACTATCGTACTGGAATCTTATGTGAGTTTGATGATGATGAAAATTGTACCGGAATCCTCTTTGGGTTTGACGACGATGTCAACAGTGCTTGTATCCTACGTGGGTCCTAGTAAGATGAATCAGTGACTACATCTGATCATCTCTCTTGCTTTGCAAATGAAGTATACATGTGTGAGCTGAAAACCATGTTTGCTTTCCTTTGTGGACTGTGTTGTGCTATCCTGTGTGGATTTACGTTTTGCTTTCCTTTGTGGATTGTGTTGTGCTATCCTGTGTGGATTTACGTTTTGCTTTCCTGTGTGGACTGGGTTGTACTTGAGCTCGGATGTTGGAGTCGAGCTAGAATTTATGACTTAGTTATATGTATGGGAATATACCTAAGTAGTGTGAGATGTTACTTCGTGGTTGTATCTTTCCTTTGTGGTTATCCTTTGTGGATTTTTGGAGACCTTCGGGGGTCTCGGGGTCCCTACTGAGTAGCTTATACTCACCCCTACACGGTCTATGCCCGCACTACATTGTGTTGGCTGCAGACGACGGACAACGCTGATCGTGGTTGAGGCTTGCGGAGCAGGACGGTATCTGGAGGATGACCACTGGGCGGGGTGCACTCAGAGCGGTAGGCTGGACCCGAGGAGCAGTTGAGGCTTTCTGTACTCACCCTTCAGGTGGGACTTCCAGTGGATGGCTCAACGCTGCGAATTTACTTTTTAGTTGCTGTTTTTCCTGTTTCAGTTGTACTATACAGTTGGGCTTGTATTTCCGGCCCCCTTTACTTTTCCGCACTTACTATTATACCAGTTTTACTTGGTGCTTACTTTTTCCGCTTGCATCTCTGTGATGCTTGTTTACTTAAAAAGGCAATGTCTTCCCTTTAACATGATTTACTCCTTGGTGCTAGTCGTCAGCCCCTGCCCTATGGAAGGCGGGCTTGGGGTAGTCACGGCACGGGCCCCGAGGACGGGTCGTGAAAAATTGGTATCGGAGGAGGAACCCATCCTTAAGTGCGGTGCACTTCCTGGGTTGAGATGTAGGGCTCACAACGAGGGCGTTGTGCCCTAAAGGGGGGTGATTGTAACATCCCCAAATGATAAAGGGTTAAATGACTAAATGATATGACTCATTTCAACAAGGTGCACATTCTTTTTCGGGAGCTTGTCTGATAAAAACTCCACAGTTAAGCATGCTTGGCCTGGAGTAGTGATCAGGATGGGTGACCTCCTGGGAAGTTTCCCAGGATGTTTGTGAGTGAGGACAAAGGACACTGGAAAGGACATGTGTTGGCCTGTGGGGACTATCATTATTTAGATGACCCGTTAAGGCATGTGAGTGGACCCTGGGGTGGGTCCCACGTGTCTGCGGGGGAAATTGGTGGTACCTGGTGGGCCAGGACCCAACGGCCATGTTAAGGCGGGGTGGTTGTGCTGTCACCAGGACTCGGTTGTCAAATAACACGGGTCGTGACAAATTGGTATCAAAGGAGTTCGGTTCTACCGCAGACTCTATTCTTTCTTCTATGTGAAGCAATAGTGTTTAGCGTATTGGGTGCGGTTATCAGTCCAGAGAGTCCAGTGTTGGTGCAGCGGCCGACGTATCCGTACACCAGGACCCTGACTTATGATTTCAGACTTAATGCACGAAAACATTGATTTCATGTGTGTTTCAAGTTTTCTTTGTGATTACTTGTATCAACTCACCAGGTATACTGTTCTGACCGTGGCACACCTGTTTCTTTTCAAGATTTCCCCACGACGGCAGCCAGCAAGTGTTCCGAGCGTTGTGCGTGGCGAGAGCCCACCAAGCGATGAGGACTCGGTACAGGTCCCTTTGACAGCTGAGGCACCGGCGGTACCTATACCTACCGAGCCACCGATGCTACCAGCCCGAGCTGCTGAAGATGCACGTCGCCTTAGTGCACTGCACTAGTTTCAGCACCAGCGACCGCCCAGGTTCCACGGGGAGACGGACCCTCAGGCCGCCGAGGACTGGCTGGAGCCAGTTGTACGGGTTTTCAGATTAGTGAGGACACCATCAGACCCCATGGTGATCCTCGCAACGAGCCTCCTACACGCGGTAGTAGGCAGATGGTGGAGCTTGATGCTCCTGGTGCACGATGAGGCATCTCTCCTCTGGATGGACTTTGAGAGCATCTTCCGCTCGGAGTTCGTCCCAGCCACCCTCCGTGCGGTGCACATCCAGGAGCTACTACAGTTGCGGCAGGGCAGCATGACAGTTTCCCATTACTCGGTGAGATTTACTGATCTCTCGCGCTACTCCACCGATATGGTACGGGATCCGTTCTTCCAGGCCCAAACCTTCAGGCAGGGACTGAGGCATGAGATCAGGGCCTCGATGATCTCTCTCAACATTCCGACGCAAGAAGAGGTGTTGGAGAGAGACCTTTTAGTAGAGAGTTTCCTCACTGAGTAGGCACCAGCGGCAGGGCCCTCCGTAGGACGACTCGTAGCAGAGTCTTCTGCAGTTGGCAGTCGACAGGTGACACAGAGGTCCACGTGGGCCAGACCTTCAGATGGGAAATCTCAGGGTGATGATTCGGTTGTGCGGGCACATGAAGGAGAGCCAGCTACTCGAGGATCATGCAATGATACGCATGCGGCGGGCAAGGTCACATGGATCGAGACTGCCCGACTCGTCCTGCTGATGAACAACAGGCGGTAGAGGGACCTCCCAGGAAAAGGTTCGACCATGACGGTCCGCAGGGAGTAGGCAGACGAGGCGGATGAGCTGGTCGTGCAGCTGGAGGTGGATGACGCTTCGGGGTGTTGCCACCACCACCACAAGGAGGTCAACCCCGACCGCAGGGGACAGGAGGACATGGGAGAGCTCAGCTTCAGGAAGCTGAGGCCTACGATTATGGAGCTCTGGTAGCAGGTGGACAGGAGCGGGACTAGCTCCAGACCTAGAGACTTTTGTTCATGTTGCTTTTAGTTTTGTTGTTGTATGTTTTTAGATGCTTGGTGTCTTTTTACTTGAGCTGCAGTAATAAAAGACACCTTTTGTGGCATTTACTTTCCTGTCCTCTCTTGTGTTGTTACTAAGAGGTTCCAGTTTAGACTATTGACTTGACCCTCACTTGAGAGATACCTACTGGAGGAGACCCAGTTACCACACACTGATGCCGACAGTGTGACTCAAACCTTAGAGGAGAGAGTAATGGTTGGATCGCATGGTAATAGCGTCGAGTCCTTACGACGTCATCCTTGGTGTGGGTTAGTATCATCCATGTCAGGATTGACTGTATTAGTCAAAGAAAGTGGTTCATCCATTTGATGAGACCGGATTTCTCTTATCGACAAAGGAGAAGTCACAACAGCTCTTGTAGGACCATAAAGGTCCAAGTCATCCAGGAGCAGAAGAGAACAGCTCAGAGCCAGCAGAAGTCTTATGCTGACAGAAGGCGGGTGCCACTAGAGTTCGAGGATGGCGACCATGTCTTCTTGCGTGTCTCACCTCGACATGGTTTACGGAGATTTGGCTGAGGCGACAAGTTGTCTCCACGCTTCATCGGACCATTCCAGTTCCTCAGCAGGATTGGCAAGGTGTCTTATCACCTGGCTCTACCACCTCAGTTGCACCAGGTGCACGACTTCTTCCACGTATCTCAGCTAAGGAGATACCTGCACGACCCGACACACATCATTGACCATGGGGAGCTGGACGTTGATGATGGGGTGACTTTTGCAGAGGTCCCGGTAGAGATCGAGGATCGACAGGAGCGGGTCCTTCATGGACGATCAATTCCTCTAGTGCACATCAGATGGCAGCACGGGAACCTCCATGAGAGCACTTGGGAGCAGGAGGCTCAGATGCGTGCTTAGTACCGCCTTTGTATCCCTAAGTTTGTAGTGAAGCTTTACGAGGATGTAAAGCCCTGTGGTGGGAGTAATGTAAAGACCTGTAAATTTCAAGGAAATTTTTTTCTTAATTTTCTTTGGAATTATACAAGAACATAGTTTATGACAGCACCTGATTCCGAGGCCCGGTGTGCCCCGAATCATTTTCCAAAGTATGTCTCGGGTACGTTCAGTGAACGAACGAGTTGGTTTTTCTAACATTTGAACCGGTGCTTGGAATCAAATTATGAAGGCACTGATGGAATCGTAGTGCCGATATTTTCTTAGAAACGCCTCTTCCGGAGTTGCGTTTTCTAGGGTGTGGTTTTTAATTTTTGGGCTTTAAGTTAAGAAATAAAATAAAGTGGTGCGACAAATTTATTTTTATTTCAGTTAAAGCCACTTGAAAGCCACGTAAAGCTGCTTAAGCTGAGTTGATACGGATAGGGTGCTATTCAAAAATATCATACCCTCTTGGTAGTATATTTCTGAGGTGGGGCCCGCACAATCCCCACCGTTTTTTTTCGCTAAGTAACGCACCCGTGAAAACCCATCATTATGAAAGTCAACTGACACGTTTTCTTAACTTCTAAACGCACCAATTAATTGGGCCGTTAACTTCGTTGAGTTAATTCTATGAATTAACTTAATTATTTGTTAACCTGTTTACAATCCATTGGCATAATAATAAAATAAGACCAATGCGCGGCATCTTGAGGATTGCTCGTTGAACGGATTTTTCCAGAAATCTTGTGCCTTCATCCTCTTTCGCGAAAATGTGAAGAACGCAAAGAACGCGAAGAACGCCGTCAGCCTCGGAGATCGAAGACGCTTCTTCCAAGACGTTCTTCCCCGCAACGATCTCCGATCACCAACTGCTTGAGGTAGGAGATTTCTGGTTTCTCCTTTTAAATTCTTTGTGGATTATAACAACAATATGGATTTAATAATTATTAATTAAATCTATATGTTCTTGAACCTCGGAGTTCGGCGACGCGACATCGTATTCCGCGACGACGCGACGCCCTTCCGCGACGACGCAATTCCCTTCCGCGACGACGTGACGCCCTTCCGCGACAACGCGACGCCCTTCCGTGACGCGACGATCGCCTCCTTCCGCGACGATCAATTCCGCGAAGAACGCGCGTGTGACGACTTGACGAGGTAGGGGTTTTGTTGGGATTGATTTTACTCCGCGGATGTTTCCGTTCAAAACAATGAACCCGGTTTCATAAGAACAATTTTAATTTATTAAAATTGTTATTTGTTATGTTTTCTATGTATTGATTATTTCTCCCGACTGTTATCGTCTAACGCGGAGGGTGCGGGCCAAACAAACACGACCCGACAACCCTCTGCAGTTCTTCGTTGATGCACAGATTAGAGGGTGACGAAAAAACATGCCGCAGGGACGATCCGTTGTTTCTACAGTGAAGAACGGGACCCGAGAGGAGCTTGGGCGCAGACGAGAAGGAAATCGGACCACCGGAGCAACTCCGGTGGCCCGCGGAAGCCACAGGCGGCGCGGGTCGCCGGTGCGGCGGCGCCCCGGTGCGTCGCCGGACAGGGCCACCATGGCGGCGGCGGCACCAGCGGACCTGTGGCCACACGGGTCCAGCACACATGGGACGCATCATTGCCGCGTCTGCTGACCGTAGGGCGGCCCCCTGCGGGGGTTATGTTGATGACACCCGGGGGCAGCGTGCCCCCCGACCCGGGCTCCGCCCGCTCGGCCGAGCCGAGCCGGACCGAGCTGACCCGACCAGCCGGGTCGCGCCAACCGGGTCGGGTCGACCCGGTTCGGGCCGACCCAGGGGGGTTGGGCTAGGTCGGTCCGGGCCGAGACCCCCTATCTCCGGACGTTTTCGGTCATTTGCTCATAACATGAGCTATAGACCTCCGAACGACGCTCCGTCAGCGGAGATGCGATCCTTGGATCGAGACGGTCGTTTCGGTATATCTCACTCAAGGTTTCAGAATAATTTGGGTTCGGTCGGGTTGGTTCGTACACGAAACCAACCGGGCCTTCGGAGCGGAAACGCTCATATCTTGAGCTCCGGACATCCAATTGATGTGCAGTCGACTTTGTTGTTTTCCTCTAAGTGAGACGGATCTTTTGGCTTACTCCGCCCGAGGTTTGGACGCAGGTGGAGTAAGGTTGGGTTGGTTTTGCCTTAAAAACCAATCGGACCCCTGGGATGAAAAAACCAATAACTCTCAGACCGGGCGTCCGATTGATGCGCCGTCTGCGACTTTTAGTTCTTGTTGACGATACGGAACTTTTGGATACATCAACTCTGGACTCTGTTTCAGTTGATGTATCAGCCTCTCGGCTCGTGGAGCGGACCCTCCCGAACGAGCTTGCTATGTGCGGGAACCCTAGAGCTGGTTGTGACTGCTACATCGACGACGATGAAGACGATCGTACTGGAATCTTATGTGGGTTCGACGATGAAGACTATCGTACTGGAATCCTATGTGGGTTTGATGATGAAGACAATTGTACTGGAATCCTATGTGGGTTCGACGTTGAAGACAATCGTTCCGGAATACTATGTGGGTTCGACGATGAAGACTATCGTACTGGAATCCTATGTGGGTTTGACGATGAAGACAATCATACTGGAATCCAATGTGGGTTCGACGATGAAGACAATCGTACTGGAATCCTATGTGGTTCGACGATGAAAAAAATCGTACTGGAATCCTATGTGGGTTCGACGATGAAGACAATCGTACTGGAATCCTATTTGGGTTCGACGATGAAGACAATCGTACTGAATTCCTATGTGGGTTCGACGATGAATACAATCGTACTGGAATCCTATGTGGGTTCGACGATGAAGACTATCGTACTGGAATGTTATGTGGGTTCGATGATGAAGAAAATTGTACCGGAATCCTCTGTGGGTTCGACGATGATTTCAATAGTGCTTGTATCCTACGTGGGTCCAAGTAAGATGAATCAGTGACTACATCTGATCATCTCTCTTTCTTTGCAAATGAAGTATACCTATTTGAGATGAAAACCCTATTTGCTTTCCTTTGTAAACTGTGTTGTGCTATCCTATGTGGATTTACGTTTTGTCTTTTCTTTTTGGATTGTGCTGTGCTATACTGTGTGGATTTACGTTTTTCTTTCCTGTGTGGACAGGGTTGTACTTGAGCTCGGATGTTGGAGCCGAGCTAGAATTGATGACTTAGGTATATGTATGGGCATATACCTAAGTAGTGTCGGATGTTACTCCGTGGTTGTATCTTTCCTTTGTGGTTTATCCTTTGTGGATTTTTAGAGACCTTTGGGGGTCTCGGGGTCCCTACTGAGTAGCTTATACTCACCCCTACACGGGCTATGCCCGCACTACGTTGTGTTGGTTGCAGACGATTGACAACGCTGATCGTGGTGGAGGCTTGCGGAGCAGGACGGTACCTGGAGGTGGAAAACTGGGTGGGGTGTACTCAGAGCGGTAGGCTGGACCCGAGGAGCAGTGGAGGCTTTCTATACTCACCCTTCAGGTGGGACATCCAGTGGACGGCTCAACGCTGCGGCTTTACTTTTCAGTTGCTATTTTTCCCTTTTCAATTGTACTTTAAAGTTGGGCTTGTATTTATGCCCCCCTTTACTTTTCCGCACTTACTGTTGTACCAGTTTTACATAGTGCATTGTTTTTCTGCTTGCTTCTCTGTGGTGCTTGTTTACTTTACAAAGGCAATGCCTTCCCTTTACCGGGACTTACGCCTTGGTGCTAGTCGCTAACCCCTGGCCTATGGAAGGCGGGCTTGGGGTAGTCACGGCACGGGCCCCGAGGAAGGGTCGTGACATCTATATCAGCTTTTTAATATCCACACATGTATCTTATTTCATATAAAATGACATTTTTTTATATTTTACCAAAATAAATTTATGTACTTCCTTAAATGTTAGGACCCAATGACCCTGATAATTTGGCGTGCCAGTGATACCAGTTTGAATAAACATCAATAGAACTCTTCAAAAATATTGGACCGCTTGATTCTAAATATGAAACAATTTTTTAGGATTCAATTTATATAAGTCAATAAATTAATTTAAAATAAAAAATAAAATTTATTAAAAAGTATTTTTCATAATAATTCAATATTATTTAAAAATGTTGTTATTAAAAATTAAACCATAGAATTGATTCCAAGGAAATCAAAAAGATTATTAAAAATATACAAGAACTAATTTTACATTGAAACCATTTTAAAAATTTATCTAGGTAAAATTTGGAAACAAATATAGATTTTTCAATTAAAATAGTATTTTTCAATTTTAGATGGAAAATAAGTATATTTCAAAAAAATTCAAAATACCATTCCAATATAATTTTTACAGAATAATAAAAAAATTATATAATTTCAAAAAAATTATGTAATACCCCATGTTTCCATTTTTTATTTCCTTTTTAAATAATTCAATAGTGTGCGATGTATGCAACACCGAGTCTATACGCACCACAACCTATCAACCAACTTTTTAAAAATAAGTCATGAATATTACAAATCAACTTTTTAATTTTATATATCCAATATAATTTTTACATTTATATTTTGTGTTTTTTGTACATAATATAAAGACAAATTCAATTTTTTAGGTAAAGGATATATTTTTTTAAAAAGGTAGTTTTTATTAATTGTAATAGAGAAAATTTTGAATTATAATATTTGACACTTTTATATATTCAATATTACTAAATTAATTTTTCCTTTAAAAGTGAGGCATAAATTTTTTTTTTGGATATTGTTTTTGTGCTTTTTGATAAAATTCATATTTTGATCAATAGTGAAAAAATAATAAATTTTAATTGAAAACAAATTTTTTAATCGAAATAATTTATTATTATAAATTTTACATTTGGGTGGTTTTAAATTATAATTAGATTATATTATTATAATTTAATATAATTTAGTTCTTTGAAAAAAAATTAAATTTAAATTACACATAAACACATGTGAATCATTTGATAGTTTTTTTCTTCATAAAAAACATCTTTCCAGTTTTGATAACGAGAATTAAATTTAAAGTAATTTCTGCCAATTCCATATTTTGAATATGGAAATATGTATTCCAAATTTGGAATCTGATTATCCAAATTATGTATATAGATACATTTTTGTTTTTGATATTATAAATAGTAACATCAGTTATTATTTTTTTTACCATGATTAAAGGGTAAATCATGTAAATACGAGTAAAAATAATATAATAATAATATTCGAATACCATAAAACATATATTAAACATATTGGATGAGATATTTCCAACAATTGGCATACAGAAGAAGACTTTAGGACCCCATGGGACATCGTGGGCGTAAAAATGACATATTATAAGAATTAATTTAAAGTAATGATAATTACAACATAAAAAAATATCTTCTAATAAATCAATTTTAATATAAGGTTGTATAATTGATCACTATGACTATAAATAGTAACATTAATTTTAAAAATGTTTAATAAAAAATGTTATTTAATATATAATTTTTAGGCAGTAGATAAAGATATTTATTAATGACACAATCATGATGTAGTGATTTACTTATTAATGAATGATTCAAATAAATCAAATTATAAATATTAAATGAAATGAAATTTGAATATTTTGACGCCATACACTAATTTTATATATTCATTGGATATATTATAGTTGTTTTAATTTCTTTTTTAGACGGAATCAGGTTGTTAGTAATGGAAACAAAATCAATTACGAAATAGTTTCAAATTTGACATAAATGTGTTTTTTTTAAGAAGTATTATTTTATAAAATTATATAAAAATGAAAAAAAAATATGATTCCACCAACTGAATAATATAATTTTAAAAATTTCATAAATTATTTACGTGAGTTTCTCATGGAATATTATAGTGACAAAATTAACCCTATTGTATGACAATACAAGAAGGCACGTGATGGTTTGATCTTTTTAAGTATGGGTAAATTCCAAAGGATATGGTTAATTTCAAAAACTAAACATGTCTAAAAATAATTGGATGATATTATTTAGATACATACTCAACTTATTCTTGAAATAAATTACTTTTGAGATATTAGATATAGAATATAATTTTATAATAAATTAATATTTCAAATTGTTCTTAAAGTGACCCTACCCTCTCTTATAAAGGGGAACTTCTCCATTTCAATTCCCCCTCCAAAGACCTTTATATCTAAAAAACCCAACAATCTTCCTCTCCCAACATCCCTAATATCATTATAGATGCAAAATTCTGGTCAAAAATCCACCTATGGAGTCCTTTTGTGGAAATAAAAAGGAGACACCAGAAAGGAGGTAATTGTTTTATCACCTCTTTCAAAGTTATTTTCTTCTTCTACTTCCCCTTTATTTTTTGCATCCATTATGAAATAATAACTCCAGTACCTTTTACATGATGATATGTTATTATAATTATGGTATAACCATATTCCTTTTTTACCCATCCTGTAAAAAACAATATATCACCATGCGAGTGTACGTACAACTTACCATCTCCACACCATGGTGTATATTTTTTTTCTTTTAATATTTCTTTATATGGGTATAAATATAACTAAAATGCATTTAAATAATAAATATATCATGATAATGTTTCTTTAATATTCATATTCCTTCCAATTTTTTACCATTTTACCATTAAGAAAATGATTTCGTCGCTCATGCATATGTACGATTGATAATCTCGATGATGCGATGAGGCTCCTCTTCCACGTTCACCATAATAGACTGATTATAAGAATAAATATTATTATTAAGTAGGAAATATTTGATATAATAATTTTTTTGGGATTATATATATATAATTTTCATTCACTTACTCCCATTCAATACGATAAAAAACGAAAACATCGTTTATGCGTACGTACGACCTACCGTCTCCATGAACAATGTGTTCTGTTTAATGTATCTATAAATTATTTATATTTTTATACCAAATATATATGATATATAAATCATATTATAACTTATGGATGTATTTAATTTATGACCTAAGCAACATTATTATGAATAACAAGTCAAAACACGTACGATAAAAAAAGCTATTATTACCTGAAATGTTGACTTAACATGGAATTTTCAATAAATGGTTAATATAAAGTCATTAAAGAATCATACATGATATCATAAATATTATTATGAAGCTGATATAAATTAATAATATATTTAAGAACACTATGCAGAAGTTTCAGTCATGTAAAGATTGTATCTGACATAAGGTAAGGGGTAATTCCTCAATCTCATTATTTTTTGAGATTCTTAATGAGTATGTATTTATTGGGACATAATTATCACCCATGTCCATGTTTCATAAAAAATAAAATGAATTTATTTATGGTTTTATGGAATGATATCTTTAAATAGTTCATCATATTAAATGTTTTAATGATTTAATTTCCTAAATCTATTTAATTAATTTCCAGGTTTTTGAAAATGATTTTATTGATTAATTTTTATGGACATGATTGATTTAAAAGGTCAATTAATTTCAAAACATTCTAAGTGGTATGTGAAAAGTTGATTCAGAAATCTTTTATAAATTAATTACTTTATAAATTGTGTGACTTTAAAATGATTTGACGATAATTGGAGATTTTTATCAAAGAGTATTACTGATAGATTTCAACTATGTCAACATACTTTACTAGAAATTATTTGCGATTGAGGTTGATTTATTATATTAAAATATTCCTTATGGTATTGAATGAGTTATTATATGTTTGACTGCGGATGTGGTATTTTTATACCATTCATGATTTATGATTAATTTATTAACATTTCATATTCTAGTTTAATATGAATATTTACAATATGTTTCAACCATTTCATATGAGGAATGCATTGGTAATAGTTTGTGATAGGAGGGAATGTTATAGCCCCTTGATGCATCGGTAAGTATCATGAGATAAACTAGTGTCTTGGAACAAGTCATTGCTTGAATGTTTTCGAAAGGTCTCAGAACATGGCCTTGACGTAGTGGTTATAATGTCCGACATAATGAATTATATCATTATGAGATTATTTATTGATTTTACATGTGATTATTCAACTAGTAGAATATCAATGATCATGTTTATATGGTAAAATTTGATTTATTGTTTCCATATTACACTGATGATAGTGTTTTAAAAGGCATTTGTTTCAATTTTGTACCTAGCCATGAAAATTTATGATTATTTATTATAGCATATTCTATATTGTTTAACCTTACGGAGAATATTAGGTTACCCATTTTTATGTTTTCATTCCCTAGGATACCAAGAAGTGTTTTATGATTGATATTCGGGGTTCATCTAGGGGAATAATGGTATTCTAAAAGGGTTATCTATGCTTTTTTATGTTATAAATTGTAATTTAATGATCATCCATGTAATCTATTTTTGAAGACTGCTAAACCAATTAGTACTTCGGGAAACGATTTCTTTTTTGCTGAAAATCTATATAAAAAATACATTAACTTAGGGCTTCTGGGGTCGCCTTGATAAAGATGGTATCAGATAAAGCTAAGAAACAATATTCCAAATAGATTTGGAGAACATAGATTTGGGATTATCAGCCTATGATAGACATTGAGAATAAGTATAGAAGAACTACCCTGAAATATTGGTAATTAGTATGTACAACCTAGGATTAAATATAAAAACTTATAGATTGAAATAACATTCCATTGATTTTTAGGTTTTATTAAATGAGATGTGTTTCTCACCTTGTGCTTTTTGATCTTAATTAATGGAGGAAAACATGAAGAATTGCATTAAAATTTATTTTGTTGGAAAATATGGTGATCTTGAGAAAAAAAAAATTTGATAATGACTAGAGAGAATGATATTGTAAATATGTCTAATCAGTTATCATGATATAAAATAAACAATGTGATATTTGATGACATTCCTAACACATTGCATATTAGGAAGATGAAAATTTATACATTTTAAAATTTTATAAAGCATAGAGGAACGAAGATCATGTTTCCTATATGTCATGAGGAGGGGAATAAGAACCTTGAGAAATACCTGAAATAGAGGGGAAGATGTTATCTAGGCTGGAAAAAGGGGGGTAGAGTGACCATTTATTATGGAGTGTAATGTCTCATCTGTATAAATCATGTTAATTAAGCAACACAATGCCCAAAAATATGAATCTACTTCTAATCCATGGAAAGACCTATTCCATTCCAACCATTAAATCTGATGTATATATGTTTTATGTATTTGGATCAATGAATTTTGAAAAAGTGAATTTTATATGGATTATTCAATTTTTTTGTTTTGTAATGGATTTTCAGTAGTATGTTCAATAGTTTTATAGGGAAAGA
Source organism: Viscum album (assembly GCA_963277665.1). Taxonomy (NCBI): domain Eukaryota; kingdom Viridiplantae; phylum Streptophyta; class Magnoliopsida; order Santalales; family Viscaceae; genus Viscum; species Viscum album. The sequence continues at coordinate 398,592,521 of OY728161.1, forward strand.
ATATTGATTTAATGGTAATATATTTTTTTGGAGAACATATTATTACGGTTATTATAACCCTTGATAAGTTACTTATGTTAAGATAGTGATATTTGTAAAAATATATGATGGATTGGAATAAGAAAATTCCATAACTCTAGTTTTGTGATAAATAATTATGGATTTTTTGACATGATGGTTATACTATCTTGGATGAAGTATACAACATTTTGGGACTTCAGAAATAACACAATATATTTTGGAACAATGAAACATGAATATTTTCATCGTGGATATATGATAAATCAGGTTGCTATTATGACTCAAGAGAATACATGTTGAATGTTTTCACAAGTTTTCAATGTGATAAATAAGTAATTCCCTTTGAGATATGGGAGATAAATGGTTAACTTATTTGGTTCACCTCTTTCTCATGTTATAGATTTTCATTTTTTGAAGGATTTTAATTTTATCCAATAATATATAGTATATGTTATACTCAAATTAATGTTTGATTGATTAATATATTATCTCTATATTTTTGGAGATATGCATATGTGATAACCCATTCTAATTTTATTTTGATAGATGGAATAACAAATCATTCTTTTTAGTGATCATAAGGTCTTCTAACACTTCAAAAATGAAATATTCAATTTCATTTTCTAGAATAAGAGATAAAGTGGAAATTGTTCAAATAATGACCAATGATGACATTGAACTGAAATAAAGTATGAATTTGTTATTATGTTCATCAAATTTATGGAAAGGATCTTGAAAACCAAAACTATCTCCCCAGTACATTATTTTGCGATGAATCAAATTGACCCTTGGATACACAAAGATTTGTGGAATCTAGATTTTCAACTCTCTCATAATAAAATTCAATATCACTAACTTTCAAAACATGATGAGTAGTTTTCCCTTTCATATCTATGTTTTCCTCCATGTAACCCCAGTATGTGTTATTTCTGGTAACCTTTATACTTACCTATATTTAATTTAAAATAGAGGCCCCATTAATCCATTTTTAAATATGGGATTTCAGATATGATATTGTTATATGTCAAACCCCACGTTTTTAATCCCGAGTATAATTTGTGAGGATTCAATTTGTTGAATGATGGAGTAATTTAATACCCCAAGCTTCCACGATATGTTTTCTTTTTAAATAATTCAATAGTGAGCGATGTACACAACAATGAGTTCAAGTGCACCACTACGTATCAAACTAACTGTTTAAAAAGAGGTTATTATAAATATTAGTCAGATTTTAAATTTTAAAATTCCCATATAATTTGAACATTCATCTTTTGTGTTTCATAGACATAATATAATGAAAAATTAAATTGTTTAGATTAATGAACTTTTTTTAGAAAAATTATTATTTTAATCCTTTTAATGGACACCACTTTTTAGATAGAATATTTAAAACAATTATATTTTAAATTTAATGAAATTAAATTCTTCATTAGAAGCAGTACATAAAAATTTAGGTTTGATAAATATTAGATACTTTTCAAATAACCTTCATATTTTGATGAACAATGGAAAATACTGAATTTTAATTGAAAACAAAATTTTTAATAGAAATATTTTGTAATGTTAATGTATAAGTTATGGTGTTCTAAAACAATAATTATAAAATATTTTTATAATTTTATAAAATTTAGGTCATTGGATGTAACTTCACATTTATATTGAACTTCAACACATGTCAATTTTTGAATGTTTTTACTTCATAGAAACCAATTTTCTTGTTATTGATAAAAGGTTTTAATATTAAATAATTTCTGCCATTTATATATTTTGAATAGTAAAAAATGGATTCCATATTTTTAATGAGAATTTCTAAATCATGTAAACATGTACCTTTTATTTTTTATCATTTGGAATAGTAACTTTAGTAAATATTTTTATTTACCATAGTTAAAGGGTAAATAAGATAAATAAGGGTAAAAGATAATATTATATTAATATTAAACTACTCTAAAACATGTCCTAGTCCTATTGGATGCGATATTTCTGATCATTGGAATATTTTGGATGATTCTTGGACCCCATTGGAGGAATTCGGGGTGATAATGACATGCAATATGAAATTCTTTAAAGTGAAGATAATTATAAAAAAAATACCTTTTACTAAATCAATTTCAACATAGAGTTATATAACAGATCAAAATGAATTTAAATATTCATTTTATATATATAAATATTTACTACATCATGTTATTTAATTTATAATTATTATAAATTGGATAAAAATATATATTTATTAGAAAATAATGATGCAGTGACTAGCTAATTATTTAGTGATTAAAAAATTGAATTTAAAAATATTAAAATAAATTTATTTTTATCATTATGTTTCCATAAACTATTTTTATAGAATAAATTTACATATAATGGATGTGTTCATGTCTTTTTAGAAGTAATCGTGTTTTTATGAATTTATCAAAAGTCAATTACTAAATAGTGTCACGATTGACGTAAATGAGTTTTAAAAACAAATATTATTTTATAAAATGATATAAAATCATAAAAATATATGATTTGGAAAATATAAATAGATAGATTTAGAAATGAAATTAATATTCCACTTGAGTCACTCCTGTCATTTTATAGTAAATAAATTAACTCTATATTATGAAATACAGGAAGACACCGTAAGAGTTAAACTCTTTAACTAGTGTTCATCCAATAGATAAATAAATTTCATAACATAAACATTTATAAAAATTATATTAATAGAGTTTTTTATCTATAATAATCTTAGTATCTATATAAATAACTTTTAGCTATTAGAAACTGAAAATAAATTTATATTAAATTAATGTTTATAACTTTTCCTAAAGTGGCCTCAACTATCTTATAAAAGATCACTTATAATTCTCTTTAATTCACACCTCCAAAGCCTATAGGCTCGGCCAAAACCTTACCATTTCATCTACAAAAATACCTCAAATCATTCTAGATTCTACACTTTGGTTAGAAAGACGTTCTATTTAGTCTTTTTATGGAAATCAAATGAAAATACCGTAAAATAGGTAATTGTTTTATCACCTCTTTCAATATTAATCTCATCTTATGCTTCCTTTTTATGTATTGCTTACTTAAAAAAAATATAACTCTAGTAGATTCCACATGATGATATGTTATTAAAATTATGGAAAAAACCATATTCCTCCTTTTACCAATCCTATGAAAAACAATATCACCTTGCATGGGTACGTACAACATACCCTCTCGACATAGTGGTGTAAATTGTCTTTAATGTACACATTTTTTTGTATTGGTACAATGATGAATATAATGGAAGTAAATATTAAATATATAATTATATTGTTTCTATACAATTTATATTCTATCCAATTCCATTTAAATTAACCATTATGTTAATGATATCATCGCTCGTGTGTACATACACATTACTATCGCCAAGACGCAATTAGACTCATGTTCCACGTTCACCATCCATGAATGATATCAAGAATAAATATTATTAATAAGTATGAAACATATGAAATAATAATTCTACTAGGAGGATATAAATATATATATATATATAATAGTCATTCACTTACTTCCATTCAATATGATAAGAAAATGGAATCAATGATCAAGTATACGCACGGACAACCGTCTCCATGAATAGTGAGTATTTAATTTATTTATCTATATATATATTTATATATTGAATATAGAAGATATATAAATCATATATTACATTATGTAAGTATTAAATTAGGATCTATGAAATATGATCACGATTAATAATCAAAACATGTACGATAAACAAAGCGATTATTACCTGAAATTTTGTATTAACTTAGAATTATTAATAAATGGTTAATATAATGTCATAAGAGAATAATATATGATATGATACATATTATTATGATTATGATATAAGTAATTAATATTTTTAATAACAATATACAAGGGTTTCAAAAAAGTACGAGGAGTATTAGAACTATTGTAAGTGTTAATTCCTCAATCTCATTGTTATCCAAGATTGTTTATATGTAAGTATTTTTTGGGACATATTTATCATCCATGTTAATGTTTCATAAAAATGTTTAACAAAAATATGTTATGGATTTATGGGAGGGTATATTTAACTAGATCTTTATTTTCAATGTTTTAATTATTTATTTTTCTTAATATATTTTATTAATTTCAATCATTTAAAAATGTTTTTGTGGATTTATTTATAAATATATAATTGGTTTAAAATGCTAATTCATTTAAAAAGTTTCAAAGTGGTATGGGATACATTGATTTTAAATAAATTTTTAAATTACTTCTTTTATATAACGGGCGACATCTAAGTTAACATCATTTACTGGATAATATTATCAATTGAGGTTTGATTTATTATAATATAATAATAAATATTGTATTTAATGAGTTATGATATGCTTGACAGTGTATGTTATATTTTTATCTCATCCCTTGTTTTTTATTATTGTATTAACATTATTTATACTAGTTAAAATACAAATGTTTATGTCATATTTCTACCTTTTCAGATGAGGAATGAATTATACTTAGTAAGTGATGGGTGTGGCCTACAATAGACACTTGATGCATTAGTATGTCTCATGAGATGAACTATTGTATTGGAACAAGACCTCAATAGAATATTTGTGAATGGTCTTGACACAAGGCCTTGAAATAGTGGTTATAATGTTCGTCCTAATGCATAAACTTATTATGAGATTAGTTATTTATTTAACATGTCATTATTGAACTACTAGAATATCTATTTTAAATCTTATGTGGTAATTCTTTATTTATTCTTTCCTTATTATCTAGAAGATAACATTATAAAAATCTTCTATTTCAATTTTTAACCATTCCTTAATGGTTTATGATTATTTATGATGGAATCCACTATATTATTTATCCTTACTGATAATATCATCTCACCCCTTTCTTTTGTTTTATTTTACACGAATTCCAATAAGTGTTTTATAATTTATATGCAGGGTTATGCATGAAAAATAATGGAATTCTCGAAGAATTTTTTATGTTGTGTTTTAGGATAGAAATAGTAAATTAAAGTTCATATATGAAATCTATTTTATAGGACTGCTAAAATGATCGGTACATCATGACATGATTCCCTGTATAATGAAAATATATTAAAATATTGAACCTACTATTGGATTCTAGGGTCGATAAATTATAAATATGTTTCTAAATGTTCCAAAAAGTAATTATATTATTTTCATCACAAAAATAAATAATATTCATTTCAGAATAAAATTGTATTTGTAGAATAAAATTTCTATTCTAAATATTGAGTTTTTATATAATAATAATTAGGTAATATATTTATATTAATTAGTTACATTATAAATAAAAATATATAAATTCATACCTTCCAATTCACCATCTATGTTATAGAAGTTATGTTAAAACATATAATATTTCATGGTTCATTTAATCTCGGTGTAGCATGTTGTATATGATATAAAACATTGTATTATATTAAAAACTATAGGTTTCCAAATTCTTATATGATAACATTGATTATTCTTTTTCTAACCATATGAGTGATAATTGTGGTTGTTATAAATCTTTCATAATGGTTTGTATATAGTTTCAAAGGAACTGAAACAAATCTCTATAGATATTCCTTCTAAGTGTGTACCAATGCCTCATTACTGTAAAGCATGTGACAATCATGGTAATATCCAATCAACCGTTTTGGGCATAATACACCAATTTACAACTATTACTGAGATACATCATTATTTAATATCCTGAAATGGATTTTATATCTCTGAAACTATATAATATTATAATTTAGCCGAACTTATAGATGTTTCCCTTAAAACAAAATCTTATCCCATATGTTTTAACTAATTATTTATATTCCTAAATAAAAAACATACAAATTGGACTCTTTTACCAATGATAGAGAATCAATGTTTTTTGTTGGACTATTATATCATTTTTTACAAATAACATAATACTAATACATTCTATAATCAAGATGTTTACTACCAAAAGAAAATTTGGTTCATACGTCACCTATGCATAATAAAATCTAGGAATTATTTAAATCATTATTATATATCTTTATAAAGTCAATCACTATATCCTAATCATCTGTAATCAACTATGTATATTCATAAAAAAAGGGGTGAGATAAAAATCCTTTAATGGGAGGCATAACATAGAATGTATAATAGACATGAATAAGTAGAACACACATGAACATAATCATCATCCATAAACCATACTCATTTTATAATTAACCTGATAGTGATGGAATAATTTTGAAAAGGGATTATAATATGATATATGCATAATAATGAAACCCTTTCCATCATAATTTACTATTATTTAGTTTAGACTTTTTATCTAAAAAATATATTCACAACATAAAATGGGATTCCCTTGGCCTCTACTATATTAGGAACCATTTTTTACTCTTCCCCTTACTTTTACTCCAACCAAAAATTGAAAAAAAAAATTAATTAATTTTTAGTAATTCATAATAATGAAAAATAATAACATAGTGGTTAAATACCACATATGGGTTTAATCAAAGGAAAAAATATTTTTATTTAGAACAAATTTTCAAAAATTATATCACAATAATTTTTATCCAAGATAGAATAATTTTCATCGATAATAAATAAAAATCATGAGATATATAACATTAAATAATTATTTAGAGGTCAATTTTACTCTAGGACCACCCGTTAAATCATAAATTTCTCAAATTAATGCATTCAATATGGGAAGGGATTAAAAAATAATTGTAATCCTGAAACTAACATATAGAATGAAATGGGTATTATGAAGGATTACGAAAGAATAATAACACAAATACCCATTGGGGTTTCCAAATAAATATTGTATGTTTTATTATATAAAAAACCCATATAAATTATTGATTGGAGAATAAACAACTAAAGAAGATTTCATGTGGTGTTTTTGAAAAAAAATCATTTTTAAAAATCATCGAAATTACCGTAAAAATAATTTTGACTACCTCAAGTCATGAATACCCCTAGAATGAATAAGAAATGAAAAGTGAAGTAATATTTTAGGTTAATAGGGAGTATCCATACTTAAATAATATTAATGAGGTGATATCCCAAAAAAGCAGTTTGGTTTAAGAAACCCTTACTTCCAGTATTGGTTTATTTCACAGCTTTTTCTACTCCTACATAAAAGACATACAATTATTGATACATAAAACCCAAAGTGAATATTATTTTTACACTGCATAAATTATATTAATTGGATTATATTTCTTAATTTACAACATTGAAGGCGAAACATTTTTACATCTTATTTTCATTATATATAATATTTTACTTTGAATTAATGATCCTTATTTAATGAAATTTATAAATTAAAAAACAAACACCAAATTAATATAAATAAATATATTTAAACAATTTAATATTTGGAATGTATTTTTATCTACCATAATTCTTTGATAATTATAAATTTTACAACATCCTTCTTTGTGGTTAAAAAACCATTAATGTAACATTGTCCAAAGAAGAGGTGTGAGATATATAATAAGTGATTATAATATAAATGATTTTTAATAGTATATTTACATCATAACGATTATTTTTACATAATTTTTATTTTTTTAATGATGCTAGAATTATATAAGTAAAAATGGACAAGGAAGTGGAAATAGAAAACCTAATAAAATGAAAAAAAATAAATTATATCTTTCTTAATGTTGTTCATTTTCTATGACCGTTAACTTCTAGAAATATTGGAGTTTTATTACTCAAAAATATCCTTATTAATATATGGGGAATGAGATATGGGATATTGGAATATCATTGACTTCAGTTAGGGAGGAAGTATTTATTTTCCATGGGAACAGACATGGGGTATTTATACTTTAGGAGAGGTGTGTTTTATGGAAAAATTATTAAAAAAATTATAATTCCGAAGTTAATCTTTCTAATAGTGAAATTTTAAAATTTATTAAACATATTTGATTAAAATTAATTGAATTTAGAAGATTAATGCAATTTATAATTTTATTTTAATCATTTAATCAATGGTAAAAGAGATAAATGAAAAAAATATATCGAAAGGGACACATTAGATTTTTATACAATGGAAAATAATAATTTAGTTATTTTAATTGAATTTAATGTATCATTGAACCTATTCAAAAAATATTTATTCAATCCTCAATGTTTTGAATTAATTATGTCATTATTAAATCATTACTAATGTCCATTCAAACAAACTAGTTATGAAAATTTATATTTTTACTGTTTATCATAAATTGAATTTTTTAAGAATGTTAATAAAAAACATTAGATAATATGATTTCTTTATTCTAAAAAATAATTTCATTTAATAAAAATATCTTTCTTATATAGTTTATTTTAATTGTTTTTTAAAAATCCTGATTTTTACGATATAAATTAAAATAAAATTTATTATCAAATGTATACATATTCATTTAGTTCTAAAATTTGGTAGTCATTTTAGAAAATTAAAATATATTGATTTACATATATAACCTATGATTCATATTATAGATATTACTATTTATTATTTTTTATGTTAAAATAAGATTCCAAATATATGGTTTCCATTCCTAACAATCATGTTAATATTCTTAATATTAACTTTAATATTACAACAATAAATTTAAAATTAGAATGGTCTTATTACCTCTTATACATACATATTAATTCATTCATACATCGTCAATACAATTCCTCAAATGGATGTATTTTTTATTTTTTTTATTATATCAATTAGTTTACTATGATTATGTTTTTTCAATAGTGTTGTTCATGGGACGAATTAATCTTATACAATGGGATTATACAAGTTTTACCATTTTAGTTTTTATACCATAGTTTGTAGCATTCATAATTTTAGTTATTTTTTGATATTGTGTTCTTAGAAATATGAGGATATAACCCAAAAAACCTCATGTTAATGAATAATTGATATAGAATGAACCAAAAGTGGTATATTTCTATAACAATATGTTATAAATTTAGATATGTTATTAATAATTTTATTGTTATTTCTTACACATTTTATTATTAATCAATAAATTAATTAATTTTTTTAATTTTAGTCAAATGATCAATGCAGAAGGAGTTGTGCTAATAACTAATATAATGGGAAGTACAGTGAACATCATTATGATTATCCAAACGGACAAGGATATAACATGAAATATATTATTTGTATGATTTATCAACTATTTAAATCAATTTTAAATGACAAGAAATTTTTCGAACAACTTAATAAACCAAGGTTTGAGAAACATTTTATTAATAGTTTTGGGTGATAACTTCCACCATCATTCTGAAGGATTAATGATCCAATTGTCTCCAATCAATGAACCAATCATATGTAAAATAATTTTGTCATTTAACTGTGTTAATATCATGAGAATTATGACATTGCACTATGTCACTTGGAAGGTGAATTTGATTAATGGTTTAATGTCATCAAGGACATGATACAAGGGGAAAAAATAAAAAATCAATTTTATTGGAGGATTTTATTAGGGTATTTATCAATTAATAATTTCATATATCTCATTATACTAAGATGGAAATTTACTTTCCAGAGAATAGATATATGGATGTTGAATATATCATTATGTATAATGAAAACACTTGAAATGAATTAAACTTATTATATGTTCATAAAAGCTGACAATTAATGAAAAATTGTAAATTTAATTAGCATCTTGATTCTATGAATTTAAAAGTAATTATCCATAAATAATTTGGTAACATTTATGAAATCATTCAATATTACTCAATATAGAGTTATATAGTTTGAACACTAATTATTCTTCTGGGGTTTGTGAAATGAAATGAAAAAATAAATATTCCCAGAAATTTGAATCATAAATCCCATATAGGAATGAAATTTCAACCACATACATGAAATATATGAGGAGTATATCCCTCAAGAAATTATCTTAATGGAACTACGAAATGGATAAATTATTGAAAATCTAGCCATTTTGTGGGTGATTTTCAATGAGGGTGAAAAGTTCAGTTAATTCAATAGAGGATAAGAAGGACCCAAATAATGAATTTTAATGATTCAAATGAATGGATATTGTGAATTATTTAAATAAATTACTTAATTCAAGAGCTAATGAAGATTTTAGGGCTCAACAACACCAATCAGTATGATAATGGGAAGGTCATTTCAATCAAAATAGAAGTGTGTCCGGAGAATTTCATGGTGAATGGTATACTTACTGTCCTCTGTATCGATAAAAATGGCTTATTTAATTCTATATATATGAAATCATTTATATCTGAAAAAATTTATAGCATTATCACATTACACCCTAAATGATTTTATATTGAGTTGAAATTAAAATAGCCAAAAGAATCATGATCACATCATGAATATATAGCTCCTCTTAGATAGATATTTGTGGAAATTTGATTCCTATAATAATATATATTCTACATATTAATAGATTCGATGCTATATAGGGAAATGGAATGGATTATATATATAGACACTATATCCATTACCTAGGGATGGTTGTTACATTCCTTATTCTTAATAAACCAATGGTTTTCTATCAATGTGACCAAGAACATGAAATTATAATGGGAAATACATCTATTAAATGGTTCGTAATACTAATTCATATGGGAATTTTATCTCAAATGGTTAGGAATAATCTACATTTAATATATAATTATTTTTCCAGAATATGATAATTTATTTCCTGATTTTTTTCTTAGTATTCCCTTGAATCATGATCCTGATTTCTGAATATAACATATATAATATTCCAATACTATATTGAAAACTCCATATTTATAATAACCCATCATGTGTTGCAAAAATTGATGAATTTATTCTTATAGAATCTCTATAAAGAATTTATTCATCAAAGTGTGTCCTCATCAGGTGAGCCAATTACTATTTAGGAATAAATTCTGGAAAATGTTTCTTTATATTCATTATTGAGAACTTATAAATTTATATTAATTATAACTGGACAAATGAATTACTATTTAATATTCATTAATATAATGAATATTGTCATTAAATATTAAATTGATAAAAAAATTGAAGTATTTATAGCTGATATTTTTTTATATTCAATTATAAAATAGAGAATGTTGATAATTTGAGGTTTTTATTGATGATATTGAGGGAGTATAATCTATATTTCAAATTCATAAAGTAAAAAATATGGCTACAAAATATTCATTCTTGATTCAATTAATATTATGTGTCCTTCAAACAAGGTTGTTATGGACTAATGGCCAAGACTGACCATGAAACCTATTAATTTTAGTTTTATTGGGATGAATATATATTATTGATTATTTTTTAGGGATATTCCATAATTTAATAATCCACATACCCGGTTCACATAGAATGGATTCAAGTTCATATTGATAGATGAATGCAGGGAAAATATTAATGATTTGAAAAGAATGTTGTGCAGTGTTCTTGTGATCACACTACCCTACAATAGAGAAGGTATAATGATCTATACAGATGCATCATAAAATTTTATTGGATGAATCTTGATGTAGAATGACATTTTTTTTTCTAATATCACATTCCAACTGAAAATTCTTGTGAAAATTTACCCACATATTGATTTGGATCTAAAAGAGTGTTTTTACATTGAAAATATTATAAAATTATAATTATGGGTTAAACTGTGATATTTATACTAAACATAAAATCATGATGTTAATATTTACATAGAATTAATTTAATATGTGCAGAAAAAGATGGTTCTAATTTATTAATGATTATTACTACTCAATACACTACCATATTATGGAGCAAAAAAGTGGATTATGCACTTTGTTGGTAGGACCATGATATTTTTTAACATCCTAGGTAAATAAATAATATTAAATTTTCAAAATTATTAATATTTGGGAATTAATTATTAATTTTACTTTAAAGGGGATGCTTCTTTTTACTGTGTACTCAATAACAACAAATGAGTTTCTTTGAAATCATAAATTGCACACAATGTTGAGTTATACTAAAAAATAATAATATTATATTATTTTAAATTCTAGTTAACACCTAACCATTGTATTGGAGGCAATGAACATAATAAACAAAAATATTATTGAAGATGTTTTTTTAATATTTTTACATTCCACTAATAAAAGTTAAAGGCTTAAAATGTAAACAAATCTAATTTTAAGAAAAAATAGTTTAATATTCATTAAAAGGTAGATATGCCTAATTTTAATGGTGAACCCACCATAATTCAAGTTTTGGTCACATTATTATGTTCTATTTGATAGAATAAAATTATTCTACAGAATCTGGAAATCAAAATTTATTTTGGGTAAATTTATGGTATTTTTCTAATAAAATTAAATTTTTAATGATTAGTGAAAAATAATGTATTTTAATAATAACTGTCTTTTAATATAACTTATTTATAAAGATAGATTATCTTATTATATGGTTTTAATGTTTAATTAGATTATATTTTTACCAATTAATCCAATTATGGTCATTATAATAAATTTAACATTGAAATCGTGCGTAAACAAGTGGAAATATTTTTATAGTTATTCATTTTTTTTAAACTCGCTTTTTATTTTGACAACGATATTTTATATATAAATTAATTAATCTAACTTTTTTTAATTTGGTAAAATAGATGTAATTTTGGAATTAAAAATATTAAATATATCTTCGGCTGAATTGTTTGTATCTTTATAAAAATCATCAATTATTGGTAAATAGTTAAAACACAAATTAGTAGTATAAAATTTATCTTTTTTATTTTAATGAAATTTTACTGCTTCTGTAAATTGAATTTTTAAAATATTAAAAACTAGGATGTTTTTATTAAGTAAAATTAGGTTCAATATGATTAAAATAAATATTATTAAATAGTATCTTTTGGCTATTTTACCGGGTTTAAAGCTAAATAGGGTAATTCAAGATAAAAAAATATTTTAAAAATAAAAAATTACAATAAAATGTGTCATAACATTTTTGGATAATTCATGTCCAACCATAGTCATCCTTGGGTCTATTTTGAGACCCCAGGGAGCCACTTAAGATTGATAATGACACATTATTTTAATTCACTTAAAGTAAAGTCAAAAATGACAAAAACAAGTAACTTTTAGTAAATTATTTTTTACATGGGGTTATATAGATTATATCTTCGAATATAAATATAATATTGATATCTAATGACATTTCATACAATATTATATATATTTTTAACAAATTTAGACATTAGATAAATTAAAATATTTATGACACAATAAAGATGTTGTGCTTACCTAATTAATGAATGATTTAAATAAATAAGATTATAAAGATTAAAATAACAACCAAAACATGTCAAATTATTATTGGATGATTTTATTTTGACCATGACTCATATAATCATTTAATTTATTATATATTTATCTTTATAAACCGAAAATCCTTATATAATAAAATAATATTTTCAAACATTCCTACAAAGCCCATCATCTCCCTTATAAAATGGCATCACTTCTAACTCATTATTCACACCTCTAAAGCCCCTTGGATTGTGAAAACTCTGCCAAATTAATCTCCCTATATCCCTCCATTACACATACAAGTCTTACCTTATGAAGAAGTAAATATCATGATTTTATTTTGGTTCAAATCAAAGGGAGTTACCCTAATTAAATGTAATGATTTCTCTTAAATTCTTTTGTTTTGTTTTACTTCCCCACCCCTTAAACTATTTTCATTCCTTTATTTTATAAGGACACCATTACCCTCAATATACTATTATGTTGTTATGATATGGATTATAACTACACTTTCAGACACCTCCATCTATTGTTTAAAGAACTTACGGTTTTGTGGACGACGGACTACTACGTCACGAAACAATGATTGTTCAATTATCTCCTACCGCCTCTCATGGTGGAAATATTGATGGAACAGTATATATATGATATATATATATTTTCTATGTTTTATTTATTTTTATGTATTTTTTTAATTTATATAATACCTTTATGGTTTCTATTATGGGTAAACAAGATAATTTCATTTGAGGAAGTGCGGGCTACTTCCCCTCAAAGTGATATGCATCGTTAATGCCATATGTGGGATGTATAAAGGATGAATTTAATGAAATCGTATATTATATTCTAATTTAATTTTAATATACCGATATATCATTATGTTTTCATTCCATTAAATATAAAATATAAATGAAAGTAGCGTTCATTCATTCATACGACTTACCGTCTCCATGAACAATGAATTTCATTTCTAACGTCTAAATGTTATGTATTATTATAAATAAAAAAATATATAGGATCTATATGATATATAATATATCTAAATAATCAATATCATTCTTAAGATAATGTAAACCTGACCACATGGACAACTTGTTATTGTTAGGTGTTCATTTTTTAAACTATGATCTAAATGTCGACAAAACGACCATTATTAACATAAATGATTGCATAATGTTTATTTCAGGTGAATAAGTGATTGAAAAGGAATAAAAATTAAAAAAGCATATTAATAAATTAAAAATTAAATTTGTTTTATTATTCAATATATTAAAGAAAGAACGAGTCAAGTCAGATACAGGGTAAGGGGGTTCTTATCTCACTTTTAATACCATGAGATTTTTGTTGTTCACCAATTATTTATTGAATGTGGTGTATTGTGTACTGAAATTTGTTATATATTATCATTATTATTTTTATATTCATGGTAAATTGTGACCCATTTGGTGTTTATTGACTTTTTTTCATATGACTCAATTCATTATAACATGGTAAGGGGTTATCATCTCATTTTTTAATCCCATGAGATTCATTCTATATTTTCCACTGTTTCCTTTTCTATGGTGTATGTAATTCCCATGATTGTATTAATTGTGTAATATATATTAATTTATGGTCATTTTCAACTTCATTTTATGATCCTTCTTTTATGGATTGTATATTTTGTATGCTATCAAATATGTAAGGAAACCATTCACCATCCTCTTTTTAAAAGACTTATTTTTGTTATGTCTTTATATTTACATCTTCTTATGTTGGGATATGATATTATATATATATTACGGTAAATTTTATTTCTATGTGATGAGATAACATTTTATCTTTCATCAACTCATTTTCTGATTTTTATTGTGTCGTTGTTGGGATGTCGAATTTCTATAAGGGGCCTTCTTAATCCAATTTCAATTCTATGTGTAAAACTTATACTTATTGATTATGTCATGCTATAAATATGTGTGAGTGACCTATGAATTTTTTACACTGAATATATTATCATATTCAGATTATTAATATATTTTACCCATATTTATGTCATTGTTTTATCCTTAATATATGTATACTATCATTATAAGGTATTTCGTCTCAATTTACATTCCATTGAGACATCATTGTTATTATTCCCCAATTAACTCCTATATGATGCATATACTATACTTTGTCATATTATATCATTAATCCTTTTATACTCATGATATTATAATATTTTTATTAAATTTTATTCCTCAATTATTTGTTTTTAAGTGTCTCTTATTTTGTTAATATCTCTTTAACTAAGATATGCATTTAAATGTTTTAAAGATATATTCTTCTAAATCATTCTCATTGTTATTCATGTTTTCAAAATTATTTTTAGGATTTATATATATGTATATTAATGTTTTAAAATTTTAATTCCTTCAATATTTTCAAATTGGTATGGGACACTTTGATTCAAAAACCTTCTTAATAAATCTTTTAAATGGTTTTGAAAATGGTTTCAGAAAACATTGATTACTTCAATATCATGAAATGATATATTGTGATTTTAATGTGAAAATGTTATCTTTGATTTATGTTTGTTTTATGTGTTATGAATATGTTAGGGTTATTTGGAATATTTCATGTATACGGACGGTTCCGTGATAATCCAAGGCTGAGTTATCCCGACATATCTCTCCAATGCATTGGGTAACATAAGAGAGGTAAATGTTAATGTTTCTCCTAATAGATTAATGGAATATACTATGATGGGTATTCCAATGTAACTCACTATTTAGATGTGATATATATAATGTAATTATGACAAGGATGCCATAACTTACCTTTATGATTTATGATTTCTATGTGTTATTCATAAATATTCTGAATTATTAAGGTATGTTCTGATTAAAAAGTATGGTTTAATTGATTTATAGTTATCTATGGGATAATGTTTTCTTTACATATTTTATATCTGTTACATTAAATTTTATACTCATCCCATGTTTTTCCATTATTTTCTTCATGACTTAAAGATGAATAGGGTCAAGGATGGGATCTAGGAATAGTCATGTTGTCTAAAACATGGAACTATACATGTATCTTTTTAAGAGTTTATTTTTATGAAAAATGGATACCGAGTAGTTGTGTCTACATATAATATTCAAGTTGTTATGTTATAGTTATGGGATAATTATCAAAAAATATAAACCTGAAAAGGTCCTTAATTTGAATTCTTGACATATTTCAGGATTATGTTATGTTTAAGGCTGGGTCCTTATAGTTGGTATCAGAGGTTGGTTTTTATAACTTAAGTGATTAACAGTTTTTTTTAATCACATGGTTAGTCCCTATGTCTATCATTTCAATTAAATCATAGTTTTAAAAAAAATTAGATCAAGGAATGTCGGTTACAATAGAAGGAGGAGGATCTCAGACAACATTCTTATCTCTTCTTGATGACATACATGCAATAATTATTGCAAAGTCATGTTCAGATGATTGTGATACTTTTTCTACCATACAAATCACTTGCAAGCATTTGTTTCAGAAATCAAACACCTCCACTATACCTGGTTATCATCAAGGATCATGGGTTGTATTTAATGAAATCTTATTTTTACAATATTCTAATAATTTCAAGAATGGTTAATATTATCAAGTCCTTTTAAAATATTTTACCTTATCACTTGATTTTGAAGAATATTATGATTTTTAAAATGGTGATGAAGAAGGAGATCCTTGCAAAACTTATTATATTTTTTTACAATATAATCTCTAAGAAAATACTTATGTTATTCTTAAAGGGAAATTAATTTTATGTTTCAACTCAAATTTGGTCCAACAATTTTATAAAAATCAGGTTTTGTTAGATGATTTAAATTATATATCATACATTATAATTTTCGGAAAATATTTTTCTAAAAACACCCATATGACCCAAGTTGTGCAATGTGTATTTGGATGAAGGAAGAAAATAATTTTGATGGATCTATAAATCATTGTTTCCATTCATTGACCTTATACATACATGAACAATATGACAATGAAACCATGTAGACACTATGATCAAGGTATGATGTTCTTTATTTTTGGAATAGTTTTATTTTATCATATGAGGTCAAATAAAAAAATGAAGATATATAAGATGTTGAGGTATTAATGAGTTGGGAATAAAATTATAGGTATTATACAACGTTTTAAGTCAAAACATGTTTTGGTTATTTTTTATTTTTATAAAAAGGACCACACATAGACCGTGTGACAACCCATCACGTCAGACAACGTTGCGAGAATCGAACCCAAAACAAAAGTGTAATTGGGATTTATCACATACCATTATCCTATGAGAAGTCCCAATTTATTATGACTTATTATTTTAGGTTAAATGATTTTATGGGTCAAGAATATGTTGATTTTTAGAAAATATGTTTTATCAAATAGATATCCTTAGTATAAGAAAATGATTTGGTGATTAAGTGATTTTGGAACACGTTCTCTCTTTTGAGGAATCACTATATGCCTAAGGAAAATAGTATACTATGTATTTTATTTATGGAGTAATTGATGAAATTTTATTTTATATGAATCTAAGATTTATGGATATATGGGTTATTTATGTAAATGATTTACCTGTCATAGAGAATATGTGATTAGGTTAATTACACTTCAGTATGAGACATTATGTGTATTCAATGTTATTTGGAGATAAATGTTAAGATTTATAATGGAAGAAAATGTGATCAAATTATTCTGATTTTTTGGGTTTCAATATTAATTTGGGTTACTTTGTATAATTTTATGTATAGTTTTGTATTGAATGTTCTATGTTGAACTTTGTGTACTGCATGATGAATTTTGGAGAATTAGAGTAGTATTTTTCTTATAAAGGATTGTCTTTATGGGGATTATTTGATCTTGTAATAACCATTTCGGTATATTTTTTATATAAAATAACAAGGGAAATTTAGGGTTCATATTCTGTGGATCATGTTATACTCTATAAGTTGATTTCAGTGCTTTTAATGTGACCAAGTCTGTTTAAATACTAATTGTTTGGAGAAAAGATGAGTTTGTGGTAGAAATTTAGTAATGTATGAATGTCTAAATGACAAGTAAGTATGTTCCCTTATGTTTTTAGTTAAGATCATAAATAAATTACTTAATAAAAAGTATCATAAATAAAAACTGTTGACTGTGATCTTTTCCAACTAGGGAATCAAAGACTGTTTAACCCATCACATGTTTGGGATTTTCTTGCTGTTAACTTTCTCCTAATCATATTTTCTATCACTCTCCATAAGAACTTTATGGTTTGTTTTCTCATCTATATCCATGTTTTCATTTAATACTAATATATATTATATTGCGTAACCATTTTAATTATCTTTCTTAATTTTAAAGTCATATTTTTATTGACTCTTTATCTGATTTGGGCTTTCAATGATGTTTCCGATCCGAATTTTAAAATTATGAGGACAGAATTTCACAAATGGGGGAAGGATGTACCATCCCAGGTAAATAAAGAATACAAAATTTTCATATTTTTTAATTTGTTTTTTGTAATTATTAATTTAAATTAAATGGGATGATATGTTTGATGGAGTACCCGATACACAAAAACGGGTTTCTTTGAAATCTTACGTTACACACAATGTTGAGTTATACTAAAAAATCACAATATAATATTATATTAAATGGTATTTAACACCTAGTCATTGTATTGGTGAGAATGAAAAAAACTAACTAAAATATTATTATACATGTTTGATAAATGTTTTTACATTCATCCAATAAATGTTAGAGGCTTAAAATGTGAATGAATCTAATTTTATGCATAAATACTCTAATATTCATTAAATGGAATATTTTACTTTTTTTAATGGAGAACCCTGTTTAAATATAGTTTTTGTGACTTTTCTGTTTTATATTTGATAAAATTAAATTCATCTTTAGAATTGGGAAATCAAAATATATTTGGGTAAATTTTTGGTATTTTTCTGATAAAATTAATTTTTAATGAATGTTGAAAAATGGTATATTTTAATACAAGACTGCCATTTTATATAAATTATTTATGTGTAAAGATTAAAATTATATATTTTTTTAAAGTATAATTAGATTATATTTTTACCATTTCATCCAACATTATTTATTGGAAGAAACATCACGTTAAAATTATGCATAAACAAGTGTCAATCTTTTGATAGTTATTATTTATTAAAACCATGTTTTTTGTTTTGACAAAGGGAATTAATTTTAAATTAATAAATCTAAATTTTATGTTTATAATTTGATAAAATAGACATCATTTTTGAATACGTAATATCAAATATAGCATGGGATTATTATTTTTTTGTATTTTTCAGAAAAACTAAATTTTTTTATGAATAGTGAAACCACTAAGTAGTTTTTAAAAATCTATCTTTTTCATGTGAATTGAATTTTAAAAATAATACATACATTGTTGTTATTTGTAAGTAAAATTTGGTAAAATAAGATAAAAACAATTTTTGGTGAATAGTAACTTTTGACTTATATTTACCGTTGTTAAAGATAAATAGGGTAATAATGGTAAAAAAATATTATAATATTAAAAGATTATCTTAGAACATTTCCTAACCTTATTATATGAGTCATGGCCAACCGTGAGCATCCTTGTGTCGATTTTGGGACCTTATGGAGCCACATAAGAGTGAAAATGACTCTTTATTTTAATTAACATAAAGTGAAGTCTAAAATGTCATAAACAAATACCTTATGGTAAATTAATTTTTACATGGGGTTATTTAAATTATCTCTTCAACATAAAATAATATTTTTAATGAAATTTTTTTTCCTATATCATGATTCTTTTTAAAATTTTCAAACATTAAATAAATAAAAAAATTATGACACAATAATGATGAAGTGTTTAACACATTAATGAATAATTTATATAAATTAGATTATAATGACTAAAATGACATCCAATCACTATCAAAAATGTATTTTATTATTTTATTTAGAGCATGAGTCATCTTATAATCTACTTTAATTAGTTTTAGATCTTTAGAAACCAAAAATCATTATATAATAAAATATCATTTCCACACTTTCCTAAAAAGCCCATCCTCCCCTTATAAAACACCCTCACTTATAACCCATTAATCACATCACTAAAGCCCCTTGTATTTTCCTACCATTTCCAAATTAATCTCACTACATCTCCATCTTCCACCTAGAAGGATTACATTAGGCATAAGGAACTTATAGAAGTCCTTTTGATTCAAACCAAAGTGAGTTACCAAATTAAGGTAGCGATTTATCTTAAATTATTTTCTTTTATTTTACTTCTCCAACCAATTAACTATTTTTAATCATTACATTTATAACAGAACCAATATACTAAATATACATGGATTATTTTATTAGAAGAATAGGAACTACACTTACAAACACTTCCATTTAAAGGGTAAATAACATACTTTTTCTATGGACGGCGAACTACTGCCTCACGAAACAATGACTGTTCAAATAACTCCTACTGCATCTCATGGTGGATATTATGATGGAACTATATTTATATATGATATATATATCATGTTTATGTTTTATTTATACTTATTTATTTTTTTAATTTATATCATAACTTTATGGTTTCCCTTATGGGTAAAGGTGATAATTTCATTTGACGAAGTGCGGACAACAACCCCCTCAAAGTGATACGACTCTGTCATGCCATATGTAGGACATATAAAGGATGTTGTTAATGAAATTATATATTATATTATATTAGAATTATATTCCACCTTTTTATAATAATTTTTTCATTCCATTAAATATGAAATTGAAATGAAAGTGTTGTTCCTACGTTCGTACGGCTTACCGTCTCTATGAACGGTGTATTTCATTTTTTACCTCTATGTGTTATGTAATATTATAAATACATATATATACTGGATATATATGATATATATGATATCTAAATCATGAATATTATTTTGGGGATAATGGAATCTTGACCACATGGACAACTTTTAATTATAATGTGTTCATTTTTGACTCAAGTACCAAATATCGACAAAATGACTATTATTAAGATAAATGATTGCATGATGTTTATAGCATTGTAATAAGTGATATAAAAATAATAATAAATTTAAAAAATGTTCTTAAGAACGTATAAATTAACTTTAGTTTATTATATAATAGATTAATGAATGAATGGGTCATGTCAGACAAAATGAAAGGGGTTACTTATCTAACTTTTAATTTGGTGAGATTTCTATTGGCTGCCACTTATTTATTGAATGTGTTGTATAGTGTACTTACATTTTTATATATTATAATGATTATATTTATATTCATGGAATTCTGTGATTCATTTGGTGGTTATTAACTTTTGGTCATACAACTCGATTGATTAAAACGTGGTAAGGGGTTATCATCACTCTTTTTATTCATGTGAGATTCATGCTAAAGTTTCCATTGTTTCCATTTATGTGGTGTATTTACTACCAATGATTGTATTCATTGTATAATATAATTTAATTTATTGGTATTTACATTTTCATTTTATGATCCTTCTTTCATGGGTTGTACGTTTCGTAAGATACCAAATCAGTAAGGGAACCTTTCCCCTCCTCTTTTTAAAAGACATATTATTTGTTATGTCATTAAAATTACATCTTCTTATTTTCGGATATGTTATTCAATAACCTTGTTTCTGCTAATTTTATTTCCATGAGATGAGATAACTTTTCTCTCTCTCATCAACTCATTTTCAAAATTTTAATGGGACGTCATTAGGCTGTCGAATTTCTGTAAGGGAACATCTTAACCCAACTTCAATTCTTTGGGGTGAGCTTCTATTTATAGATTATGTCATGATATGAATATGTGTGAATTTCATCTGAATATTTTACACCTAATATACATTCATATTGATTGTATTTATATTTTTCACACGTAACTATTTCATTGTTTTATCCTTAATCAAGGGATAATGTCTTTATAAGGGATTTCATCTCAATTTACATTCCACTGAGACTTCATTGTTTTTATGTGCCAACTCACTCTTATATGGTGTATATACTGTCCTTTGGAATATTATATCATGAATCTTTTTTACATGATATTACAATGTTTTTAGTAAATTTCATTCCTCAATTATTTGTTTTCATGGGTGTCTCATTTTGTCAAAAGCACCTTAACTAAAATATCATTTTAAATTATTTAAATATCTATTCTACTAAATATTCCTCATTAATGTATATGTTTTCAAAATGGTTTTTTGGATTTTTTATATGGACATTAATATTTTAAAATAATAATTCTTTTAAAATTTTCAATTTGGTATGGGACACTTTGATTCAAAAATATCTTTAATAATTGTTTTAATGGATTTGAAATGGTTTGATAAAGCATTGATTATTTAAATATCTTAAAATGATATATTGTGATTGAAATGTTGAAATGTTACCTTTATTTATGCTTTTTTGTGTCATGAATATGTTATGGTTATTCTGAATTTTTTACGTATACGGGCGGTTCTGTGATAATTCTTTGGCGGGTGAGCCTGAGATAGCTCTACAAGGCATCAGGTAACGTGACAGAGATAAATGTTAATGTTTCTCATAAGAGATTTAGGGAATATACAGTAATGGGTATTCCAATGTAACTCCCTTCATAGTTGTGATAGTTACAACGTATGTATGATATGGATTCCATAAGTTACCTTTATGATATATGATTTCTGTGTGTTATTAATAAATCTTATGATTTCCTAAGGTATGATATTATTAAAAAGTATGGTTTTATCTATTTTTATTTATTGATAGGATAATGTTTTCCTTTCATTATTTTATAAACCATACGAATCTTTTTATGCTCATGCCATGCATTTGAAATGTTTTCCACATGAAATAAAGAATAATAGGGTCAAGGATGGGATCAAGTAAAATTCATGCAGTCTAAAACCTTGAATTAACATATTTATTTTTATGAGTTTTTATGAAAAATTGATACTATGTATTAGTTTCTACATGTAATATTCAAGTTGTTATGTAATAGTTATAGAATAATTTTCTAAAAAACTAAACCTGAAAGTATTATCAATGTGAATTCATGACATAGATAAAGATTATGTTATGTTTGAGGTCGGGTCCTTATAGTTGGCATCAGAGGTCGGTTTAGATAACTTTTGGGATTATGTGTTTTCATTAAAAACATGGTTATCCCCTATGTCTATTATTTCAGAAAAATACTTGTTTAAAAAAATTCAAATCAATGATTGATGTTTACAATTGTAGGAGGAGGATCTCAAACAACATTCCAATCTCTTCCGGATGACATGCTTGCAATAATTATTGCAAACTCATGTTCATATGACTGTGAAACTTTTTATAGCATACAACTCACTTGGAGGTAGTTTTATGAGATATCAAACACCTCCACTATACCACGTTATCATCATGGACCATGGGTTTTATTAAACAATTTTGTAATATTTTATCTTATCACAAGATTTTGAAGCGTATAATGATTTTGAAAAAGATACTGAAGAAAAAGACCCTTGCACAACCTATGTATATTTTCTTTTAAAATATAGTATCTCAGCACATAATTATGGTATTTTAAAAGGACCATTAATTGAGTGTTTCAACTCAAATGCGGTCTAACTGTATTTTAAAAATCTTGTTTTGTCTGAATTTTTGATATTATATGTCATACATGATTGTTTTCCGAAACTATTTTACTGAAAACACCGATATGACCCACGTTTTCAAGGTGAATTTGGATGAAGTTAGAATATGATTATTAAGGATCAATAAATCATTGCTGAAATGCATGGACCTTCTACTAATGTGAACATGATGACAATAAAACTGTGTGGAAACCATGATAAAGGTATGATATTCTTTCTTTTGGGAGTAGTTTTATTTTATCAACTAAGGTAAAATAAAAAATTCAGATATTTAAGATGTTTAGGTATTAATGAGTTGGGATTAAAATTATAGGTATAAGAAAATATTTTAGGGTAAAACATGATTTGATTAATTTTTTGTTTTACAAAAAGGACCACATTATGACAGTGTGACAACCCATCACATCAGACAAATCTGTGGGAATTGAACCCACAACCAAATTGAGATTGGGATTTATCACCTACCACTAGCCTACATGATGTCCCTAGTTAGTATGAATTATTATTTTTAGTTAAATGATTTTATGGATCAATAAAAAGTTGATATTTGGATCTTATGTTTTATCAATTGGATATCCTTAGTATAGGAAAATTATATGGTGATTAAGTGATTTTTGAAGACATTATCTCTTTTGAGAAAAACCATATGCCTAAGGAAAATAGATTACTATGTATTTAATTTGTGGAATAAAGGATAAAATTTTATTTTGGAAGAATATATGTTTTATAGCTCTATGGTTTATTTATGGAAATGATTAACCTATGATAGAAAATATGTGATTAGGTTAGTTACACTTTAGTATGAGACATTAAGAGTAGTTGGTGTTATTTGGAGATAAATGATAACATTTATCCTGGAAGAATATGTGATCTAATTGTTATTTGTATTGGGTTTCAATATTAGTTTGGGTTACATTGATGTATTTTAATTACAGTTGTGTATTGAATGGTCTTTGTTAAACATTGGGTATTGTTTGTTAAATTTTGGAGATTAAGAGTATTATTTATTTTTATAAAGGATTTATATTTGGGTAATATCTGATCTTTTAATAATAATTTTAGTTTTTGGTTGATGAATAAAGGAAATGAAAATATATGGTTCATATTTATTGGATCATGTTATACTCTAGAGGATTATACTAGCGTTTTTAATGTGACCATGTCTGTTTTAATACTCATAATTTTGAGAAACGATGAGTTTGTGGTAGAAATATATTAAAGTATGAAAGTCTACATGACAAGTAAGTATATTTCTGAATGTATATAGTTAAGCTCATAAATAAATTCCGCAATGAAAATTATCTTAACACCAAAATGTTATCTGTTATCTTTTCTTACTCGGGGATCGAATACTGTTTAACCTATCACGTGTTTGTGATTTTCTAGTGGTTAAATTTATTGTAATCGTGTTTTCTATCTCTCTCTATCCGAACTGGATGGTTTTATTTCTTTTCTATATCCATGTTATCATATAATCCTAGAATCTGTTGTCTTGGGTAAACATTGTACTGCTCTTTCATTATTTTAATATGATATTTTTATTGACCCTTTTTTAGAGTGGGGATATCGGTGATGTTTATGATCCCAATTTTAAAATTGGGAGGATGTAGTTCCCTGAAATGGGGGAAGGATATAATATCCCATTTAATGTAAGAATATGCAATTTTCATATTTATTAATATTTGGAAATTAATTATTAATTATACATTAAAGGGGTTTTTATTTTCTATGGTGTACCTGATACACAACAAAAGGTTTCTTTGAAATCTTACGTTACACACAATTTTGATTTATACAAAATAATAATAACAATATAATAATATTTTAAATGGTAGTTAAAACCAAGACGTTGTATTAGTGGGAATGAATAGAACTAACTGCAATATGATTATACATGTTTTTAGATGTTTTTATATTCATTGAATAAATGATTGAGTCTAAAAGTGTGAAGAAATCTAATTTTAAGCATAAATACTCTAATATTCATTAAAAGGTAGATTTACTGCCTTTTAACGACAAACCTTGTTTAAATATAGTTTCAGTCGAATTTATATGTTCTATTTGAAAAAATAAAATTATAATTTAAAATTGGGACATCATTATTTTCTTTGGGAAAATTTTTTGTATTTTTTTGATAAAATTCATTTTTTATGAATCGTAAAAAAATACTGTATTTTCATAAAAAACTGCCTTTTAATCAAACTTATTTATATGCGTAGATTATATATCTTATGTGGTTTAAATGTGTAATTAGATAATATTTTTAGCATTTAATACAATTTTGGTCATTGGAAGAAATTTCACTTTGAAATTGGGTATAAACAAATGTCAATCTTTTGATAGTTATTATTTCATAAAAACAAGCTTCTTATTTTGGAAATGGGAATTAAAGTTAAATTAATTAATCCAAAAAATATGTTTTGAATTTGGTAAAATAGATATAATTTTTGTATTCTAAATATCAAATATAGCTTATGGTGATTTTTTTTATATTATAATGAAAAGCAATAATTTTTGATGAATAGTGTAACCACTAAGTAGTATGTAAAGTTTTCACATTTTCATTTAAATGATCTTTTACAGTCTCTGTAAATTAAAATTTTAAAATCCTATATTCATGGTTGTTATTATTAATTAATATTTTGTTCAATAGGATTAAAATAATTTTTGATAAATAGTAACTTTGGACTTTTATTTACCGCGGTTAAAGGTAAATTGGGTAATTCATGGTAAAAGGAATATTATTTCAATAATAAATTACCTTAAAACTTGTCATAAACTTATTGGATGAGTCATGGAAGATCAGGGGGAATCATTGCATCGATTTTGGGACCCCATGGAGCCACTTAAGAGGGATAATCTCACAATATTTTAATTAACTTATAGTAAAGGCTAAGATGTCATAAACAAATATCTTTATGTAAATTAATTTTTACAGGAATATATATTAGTTATCACTTAGACTATAAATATTCTATTGAAATATAAATATATTTCCTAAATCATGTTATTTTTTTATAATTTTTATACCTAAATAAATAAAAACATTTATGACACAATAATGATGCATTATTTACCTCATTAATGAATGATTTAAATAAATATGATTATAATGATTAAAATAACCTCTCAAAACTATCCAATTATAATTAGATGATTCTATATAGACCATTAGTCGTCTTATCATTGAATTTAATTAGTTTTGGACCTTTATAATCTGAAAATCATTATATAATAAAATAAAAATTTCATACTTTCTTAAAATGCCCCATCCTCCCCCTTTTAAAAAGCTCCCACTTCTAACCCATTACACAAACCTCTCATGCCCATTGTATCATCCTTCCTATGAAAAACAATGCTCCCAACATCCATATCTTCCACCTAGATGCCTTACCTTAGTCCGAAATCACTTCAAGAAGTCCTTTTGGTTCAAACCCAATGGAGTTACCCGAATTAATGATAACGATTTCTCTTAAATTCGTTTCTTTTATTTTACTTCACTAACACCTAGAATATTTTTTTCCATTATTTCATGACAACACCAGGGTCCTTACTATACTAGGATTTCTTATGATAATAAGTCAAACTAAATTTAATCACATATCCATTGAATGGGTAAAGATGATACAAATTCTATGGACGGTGAACTACTGCCACATGAAATGATGATTGATCAAAAATATCATACCGCCTCTCATGGTGGCCATTATAATGGAACTATATCAATATATATATATATATATATATATATTAATTTTATGTTTTCTTTAATATTAGGTATTTTTTAGATTTATAGAATACCTTTATTGTAACACCCCAGGTAAATAAAGAATATGACATTTTCATATTTATCCATATTTGTGAATAAAATATTTATATGACTTTAAAGGGGACGCTATTCTCGATGGCGTACCCAACACGCAACAACGAGTTTCTTGGGAATCTTACGTTGCACTCTAATAATAAAATAATATTATTTTAAATAGTAGTTAACATGTAGTCGTTGTAATGGAGGGAATGGATAGAAATAACTAAAATATGATTATATATGTTTTTAAATGTTTTTACATTTATCCAATAAAGGATAGAGGCTTAAAATACGGAAAGAATTCAATTTTAGGCGTATATGCCCTAGTTTTCACTAAAGGTTCACTTATCACCTTTTGATGTTGAACCATCATTAAATAAAGTTTTGTTCACTCTTAAACATTCTTTTGGACCAAATAAAACCTTTATTAAGAATCGGGACATCAAAATTTACTTTGTGTAAATTTTTGGTATCTTTCCGATAAAGTTCATTTTTTTAATGAATAGTGTAAAATGTTGTATTTTAATTGAAAACCTCTTTTTAATCTAATTTATTTATATGATTAGATTATCTTTTGAATTGGTTTTAATGTGAAATTAGAATATATTTTTACCATTAAATACAATATTGGTCGTTGGAATTAATTTCACTTTGAAATGAGACTTAAACCAGTGTCAATCTTTTGATACTTATTGTTTCATAAAAACACGCTATTTGCTCTGACAGCGGGAATTAATTATTAAATTAATTAATCTGACTTATATGTTTTGAATTTTGGGAAATAGACTTCAATTTTGAATTCGGAATATCAAATATAGCTTATGGTGAATTTTTGGGATTTTTCTGAAAAAACTTCAATTTTTTGATAAATAGTGAAACCACTTAGTGGTACTTATAAAAACTGATTTTTCCGTTTAAATGAAAATTTTCCATCTTTGTGTTTTGAATTTCAAAAATCCGAAATACATGGTTGTCATTAAGAAGTAAAATGTTGTTCAATGGGATAAAAATAATTTATTGGTGAATAGTAACTTATTAAGTTTTTAATAGCGATTAGTGGTAATTAGTGTAGTTTAAGGTAAAAATAATGCTTTAATAAAATAAGATGAGCTTGACACATGACCTACCCTCATTGGTTGTGTCATGGCCGACCAAGAAAAGCCATGGGTCAACTTGAGGACCCCATGGAGCTACTTTGGATGGGAAATGACATAAATAACTTTTTATTTAATTTAAAAGTAAAAATGACACAAACATCATATTTTTTACGAAAACAATTTTTATATGGGGTTATAAAGATCTGATTTTTGATTATAAATATTCATTGGAAATATAAAAAGTTTTCCTACATCATATTAGTTTTTGTATAATTTTTAGACACAAAATAAATTAAATTATTTATGACATCATGATGATGCAGCGATGACCTCATTATTTAACGATTTAAATAAAATGGAAAGATAATGTAAAATCTATGAACTACACATGTCCAAAACTTATTGTATGGGTTCATTTCGAACCATTAACACCTTATCCACGAATTATATCAATGTGGGACCTTTTGAAACCGAAAAACCTTTTCAAATAAAGTAATATTTCTTACTTTCCAAAAGTGCCCCTCCTCTCCTCTTATAAAAGGCCCCCACCTCTACCTCATTTAACACACTCCTCAAGCCTTTGTCTCGGCCAACCCCTACCCATTTAATCTCTCCACATCCCTCTCCTCATCCTAGAGGATTTACTTTGGGAATAATCCTTTCAAAGGAAGCCTTTAGGCTCAAATCAAAAGGAGTTAAACTTTTAAAGGTAATTCATTCTCTCATGTTCATTTGTTTTATTTTGCTTCTCCAACCCCCTAAACTCTTTTTATTTAATTCTTTTGTAACAACACCAGTATCTTAAATATAGTAGGATGTTGTTATAAGATTTATTCGAGCTACACTCTCACAAAACTACATCAAATGGTTAATGAACATACGGTTTCCGTGGATGGCGAAATTCTGCCTCCCGAAACGATGATTGTTCAATACTCATTTACCACCTTCAAAGGTGGAAATTATGATGAAAATATTTTTATATATGATATATAATATGTTTATGTTTTCCTTAAGCTTCTGTTTTTTTTATTTTGGGCATACCTTTATGGTTTCCATTATAGGTAAACACGATATCTTCATTTAAGGAAGTGCAGACTACCGCCCCCTCAAAGTGATTTGATTCGTTAAATACCATATGTGGGACGTATAAAGGATGGAACTATGATATTATATATGATATTATATTATAATTATAATATACCTTTATATCATTATTATTCCATTCTATAAAATACGAAATAGAAATGAAAGTAGCGTTCATGCGTACGTACGACTTACCGTCTCCATGAACGGTGCATTTAATTTCTTACCTCTAAATGATTATGTAATGTTATAAATGCATTCATGTACTGGATATATATATGAAATATATGATATCTAAATCATGAACACAATTCTGGATATAATAAATATTTGGCCACGCAAACAACATGTAATTGTAAGAAGTCCACTTTCGACTTAAGAACCAAATATCAGCAAAACAAATATTATTATCTTAAATGATTACATAATGTTTATGACATGGTAATAAGTGATATAAAAGGAATAATGAACTTGAAAAAGTTTCTTAAGGAAGTAGAAATTAACTCAATTTTATTATTCAGGAGATTAAAGAACGATCAAGTCATGTCGGACCCGAGGTAAGGGATCCTACTCCTCTCTTTCTTTTTAAGTACACTCTTTTATGTCATTCCTTCTAAGATCATATTTCTTGTTATTGGGATGTTATTTTATATCAATATTACTGTAATTTTTATGTTCATATGATGAGATAACCTATTCTCTCTCATCAATCCATTTTGAAATTTTCGAGTGGCGCCGTTAGGCTGCTGAATTTTAGTAAGAGATCTAACCACTCTCTTTCTCTTTAAGTACTCCCCCTTATGTCACTTCTTTTAAGATCATATTTGTTATGATGGGGGATGTTATTTCATATTCCTCTTGCTGTACATTTTTTTTAGTGTGATTAGATACCCTATTTGATCTCATCAATCCATTTTTGGAAGTTTTATGTGGCGTTGTTAGGCTACCGAGTTTTTGTAAGGGATTTTTCATCTCACATTTATTCCCGTGAGATTTATGCTACATTTGCCACAATTTCCATAGAGTGGTGTATTTACTGCCATTATTCTACTCTTTATGTAATATACTTTCCTTTATGAGTATTTACATCAATGATTTATTGTCCTACTTTCATGGGGTGTATGTTTTGAAAGATACCCATGTCGGTAAGGGAACCTTTAACCCACCTCTTTTTTAAAAGACTTCTTTTGTTGGGTCTTTTAATTTACATATTGTTATGTTGGGATGTGTTCTCATATATCCTTGTTGATGTAAATTTTGTGTCCATGTGATGAGATACACTTTTTTATCTCTCATCAACTCATTTTGATGTGATGCCGTTAGGCTGTCAAGGGAACTTTTTAACCCAATTTCGATTTCTTTGGGTTCAACATGTAGTCATTGAATATGTCATCCATTGAATATGTGTGAATGACCTTTTATTGTTTTACACTTAATATACACTTATATTGGGTGTATTTATATTTTTCACACATATTTTTGAGATTGATTTGTCCTTAATTTAAGGATACCTTCTTTATAAGGGATTCCATCACATTTGACATTTCTATTGGGAGTTCATTGTTGTTATGCACCAATTCACTCTTATATGGTGTATATACTGTCCTTTGGAGTATTATATCATGAATCCATTTATTCTCATGATATTATAAAGTTCTGACTAAATGTTATTCTTCAATTATTGTATTCAAGTGTCTCTAATTTTGGAAAAACCCCTTTAACCAAAATATCGCTTTAAATGTTTTAATTATTTGTTCTTATTAATAACCATGCTTTCAAAAGGGATTTAAGGATTTATTTATATAGATATTAATAGTTTAAAATTTTAAGCTTCAAGGTGGTATGGGACACTTTGATTCAAAAATCTCTTTATTAAATGTTTTAAATGGTTTTGGAAATGGTTTATTTTTGAATGGATTAATTATTTCAATATACTAAAATGTTTTATTGTGATTTAAATGTGGAAATGTTATGTTTCCTTTATGAATGTTTTATTTGATACATTCATGTTATGGTTCTTGGGAATTGTTATGAAAATGGGTTGTTCCGTGATAAACTAAGGGCATATGAGCCCAATATAGCTATCCAATGCATTGGGTAACGTGAAGGAGTGAAACGTTAAGGTTTCTCGGAAGAGATTTAGGGAATATACTGTGATGGTTATTCCAAACGTAACCAAGAGGGTTACTCCCTATGTAAGAATGTTATGAATGCCTCAAGTTACCTTTATGTCTTATGTTTTATATGATTTATTCATGATTTGATATGCCTATGTTTTATGGGTAAAGTGTGATTTCATTCTAATGTATAAATGAACTCATGTTTCCTTTCCATATTTTTATAAATCTTACTGAGCTTTTTATGCTCATCCCATGTTTTTGAAATGTTTTTCACAGGTCATGGGAAAGGTACATGATGTGATGATAGTGTCAAGGATGTGTCAAGAAAGAATCCGTGTTATATTTTAAATATGTTTCCGTTGATGGGAAGAATGAATACTGTCTTTTATGTAACCACTTTTTTTAAATGTGGAATGTAATGCAAGTTTTATGATCTAAGTCTCTAAAACTCTAAACCTGAAAAGATCCTCAATGTGTAATATTGTAATAACTCAAGATTAAGTAAGGTTTAAGGCTGGGGCCTTATAGTTGGTATCAAAGGTCGGTTTAGATAACTTTAGAGGTTAGGGTATTCTTTAAGCATAAGTGACATTACCTTAATGGATAGGATTTCAGAAAGAGTCATAGTTTTAGATAAAGTGAATGAGTAAGTATATCTTAGTGTTTATCTTACTCATTAGTACATGATGGTTTTGTTGATATACTCACACTGACCTTTTTGGTTTTAGTAAATGGCTGGATCTAGCAGGCACCAATCTAACAGTGGATGTGATGGAAACTATGACAGTTTTTTGAGAAAGCAACTGAATGATATGGGAGCTGCAATTATAACTCTTGTGATTATCCTCAACCAACTATCTGGAGTCATGATTGACCACCTAAACCTTGGATATTTCTCTAAGGCATCATATATTCAAGAAAAAAATCCCTACGGAAGTACATGTAATAATCATAAAGGTATGTGTGTTCAAAAACCTATGTGTCAAAGATGTGGAAAGAAACACCTAGGAAAATGTTTTAAAGGGACAGAAATATGCTATAGATGTGGAAATGAAGGTCATAAAGCAAGAACCTGCCATGGAAAAAGGAAGCATCCAGTTGACTCGAGGAAGGGGATAGAAGTTCTTTCTGAGGGATCAATTGAATGTTTTAAATGTGGTGTGCATGGTCATTATGAAAACACATGTCATATGAAGAAGTTTCATGAATGGGGTCACCACGAGCGTACCAATATTCGTTTACCAATACCTAATGCCATTCCGATTGAGGATGAAGAAACTGACAATGGCCAATCAAAGGAATGTACTATTTCATGACTCTTGTTTTCCTATTTTGGAATCTTAGGATATGATTCATGATTTTGTTTTTAGGAAAGAGGTATTTAGGAATAAGTTGGAAAGGAATGGATAATGGATCATGAAGAATGTTGAATGAGTTGGATGTAAACATATATGGGCTTCAAGAGTTACGGTGAAATTCTTAAGAGTATTAAGTCTCTTTCGATGATGGGGTTACACTAGATGACTTTTTATATTATGTGTAACCCTTATGTTTAATATAGGCAAATTTTATTCAATTAATAGTTATCTTTTATTTTGTGGACATAGTTATAAAGAACCATTTGGGTTTATATGATCCTTACTTTTGAGGTAATTATGGGTTATTATATGATATGATGGAAAATGAAAGGCATGAGATAAACTTGAGGTTAAAATATGTTATGATCATTTTTGATGATTTTATCTCTTTTTGGGGAATGATTTAAGAATTATATAGTTTTGGAAAAAGGACAACACGCAGACCGTGTGACAACCTGTCGCGTCGGACAAAGCTGCGGGAATCGAACCCACAACCAAAGTGCGACTGGTATTTATCGCCTACCACTGGACTACGTGAAGTCCCTGGTTAGTTTGACTGATTCTTTTTGGTTATATGATTTTATGAATTAAGAGTAAGTTGATTTTGGGTTATTTATGAAAATGATTAACCTATCATGGAGGATATGTGATTAGGTCAATTACTTTTTAATACGAGACTTTAGGAGCAACTGATGTTGTTTGGAGATAAATGTTACTATTTAACTTGGAAGACTATGTGACTAAATCCTTCAAATATTTGGGTTTCAATCTTATATTGGTTTAATTTGAATAATTTTATGGAAAAATTGTTTATGTAATGGTCC
Organism: Viscum album; assembly: GCA_963277665.1. Taxonomy (NCBI): domain Eukaryota; kingdom Viridiplantae; phylum Streptophyta; class Magnoliopsida; order Santalales; family Viscaceae; genus Viscum; species Viscum album. Next base: position 398,626,739 of record OY728161.1, read on the forward strand.
TCGTTGAACTTTGGGTTTTGTTGGACTGATTTTGGAGGTTAAGAATAGATTTTCTTTTTTATAAAGGGTTATCCTTTTCTGGATTATCTGAGCTTGTACTAGCCTTTTTGGTTTTGTTTTTGGTTAAAGTCTAAAGACATGGGAAGTATATTGTTCTCTTTTGTGGATTAGGTGATTTTCTAAAAGTTGATTGTAGTACTCTTAATGTGAACAAGTCTTCCTAAATACTCGCCTTTTGGAGAAAATATGATTTTGTGTAAGGAATCTAATAAAAGTTGAAAGTCAACATGATAAATGATTATGTTTCCTTATGAATAAATTCCCCAATAAAAATTATCTTAAAACAAAAATGTTGTCTATTAACTTTTCATACTGGGGAATCGAATACCATTTAACCCATCACATGTTTGTGATTTTATCCTGGTTAACATTCTCCTAAACATGTTTTATATCACTCTCTATCAGAACATGACCCTTTGTTTTTTTCCTCCATGTCCATATTTTCATACTTGGAATCCTAGTATGGGTTAACTCGGGTGACCTCTGTGCTTATATTTCTTTATTTTAAAGTGATTGTTTTACCAACTCTTGTTCCGATGTGGGACTTTCAAGGATGTTTCCATGCTCAATTTTAAAAATTGCGAGGACGCAATTCCCAAAAGGGGGGAAGGATGTAACACCCCAGGTAAATAAAGAATATGACATTTTCATATTTATCCATATTTGTGAATAAAATATTTATATGACTTTAAAGGGGACACTATGCTCGATGGCGTACCCAACACGCAACAACGAGTTTCTTGGGAATCTTACGTTGCACTCTAATAATAAAATAATATTATTTTAAATGGTAGTTAACATGTAGTCGTTGTAATGGCGGGAATGGATATAAATAAATAAAATATGATTATATTTTTTAAATGTTTTTACATTTATCCAATAAAGGATAGAGGCTTAAAATACAGAAAGAATTCAATTTTAGGAGTATATGCCCTAGTTTTCACTAAAGGTTCACTTATCACCTTTTGATGTTGAACCATCATTAAATATATTTTTGTTCACTATTAAATATTCTTTTGGACCAAATAAAACTCTTATTAAGAATTGGGACATCAAAATTTACTTTGTGTAAATTTTTGGTGTCTTTCCGATAAAGTTCATTTTTTTAATGAATAGTGTAAAATGTTGTATTTTAATTCAAAACCTCTTTTTAATCTAATTTATTTATATGATTAGATTATCTTTTTAATTGGGTTTAAAGTGAAATTAGAATATATTTTTACCATTAAATCCAATAGTGGTTGTTGGAATTAATTTCACTTTGAAATGAGACTTAAACCGGTGTCAATCTTTTGATACTTATTGTTTCATAAAAACACGCTATTTGCTCTGACAGTGGGAATTAATTATTAAATTAATTAATCTGACTTATATGTTTTGAATTTTTTAAAATAGACTTCATTTTTGAATTCTGAATATCAAATTTATCTTATGGTGAATTTTTGGGATTTTTCTGAAAAACTTCAATTTTTGATGAATAGTGAAACCACTTAGTGGTACTTATAAAAACTGATTTTTCCGTTTAAATGAAATTTTTCCATCTTTGTGTTTTGAATTTCAAAAATCCGACATACATGGTTGACATTAAGAAGTAAAATGTGGTTCAATGGGATAAAAATATTTTTTTGGTGAATAGTAATTATTAAGTTTTTAATCGCGATTAGTGGTAATTAGTGTGGTTTAAGGTAAAAATAATGATTTAATAAAATAATATGAGCTTGAAACATGTCCTACCCTCATGTTTTGTGTCATGGACGACCAAGACAAGCCATGGGTCAACTTGAGGACCCCATGGAGCTACTTTGGTTGGGAAATGACATAAATAACTTTTTATTTAATGTAAAAGTAAAAATGACACAAACATCATATGTTTTAAGAAAACAATTTTTACATGGGGTTATAAAGAACCGAGTTTTGATTATAAATAGTCATTATAAATATAAAAAGATTCCCTACATCATAGTATTTTTTTATAATTTTTAGACACTAAATAAATTAAATTATTTATGACATCATGATGATGCTGTGATGACCTCATTATTTAACGATTTAAATAAAATGGAAAGATAATGTAAAATATATGGACTACACATGTCCAAAACTTATTGGATGGGTGGATTTAGAACCCTTAACACATTATCCACGAATTATATCAATGTGGGACTTTTTTAAACCGAAACACATTTTCAAATAATGAAATATTTCATACTTTCCAAAAGTGCCCCTCCTCTCCTCTTATAAAAGGCCCCCAACTCTACCTCATTTAACACAGTCCTCAAGCCTTTGGCTCGGCCAAACCCTGCCCATTTACTCTCTCCACATCCCTCTCCTCATCCTAGAGGATTTCCTTTGGGCAGAATCCTTTCAAAGGAAGCCTTTAGGCTCAAATCAAAAAGAATTACACTTTTAAAGGTAATTCATTCTCTCATGTTCATTTGTTTTATTTTGCTTCTCCAACCCCCTAAACTCTTTTTATTTACTTCTTTTGTAACAACACCAGTATCTTCAATATACAAGGATGTTGTTATAAGATTTATTCGAGCTACACTCTCACACAACTACATCAAATTGTTAAAGAACATACGGTTTCCGTGGATGGAGAAATTCTGCCTCCCGAAACGATGATTGTTCATTACTCATTTAACACCTTCAAAGGTGGCCATTATGATGTCACTATTTTTATATATGATATATAATATGTTTATGTTTTCCTTAAGCTTCTGTTTTTTTCATTTTGGGCATACATTTATGGTTTCCATTATAGGTAAACGCGATATCTTCATTTAAGGAAGTGCGGACTACCGCCCCCTCAAAGTGATTTGATTCGTTAAATACCATATGTGGGACGTATAAAGGATGGAACTATGATATTATATATGATATTATACTGGAATTATAATATACCTTTACATCATTATTATTCCCTTCTTTAAAATACGAAATAGAAATGAAAGTAGCGTAATGCGTACGTACGGCTTACCGTCTCCATGAATGGTGCATTTCATTTATTACCTCTAAATGATTATGTAATGTTATAAATGCATTAATGTACTAGATATATATGACATATATGATATCTACATCATGAATAAAATTCTGGATATAATAAACATTTGGCCACACGAACAACATGTAATTGTAAGAAGTCCACTTTCGACTTAAGAACCAAATATCGGAAAAACAAATATTATTATCTTAAATGATTACATAATGTTTATGACATGGTAATAAGTGATATAAAAGAAATAATGAACTTGAAAAAGGTTCTTAAGGAAGTATAAATTAACTCAAGTTTATTATTCAGGAGATTAAAGAACGATCGAGTCAAGTCGGACCCGAGGTAAGGGATCCTACTCCTCTCTTTCTTTTTAAGTACACTCTTTTATGTCATTCCTTCTAAGCTCATATTTCTTGTTATTGGGATGTTCTTTTATATCACTCTTACTGTAATTTTTATGTTCATATGATGAGAGACACTATTCTCTCTCATCAATCCATTTTGGAAGTTTTGAGTGGCGCCGTTAGGCTGCTGAATTTTCGTAAGAGATCTAACCACTCTCTTTCTATTTAAGTACTCCCCTTTATGTCACTTCCTTTAAGCTCCTATTTGTTATGATGGGGGATGTTCTTTCATATTCCTCTTGCAGTAAATTTTGTTGTAATGTGATGAGATACCCTATTTTATCTCATCAATCCATTTTTGGAAGTTTTATGTGGCGCTGTTAGGCTGCCAAGTTTTCGTAAGGGATTTTTCTTCTCACATTTATTCCTGTGAGATTTATGTTACATTTGCCACAATTTCCATGGAGTGGTGTATTTACTACCATTATTCTACACTTTGTGTAATATACTTTTTTTATGAGTATTTACATCAATGATTTATTGTCCTTCTTTCATGGGGTGTATGTTTTGAAAGATACCCAAGTCGGTAAGGGAACCTTTCACCCTCCTCTTTTTTAAAAGACTTCATTTGTTGGGTATTTTAATTTACATATTGTTATGTTGAGATGTGTTCTCTTATATCCTTATTGATATAAATTTTATGTCCAAGTGATGAGATACACTTTTTTATCTCTCATCAACTCATTTTGATGTGATGCCGTTAGGCTGTCAAGGGAACTTTTTAACCCAATTTCGATTTCTTTGGGTTCAACATGTAGTCATTGAATATGTCATCCATTGAATATGTGTGAATGACCTTTTATTGTTTTACACTTAATATACACTTATATTGGGTGTATTTATATTTGTCACACATATTTTTGAGATTGATTTGTCCTTAATTTAAGGATACCTTCTTTATAAGCGATTCCATCACATTTGACATTTCTATTGAGAGTTCATTGTTGTTATGCACCAATTCACTCTTATATGGTGTATATACTATCATTTGGAGTATTATATCATGAATCCATTTATTCTCATGATATTATAAAATTCTAACTAAATGTTATTCTTCAATTATTGTATTCAAGTGTCTCTAATTTTGGTAAAACCCCTTTAACCAAAATATCGCTTTAAATGTTTTAATTATTTGTTCTTATTAATAACCATGTTTTCAAAATGGGTTTAAGGATTTATTTATATGGATATTAATGGTTTAAAATTTTAAGCTTCAAGGTGGTATGGGACACTTTGATTCACAAATATCTTTATTAAATGTTTTAAATGGTTTTGGAAATGGTTTCTTTTTGAATGGATTAATTATTTCAATATACTAAAATGTTATATTGTGATTGAAATGTGGAAATGTTATGTTTCCTTTATGCATGTTTTATGTGATACATTCATGTTATGGTTCTTGGGCATTGTTATAAAAACGGGTGGTTCCGTGATAATCTAAGGGCGGGTAAGCCCGATATAGCTCTCCAATGAATTGGGTAACGCGAAGGAGTGAAACGTTAAGGTTTCTCCGAAGAGATTTAGGGAATATACTGTGATGGGTATTCCAAACGTAACCAAGAGGGTTACTCCCTACGTAATAATGTTATGAATGCCTCAAGTTACCTTTATGTCTTATGTTTTCTATGATTTATTCATGATTTGATATGCCTATGTTTTATGGGTAAAGTGTGATTTCATTCTAATGTATATATGAACTCATGTTTCCTTTCCGTATTTTTATAACTCTTACTTTGCTTTTTATACTCATCCCAAGTTTTTGAAATGTTTTTCACGGGTCAAGGGAAAGGTACATGATGTGATGATAGTGTCAAGGATGTGTCAAGAAAGAATCCGTGTTATATTTTAAATATGTTTCCGTTGATGCGAAGAATGAATACTGTCTTTTATGTAACCACTTTGTTTAAATGTGGAATGTAATGAAAATTTCATGATCTAATTCTCTAAAACTCTAAACCTGAAAAGATCCTCAATGTGTAATCTTGTAATAACTCAAGATTAAGTAAGGTTTACGTCTGGGGCCTTATATTTATGGTTTCCATTACGAGTAAACGCGATAATTTCATTTGAGAAAGTGTTGACAACCACCTCCTCAAAGAGATATGACTCATAATGCCACATGTGGGATGTATAAAGGATGAATTTAATAAAATTATATATTATATTATACTGGAATTATAATATACCTATTAATTATTATATTTTCATTCAATTAAATACGAAATAGAAATGAAATTAGCGTTCACGTCTACGTACGGCTTACCGCCTCCATGAACGGTGCATTTCATTTCTTACCTCTAAATGTTATGTAATATTATAAATACATATATATACTAGATATATATCATATATATGATATCTAAATCATGAATATAATTATGTAGATAACGTAATCTTGACCACTTGGACAACTTGTAATTATAATTGGTTCATTTTTTACTCAAGTACCAAATATGGACGAAATGACCATTACTAACTTAAATGATTTCATAATGTTTATAGCCTGGTAATAAGTTATATAATATAAATTATAAACATAAAAAATGATCCTAATCAATTAAAAATTGACTTTAGTTTATTATTTAGGATATTAAAGAACCAACGGTTCGTGTCAGACCCAAGGTAAGGGGATTCTTATCTCACTTTTAATTCGGAGAGATTTCCATTGTTCTCCACTTATATATTTCATGTGGTGTATTGTGTACCGCCATTTGTTATATACTGTCATTATTATATTTATATTCATGGAATTATGTGATTAATTTTGTGGTTATTAACTTTTGGTCATTTGACTCGATTGATTGCTATGTGTTAAGGGGTTATCATCTCAGTTTATATTCCATAAATATTCATGATATATTTTACACTATTTCATTTTGTGTGGTGTATGAACTAACCATGATAGTATTCATTGTGTAATATACATTAATATATATTTTTATATATCTTCATTGAATGATCCTTCATTCATGGGTTGAATGTTTCGTATGTTACCAAATCAGTAAGGAAAACATTGACCCCCCCTCTTTTTAAAAGACTTCATTTTGTTATACCTTTAAATTTACATCTTCCAATGTTGGGATATGTTATTTAGTATCCATATTCCTGTAAATTTTATTTACAATTGGTGATATACCCTTTTATCTCTCATAAACTCCTTTTATGAATTTTAATGTGACGTTCTTAGGATTTCAAATTTCATTAAGGGATCTTGTTAACCCAATTTCAGTTTTTTGGTTTAAACATATACTTATTGATTATACCATGATACGAATATGTGTGAATGAACTCTGATTGTATTACACTGAATATCCAATCATATTGAGTGTATTTATATTTTCACACATTATTATGTTATTTTATTTATCCTAAATATAAAGATACCATGTTTATAAGGGATGTCATCTCAATTTACATTCCATTTAGACTTCGTTGTTGTTATGAACCAATTCCCTCTTATACGGTGTATATACTATCATTTTCCATATTATATCATGAATCATTTTTTTTGACATGATATTATGAAGTTTTTATTAAATTTTCTTCCTTAATTATTTGTTTTCAAGCGTCTTTCATTTTGTTAAATTCTCTTTAACTAAAATATCATTTTAAATGTTTTAATGATTTATTCTTCAACATATTTCTCATTAATGTCTATGTTTTCGAAAGGTTTTTCTGGATTTATTTATATAGACATTAATGTTTTAAAATGTTAATTCCTTTAAAATTTTCAATGTGGTATGGGATACTTTGATTCAAAAATATCTATAATAAATGTTTTAAATTGTTTTGAAAATTGTTTGATAAAGCATTGATTATGTCAATATCTTAAAATGTTATATTTTGATTACAATGTGGAAATTTTATCATTCCTTTATGCTTGTTTTATGTGTTATGAAGGTGTAATGGCTATTGTGCATTGTTTACATATACAGGTGGTTCTGTGATAAATCTATGGCGGGTGATCCTGAGATAGATCTCCAATGCATTAGGTAACATGATGGAGATAAACATTATTGATTCTGCTAAAAGATTAGGGAATATATTGTGATGGGTATTCCAACATAACTCCCTATGTAGTTGTGATAAAAATAATGTTAGTATGATATGGATTCCATAAGATACCTTTATGATTTATGATTTCTTTGTGTTATTCATAAATATTATGATTTATTATGGTTTGTTATGATTAAAAAGTACGGTTTCATTAATTTGTTTTTATTGATGGGATAATGTTATCCATCCTTATTTTATAACACTTAATGATATTTTTATGCTCATCCCATGTTTTTGAAATGTTATCCACGGGACATAAATATGAATAGGGTCAAGGATGGGATCAAAGAAAGGTCATGCTGTCTAAAACATGGAACTAGACATCTTTCTTATTATGAATTGTTTATGAAAAATTTATTTTGAGTATTCGTGTCTACAGGTAATATTGTAGTTGTTATGTAATAGTTATGGCCAAATTCTGTAAAACTCTAAACCTGAAAAGACCCTAAATGTGAATTCATGACATAATTAAATATTATGTTTTGTTTAAGCCTGGGTCCTTATATATTGTCTCCATTATGTGGATTTAATTAAATATAATAGTTATGTATTTTTATAATATGGTCTTTGAAATCATGTGGAAATGTGATAGATCATATCTCTCTTAGATGAATGTACAACCATACATGCAAATGAGAGTTAGAGAGGTGAAAAGGGTTGATGTGGGAACTTCTTCTCAGAATAATCATTATTGTGATGGAGTTATATTTTTAAGATACATTTATATTACTAATATATAATATCATTGAATATGAAATTGGATAAAGCACATAATTCATATTCTCTATTAATCAGGTAATTATGAAGATGTGTAGAGATATAAAAGAGTATTTCTTATTTGATAACATGAGAAGAAATATTTCTAAGTATGTATCATGATGAATGGTATGTTAGAATGTTAAGGGTATGAAAAAAAACATCATGGGTTTGTTATAACCATTACCAGTACCAAAATTGAAATTTGAAAAAATTATCATTGATTTTATCTTTGCACACCCTCAAAAAAATATAAATGGAAAAATACTATTTGGGTTTTAGTTGATCACCCAAAGTGGTCACCAAATTTCATTTCAATGAGATAGTACTTATCTATTGATTAGGATTGCAATATAAATATAAAAAAATTTGTAACCATTCCTACAATGCAACATTCTATTGTATCTGACATGAATACGAGGTTTACATCAATTTTATAAAGAATTATTTGATATTATTTGAATGTGTTGTCAAATGTTTACACAACATATAATATATAGATATACAGTCAGTCTAAGATGTCTATAAAATCCCTATAAGATAATATGACATTATATTCAATGGATTTCAATGTTGGTTGGTGTAAGATCCCCACTGATATAAAGCGGTATAAATCCATTAAATAAATTTATAAACCTTTTTTTCCTTTAACAGAAATTATTAAAGGTTTAAGGATGGTTTTAGGTGTGTATGTAGATCATTTATAGGTAATATCTCATGTTTTTTGAGGAATAGAAGGATGTGTACAGTTAGATAACAATTATTTTTAACCATGCGTCTCAAAAAATAACAACTATAAGATGTGGATTAGGGTTTGTAAACTATTTGAGGTAGGATTCGTAGTCATGAAATGAGATTTAAAAAACAATTGAGGGTATCTATATAATCTTGTCACAATTTTTCAAACCGTGTGACTAACCTGCATGAGTAGTGACACATATAAAGAGATCCCATAAGGATAGTGCATAGTTTGGACAATCAATGCGGAAAAAAATGAAGCTATTTAAAATTTTGAAATTACTAAAATACCACCTTCTAATTTTAAATATTATCCACCTTATTTCTTCCTCCAACACAAAATTATTCCCATTTTGAATTAATTCCCATCCTCTTCTCTTCAAAATTCTCATAACCTCCTCATTCAGGCTCTGATTATAGAAAACAATTTCATGGTACATGCATACCAGAAAACTATTCCTTACCCATTCTTAATTTCATTGATTATCTTCTCATATATGATTTTAATCTATTCAAGAAAATAAACAATATTTTTAGGAATGTGTATATTTCAGGTAACTCTCCATTTCTGTCCTAAACTATATCCAAATAACATACAAGGAATCCACTACATGTCTATAATAAGTGGTATAATGATTTTCCATAAAGTCTAGCGATATAGATATTGGTTCATTGTTTCATGTGTTGGACCATCCAAGCATCACCGATTTAATTTTCTTTTAAATTTAGTGCATTATCATATGTAATATTACGCATGTGACCCATAATCACTTATGAGGGTTGAGGACCCTGATTTAATCCACCAATTTAGGTGTGTTGATAAACTGGAAAAAATACATGTGGGTTGCTTATGAATTTATTTCACCATCTGATGTGAGTTCTTTACCCCTTTTAATTTGGATCATATAATTATTTAAATTGAATAGAAACCATTATGACATATGAGTACATCTAAGAATAGGCTATGATATTGAAAAAAATTTCTAATCTATCATAGAAATATCCTTTATAAATCAGATGGATCAATTGGAATAACATTTATATTTAATGGTATGGTTACAATAGGATCGAAATACAATTCATTATTCCATTATGAGGGTGATATATGGGCATTGAATAAGAATTTCATTGAAGGAATCACTGATCTTATTTATAAGAAATGATATATTCATATATTTATATAACACCATGAGTGATACAAGGATTATTATATGAAATCCATTGAATGACACACTTGCAAGGTTGATTATGTCATTCTAATAGTGACACTTCGGTTCCTAGTATAGAATTTGAATTTCATGATTAGATGGTGGATGACTATATTATTCAATGAGTGACACATAGTTTTCCAACACATAATACCTAGGATAGAATCATATGGTGAAGTCTTTATACTACGTCTAGTGTGATATAAATATAAAAGATTTGTCTCTCACATCAATGAACATACTTGGATTTGGTCAATGATACTAATACTATAAGAACACGATTTATCTAATTTCATCATGTGTGATAACATGGGATTTTTTCAACCCTTATATTTAATAAGTTTAATGGATGATTCATTGGCTATAGATCTGGGTCTGAAGAGAATTTTTTAAATAAAATTAAAAATGTGTAATATTTTGGATACATATCAATAGAGGTTGAAGAAAGAAATATCAGTCGAATGTCCCTTTTAGAATATAGAGTGAGATGGGTATTACAATTTTCATTTATAGGTTACATTATTACATACAGACTACATTAACATATACTCACACATAATATGGAATTAGAAAACATTTTTGATTTACAACTAAGTGTAGCACACACCCTATTTTCCACAATAGTGGATCATTGGATGACTTCATTGTAGTATGTAGGGATAGGTAAAATTATCCTAATATGGATGATCAACATATATATACTATTATGGAGTATGAGAGAAGAGGAAGGTGCATATTCTCATTATTCAATTTGTGGAATATTTGGAAATATTTTTTTTTTCATTTTTGTATATCATGTTGTTTATTCCACATGTTCTATATCCTATGTATTTAATTTATTATAGAATGGAATGATCATCAACATATTTTTCATAACATTGGATATGGGTTTTAGTAGTTTATTTATGCTATTTAGTTGATCTACTTATTCCACTACTTGTTATTTATTTATTATGCTTTTAGGATAATTTCTATTATGATTTCATTATGACCAACTCTGATCATTATGGTATATCCCCCCCACCATACCATCATACACCCTTAATGCTATTTATCAGCCTCTAGTATATAGGGACGCATTCATGGGACCATATAACCACTAGTTCAGCTTTGGATTTCATGTGTTGCAAGCTATGATATCAGTATGTCATGTGAGAGGTAATTTTCTTTTTTTCATTCAATTGATATTATTAGATAATATAATATGAATTTTTAGGGATTTAATAATGAGAATATTCCTAGAAGTAGATAAACCATGTAAATTTAAAAGGAATATGACTTAGTATTGGAATTATTGTTCTAAAATATTCTTCACACAGTTGTATTAATTTCACCATTGGGTGACTGACATGATTGTTTTAATTATTATTCTGACAGGTTTTATTATATCCTTGGATCAATTAGGCAAGTTGGGATAATATCAAGAAACAAAATTGGAACTTGTGGATTAATATTTAATAAATATTTCATTAAATATGTGTTTTCAGTGAGAGTATTTTTTGCAGTACGTTTGGTTTCTGTCACTACCTCATTATGTTACCTCTTTATTAGTATACAATGTTTCAAAAGATATTCATCATACATACTCATATACTATAATTTTGTGATTATTTCCATATTTATTAAAAATATTTCTTTATAATTTATTTCATTGATGTGGTTAGGATATAATATTGTTTATTAAAATGTACTCATCATCCTAAATGTTTTTCCAATATATCATGATGGGGAACCATATTTTACAAATTATAATATGTTTAAACCAAGTACCATTGGTTTCATGGGCTGAATAATATATCGTTATGACAAAAAAGTAATTTTTAACAATTTATAATGTATATTCCCATTATAAATTGTTATTGGGAAATCATATAAAAAATGTCACACCACGAGATTTTATGAGAAAAATTATTATTTTTTATTTATTTGATGTCTTGTTATGTATGCTAAACCAAGATTAGATTTTACTATATGCAACACTGTATTTGCTTGAAGTATACACGACAGTATTCTTGGCATTCATTACACGCAATCGCGACCTTCCTCGATAACGTGTGTAGTACGCAATACCTAGTTTCACTAAACAATGACATATGGTTATAATATTATTATGAAATAGCCGTTATAAATATTATTAACTACATTTTTAATTTTATAAAATTATTATTCATATTACACATTTTCCAGAACATGGTATTAGAACAAAATAATTTTTTTGGGCAAAATAAGTATTTTTAAAAAAATGCAATTATGCCACCTTTTAATGGTTCACCCTCTTTAAATATAGTTTATGAAAAGTTTATAAGTTTAATTTGACAAAATAAAATTTTTATTTTTAATCAGGGTATAAAAATTTACATTGTATAAATTTTTCATACTATTCCGATAACTTTCGTATTTTAAAGAATAGTAAAAACACGCTATATTTTAATTAAAAATAACTTTTTCATTATAATGATTTATATGGTTAAATTATAATATTGAATGATTTTAAAGTATAAATAGAATATATTTTTACCATTTAATATAATGTAAGTAATTATCATTGATTTTATATTGAATTCATATGTAAAATCATTTCAAACTTTTGTAATGTTTTAACTTTTAAAACTCATTTTCTTAACAACGAGATTAATTTTAAATTAATTTATCCATCTTCTAGGATTCGAATTAGGAAAACAGGATTCCATATTTGGAATCTGTAGGTCGAAATTATGTTAACAGGCTACTTATTATTTTTGGGCACTATGAATAGTAACTACGGTAAATTTTATTTACCATAGTTAAAGCTAAATCGGGTAATTGAGGGTAAATATAATATTATAAAATTACCCTAACACTCATCTTAATATAATTGGATGATTATATTTATTCCTATGGCATATTTTGGTCTAAATGGAATCCATTGGAACCCACTTGGATGTGATTAAGACCATTAATTTATTTTATTTAAAAGAAAGTTAAATATGTCTCACTCAAACATTAATAATTAAACTATTTTTAATATAAGGTTATACATAATATAAATTTTCTTATATATACTCATTTGAAAGATAAAATTTTTTTCTTTATCATGTTATTTTATTTTAATTTTTAAGAATTTATTGTTTAACTTATTAGATTATATATTAAAGATGCAGAAATTATTTATTTAGTAAAAAATCAATAATATTGTTTTTATTGAAATAATAATACACATCAAAAGGCCTCAAAACCTGACCAAGACTTATTGGTAGTGTATATATAAACCCTAATCATCCAATGGCATAATTGGTGACCATTTTTGTCCTTATAAAGAACATTATGACACTTATATTATTTTATTTTAAATTATTCCAAAGATGTCACCTTCATAATTTAATAAATATAAAAATTTACATTTTGTGATTTTAACATGATAAATTCGAGTAAAAGTATTATTATAAAATCTATGAGATTTATCTTCATCATGAAATTTTATTTTTAATTTTTATTCAACAAATAATTATATTAAATAATTATACAAAAATGTTGTCCTAATTATTTTATTAAGAGATATACCAAATAAATGGTTTTAAAAATATTAAAATAAATATTATATGAACTATTTAATGTTCTACACGAATTTTATAGACAAATTTGACATTTTATAAATCTATTAAATATTTTGGTTAGAATATATCATCTCTGGGGATTTTATATAAATTAAAATAAATGAATAATGTCAAAATTGACACTATAGTTATTTCATAAACATAACATATTATAAAATTGTTTAAAAATAACAAAAATATTTAAAATTTATAAATTAAAATTTATATAGTCTAAAATGTCATATATTATCCAATTGTTGACAATTCAAAACACATAAGTAATTATATATAACAATTTACAAATTAGAATCTTATCACCAAAAAATAAAATTAAATAGATTAAATAAGGATAAATCAAGTTGATAATGTTTAAAATAAATTCCCAACATGTATAAATTTTATTGGATGATGATATTAAAACCATATCTCATCTATTATTTGGATTTGATTCATTTTTGGAGGTTTTTATGTGAGGTTGAATTTATTATAAATTAATATTTCTTATGTCACCAAAGGTGACCCTTTCCTCCCTTATAAAAAGGGAACCCCTTCCCTATTTTTTTAACACCATTTTGAGCCTTGAAGCTCGGAAAAACCCTACCAATTACTCTTCTCAACCTCCCTAGTTATATCATAGAGGTTCTGGTCTTCTCAAAATACCAACTCTAGTGCCCTAAGATAAAATTTAAAGGAGGTGCGTCGAGGAATAGGTAATCTCTTCTACCGACTCTTTCAAGTTTCATTCTTCTTCTACATCCTCTTCATTAGTTGTTTCAATATAAAGTAATAACATAAGTATTAATTATATACTGATATGTTATTATAAATATGAAACAACCCTATTTCACCTTCTATCCATCCTACAGAAAATGAAATCACCGCGCGTGCATACGTACAGAATATCGTCTCGACGCTGTGGTGTAATCTGTTTTCCACCACCACCTTACTCATAAGGGTTTAATGGTGTAAATAATAACTATATATTATTATTACAATATAATACTGATTCTAATAAATTATATCATCCACCCCAATTCCATTCAATAAAAATGGGAATGATATCATAGTTCGTGCGTACGTACGGATTACCGTCCCCACGACGCGATGAGATTCGTTTTCCATGTTAACAATTCAAGAATGATTATAAAGTGTATATAATAAGTAATAATGAAATATATAAAATATTAATGATACTGTATATATGTATATGTTATTTACTTACATCTATTAAATTTAATAAGGAAACGAAAACAGCATTCATGCGTACGTACGGCCTACCATCTCCATGAACGATGTATTTATTTCCATTTATCGATCTATTATATATATGTATATTTGGAATATATATTATATATAAATCATGTTTTATATTCTGCAATTATGTAATCATGATCTGAGTAATCATATGAATAATTGCAAGTAAAAACACCAATGATAAATGAAACGATTTTACCCGAAATGCTGTGTTAAAATGGAATTGACAAATGAACGAATAATAAAATGTCATAAGTAAATCATATGAGATATAATAAATATTATTATGGTTCTTTTGAAAGTTAATAAGATTTTTAAACCCACTATATATGAGTTTCAGACACATACGGAAAAAATTGGACAAAAGGTAAGGGAAAATCTCGCAGTCTCAATTTTATCCGAGATTGTTTATACTTCGTTATTTACTGGGGAATATTTATAATCCACATCCATGATTACCCAATCTTTAATATTGTTTCTATCCTTATAAAAAAATTTAAATCAAATTTCACATATTGGTTAATTTTTATTAAAATATACGAAAGGAATATTTTGTCATTTTCAGTACGAGATACTTTTTGATTTTTTCGGTAAAAGTATGAGAAGAACGTTTTTTTAACTCATGCGGCATGAATGGATTTTTACGATTTGATAATTCCTTATTTTCATGAAGATTAATCTACAAGATTTAATGACTATATTTAAATAAATACATTTCATTTAAAATTGCATGGCATTTTGTGAAAAGAAAATGATTTTGAAGAAGAAAGGATATTTTCCTCAAGAATTCATTTCAAGTGTTTTATCAACACCATTTTCCATATAAGATGACATTATTTAATATGTGTATGTTTCAAGTATAATGTCTCTATGATTTACATGGTTTCAATTTTTTTATGATGAAATGATATCCATTTTTTATATGGATTATGTTATAATGGGATGATGTTTAAGAAACCCATTTTATTCTTTGGGTG
This sequence comes from Viscum album, assembly GCA_963277665.1. Lineage (NCBI taxonomy): Eukaryota > Viridiplantae > Streptophyta > Magnoliopsida > Santalales > Viscaceae > Viscum > Viscum album. The sequence goes on from OY728161.1 coordinate 398,642,762, forward strand.
ATGATGAATAATTTATGTTCATGTTGTGGAACATGTAAGAATTATTTAATTATGAGATTGGTGGGACCTATATATCCCTCCAATACACTAGGTAATGTTTTATATATCATGAGATAGACATGTCTAGAAAGGTAAATTAATCTGGTTAAGTGTTACAGGACTGGAACGAGAAGTGAACTCATTTCAGAAAGCGACTTTGTCCACTAAGATGGTCTTGTCAGCAATGCCTTGGCAACTATGGAAATCATATCATGTGATTAATGGTTTTCCACAATTATATGATTTATTCCCATTATATTTTATGATTATTTTTGTTCCATTATGATCTATTCCTTACATACTACCATGTTTTATGTCATTGCTCAAGATTTTGATGTTTAAACATTATGTTCATGTTTTTATGTTCAAATGTATATGGTTTGTTTAATTTTATCCATGCTTACCCTTATTGAGAATTTGACCTCAACCTTTATATGTTTTCTTTTACCTATGATATAAAGAAAGGTTTTAGGTATGAAAACAAAAGGGGAAGATATTTATGGGAGATGTTGAAGATCTTTCACCATGATTAGAAGATTATGTTCCAAGTTTCCAAAGACACAAAACTAATTTGGTCCTTGAGTGTTGGTTTTTTTATATATTATATATTCCTAAAAAGTAATTTAATGTCCATGTATTTCATGTTTGGGGTCTCTACAGTTGGTATCAGAGGCCAAGGATGTAGAAATGAATCTGATCCTTGGGAACTCTTACGTGTGAGCGTTGGACGAAGCATGGCACTCCGCCCAAGGGATTTATGGGGAAATGGATTCCCCTGGGGATGGTGGTGTGTCTTGCCCAGGGGGTGTAACCTCCCATTGATTTCCCTGATAGGTATCAATTATAGTCCACTAGAAGTAATTCCAGACCGCTACAGTTGGTATCAGCGGAACGGTTTAGTCAACCTTTGGAAACATGGATATGAAAATTTTAGTGAGATCCCTAGAAAAATTTCTAAGGAATGTTAGGGGATGTCCCTAAGGATAATTATATGTATAGTTTATAGTCCTAGATTTACATAAATTATATTAAAATTAAACCTAAGATGTTAGAAATTGAAGGTACCCCCCTATATTATATTGTTTTCCTAGCATGATTTTTTCCTCTCATGCTATTCTTTTTGGGTTTTAGACGATGGCTGGAACCCGAAGGAACAATGTTGATCAATGTAATAGAAAATGTAATGATTTTCCTACTGAAAAATAAAATGTTATGGGAGATGTAGTCCAAAATATTATTTCTATACTTACATAAGATATGAATCATTATAGACGACCAAATGAGTAGAGAAGGGAACAATATTCTATTGAGTCCTTCATGAGGCAACGCCCACCTTCCTTTAGTGGGTCTTCTGATCCACTAGTTGTTAAACAATGGATTAGTACCATTGAAAAGATATTTTACATACTTCGTTGTTCAGATCATGAATAATTCATTTTGGTTGTTTACCATTTAAAAGGAGAAGTAGACCAGTGGTGGACTCTAATTAAGAATACAAGGACCTAAGATGAAATTGAATCCATGGAATGGGACGAGTTCAAGAACATGTATTTCAATAAGTTCTTCCCCCATATTCTATGAACAAAGATGGAAAAGGAGTTCCTTGAGCTTAAGAAAAATGATGATGAATCTATTGGCATATACGAGGTGAATTTTACATGACTTCCAAGGTATGCATCTGGATTTATCATCCAACCTGAATGCAAAGTTGATTGATTCTTAAGTGGCTTAAAACCAAGTCTTCAAAGAGAATTTGTGATAAGAGACTTCAGTAACTATGAAGAAATTGTGCATTGTTCTATCAAAGTAGAAATAGAAGTTGGTGTTACATATCCATCTCACAGTTTTGATATGAAATGAAGGATGGAGTTGAAGGAAAAATCTCAGAATAATGTTTAATGTAAGATTAATGTCTCTTTATGCTCAATGTGTGGAAATAAGCATGGTGGAGATTTAATTAAAGGGACTAGAAAATGTTTTAAGTGTGGAAAAGAAGTTCATCGATCAGCTGAGTGTCGAAGTAAAGGAAAAAGGGTTGCTAATGATGTGAATAAAGAAAAGACTGAATAGAACGCTCCACCAACACATTAATGATTCATGTGCAAGGAAATGGGGCATTATGCTAATCAATGCCCAAATCTAAGGGTTAATGATGATCGACGTGAGAAACCTTTTTTGGAAAATGATAAAGGGACGTCACATGCGATCACTATTTGTGATGTTGAGTATCACAAAAATGTGGTGGAATGAAAAAGTGTTTATGTAATGTGATTCCGAGATAATGTTGTGGAATCTCATTTAATGTATCATGGTATATTGGAAAATCAATGTATTGGATCATTGTGGTTTTTAATAATTTTATGGTACTGGTAACCATGAAAAGTGATTGATATATTTTTAAAAATTAGTTGAAATACGCATAATGAAGGGATAAGGAGAATATAATATGTATGATAGTATTCAAGAGCTCATGAGAGATATAAGGACAAAGTTATTTCATGGTTTCAGTATATTGAAATTTTGGAATTTTGGTATGTGGAAATAGTATCCTTTTGAAAAAATTCATATTTTCACGAAGGTTCTATGGTAGTTTATGTTTTAAGAGAATACATGATTAAGGTATTCACATGTTTGGAATGCGATCAAAAAAATATATATATGATAAATGATGGTATTCACATGCTCGGTAGATGATATTTCATGTAATTGTTTTCTTTATACTATGACCATGGACAGAAGTATTTTGGATAAGCCTAAAGATTGGAAGGGATTATGTTGGACATAAGTTAGTATTTTATAAGGCCATAACGTTTTCGATATTATTGATGGGATGTTATAATAATGTAGTTTTAGAAACAAGGACAACCTGCAGGATAAGCAATAACCCGTCGCGTCGGACAAGGTTGTGGGAATCGGACCCACAACCGATGTGCGACATGCCTTTATCACCTACCACTGGCCTACATGAAGCCCTGGATAGTATAAAATAGTTTTATTTTATTAAACGGTATTATAGATGAAGTATAAGACCATTTTTGGAATCATTTATGATTAACCTCACCATAGATGGACTTATGTATATTTGATAACTTTTTCTACACTTTTGTTTGAGACAGATGAAGTGACCCATCATTTTATCACATGATCTGCTAACAGTTCATGAATGACAAATTAAACTTCATTTATTTAAGAGATGAAGAAGAAATTGATCAAGGCCCGAACAACAGTGAGATTGTACCGAAATAAATTAAGTATTTCTTTTAATTCAAATTCTTCAACTTTAGGGAAATGATCTTGAAAACCAAAAATGTTGTCCTAGTGTCCTCATATACGATGAATCAGATCGTACCTTAGATCATCAAAAATTTATGGATTTTTGATTGATGGATTTTTAATAGACATGTTCTCTACCACACTCCATCATACCTCGATGGATATATATCTCTTCTATAACCATATTTTTCCCAATGTTCTCTTATGTAGAAACCTAGTGGTCAGTTAATTTGGGTAACCGTTATGTTTAATACTCCACATTTTAAAATTATGTTTTTGTATTCCTTTTTATTATGTGGTATTTTATAAAAGAAACTTTTATGTAGTAAACCATTTATAACCCCGATGAATTTCGAGGACGAAATTCATTTTAAGGGGGGTAGAATGTAACACCCTGAGATTTTATGAGAAAAATTATTTTTTTAATTTCTTTGATGTCATGTGTTGTAAGCTACACCAAGATGAGCTTGTACTATATGCAACACATTATTACCTTGAAGTATACAAAACACTATTCTTGTCTTCCATTATACGCAATCGCAACCTTCCTCGATACGTGTGTAGTACGCAATATCGGGTTTCACTAAACAACGGTATATGGTTATAATATTATTATGAAGTATCCGTTATGAATATTATTAACTAAATTTTTAGTTTTATAACATTATTATTAATCTTACACATTTTCTATAACATGTTATGAGATCAAAATAATTTTTCTGGTTAAAATAAGTATTTTTTAAAAAATGTTGTATTGTTGCTTTTTAATGGCGCACCCACTTTAAATCTTGTTTTGACATGTTTAATAGTTAAATTTGACAAAAATAAAAATTTTCATTCGAATCAGGATATAATAATTTACTTTGGATAAATTTTTCATATTATTCTGATAACATTAATATTTTAATAAATAGTAAAAACAAGTTAAATTTTAATTAAAACAACTTTTTTCATTATAATAATTTATATGGATAAATTATAATATTGAATGGTTTTAAATTATAAATAGAATATATTTTTACCATTTAGTATAACTTATGTCATTTGCATTTATTTTACATTGAATTCATAGGTAAAATCATTTCAATATTTGGGGATGTTTTCACTTTTAAAACATATTTTCTTTACAATGGGAATATTTTTAAATTAATTTCAGCAACTTATGTGATTTGAATTAGGAAAAATTGATTCCATTTTTGGAATCAGTATGTCCCAATTATATTATTAGGCTATTATTTTGGGCACTATGAATAGTTACTACGGTAAATTTTATTTACCATAGTTAAAGGTAAATCAGGTAATTGAGGGTAAATATAATATAATAAAATTACTCTAACACTTGCCTTAATAAAATTGGATGATTATATTTTTTCATATGGAATATTTTGGTCTAAATATAATCCATTAGAACCCACTTGTATGTTATTAAGACCATTATTTAATTTTACTTAAAAGAAAGTGAAATATGTCTCACTCAAACATTCATAATTAAACTATTTTTAATATAAGGTTATACAGAATATAAATTCAATTATTAATACTAATTTGAAACCTAAAATGTTTTTCTTTATCATGGACATTTATTTGTAATTTTTATGAATTATTTATTTACCTTATTAGTTTATACATTAATGATGCAGAAATTAATTATTTATTGAAAAATCAATAATATAGTTTTTATTGAAATATTAATACACATAAAAAAGAACTGAAAACCTAACTAAGACTTATTGGTAGTGTAAATATAAATCCTAAGAATAAAATGGCCGAATTGGATACCATTTGGATCCTTATAAAGAATATTATGTCACTTATATTGTTTTATTAAAAATAATTGCAAAGTTGTCACCTTCATAATTTAATAAATATAACAATTCACATTTTGTGATTTTAATATGATAAATTCGAGTTAAAGTATTATTATAAAATCTAAGATATGTAAATTCATTATAAGATTTTATTTTTAATTTTTATGAAAAAATAAGTATATTATATAATTATTAAATAATATTTTACTAATTATTTTATTAATATACCATATAAATGGTTTTAACAATATTTAAATAAATATTATTTGAACTATTTAATGTTCTCCATGAATTTTCTAGACAAATTTGACATGTTAAGAATCTATTAGTTATTTTAGTTAGAATATATCATCTGTGTGAATTTTATTGAAATTATAATAAATAAATTTATGTCAAAATTGACACTATTGTTATATTATAAAAAATAACATATTATAAAATTGTTTAAAAATCACAAAAATATTTAAAAATTGTAAATTGAAATTTATATGGTTTAAAATCTCATAAAGTATCCAATTATGAACAATTGGAAACACATAAGTAATTATTTATAACATTTTAGATATTATAATCTTATTACCACAAATAAAATTAAATAGAATAAATAAGGATATATCAAGTTGATAATGTTTAAAAGAAATTCCCAACATATATAAATTTTATTGTTTTATGATATTTAAACCCTATATCATATAATCTTCGGAGTTGAGTCATTTTGGGATGTTTTCCAGTGAGGTTGAATTTATTATAAATTTTTATTTCTTATGTTACCAAAGGTGCCCCTCTCCTCCCTTATAAAAAGGGCACCCCTTCCCTCTTCTCTTCACACTCTTTTGAGCCTTGAAGCTTTGCCAAACCCTGCCAACTAATCTATTCAACCTCTTTAGTTATATCATAGAGGCTCTGGTTTTCTCAAAATACCATCTCTAGTACCCTAAGAAGAAGTTTAAAGGAGGTGCGTCGAGGAAGAGGTAATCTCTTCTACCGACCCTTTCAAGTTTCATTCTTTTTCTACTTCCTCTTATTTCGTTATTTCATTATAAAGTAATAACATAAGTATTAAATTTATACTTATATGTTATTATAAATATGAAACAAACCTATTTAACTTTCTATCCATCCTATGGAAAATGAAATCACCGCGCGTGCGTACGTATGGAATACCGTCTCCACGTTGTGGTGTAATCTGTTTTCCACCACCACATTACATGGATGGGTAAAATTGTGTAAATAATAACTATATATTATTATTATAACATCATACTGATTCTAAGATATTATATCATCCACTCCAATTCCATTCAATAAATATGGGAACAATATTATCGCTCTTGTATAGGTACGGACTACCGTCTCCACGATGCGATGAGATTCATTTTCCATGTTAACAATAAAAGAATGATTATAAAGTATATATAATAATTAATCAGGAAATATATGATATATTAATGATACTTGATTTATTTATATGTTATTTACTTATATATATTAAATTTAATAAAGAACTGAAAACAGCATTCATGCGTACATATGACCTACCGTCTCCATGAACGGTGTGTTTCTTTCCATTTATAGATCTATTATATATATGTATATTATAAATACTTATAATATATAAATCATGTTTTATATTCTGTAATTAACTAATCATGATATAATTAATAATATGAATAATTACAAGTCAAAACACGGATAATAAATGAAACGCTTTACCAAAAATGCTGCTTTAACATGGAATTGACAAAAGAACAGATAATATAAACTAGTAAGTGAATCATATATGATATCATTAATATTATTATGGTTCTTTTAAATGTTAATAATATTTTTAAACCTACTATATAGGAGTCTTGGACACATACATAATAAATTGGACAAACGGTAAAGAAAGTCTCACAATCTCAATTTTATCTAAGATTGTTTATACTTCAGTATTTATGGGGGCATATTTATCCTCCACATCCATGTTTACTCAATATATAATATTATTTATATACTTATAAAATAGTTTAAATCCTATTTTACCTATTGGTTAATGTTTAGTAAAATATATAAAAGGAATCTTTTGTCGTTTTTAGTACGAGATACTTTTTGACTTTTCTGGAAAACGTACGAGAAGAATGTTTTCTTAACTCATTCGACATGAACAGATTATTACTATTTCATAATGACTTATTTTAATGAATATTACTCTACAATATTTAATTATTATTTTCAAAACAATCCTTTTCTCTTAAAATTTCATTTCATTTTTAGAAAACAAAATGATTTTGAAGAAGAAAGAATATTTTCCTGAAGAATTCGTTTCAAAAGTTTTATCAAAACCATTTTCCATATCAGATGGAATTATTTCATATGTTTATGTTTCAAGTATAATTTCTCCATTATTTACATGGTTTCACTTTTCTTATGATGAAATGATATCTATTTTTTATATGGATTATGTTATGATGGGATGATGTTAATGAAACCCATTTTATTCTTTGGGTAATGATGAATGATTTATGTTCATGTTGTGGAACACATAATAATGATTTAATTATGAGATTGGTGGGAACTATATATCCCTACAATTAATTGGGAAACGATTTATATCTCATGAGATAGTCATGGCTCGAACGGTAAGTTAATCTGGTTCAGTGTTACAGGACTAGAACGAGAAGTGAACTCGATTCAGAAAGGGACTTTGTCCACTATGATAGTCTTTGAAGCAATGCCTTGGCTACTATGGAAATAATTTCATGTACTTAATGGTTTTCCACAACTACATGATTTATTTTCATTCTATTTTAAGATGATTGAGGTTCCATTATGATCTATGCCTTACGTAATGCCATTTTTTATGTGATTGCTCAAGATTTTGATGTTTAAACATTATGTTCTAGTTTTTATGTTCAAATGTATATGGTTTGTTTAATTTTCTCCATTCTTACCCTTACTGAGCATTTTAGCTCACCCTTTATATGTTTTCTTTTTCCCATGATATAGAGAAAGGTTGTAGGTAAAAAAACAAAAGGGGAAGAACTTTATGAGGGATGCTGAAGATCTTTAATCATGATTAGAAGATTATGTTCCAAGTATCCAAAGACACTAATCTATTATGGTCCTTGAGTGTTGGTTTTTGTTATGTATTTATTATTCCACAAAAATAATTTAATGTCTATGTACATCAATTTTGGTGTCTCTACAGTTGGTATCAGAGGCAAAGGAGATAGGAATCAATACGATCCTTGGGAACTCTCACATGTGAGTGTTGGACGAAGCATTGCTCTCCGCCAAGGGATTCATGAGGAAATGGCTTCCACTATAGATGGTGATGTTTCCCACCCAGGGGGTGTAGCTTCCCATGGAGTGACCTGATAGGTATCAATTATAGTCAACTGGAAGTAATTCTAGACTGCTACAGTTGGTATCAGAGGAAAGGTTTAGACAACCTTTGGAAACAAGGATGCGAAAACATTAGTGAGATCACTAGATATATTTCTAAGGTGTGTCTGGGGATGTCTGATAAGTTAAGTATATGTACAGGTTATAGTCCTAGAATTATGGAAATTATCGTAGAATTAAACCTATGATGTTAGATATTGAAGGTACTACCCCTTTATTATATTGTTTTCCTAGCATGATTTTTCCTCTCACACTATTTTTTTTGGGTTTTTGATGATGGCTGGAACCCGAAGGAACCATTTTGATCAATGTAATGGAAAATTCAATGATTTTCCTCCTTAACAATCCAATGTTATGGGAGATGGAGTTCAAAATCTTATTGCTATACTTACACAATATATGAATCATTCTGACTTCAAAATGAGCAGAGAAGGGAACATTATTCTATTGAGTGCATCATGAGGCACCGTCCACCTTCTTTTATTGGGTCTTCTGATCCACATGTTGCTAAAAAATGGATCAGTACCATTGAAAAGATATTTTCCATACTTCTCTGTTCATAGCATGAAAAATTCATTTTGGTTGTTAACAATTTACAAGATTAATTAGACCAGTGGTGGACTCTAATTAAGAATACAAGGCCCCAAGATGAAATTGAATCCATGGAATGGTATGAGTTCAAGAACATGTTTTCCAATAATTACTTGCCTTGTATTCTTTGAAAAAATATGGAAAGGAGTTACTCGATCATAAGAAAAAGGATGATGAACTTGTTGGCATATACGAGGATAATTTTACACGGCATGTAAGGTATGCATCTGGATTTATCATCCAACCTGAAAGCAAAGATGATCGATTCTTCAGTGGCTTAAAACTATGTCTTCTAAGGGAATTGGTGATAAGAGACTTTAGTATCTATGAAGAAATTGTGTGTTATGCTATCAAGGTAGAAATAGAAGTTTTTGTTACATATCCATCTCACGGTTTTGATAAGAATCGAAAGATTGAGTTCAAGGAGAAATCTCAGAATAATGGTGAAAATAATATGAATGTTTCTTTATGCTCAGAGTGTGGGATGAAGCATGGTGGAGACTGTCTTAAAGGGACTAGAAAATGATTTCTGTGTGGGAAATAAGGTCATCAAGCAGCTGAGTGTCCAAGTAATGGAACAAGGGATTTTAATGATGTGAATTAAGAAAATACTGCATAGAACACTCCACCGACACTTCAATGCTTCAAGTGCAAGGAAATGGGGCATTATGGTAATAAATGCCCTAATCCAAGGGTTAATGATGATAAATGTGAGAAACCTCTTAAGGAAAAGGATAAAGGGAAGTCACATGCGATCAATATTTGTGATGTTGAGTATGAAAATGATTTAGTGGAATGAATAAGTGTTTATGTAGGAATCTCATTTAAAGTATCGTGGAATATTGGAATATCAATTTATTGGATCATTGAGGTTTTTAATAATTTTATGGTACCGGTAACCATGAAAAGTGATTGAAATATTTTTACAAAGCAGTAAAAATATTAATAATGAAGGGATAAGGGGAAAATAATATGTATGATAGTATTCATGAGCTCATGACTTAATTAAGGACAAAGTAATATCATGATTTGAGTATATAGAAATTTTCGGATTTTGGTATGTGAAAATAGTTACCCTTTGACAACATTCATGTTTTAAATAAGGTTCTATGGTAGTTTATGAGTCAAGAGAATACATTATTAAGTTATTCACATCTTTGTAATGCGACCAACAAAATATATCTGGGATAAATGATGGTATTCACATGCTTGGTAGATGACATTTCTAGTAATTGGTTTCTTTATACTATGAGTTTGGACAGAAGTATTTTGCATAAGCCTATTGATTGGAACGGATTATATTGGACATAAGTTAGTATTATATAAGGATAGAAATTTTTTCGATATTATTGATAGGATGTTATCATAATGTATATTTAGAAAAAAGGACAACCTGTACGACGGGAGACAACTCGTCGCGTCAGACAAGGTTTCGGGAATCGAACCCACTACTGAAGTGTGACAGGACTTTATCACCTACCACTAGCCTACAGGAAGTCCCTGGTTAGTAGAAACTAGTTTTATTCTATTAAGAGGTATGATAGATGAAGTATAAGTCCATTTTTGGAATCATATATGATTATCCTCACCATAGATGGAGTTATGTATATTTGATAACTTTTTCTACCCTTTTGTTTGAGACAGATGGGGTGACCAATCATTCTATCACATGATCTGATAACACTTCAAGAATGACAAATTCAACTTCATTTCATTAAGAGATGATGTGGAAATTTTTCAAAGAATGAACAACAGTGAGATTGTACCAAAATAAAGTAAGTATTTCTTCTAATTCAAATTCTTCAACTTTAGGGAAGTGACCATGAAAACCAAAAATGTTGTCCTAGTTTCCTCATATATAATAAATCAAATGGTACCTTAGATCATCACAAATTTATGTCTTTGTGATTGTTTTATTTTTCATAGCCATGTTCACTACCACTCTCCATCAGACCTTGATGGATATATTTCTCTTCCATATCCATATTTTCAACTATGTTCTTCTATGTGGAAACCCAGTGGTGAGTTAATTTGGGTAACCATTATGTTTCATACTACACTTTTTAAAATTATGTTTTAGTTTTCTTTTTACGATGAGGGATTCTATTAATGAATCTTTCATGTAGTAAACCATTTATAACCCTGACAAATTTCGAGGGCGAAATTCATTTTAAGGGGGATAGAATGTAACACCACGAAATTTTATGAGAAAAATTATTAGTTTTTAATTTCTTTGGTCTCTTGTGTTGTACTCTACACAAAGATTACAATGTACTATACGCAACACTTTATAAGCTTGAAGTATACACAACACTATTCTTGAATTGCATTACACGCAATCACAACCTATCTCGATAACGTGTATAGTACGCAATACCAGGTTTCACTATATAATGATATATGGTTATAATATTATTATGAACTAGCCGTTATGAATTGTACTAACTAAATTTTAAATTTTATAACATTATTATTCATCTTACACATTTTCTAGAACATGGTATGAGAACAAAATAATTTTCTTGGGTAAAATACATATGTTTTAAAAAAATGTAGTTTTGCCACCTTTTAATGGCGCACCCCAATTAAATCTATTTTTTTACATGTTTATAGGTTCAATATGACAAAATAAAATTCTTATTTGGAATCAGGATATAAAAATTTACTTTGGAAATTTTTTTCATATTAATCTGATATCTTTTATATTTTAATGAATAGTAAAAACACGCTACATTTTTACTAAAACAAATTTTTTCATCATAATAATTTATACGGTAAAATAATAATATTGAATGGTTATATAGTATAATTAAAATATATTTTTACCATTTAATATAACTTATGTCTTTATCATTGATTTGACATAGAATTCATAGGTAAAATCATTTCAATATTTTGCACTATTTTAACTTTTAATACTCATTTTATTAACAACATGATTAATTTTAAATTATTTTCTGCAACTTATATGATTTGAATTAGAAAAAATGGATTCCATATTTTGAATCAGTAGGTCCAAATTATGTTAATATGCTACTTTTTTTTGGGCACTATAAATAGTAACTACGGTAAATTTTGTTTACCATAGTTAAAGGTAAATCAGGTAATTAAGGGTACGTATAATATTATAAAATTACCCTAAAACTTGTGTTAATATTATTGGATGATTATATTTCATCCTATGTAATATTTAGGTCTAAATAGAATCCATTGGAACCCACATTCATGTTATTAAGACCTATAATTTATTTTATTTAAAAGAAAGTGAAATATGTCTCACTCAGTCATTAATAATTCAACAATTTTCAATATAAGGTTATAGAGAATATAAATTCGGTTATAAATACTCATTTGAAAGATAAAATGTTTTTCTATATCATGGTAATTTATTTGTAATTTTTTAGAATTATTTATTTACCTTATTAGCTTATACTATAATGATGCAGAAATTATTTATTTAGTGAGAAATCAATAATATTGTTTTTATTGAAATAATAATACACATAAAAGGGCCCAAAAACCTGACCAAGACTTATGGTAGTGTATATATAAACCCTAATCATCCAATGGCCAAGTTGGTGACCATTTATATCCTTATAATTAATATTATGACACTTATATTATTTTATTTTAAATAACTCCAAAGTTGCCACCTTCATAATTTAATAAATATAACAATTTAATTGTTGTTATTTTAAGATGATAAATTCGAGTAAAAGTATTATTATAAAATATATGAGATTTATATTCATCATATGTTTTTATTATTATTTTTTATGAAAAAAATATATACATTAAATAATTATACATAATGTTTTGCTAATTATTTTATTAAGAAATATACATAATAAATGGTTTTAAAAATATTAAAATAAATATTATATGAACTATTTAATGTTCCCCAAGAATTTTATAGACACATTTGACATGTTAGGAATATATTAAATATTTTGGTTAGAATATATCCCCTGCGTGGATTTAATTTAAATTAAATTAAATGAATAATGTCAAAAGTGACTCTATTGTTATTTTATAAAAATCACATATTATAAAATTGTTTGAAAATCAAAAAAATATTTAAATATTATAAATTGAAATTTATATGGTCAAAAATTTCATTTATTATCCAATTATGGAAAATTCACAACACATAAGTAATTATTTATAACAATTTAAAAATTAGAATCTTCTTATCCCAAATAAAATTAAATAGATTATATAATGATAAATCAAGTTGATAATGTTCTAAATAAATTCCCAACATGTATAAATTTTATTGGTTGATGATATTACTACCCTGTCTCATCTAATATTCGGATTTGGGTCATTTTTGGAGGCTTTTAAGATATTTTGAATTTATTATAAATTAATAATTCTTATGTTACCAAAGGTGCCCCTCTCCTGCATTATAAAAAGGGCACCCCTTCCCTCTTTTCTTAACACCATTTTGAGCCTTGAAGCTCGGCCAACCCCTGCCAATTACTCTTCTAAACCTATCTAGTTATATCATAGAGGTTTTGGTCTTCTCAAAATACCAACTCTAGTGTAGTAAGATTAATTTCAATAGAGGTGCGTCGAGGAAGGGGTAATCTCTTCTATAGACTCTTTCAAGTTTCTTTCTTCTTCTACATCCTCTTCTTTAGTTGTTTCATTATAAAGTAATAACACAAGTATTTGTAATACCTCGGACCTAATTACCTAGATTCGGTGCATTATTAAATAACATTTTCATGATCACAAAATATCTTGTCTCGAAAGACCGATTAGTTTAGTATCTTTGGAAACACTAGATAAATTCATAAGTCTAACATTACATCATAATGTGAAAAAAACTACAACACATCTTGTCTTCATAGACCATACTAATCTCCCCTAATACTATCCCTGCAGGTAATTCATAAAATACTTCTTCACATCCATGGAAAAATAAAACATTGAATGGGGTGATCTCAAATGCTCAGTAAGGATAACAATATAGCAGAAACATTCATAAATAATCATAAACATTTATGGAAATTATAACGAAAAAAGACTTTTAATGTTGAATATCAGAATAATATGGAAAAAATAAAAATGAAATAAGGTCATTTACTTATTCACATGGATATTCTACTAGTCGAATAATCACATGAAATATCAATAACCACTTTCATAATTATGGAATGCATAGTGACAAACTATCATAACCACGTAGCCAAGGCGTCATGCCAAGACTACAAATAGGATTTTGTCAAGGCCTCATGCCAAGACACTAGTTTGTCTAATGAGAACTATAGATTCATCGAGGAGCTATATCAAGCTCCACCCATCACTTAATAAGTCCAATTCTTTCCTATATATGCAAAGGTTTAAACATATCAAAAAAAAATACCAATAACCATAACATAATCGTATCACATAAAACATGCATAAAGGAAACATAACATTTCCACATTTCAAACACAAGATATCAATAAAACACATTGATATAATCAAAACATTATCAAAACCATTTTTAATACAAAAATAAATGAAAAGTAAAACATGGTATTTATTTTTCATTAAAAAAAATTATGGCTTGTAGAGGAAGCCGAAACTCAAATAATGGTCACAGTGGCGGAGAAGTCGTTTTTACCGTATACGTAAGACAAAACATTCATTTTGTCATTTAGTAAAAACCTTCGTATAAAAATATTACTTTTGAATAAAAGTAAAATTAAAAGGGGTTTATACACCGTATAAAAGAATGTTCTGTGTAAAATAATATATGCCTCAATGAAAAGAGATTGAGACGAATTCCATTACCTCTTGTCTGACTTGAATCGATCGTTCATTAATCTCCTGAATAATAAAATATAGTTAATTATTATTTTCTTAAAAACCTTTTTCAAGTTCATTATTAATTTTACATCACTTATTAACATGTTATGAACATTATGTAATCATTTAATTTAATAACAGTTGTTTTTTCATTCCTTGGTGCTTGGGTCCAAAATAAACTTCTTATAATTACAATTTGTTTATGTGGTAAAATATCCATTATCTCTAGAATTATATTACTTATTTAGATTTCATATATATCATATATATCTAGTATATACATTCAATTATAATATTACATATCATTTCGAGGTATCAAGTGAAATGCACCGTTAATGGAGACGGTAATCCATACGTAAGCATGAACGCCACTTTCATTTCTAATTCATAATTAATGGAATTAAATAATAATGATATAAAGGTATATTATAAATCTAGTATAATATATAATATCATTAACTCCATCCTTTATAAGTCCCACATATGGAATTAATGATTCAAATCACTTTGAGGGGGCGGTAGTCCGCACATCCTAAATTGAAATTATCGTGTTTACCCATAATGGAAACCATAATGGAATGCCATAAATAAAAAATACAGAAGGATAAAGAAAACATAAAAATAATATATATCATATATAAATATAGTGACATCTTAATGGCCACCATGAAATTTGTTAAATGATGATTTAACAATTATCATTTCGTGAGGCAGTAATTCGCCACCCACAGAAACAGTATGTCCTTTAACCATTAGATGGAGGTGTGTGTAAGTTTAAATCAAATAATTATCATAAAAACATCCTATTATATTGAGTATACTGGTTTTTATACAAAATAAATTAATAGAAAGTGTTTAGGGGGTTGGAGAAGAAAAATGAAATAAAAGAACACAAGAGAAGACAATACATTAAAATCGGGTAACTCCCCTTGGTTTGAACCAATAAGGTTTCTCAAAGAGATTTCTACCTAAGTTATGTCTTCTAGGATGAATGGAGGAAAGTTTAGATGGTATTTGGGTAGAGGTTGGACGATCCAAATGGCTTTGATGGTGTGTATAATGTGGCAGAGGTGTGGGCCTTTTATAAGAGGAGAGGAGGGGCTATTTTGGAATGATTGAAATGTTACGTTATTATGAAATGATTTTCGGATTTTAAAGGTCTAGAAATGATGTATTGCGAGGATATGGTGATAAGGTTTTTAAATCCACCCATAGAATAGGATTTAGACATGTTTATGTATTATATTTTACCTTATAGTTTCATTTTATTTAAATCGTTCATTAATGAGGTAATCACTACATCAACATGGTGTCATAAATAAATAAATTTATTTTATTTCTAAAAATTTTAAAAAAAAATACCCAGGTCTAGGAAATCGTTTTATATTTCCAATTACTATTTATAGTCTATATGATCATTTATGTAGACAAAATTAAAATTGTTTTACTTAGGTGTTACATACTTTTGTTGTATTTTCCTTTCTTTAAAAAAATGATAAATGGTCACTATCACAAAAAAGTGATTCCATGGGGTCCCTAAGTTGTCACAAGTCATCCCATGGTCGGCCATGAAACCACCAATATCATTATGACACATGTTGGGGTCAATTTTGTATTATTAAATTATTTTATTACCCTTAACTACCTGATTACTAATTAATCATGTTAATTAAAGATAATTGTCGTCGTTACTATTCATAATGTTCAAAAACAAAAGAGTATTAATTACATAATTTGGACCATATGATTCAAAATATGGAATATATTTTACCAAATTTCAAACACAGAAATTGCAGTAATTAATTTAAAAATAATTCTCGTTGTCAAAACAAAAGATGGGTTTTTAAGATGTATAATATTTCAAAAGATTGACTTGTTTTTACGTCCAATTGGAAGGTGAAATTACATAAAATTAACAAAATTGCATTAATTGATAAAAATATTAATTCAATTATACTTTAAAACCAATTAAAATGACATTTTATCTATATAAATAAATTGGATGAAAAGGGAGTTTTGAATTAAAATACCACATTTTTCACTATTCATTAAAAATCAACATTATCAAAAAAATTCAAAAAATCCACCCTATTCTATATTTGATATAACAAATTCAAAAATGATGTAAATTTTAACACATTCAAAAAATATATGTTTCATTAATAAATTATAAAGTTAATTCCCATTGTCCAAACAAATAACGTTTTTTTAAGACACAATATCTATCAAACGTTTGACAATTGTTTATGTTCAATTTCAAATTAAAATTTATTATAATGACCACCATTGGATAAAATGGTAAAACAATATTCTAAATATACTTTAAAAACACTAAAATTCATAATTTATCACCATTAATTATTTTGATTAAAAATTAGTTTTTAATTAAAATTTTGTAATTTTCATTATTCCTCAAAATATAAAAGTTATCCAAAAAGTTCCAAAATTCACCCTAAGATAATTTCGATATTCCAAAACAAAAAATGAAGTCAATTTTGAACAATAGAATTTATAAAATTTCAAAAAGTAGTTATTACTATTCATAACTGCTACTTTGATTGGTTGTAGTGTGTTAGAATCTCGAACTCGTGTACAATGCAAGCTACTGCATTATTGAAAGAGAATAATATAATGGAAGCTTGGGGTGTTACATTCTCCCCTCCATCAATAAATTACATCCTCAAAATTTGAAAATGTTCTTCGAAAATAAAAGGTTGAAAATAGAAAATACCTTTGTGGAAAACCCATATCAGAAATAGGGTTAATTAAAATATACCTTTAAAAGAACGAAAGAGAAGTACAAAGGTCACCCAAGATATCCCATACTAGTATTATATGAAAAGTGGATATAGAGCATAAACAAACCATCACGGTCTAATGGAGAGTTGTAGAAAACATAATAATGAGAAATTTAACTACAGGAAAATCACAAGCTTGTGATTGGTTAAACAGTCATTGATTCCCCAGTATGAAAAGTTAACCGACAACGTTTTTGTTTTAAGTTACCTTTCATAAATTTGAGGAATTTATTTATGAGATTTACTAAGAACATAAGGAAATATACTTACTTCACATGTATACTTTCATTCTTTAATAAATTTTTACCACAAACCCATATTTCACTCCAAAAGGTAATAGAACTCAAAAATATTCTATTTATCCTAATTCTATAAGGTTACAAATATTAACACATACCATTTTGATTAGGAAAACTATTTTCTAAAAATTAGGGAATTCCTGTTGGCTAGTGGTAGGTAATAAAGGCCTGTCGCACAATGGTTGTGGGTTCAATTCCTGCATATTTTTTCGATGCGATGGGTTATCCCCCGACCTACAAGTTGTCCTTTTCCTAAAAATATAGTATTATAATATTCCAAAAATAATATTCAGAAATGTTTTAACCTTAAACAATACAATACAAAGTTCAAATTAATCTATTCCAACCATTATAGTTATCCAAAATACCTCTGTCCACACTCTCTTTAAATGGTCTCTAAATTCCAAAATCAATTGTAACATCATATTCCCCAAACAAAGTAAAGTTTCTCTTATTGTCACATACTAAAAATATGATCACCTTCATCATATTAAAACCTTAATGAAAACAACGATTACTACAGTAAAATAATTATATATATCACATTATTATTATAACCATAATATAGTTCTTGAGTCCAAAAACACAAATACAATAATAATTCAACTTCATCTGTACTAACAGAATATACTTGGCCTTGCTCCCTTGACCTTTTCTGAGGTAATTTTCCTTGGCGCTTAGAGAATTAATTTGCATAATTCCCCATTTATCTATAGTTGTAGTATTCAATATTTACAGCCTCTTTCTTTCCCTTGCAATCACGAGTCTGGTGACCTTTTTCTCTACATTTGTTACAAACTCCCATTTCTTTTAGGAAAGTAATGGGGTGTTTCTTACCGAAATTATTATATAATGGAAAATCCTTCTTTCCCTTTTCCCCCTTATCTGTCTCTTTCTCCACCGTTCTCTTCTTCTCTTGCATTACTTTGTTGTTATAAGACTTTGGGAATTCCTTTTCTGTCTTGATAGCACACAAGACAATGTCATCGTACGATGAGAAGGATTGTGATACTAAAGCTGGATGGAGAAATGGTCTTAACCCATCAAAGAAACAATCAATCTTACTTCTTGTGTTACGTATATAATCTGCAGCATGCCTCGCTATCCTTGTAACGATAAACTCATAATTTTCAACATTCTCATCCTCCTTTTTCCTCAAACTCGGAAATTTTATTTCCATATTCACTCAATTGTCATGAGTAAAGTATTTTTCTACGAAAATCTCTTTAAACTCTCTCCATTCCATACATGATACTTCTTCATCTTCCTTGGTATTTTGAATCAATGACCACCATTGATCAGAGTCTTTAGTGATGTGGTAAACTTCCATGACAACTTTTTCCCTTTCACTGCTTCCTAAATCCTGAAATATTTTCTCTAGGGTATTTATCCATTGCTTAGCTACTAATGGATTTTTACACCCATTAAATGTTGGTGATTTTTTCATCATGAAGCGGTCTAACATTGATCCTCCACTTTTTGGATCAGGGTGCTCTATACGAGTAAGGTTATTATTCATTACCTGAGTGAGTTGTCTCAGTATGGTGATAAGCTGACAAGAACGAGTTGTATCGCCATCTCCACTATAATTATCTTGAACAGGAGGGAAATCCCTTAATGGAGTACGTGCATTGATATAGTTTCCATTCCTTACACTGTGCACCATTTCTAAAAATGTCATAAACTAGATTAGTTTATGAATCGAAATAAAAAATTTGAAAAACTCCTAACATAAATTGAACAGTTTATGGATTTAATAAGTAATCATAAAAATGTTTTCATTGAGGAAGTATATACTCATAAACCCTTCATAATGGTTTGGAAATAAGTCGTGAATTATCCAAAGAATATCCCCTAGGATTATCGTAACCAAGAGTGTAGCAAGTCCCATTGTCATGCTCAAGTTCTCATTCAAGTCTAGCTCAAAGCGGTGTTTTCGGGTTTTACCCCTTGGTACATCTGTGCCAGAGCTTCCTCTACCTGCTCATATCCAGATAGGGAATTATTGCTCAAAAAATACAAAAAATCTATACTTTACCAAAATTATAGGATGTTCTTCTATATTAATCCTCAAAATCTATCTTAGGACTATGTGCTCTAATTAGATTTTATCTAAATATAGATTTCCAGGTTAGTACTAAACATCCTTTGATACCAACAGTAACGCCCCGACCCCAGTTACCCAGAGTTAGTGCATTATTACATAACATTGGCATGATCACAAATAGATCAACTCTCGAAAGACTGATTAGATTAGTATCTTTGGAAACACTAGATAAATTCATAAGTCTTACATTACATCATAAAGTGAAAAAAAACTACAACACATCTTGTCTTCATAGACCACACTCATCTCACCTCATACTATCCTTGTAGGTAATTCATAAAATACTTCTTCACATCTTGGGAAAAATAAAATAGTGAAACAGGTGAGCTCAAATGCCCAATAAGGATAACAATATAGCGGAAACTTTCATAAATAAACATAAACAATTAAGGAAATGTATAACTAAAACAAAATACTTTTAAAGATGATCTTCAGAATAATATGGAAAAAGTAAAAATGAAATAATTCCATTTACATATTCAGATGGATATTCTACTAGTCAAATAATCACATGAAATATCAACAACCACTTTCCTAATGATGGAATGCATAATGCCAGACTATCATAACCACGTAGCCATGGCCTCGTGCCAAGATTACAAATTGGATTGTGTCACAGCATCGTGCCAAGACCCTAGTTTGTCTCATGAGACCTACCGATGCATCGAGGAGATATAGCAGGATCCATCCGTCACTTACTAAGTCTAATGCATTCCTTATATGAAAGTGTTTAAGCATATCATAAACAAAGCCCAAGTACCATAACATAATTTTATCACATAACACATGCATAAAAGAAACATAAAATTTCCACATTTCAATCACAAGATATCAATAAAACACATTGATATAATCAAAAAATCATAAAAATCATTTTCAATACACAAATAAATGAAAATTAAAACATGGTATTTATTTTTCATTTAAAAAAAATTATTTCTTGTAGAGGAAGCCAAATCTCAAATAATGGTCATGGCGGTGGAGAAGTCGTTGTCGCCGTATACATAAGACAAAACATTCCTTTTGTTGTTTAGTGAAATGCATTGTATAAAAATATTCCTTTTAAATTATTGTAAAATTCAAAGGGGTTTATACACTGTATAAAAGAAAGTTGTGTATAAAATAAAATATTCCTCAATTAAAAGAGATGGGGATTAAGTCCCTTACCTCATGTCCGATTTGACTCGATCGTTCTTTAATCTCTTGAATAATATACTATAGTAAATTCATATTTTCCTAAGAACATTTTTCATGTTAATTACTCATTTTACATCACTTATTACCATGTTATGAACATTATGTAATCATTTAATTTAATAACAGTCCTTTTGTCAATCCTTGGTACATGAGTCAAAAATAAACTTCTTATAATTACAAGTTGTTTATGTGGTAAAATATAAATTATCTCCAAACATATATTCATGATTTAGATATCATATATATCATATATATCCATTATACTCATGCATTTATAATATTACATAACATTTAGAGGTATGAAATGAAATGCACCGTTCATGGAGACGGTAAGTCGTACGTACGCATCAACAGTACTAGCATTTCTATTTTATATTTAATGGAATGAAATCATACTGATATAACTGTATATTATAATTCTACTATAATATATAATATCATTAACTCCGTCCTTTATAAATCCCACATATGGCATTAACGATTCAAATCACTTTGAGTGGGCGGTAGTCCGCACTTCCTAAAATGAAATTATCATGATTACCCAAAATGGAAACCATAAAGGTATGCCGTAAATGAAAAATTCATAAGAATAAGGAAAAAATAAACATATGATATATCATATATAAATATAGTGACATCTTAATGGCCACCATGAAAGGTGTTAAAAGAAGTTTGAACAATCATCGTTTCATGAGGCAGTAATTCGGCACCCACAGAAATAGTATGTTCTTTAACCATTAGACGGAGGTTTGTGTAAGTGTAAATAAAATCCTTCTCATAAAAACATCCTACTATATTGAATATACTGGTGTTGTTACAAAAGAAAAGAATATAAAGAGTTTAGGTTGTGGGAAAAGCAAAATGAAACAAAAGAACATAAGAGAAGACATTACATTAAAATCAGGCAACTCCCCTTGGTTTGAACCAAAAGGGTTTCATGAAGAGCTTTCTGCCTAAGGTAAGGCTTCTAGGAAGAAGGTAGGAAATTTGATATGGTATTTGGTTAGAGGTTGGCAGAGCCAAATGGCTTTGAAGATGTGAATAATGTGGTATAGGTGGGGGCCTTTTATAAGAGGAGAGGAGGGGCTCTTTTGGAAAGATTGAAATGTTACGTAATTATGAAATGATTTTCGGATATTAAAGGTCCCACAATGATATATTTCTAGGATAAGGTGATAAGGGTTCTAAATCCACCCATATAATAGGCTTCAGACAATTTTATGTCTTAGATGTTACCTTATCTTTTCCTTTTATTTAAATAGTTAATTAATGAGGTAATCATTGCATCATCATGGTGTCATAAATAAATTTATTTATTTAATGTCTAAAAATTATAAAACAAATAAAATGATGTAGGAAATATTTTTATATTTCCAATGACTATTTATAGTCTAATAGATCATTTATGTAGAAAAAAATAAAATTGTTTTACATAGTTGTTACATACATTTGTTGTATTTTCCTTTCTTTAAAAATAAAATGATAAAAGGTCACTATCACAGAAAAGTGATTCCATGGGGTCCCTAAGTTGGCACAAGGCATACCATGTTCGGCCATGACACCACCAATATAATTAGGACACATTTTTGGGTCATATTTTATTTTTATTATATTATTTTATTACCCTTATCTTCCTGATTACTAATTAATAATGTTCATTAATGATAATTGTCGTCGTTACTATTCATAATGTCAAAAAAAAGAGTATTAATTACATAATTTGGACCTTATGATTCCAGATATGGAAAATATTTTACAAAATTCCAAACACATAAATTGCATTAATTAATTTAAAAATAATTCCCGTTGTCAAAACCAAAGACGAGTTTTAAGAAGTAAAATCTATAAAAAGATTGACCTGTTTTTATGTCCAACTGAAAAGTGAGATTACTTCCAATGAACAAAATAATATTTAGTGATAAAAACATAAATCAATTATTCTTTAAAACCAATTAAAATTAATATCTAACTATATAAATAAATTGGATGAAAATGCAGTTTTGAATTAAAACACCACATTTTCACTATTCATTAAAAATGAACATTATCAGAAAAATTACAAAAATTCACCCAATGCTATATTTGATATACCAAATTAAAAAATGATGTCCATTTTAAAAAATTCAAAACATATATGTTTCATTAATAAATTATATAGTTAATTCTCGTTGTCCAAACAAATACCGTGTTTTTAAGACACAATATCTATCAAAAGATTGACAATTTTTTATGTCCAATTTCAAACTGAAATTAATTATAATGACCAGCATTGGATAAAATGGGAAAAATATATTCAAAATATACTTTAAAACCACTAAAATTTATAATTTATCACTATTAATTATTTCGACTAAAAAATTTGTTTTTAAATAAAATTTAGTAATTTTCACTATTCATAAAAATATAAAAGTTATCCGAAAAGAACCAAAATTTCACCTTATGCTAATTTTGATATTAAAAAACAAAAAATAAATTCAATTTTGAATGATAAAATTTATAAAATTTCAAAAAGTGGGTATTACTATTCATAATGGCTACATAGATTGGTCGCAGTGTGTTAGAATCTCGAACTTGTGTAAAATGCAAGCTACTGGATTATTGAAAGAGAAGTGTATCATTGAAGCTTGGGGTGTTAATTCTCCCCTACTTCAATAAATTGAGTCCTTGCAATTTGAAAATGTTCTTCTAAAATAAATGTTTGAAAATATAAAATACCTTTTGGAAAACCCATATCGAAAATAGGGTTAATAAAAATATAACTTTAAAAGAAATAAAGAGAAGTGCAAAGGTCACTCGAGATATCCCATACTAGGATTATATGAAAACATGGATATGGAGGAGAAACAAACCATCAAGGTCTGATGGAGAGTTGTAGAAAACAGGATTAGGAGAAAGTTAACTACAATAAAATCACAAACATGTGATTGGTTAAACAATCATTTGTTCCCCAGTAGGCAAAGTTAACTGACAATGTTTTTGTTTTAAGTTACCTTTCATAAAATTGAGGAATTTTTTTAGGAGATTTACTCAGAACATAAGGAAATATACTTACTTCTCTTGTAGACTTTCATTCTTTAATGAATTTTTACCACAAACCCATCTTTCACTCCAAAAGGTAATAGAACTCAAAAATATTGTATTTATCATAATTTTATAAGGTTAAAAATATTAACACATACCATTTTGATTAGGAAAACTATTTTGTAATAACCAGGGACTTCCTGTAGGCTAGTGGTAGGTAATAAAGGCCTATCACACTATGGCTGTGGGTTCGATTCCTTCATCTTTTTCTGATGCGACAGTTTATCCCCCGACCTAGAGGTTTTCCTTTTCCTAAAAATATAGTACTATAATATTCCAAAAATAATCTTCAGAAATTTTTTAACCTTAAAAAATACAATACAATGTTGAACTTTATCCATTCCAACCTTTATAGTTATCCAAAAAATCTATGTCCAGATTTTCTCTAAAAGGTCTCTAAATTCCAAAATCAATTGTAACATCAGATTCCCAAAACAAAGTAAATTTTCTCTTATTGTCACATACTAAAAGTATGATTAATATCATCATATTAAAACCTTAATGAAAACAACAAGTACTGCAGTACAATCCTTATATATATCACATTATTCTTATAACCATAATATAGTTATTGAGTCCAAAAACACATATACAATAATTATTCAACTTCATCTGTAGTAACAGTATAAGCTTGGCCTTGCTCCCTTGGCCTTTTTTGAGGTCAGTTTCCTTGGTTCTTAGGGAATTAATTTTCATAATTCCCAATTTCTCTACAATTGTAGCATTCAACATTGACAACCTCTTTCTTTCCCTTACAATCACGAGTCTGGTGACCTTTTTCTCCACATTTTTAACAAACTCTCAATATTTTTAGGTAAGTACCGGGGTGTTTCATACCAAAATTATCACATAATGGAAAATCCTTCTTTCCCTTTTTCCCTTTATCTCTCTCTTGCTCCACCATTCTCTACTTCTCTTGGTTCACTTCATTGTCAAAATACATAGAGAATTCCTTTTCTGACATGATAGCACACGAGATAATATATTCGTACGATGAGAAGGATTGTGATACTAAAGCAGGATAGATAAATGGTTTTAACCCATGAAAGAAACCGTATAATCTTACTTCTTGTGTTATATATATAATATGGAGCATACCTCGCTAACTTTTTAATGTTAGACTCATACTTTTCAACATTCTCATCCTCCTTTTTCCTCAGACTCAGAAATTGTCTTTCCATATCTGCTCGATGGTCATTAAGAAATTATTTTTCTAAGAAAATATCTTTAAACTCTATCCATTCCATACATTATATTTCTTCATCTTCCATTGAATTTTGAATCAATGACCACCATTGATTAGAGTCTCTAGTGAGGTGGAAAACTGCCATGACAACTTTTTCACTTTCACTACTCCCTAAAGCCGGAATTATTTTCTCTAGGGAATTTATCCATTGCTCAGCTACTAATGGATTTGTACCCCTATTAAATTTTGGTTATTCTTGCGTCATGAAGCCATCTAATATTGATCTTCCACTTTGCAGATCAGGGTGATCCATGTGAGTTAGGTTATTATTCATAACCTGAGTGAGTTGTCCAAGAATGGTGATAAACTAATCAGCACCAGTTGTATCACCATCTCCACTATAATTATATTGAGAAGGAGGGAAATCCCTACATGGAGTGTGTGAATTGATATGGTTTCTATTCCATACACTAGGCGCCATTTCTAAAAAATGACATAAGCTATATTAGTTTATGAATCGAAATAACAAATTTGCAAAGAACCTAACATAAATTGAATAGTTTAGGGATATAATCCATAATCATAAAAATGTTTTCTTTGAGGAGTTATAAACTCATAAACCCTTCATAATGGTTTGTAATGAAACTGTGAATTATCCTAAGAATATCCCACGGGAGTATCATAACCAAGAGTGCAGCAACGCCCGTTGTCGTGCATCAGTTCCCATTCATGTCTAGCTCAAAGTGGTGTTTTTAGGTTTTACCCCAAGGTACATATTTTCCAGAGTAGCCCTTACCTACTCGTATCCAGACAGGGTTGTATTGCTCAGAAAATACACAAAATCTATACTTTACCAAAACTCTAGGATGTTCTTCTATACTAATCATCAAAGTCTATCATAGGGCTATGTGCCCTAATTAGAGTATATCTAAATATATCTTCCAAGGTTAGTACTAAACTGCCTCTGATACAAACTGTAACGCCCCGACCCCAGTTACCCAAAGTTAGTGAAACATTACATAACATTGGAATGATCATAAAATATCATGTCTCGATTGACCGATTAGTTTAGTAGCATTAGAAACACTAGATAAATTCATTAATCTAACATTACATCATAACGTGAAAAAAAACTACAACACATCATGTCTTCATAGACCACTCTCATCTCTCCTAATACTATCCCTATAGGCCATTCATAAAATACTTCTTCACATCCTAGGAAAAATAAATCATTAAAAGGGGTGAGAATAGATGCCCATTAAGGATAACAATATAGCATAAACTATCATAAATAAACATAAACATTTAAGGAAATTTATAACTTTAAAAAAATCCTTTTAAAGTAGAACTTCAGCATAGTATGGACAAAATAAAAATAAAAAATTACCATTTACTAATTTACATTTATATTCTACTAGTCAAATAAACACATGCAATATCAACAACCACTTTCATAATGATGGAATGCATGATGTCAGACTATCATAACCACGTAGCCAAGGCCTTGTGCCAAGACTACAAATTGGATTTTGTCAGAGCCTCGTGCCAAGAAACTAGTTTGTCTCATGAGACATACCGATGCATCGAGGAGATATAGAAGGATCCACCTGTCACTTACTATGTCTAATTCATTTTTTATATTAAAATGTTTTAACATATCATAAACACATCCCAAGAACCATAACATAATCGTATCACATAAAACATGCATAAAAAACATAACATTTCCATATTTCAATCACAAGATATCAATACAACGAATTTATATAATCAAAAAATTATCAAAACCATTTTCGATACAAAAATAAATTAAAAGTAAAACATGGTATTTATTTTTCATTTAAAAAAATTTTTGTCTTGTAGAGGAATCCGAAACTCAAATAATGGACATGTCGGAGAAGAAGTCATTGTCTCCGTATACGTAAGACAAAACATTACTTTTTTTCGTTTAGTAAAATTATACTTATAAAATGATTCCTTTTGAATAAAATTAAAAGTCAAAGGGATTTATACACCGTATAATATAAAGTTGTGTATAAAATAAAATATGCCACAAT
Organism: Viscum album; assembly: GCA_963277665.1. Classification (NCBI taxonomy): domain Eukaryota; kingdom Viridiplantae; phylum Streptophyta; class Magnoliopsida; order Santalales; family Viscaceae; genus Viscum; species Viscum album. The sequence continues at coordinate 398,670,387 of OY728161.1, forward strand.
TAAAAGAGATTGAGACGAAGTCCCTTACCTCATGTCTGATTTGACTCGGTCGTTCTTTAATCTCCTGAATAATAAACTATAGATAATTTTTATTTTCATAAGAACCTTTTTTCAAGTTCATTATTCATTTTACATAACTTATTACTACGTTATGAACATTATGTAATCATATAATTTAATAAAGGTCATTTTATCGATCCTTGGTACTTGAGTCAAAAATAAACATCTTATAATTACAAGTTGTTTATGTGGTAAAAGATCCATTATCTCCCAAATTATATTCATGATTTAGATATCATATATATCATATATATGCAGTATATACATACATTTATAATATTATATAACATTTAGAGGTATGAAATGAAATGCCCCGTTCATGGAGAAGGTAATCCGTACGTACGCATGAACGCTACTTTCATTTAAATTTCATATTTAATGGAATTATATCATAATGATATAAAGGTATATTATAATTCCAGTATAATATATAATATCATTAATTCCATCTTTTTTATGTCCCACATATTGCATTAACGACTCAAATCACTTTAAGGGGGCGGTAGTCCGCACTTCCTAAAATGAAATTATCGTGTTTACCCATAATAAAAACCATAAAGCTATGCCATAAATGAAAAATAATGAATTATAAGGAAAATATAAAAATAATATATATCATATATAAATATAGTTACATCTTAATGGCCACCATTAAATGTGTTAAAAGAATATTGAAGAATCATCGTTTCGTGAGGCAGTAATGCATCACCGCTAGAAACCGTATGTTCTTTAACCATTAGACGGAGGTGTGTGTAAGTGTAAATAAAATAATTCTCATAAAAACATCCTATTAGAATTAGGATACTAGAGTTGTTACAAAGGAAAGATATAGAAAGAGTTTAGGGGGTTGGAGAATCAAAATGAAACTAAAGAACATAAGAGAATACATTACCTTAAAAGCGGGTAACTCCACTTGGTTTGAACCAAAAGGTTTTCTTGAGGAGCTTTCTGCCTAATGTATGGATTCTAGGATGAAGTGAGGAAAGTTGATAGGGTATTAGGTCTGTGGATGGCCGAGCCAAATGGATTTGAAGGTGTGAATAAGGTGGTAGAGGTGGTGTCTTTTACAAGAGCAGAGGAGGGGCTCTTTTGGAAAGATTGAAATGTTACATTAGTATGAAATGATTTTGGGATTCTAGAAGCCCCACAATGATATATTTCTAGAATAAGGTGATACGGTTTCTAAATCCACCCATACAATAGGCTTTAGAAATGTATAAGTCTTATATTTTACCTTATATTTTCATTTTATTTAAATCGTTCATTAATGATGTAATCACTACATCATCATGGTGTCATAAATAGATTTATTTATTTAATGTATAAAAATTATAAAACAAATACTATGATGTAGGAAATATTTTTATCTTTCCAATGAATATTTATAGTCTAATAGATCATTTATGTAGACAAAATTAAATTTTTTTTACTTAGTTGTTACATACTTTTGTTATATTCTCCTTTCTTTAAAAAAATGATAAAAGGTCACTATCACACAAAATTGATTCCATTTAGTCCCTAAGATGGCACAAGGCATCCCATGGTCAGACATGACACCGCCAATAGCATTAGGACACATGTTGAGGTCATTTTTTATTTTTATGATATTTTTTTATTACCCTTAACTACCTGATTACTAATTAATCATGTTAATTAATGATAATTGTCGCTGTTACTATTCATAATGTCCAAAAAACAGAACAGTCTTAATTACATAATTTATACCTTCGGATTACAAATATGGAATTTAATTTAACAAATTCCAAACACAGAAATTGCAGTAATTATTTTAAAAATAATTCCCGTTGTCAAAACCAAAGGTGAGTTTTTAAGATGTAAAATCTATCAAAAGATTGACTTGTTTTTACATCCAATTTAAAAGTTAAATTACTTCCATTTACCAACATTGTATTAAGTGGTAAAACATAATTAAATTATATTTTAAAACCAATTAAAATGACAATATAACTATATAAATAAATTGGATTAAAAGGCAGTTTTGAATTAAAATACCACATTTTTCACTATTCATTAAAAATGAACATTATCAAAAAAATATCAAAAATTAACCCTATTCTATATTTGATATCCCAAATTCAAAAATTATGTCCATTTTACCAAATTCATAACATATATGTTTAATTAATAAATTATATAGATAATTCCCGCTGTCCAAACAAATAGTGTGTTTTTAAGACACAATATCTATCAAAAGATTGACAATTGTTTATGTACAATTTCAAATTGAAATTATTTATAATGACCACCATTGGATATAATGGTAAAACTATATTATAAATATACTTTAAAACCACTCAAATTCAAAATTTATCACTATTAATTATTTCGATTAAAAAAATTGTTTTTAATTAAAATTTAGTAATTTTCACTATTCATCAAACTATAAAATTTATCCGAAAAGTACCAAAATATCACCCTAATATAATTTTGATAATCTGAAACCGAAAATGAAGTCAATTTTGAATGATAAAATTTATAAAATTTCAAAAAGTTGGTATTACAATTCATAACAGCTACTTTGATTGGTCGTGGTGTGATAGAATCTTGAACTTGTGTACAATGAAGGCTACTTCATTTTTGAAAGAGAAGCGTATAATAGAATCATGGGGTGTTATTGTATTACTTATATACTGATATGTTATTATAAATATGAAACAAACCTATTTAACCTTCTATCCATCCTACGGAAAATAAAATCACCGCGCGTACGTACGTACGGAATACCGTCTCCACGCTGTGGTGTAATCAGTTTTCCACCACCACATTACTTGGATGGGTATAATGGTATAAAGAATAACTATATATGATTATAGTAACATAATACTAATTCTATGATATTATATCATCCAATCCAATTATATTCAATAAATATTGGAACGATATCATCGCTCGTGCGTACATACGGATTACCGTCTCCACAACGCAATGAGAATCATTTTTGATGTTAACAATTCAAGAATGAGTATAAAGTTTATATAATATGTAATAATGAAATATATGACATATTAATGATACTTGATTTATGTATATTTTATTTACTTACATCTATTAAATTTAATAAGTCAATGAAAACATCATTCATGCTTACGTACGGCCTACCGTCTCCATGAACAGTGTATTTCTTTACATTTATCAATAAATTGTATATATGTATATTCAGAATATATATTATATATAAATAATGTTTTATATTCTATAATTAATTAATCATGATCTAAGTAATCATATGAATAATTAAAAGTCAAAACACAAACGATAAATGAAACGATTTTACCCAAAACACTATTTCAACATGGAATTTACAAATGAACGGATAATATAAAGGCGTAAGTGTATCATATATGATATAATAAATATTATTATAGTTCTGTTACAAGATAATAATATTATTAAATCCACTATACAGGAGTCTCAGACACATACGGAAGAAATTGGACAAAAGGTAAGGGAAAATCTCGCAATCTCAATTTTATCCGAGATTGTTTATACTTCGATATTTATTGGGGAATATTTATCATCCAAATCCATGTTTCCTCAATATTTAATATTATTTATATATTTATAAAAAAATTTAAATCCAATTTTAACTATTGGTTATTTTTTATTAAAATATTCAAAAGGAATCTTTTTTCATTTTCAGTACGAGAAACATTTTGACTTTTCCGGCAATGTATGAGAAGAATGTTTTTTAACTCATACGGCATGAACTGATTTTTATGGTTTCATAGTGCCTTTTTTTCATGAAGCATAATCTACAAGATTTAATCACTATTTTTAAAAAATATTGTTTTTTTAAGATTTCATCACATATTGTGAAAAGAAAATGATTTTGAAGAAGAAAGGATATTTTCCTCAAGAATTCATTTCAAGTATTTTATCAAAACCATTTTCCATATAAGTTGGAATTATATCATATGTAAATGTTTCAAGTATATTGAATCTATTATTTACATTGTTTCACATTTATTATGATGAAACTATATCCATTTTTTTATATGGATTATGTTATGATGGGATGATATTTATGAAATCCATATTATTCTTTGGGTAATGATGAATGATTTATGTTCATGTTGTAGTAAATGTAAGAATGAATTAATTAGGATATTTTTGGGACCTATATCTCCCTGTAATGCATTGGGTAATGATATATATCTTATGAGATAGACATGGATGGAACGATAAGTTAATCCGGTTTAGTGTTACTGGACTGGAATGAGAAGTGAAATCAATTCAGAAAGAGACTTTGTCCACTAAGATGGTGTTGGATACAATGCCTTGGCTACTATGGAAATCATATCATGTGATTAATGGTTTTCCACAATTTCATGATTTATTCTCATGCTATTTTATGATGATTGAGATTCTATTATGACTTATTCCTTATGTACTGCCATGTTTTATGTCATTTCTCATGATTTTGATGTTTAAACATTATGTTCATGTTTTTATGTTCAAATGTATATGGTTTTTTTAATTTTCTCCATGTATACCCTTACTAAGAATTTGAGCTCACCCTTTATATGTTTCCTTTTCCCCGGGATATAATAAAAGGTTTTAGGTAAGAAAACAAAAGGGGATGATCTTTATGGGAGATGTTGAAGATCTTTCACCATGATTAGAATATTATGTTCCATGTTTCCAATGACACTAAACTATTAAGGTCCTAGAGTGTTTGTTTTTTTATGTATTAAGTATTCCATAAAAGTAATTTAATGCCCATGTATGTCAAGTTTGGGGTCTCTATTGTTGGTATCAGAGGAAAAAGGGGTTGGAAGGAATCTGATCCTTGGGAACTCTCACATGTGAGTGTTGGACGAAGCATGGCTCTCCGCCCAAGGGCTTCATGAGGAAATGGATGCCACTAGGTATGGTGGTGTGTCCCACCCAGGGGGGTGTAACCACCCATGGAGTGCCATGATAGGTATCAATTATAGTCCGCTGCAAGTAATTCCAGACTACTACAAACAATCCATCTATTTTTTCTTTTTTGTATTCTAAAATAAAATTCAATTTTTTTGTCACTATTACTTAGTAATATAATTGTAACATATAAAGCATATAAATTTATAACATGATAATGAAATATCATATATCTATTCCACTATAAACTAAATTGAGTTTGAATTGTATATTAATAATTTCTAAATGAGATTCATTCCATTAAATGATGATTCAAAATGACATATAAATGGTGTTTCCCTCTAAAAAAATGAAATTGACACACTATATACTGAAACCAAGGATAGAAAAAAGTGAACCTGACCCTAAACCAGCCTTAGTGGTGGACAATATGAAGTATCTATTTTTATTCCTTATGGTCTTATAAACTGCCTATAAATTTATTTAGGATCAGGGAGAGTGATTTGAATCTTATAGAGGTTGGTTTGAACCCATCCTATTCTTATATTTCATGTCCAGATAAATATTTAATCTTTATAAGGAATGTGATTGGAATTTTTCGATATAGTCCACTACAATGTACATGAGTCGTGCACCAAGAGTATGATGATGACCATGCTCCATAGGTGGTGGTCCCGAATCCACTTGTATTACCACCAACATACCTACTAGAGGAACCGCTTTTTTATTCCCTACCAGGTTACTGATACCCAGTTTTGAGAGGGAATATATCAGTTAATTCAAACCCTGTAGGGTGCCCTGTGTCATGAAATTATTGTGGTACAGTTTATGTGGGATTTTTAGAAACAAAATCAACCCATATTTTATGGGGAAGGTAGTAAACAGTCTATGGAGTCACAGTTGGAGGCCATTTTATTTATCATCAAGAATATATTAAAACCTCTTAATAGGAGGGTGAGTATCAACAACAATTTTTTATTGGATTAATTGAAGATATGATGAGTTATTATTACCCAAGAAAATCATCATTAGAAAATAGTTATGTGGGATTTTATATGATGTTTTATACTTTCTTCTCTCTTGAGATGTTGAGAGTCTATAAGACCAGAGACTATATACAACTAGAGAATTAAATGTTATCATTTATGGTCAACTTTTCACAATTTATATATATAAATTAATTTAAAAAATCATTCTAGGTGATTATTTATCATTGTATATGTGATCCATCAATGATATCAGGTGTGACATCGGATCATAGGTGAGCACATTCCAGTTTACTACTGTATCTGGTAAATTTAATCAGGTGGCCATTTATGATTTTCACCTAAGAGTGGTTAAAGGAATCAGACACAGATGCTACTCTATTAGATCCAAATCAACATTTACTTGTGTCATGAATCAGAATTTTGAATATTATTATGGGAGAAGTAGTATCTAAAGTATTCACCCTTTTATCTGGGAGTTATTCCATCAGTTTGGAAGGACATTAGATATAAATCACATTCAATCCGTAATCTAGTTATGTTATGGTCTTTTGGAAGGATGGAACATGTTAAACACTTTTTTAGAGATTTAACACTACTAGAAAACTAGATTGTATCTTTTCCAAATCCATGTGCAAAAGAGGGGTCAACATCCCTTGTTAGAATGCTAATTTGTGTCCTATAAAATAATCAAGCCAAGACGTTGGTGATAGATGTGGGATCTAGACACATGATTTACAATTATAGTAGACTTATCATGCCCTAAGTATCCTTTCTTTATATCAATACTGTAAATAGGGATAGATATATTAAGTGTACTTGATCCATACAGATTACATTTTCAATCTATTTATGGTTATAGGTACAATAAATGCAGTTTCTAAATTTATTTTTTATTTATTTGATAATGGTTATTCCCACTATTTAGTGTCATATTATATTTTGGAATGCATTGGGAAAATGATTTAGAACTTATGTGAAAAAATGATATTCAATACTCCATTGGGTATTCGTTCAAAAGTAATATGAAATTTGAAGGAGTTCTTCCTTGATATGGGAGGGTATTGCTTCCTATGAGACCTCATTTTCCTCACGTAATGGGATTCGATCTCATTATCCTGATGGCCTATGTGGTTCTTTGTGAAATATATGTGGATTGTTATCATGGGATCAAATCCTTTACATGGGTATATAGGGATAGATATATTCCTAAGGGTAAATTGATGTCCATGCATGTCCAGATGGACATTATCATTATGGGATGGGTAGAGTAACATCATGAATTTCTATCCTACAATTGAATTATCAAGTAACATGTCATGTTGATTTTCCTCCAATAATAAATCATTTTAATGATTTATTCACTACTTAATTTTTATTAATACCTACTAAGATATTGGAACATTTAACTATTAATATAGTTCCAGGAGAATCCTCAATATCCATTCCACCATTCAAGATAGATACTAATAAGTGTTATGTTCTCAAAATGATGTCAACTGAAATGATATTTAATGGTTTTATATGACCCATTTCTACCCTGTGTGATCATTTTTTTAATTTTCCCCATGATGGTGGATGATACCATTATGGTTTAGTTGAATTATAGGCTATTGAACTAGATTATGGTTAAGAACCAGTGTCAACTTCCTTGTATAGGTGATCACATCAATATACTCTAAGGAGTGAGGTTTTTCCCATGATCTATTTGAGGTTGGGTAACTATCAAGTGTGTGTTAGAATATCAGATATACCACATAGAACATTCTATAATAGATATGAATTGATTGATTGTTTGGTCATGTTTCTAGATCATACGAACACGCTAAATTTATTTTTTTATTTGATGAATTAGGTTTTATCCAACCATCTGTGGATTCATTTATTGTAGTCCCCATAGTGGAAATCATTGTGTACTCACATAACATGCAAAAAAATTCCATGTAACATGATATGTCTTTTCACAAACTAAGTGACCACCATCTATATAAAAAGATAAACAATTATATGATTGTATTAGTATATTTAACTTGTAATGTTATATTATCTCAATGATAGTATTATATGTTTACGCAAAGAAGGTGGGGGCCGTAGTTTTCTAGGATAATTCTAATCATGTCTTTGATGTAAAAAGATTCATGGTGTTAGATGGATATTACAATAACATCATATATGAAATCACACATCACGTAGAACCAATAAATAAATGGCTATGAAAGGTGGTATTATTTCATGGTATGAACTGTGAAAGAAAACCATTCATGAGTTGAATGGAATTTTGGCTTCAGTTTCAATTATTATTTTACCTTATCCAGAAAGAGGCTATAGGGTTTATTATGAATCTTTAGGCATGGGTATAGGAGCCATTATGATGTTATAAAATCGATTACTAGTGTATTTGTTGCATTAATTGAGGACTCATCATAGTATTTACCACATCCACAATCCTGGTCAAGTTGTTGTTGTTCATGCCTTACTCTGTTAGAGGTAATGCCTACTAAGTTGGAATTTTTTTGTATGGATTAAACACAAAAGCCTCAAGTATATATTTTCAAAATTTTATTTCAATTGTAGGAAAGAAATATTTGTAGAATAACTATAGTTTTCCTACTTTTAGCTTTCTTAGAGTCCTAGTGATTGAATTTCATTTACTGATGCTACTAGCTAGGAAACATAGACACCGGTATCCCAAGAGGTAAGTTGCATGTGGATATTGATTTTCCGGATTTCTGAGGATCATCTACAAGTGATGGATAATCTATGATAACATTTACTAGAATATTTATTAGTGGTATCTTCTCTTTTGGGTATAGTGAAGATGATAAAAAATTTAGGTTCTTAGGGGTTGGTTGTGATGGGAGGGAATTTTTGGTGAAAACCTACCACCTGGTTGAGTTGTGGAATGATACATGATATTACACAATCAGATGAATGTTTGATTACACAGATAAATAAATGAGTAGTTAATTTATGGATCTTATGCCTCTACTTGGGAAGAACATCACAATATTAGAGGGTCATATATTGATATGTTCCCACAATATTGGAGGCCCATATTGAAAAGGTGGATATATGGTATGTTGACTTGGTGTTCCAATTTTTAGGAGGTGAAGTCTGAGTAATAGTATCTAGTAGGGATCTTATTGTTTTTCCCATTCCCGGATGTAAATTATATGACGTATCTATAGATTTTTTATTGATTTCATTAGTCACATTGAGTTTATTATTATGTATGGTCGATCATAAATAGATTTAAAATTTCCACTCACTACCTACATAGAAGAGATAAATTTTCAGTGGATGTGGTATGGAGGGTATATAGTTGAGATATCATATTCCTTCATGGTGTTCAATGTACTATTACATCAGATAGATACAATCATTTTATGTCAAAGATATGGAAGGGGTTGTATAGAGCATTGGTTTCATAGTTACTGCCAATCACCCATTGAATTATGGTAATTCTAGTGTATAGAACACATGTCGGAGGAAATGATATAAGGATGTGTCATATATTTATAAGATTCCTGGGACAGATAGTATCCCATCGATGATTTATCTTAAAATTAAAACTTCTTATATACTATATAGGATGGTTCTTATTTGTATTTATACAGTATTTCATTCCGTTTATCCCTATGATTGTTAGAGGTTGGTGAAGAAACTTCACAAGGATGTCATCTCATTTAGGACAATTCAATGTAGCTACAAATAATCCAGAATAATATGGATATATCTTAGCCTAGTAATATTTCGTGAGTTGATAAAAATATACAAACACTAAAGATCATTGTTTGGGATCAAGTATTCATGGGTTTCTCACCTAGACTAAGGAGTAAACATATTCTGAAACCACAAAATCTATCACATCATTATGGCAGAACATTCATGGATATTGATTGATTCAGGATGGTACCCTATTAGTATGTGTTAACTATGATGTACTAGTCCATGAACAAATCATATATGTCTCATTTCGTTTCCATTATGATTTCAACTTATCTCATTTCCTTCAACCTGGTGATGTGGAGTTAGTGGTAGACGTGACATTTGAGGATAAACCTATTCTTATCATTAATTGGAGTATAAAGGACCTCTAGGTAGGACATCACATCTTTTATGGGTTTAATTGAATCATTTTAATATGAAAGAAAACACTTGGATGTGGTATAATGATTTACATGTTTTGTAGCATGAGTTATTCACAAACAATTAATTTGCACCCTTGCAATGGAAACACAATTATGTGTTGTTTTAAGGAGGAAAGATCATAAGATACATGATTTTATAATGAGGCAATAACCCTATTAATTTCATTATAGATTTTTTTCCTTATAATGGAGGTGTTAAAGGTATCATGGAAGGGTTCCGAAGCATTTTTATCTTGTCTGGAGAACATTGTATTGGTTTTTGAAAGATCATTTAGTGGAACATGGATGGTTCTATGTTAGTAATACCCATACTGCTCAGTGGTGGGACCTAGTATATTTTGGGAAACAAGTTTTAAACTTTTGAGGTAGGCCTCACATCCAGGATGTGATCTATAGAAAAGCATTATATGAGATCTGCATGGGTTTTTGCTAGTTTTTCAAGCCATCCACTTATCCCACACATGTAATGCCACATAGTAAGTGAACTAACATAGTTTTCACACAGTTTGGAAAAACGGTGTGACCATACTATTTGACTATTATAAATGATAAAATTACTACCATAAAATCATCTCATTTCATGTAAATTCATTATCTATTTTCCCTTCCATGCACATCTAACACCCATTTCAATTTGGATCTACACATCTCCTCCAATTCATTTTCAAAACATCATCATTCATCCTATAGTGTAATAACATTTTTTCACATTGGATTCAAACTTCTAATCTCTTTGTTCCACTTTATTACTTTATTGGACTATCATTCTATAAGTAATCCTAAATATACATGAGATAACTTTCCCTATAATCTAGGTGTTTGAATATTTCATAAATCTCAAACATTTTGATAGATTAGAGGCCAATAATTGTTGAGATATCCCCTACAAATATAAGGTATGTGGTCTCAGGATTTTCCATTAAATTTTAGTGATATACATATTGATCAGTTGATCCACCCACCATACATTCCGATCATCACCTCATTAAATGAATTTGTATTAAATTTAGTGCATGAGACTATGTTATAAGACATATGTGACATGTAACCACTAATGAGGTATTATGGTCATGATTTGAACTACCATTATTTGTTGTGTTTAATAACTAGATTAACCACTCGTAGGATTCTTATAAATTTGTTACACCCTCTGAGTGTGTTTCTTTAGAACTTTTAATATAGTGTTGATAATTAATTATAATGAACATAAGGAATCAGTACATGCTTGGACATCGAATCCTATTTAATGTAATTGAACCAACTTCTCAAGTATGTTTGGAATAACATATTTAATTTACACAACTCAATTAGATTATTAATGGTATTAAAATGTATGGTGGTCCATGATCCTATAACCATTTTTTATTCCATACCTAGGGTGATACATGGGTTCCAAATCAAAACAACATGGATGGAGCCATTGGGATTATAGAATTAAAAATAATTTTACATATATTTTTATCACAATGTGATAAATTAAATAGTTCATATATAAACACAAATTAAAGATAGAGTTGGCGGGTTGTTTATTTTATTCCATGAGTGAAACATGGGTTACATGTATAAAATGTCAAGGATGGGGTCATAAGGTTGTTCACTATATTATTCATGATTGACACTTTTTTTCTTATGTGAATTTTAATGAATTGATTTAGAGAGTGATGTGTTAATACCACACCTAGAGAGAAACATGGTTTCCTATGATGAATTCTAGGGATATAATTTTAGTGTGTTTGGTTCATATTACACATTGATAAGTACATGGGTTCCACTTACATAATCATTTGTATGGGATCGTGTTTCAAATATGTCATTGGTTAAGTTATTTAAATTACATGTCTCCCATGTTAAAGTACATACATGGATTTGAGCAGCAATCTATGTACATCAAAACATTGATATACTTTTTTTATCATATGTGATAACATTAGAAATGTTCATATTTTATATAGAATTTTATCATTGAAGGATGGTTTTTCTATAATCTAATACACTATATAATTTTATAAATAAAAGAAAAATTGGGTAATCATTTAGAATTAATTTGGAATATGTTGTGGCAGATAGTTTTTTTTCAAGTGTCCCATAGTGAAACCGATGTTACATTGGTATTATATATTATTTTTAAAGATTTAATTTTCAGCTATATACTTATTAATTATATACAAACAGACTCAATTGATTTAGAAACCATTGGTGGTGGCATACTGGTTATACATCACAACCAGTTCAGGCGACTAAAGTGTATTAGGACTGTAAATCATGGATTCAGGTGGAGACATGGGAAATAAGTCTCCTATGAATTAATGATTAATATATTCTAAGATGGTGTACGAGACCATATGACCAAACTATTTCATGATATTCAGTTGGTAATAACTTTTACTCTTTTGATTATTTTCATATAGAACATTGTTTATTCCTACTCCATTGTATCAAATATATTCCATTTTTATAGCATTAGATGATCAATATCATTTTATATATGAAATTGGACATGGGTTCTACCAGTATATTTGTGGTATCTTCATGATCTGCATCTTCCTCTATTGGTAATTTATTTATTACGACTCCATGAAAACTTCTTTTAGGGTTGCACTATGTCCCACTCTAATCATAGTGGTATATTCCCTCCAATCATCGACCCTTATTCATAGTAATCTTCAATAGGAGTATAGGGAGGAATGCTTGAGGCCAGAAGGCCATTAGTTCTTCTATTGTAATAGATTATGTTGGTCTAGGATGTAATAGTTGGGATCAAAAAATTTATCTACCCATATTTTTGTACAATAATAGATTCAGTAATTTGTTTATAAGTATCATTTGGATTCACTTAATGGAATTAATTATTGGAATATAATTTAATATAATGATGTTGGATAACAAAATCAATAAGTACATGATCTAGATAAGGAAATTAAAAAAAGGTTTTGACCCATTTAGTTGCTCATTATTGAATATCAAAGTCAATATTAAAGTTAAAATAAAAGTCCTTGTTGAGCGCTTGAGTTTAAATTTTGTGACAATTTATTGTTAGGAATATTTTCAAGGAAAATGTTATTATTTTTTGTAGGATGTGATAAATGTAACATGTATATATCATCCCCTTCATTATTTTTGACTATAGAAGGATTATTTATTTTCACATGGTGATTCAACAATATATCAATCATCATTATTATGTGTTCTATGTATCTATCTGGATTAATTGAATAATTTATCATTGAAATGTTCTAAAATTAGAGGTCATATAATTGGAGCATGATTCTATTATGAGGATAAACCATTAGTTATTCTAGATTCAACATTTAATGTATGGTAAAATAATACCACTCACTTGGTCATACTTTTGTGATAAAACTAAAAAAATTATTGTGAAATGTGGAAACCCTAGTGTGTGATGAGGTAGAAGTAACCTCGGTTTTTTCAATCGGAGTGAAAGAATTTCAATGTTAAATTATTAATAATTTTGGTTATAATGTAATATCATGAAATTTTATAATATATTCCACTTTCATTTATTAATTTTTTGATAAAATTAATAACACAAAACAATGAGTTTAAATAGATCATGATATAATATTTAATTTTATTATTTAATCTGATATTTATAATATATCCATTGATTTATTACATAAAACATCAAGATTTCATTATATATACATGAGAAATATGTTGTTTCTTCAATAAATTGTGATTCAAAAAACCTTAAGTCTAAATAAAAAAAGACATATTATAAAATTATAACCTACCAATTAAATTGGTGGTCTAGATACGAATAAAAAATTAAAAATATATATAAATGTTTAAGACAAAGAATATATATTTTTAGGGAAGTCATTATCTTCTTTTAAAAAATAATATATCCTCAAAAATATCTTTTATTTATTTGTGGGATATAATATATAATTCCTTTTTTAAACATTTATAATATTTATTTGATAATATGAAATTCATTTGAAAAATCAAAATGTTTTAATTATCATAGCATGAATTTTTTATAATTTTCATAAAATATTATTTTAATGATGAATTGGCATAAATATTTATTTTAATTGAAAAAATTATTTTAATTTATTGAATTTATACGGTTTCATTTTATTTTAAATAGTTTGAAAATTAAAATTATTTCATTTATATTATAAATAAAAAACTTTTGTTTATTATAATCCTTTTTTGGAGATTTTTATTCAAATTTGTTATACTTAAATCTTTTTTATGGAAACCATTTTCGACCCCTTTAGCGAGTTTATATTTAAATTAATTTTTTAAAAAATTAATGATATAATTTTAAAAAATCGATAGAATATTTGATATAATCATGATAATATATTCATATGAGTCTCCATCCATTTTTGGTTATAATTAATAGTAGAAATACCGAATACATATCATCGTAGTTAATGATAAAATGGGTTTTCCAGGTGTGGGGGTTGTACCATATGATTTGGGTAAATATTTCAATTAAACTCATAAAAAATAATTTTTTGATCAAAATTAATACCTATAATATTGAAAATTCAAATATTTATATATTATGAATCGTCTTTATAGAAAATAACTTTTCTATATTTTAATATTTTAAAAAACTCCATGTCTGTCATCTACCCTACTTATTAAGGGAAATCTTTCTATTCTTTTTACACTACACTAATCATAAAAACATGAAAACAAAAAAAACAATTAACCCCCTAAACAAGAAATATTGTTATTTGTAATATTAAAATACCATAGAAAGTGTTATTAAGAATTTATATAAAGGAGACCTCCTACTGAAAAGGTAATCATCTAACTCGTTGTATATCAATTTATATATTATTCAAAATTCAATAAATTTATTGTATTCATAATAAAATAATATGTTTATAATCATAAATAGAATATAATTTAATATGATTGTGAAACCACCTATATCCATCCTATTTACATCAAATGGGATGTGAATATATCACTATCGTGAATGAGTGGATTACCATCTCTACGTAGCGATACAATTCAATTTCCATCATCAAAATTATTCAAATGTTATTATGAGAGTTTTAATATTTATCTAAGATATTTTTTAATAATTATTCATATTTAAATATTATATCCTACCTACCCTATTACTTTCAAATTTGTAGGAAAACAATAATGTCATTCCTGTATTCGTGTAGACTACAACCTCCAAGAAGCGATGTGATTAGTTTTTAGTTTTTGATTTAAATAGATATTAATAATGAGTGATATAATTAATATATATGACATATAATATATAATAATTATTATTTAATTTAATATTATTATTTACTCTTTCATTCCTTCTATCCTTCAAAAGATGAAAATCGTATTCTTGTGTACGTATGACTTACAATATCAATGAATAGTTTATTAATATTCCAATATATTTCCATTATAGATGACTATGTATATATATATATAGAAGTTATATTATATTTATATCATTTTAAATATTATGTACATGATAAAACCATGATCAGTGTAAAAGGACCGAAACTACCGAACTAGAATTCTCATGAAAAATGAAATAGTTAATACATAAAGATTATGATTTTAAAAATATTTATTTTTATTAAATGTGTGTTGAAATGTTATAAGTGGAACATATATAATATTATAAATATTTAAATGATTGTGTTTTAGGTGTATAGAATATTTAAATTTATAATTTGTTTGGTTATATCTCTTTTCAAACATGTCGATCTAGAGGGAAGTGATTTATATTGAATTTTCACTAATTATCAGCATTGTTTATGATATAGATTATGGTGATGAATCTTTTTATAATATCACTCAAAAATCTAATGAATTTTTAACCAATAGTTTTTTATATATTAGAAATTTTCACTTTAATTTTCGTATCTTTAGGTTCACAATATATCTAGAAATGTTTATGGAAATTCCACTTTAATTCTCTTTTTAGTTGAAAATCATTTTTCTTCTACAAAAATAATTTTTAAAATTTATGCCATATCAATATTCATTATTCTCCAATAATATTTTAAATTCATTTTTACAATTTTTTTTATTTTTTATTTTTTTTTAAACAGTATGTTCTTGTCATTTTCCAAAAAATGTAATTTTGGCTATTTACAAAACTTCTGATAGGAATAAATGTTCAAAGGTAAACCTATTGCCTCGAATTTTCAAACATCATGAACACTTTAATATTTTATTACTCACATACATATTTATTTTTAAAAATATACATTCCCTCAACATTTGGTAAATTTATTGAATTTAATATGTGTTTTATAAAAATAAATTTTATTTCCCTATAGAAATTTTCCAATGAAATTTAATGTCATTTTTCATCTAATGTGATATATTTTGTCGCTAGATGGATATTCTAGTACCCTCATTTTCTGGTGTGTAACCATTTCTTAATGATTTTAGTGGTTTTAATTTTATGGGTGATGAATGGGAGAGTCTGGAGAACATTAAATGTTGTGTTCAAGAAAAGGGGAAGTCACACAGGTGGTGCACGAGTTGTCTAAATCATGCAGCCAAACCATGCGTAGTTGGTCATAGAGGCAGTAGCATCCGCACGGGCAGTGCACGGTTTGTCTAACTGTGTGTCCAAACCATGCGTGGAGTGTCGGCTGATGCAGAGGCTAATACATGGTTAGCACACGGTTTGTCTAACTGTGTGTGAAACCCATGCGACTACATAAATGAGATCCTATAAAAGTGGATCTCACATGTTTTTTCCTCTATATTCCTCATTTAAGCTCCTAAGTGTCCATTACTCAGGATTTTTCTTCTCCTATGTTCATAAAAGGTTTTCCCATAATTTTGGATGTGATCTGGAGGCTTCTCTTGGCTAATTGAAGAAGGATTCTTGAGGTATGTGAACGTTCTTCATCACTCTTGATCAGTTTCGTAGATCTACTTATATCTACTTCTCATATTTTCTTGGTTTCTTAGATCCACGATCGTTATGGGTATATCTAAGTGTTTGGATGACATATATTTTGATATTTGGTCTTTATCTTTCTAGGAGAAGAGATCTAAGGTGGGTTTTTGGAGAATCGACCAGGGTTTCTTGAGCGTTCATCAATAGTTGTGGTTTTCATCAAAACCACTGAGGTAGGAGGTGTTACTCTCAACACCTCTTGTTATAATTGAGTGTCATAGAATCAAATTGGTTTGTTTTAATGTATTTTATGGTGAAAATAATGGAATAAATATTCTTTAGTGATGATTTATTGTTTTGATGAAATTGTGAAATCTTTCCGAATTTTTGTGCAATGTGATTTGGATTCATGAATTTAAAACGTTGATTTTAAATTATGGATTTTCTAAAATCATAAGTGGTTTGATGAAAAATGTGTTTTAAATAAAAAATGTAGTTTTATTTAAATATTTTAGATTGAATTATCTTTGATGGAATTGGTTTTCAATAAAAAGGCAGTTTTATTGAAATGGTTTGAATTGGTCGAACACACATGGTGGTTGATATGATGGTTGTGTGTGTTGAAGGGTATGTGGGACGGATAAGGGATAGGGGTCTCCTCCATCAGTTTTGGGATGGATAAGGGTTAAGGATCTCACTCGTCAAACATTCATATTGCATTCGGCACGGATAAGGGTTAGGGGTCTCCCCCATCAGTGTTGGGATGGATAAGGGTTAGGGATCTCCCCCGTCAATCATTCACATGCATTTGGGTTGGATAAGGTTAAGAATTATCCCCCATTAGGGTTTGGATGGATAAGGGTTAGGGCTTCTCCCCTCTTCTAGGTAGCATGCATGGTTGGTAGCATGGGTTTGGGGAATGGTCTGGGTGTGCCAAAAAGGGATCTTGTGAAATGGTTATAATCCCTGTTTGGTTATTTTTTTTGGAAAAATAACTTGCTGGAAAATTGGTATTAATTTCTCTTTAAATGCCTTTGGTCATAAATGGTTTGGAAACTTGTTTATATTTAGTTATAAACTACTTTTGAGAATTTTTTTTATATAAACTGTTTTTATATTAATGTGGCTAACTCTTCTATCCTAGTGGCGTAAGTAGGGAAGTCATTGGGGAAAACCTACTACGTTTTATACTCACCCTTGGTTTGGCACGTTGGTGATTTTTTAGATATCGTATTCCAGGAAACAGGTAAAGGTAAATCATCTTATTGCTAGTGGCTCATGGCGATGCTTGGGAGATGTTGTGGAGTTTTGAGCTTGTGGAGCATAGAGTCGTGGTGTCTTTTGGGAGTCTTGAGTTGTTCATCAATTGTGTAATTTGATGCTTGGTTTGGTTTTCCACTATTTTTCCCTTGATGTGGTTTGACTTTAGTAATTTTGTTTAGTTGTCATTCATTTTTCCATGCATCAAATAGTGAATGTTTTGTTATGCTTGGTTGGTTTATGGGTTATTTTATAATGGGTAAATCGGACCCCAACATGTATTTGAAACCCTTCAGCATTTATTTCTAGCCTTTTGCATCTTGGGTATGTCTTTTAAGGCCTGTAAATGACTAATTGGACTCTCATGGCAATGAGAATTGGTGGATCATTACAAATGGCATCAGCTTTTTCGGTCCTTTCGTAACAAGTAGACATCGATGTTCTTGGTCTTGGAGTTGAAGTTCATTCTTTTCTATTCCTTGGGTCGAAATCATAGACATTAGTAGGATTTTCTAAACATGATATGTATTGCATAAAAGGATATTGCCAACCCATTTATGCTGAAATTCATGTTACCAGGGTGTTGGGTACATATTTTTCTTTGATACACTTCTAGAATGTTGGGAAATATCATTATCATGTGTTTAGCTAATGGGATGATCATAACATGAATTGTAGAGGAATGATTTCCCAATAGGATTTCATATCTCATTATGAAGAATGAGTATGGTTTTTTTTTTCAATGTGCTAATTTTTAAAAAAATGCAGAATTTTTTTTCAAGTGAAGATTTTGAAAATAGCGAATTTGGTGTATTTTTGAAAATGAGATGATTTTCAAAAAGCATGATAAATGTTTTAAAAAAAATTGAACATGCGAAAAGGTTGTTTTGAAAACAATGTTGTGATAGATGATGTGATAGAATTTGAAACTAAGACATCAGTTTCTAGAGTGTGATATTGATGGAGTTTTTTTTGGTTTAGAAAATGGAAACAAATAGGCATTCTTGGAACCAACCATAAGAGGCTGCAGAGAATGTGGTTTCACCAGAACCACGTGTGAACCAAGAGATGGTTTAGAGTATTTTTCAGGATTTTCATTCTATGGAAATGGGGAACCAGAGAAATTAACCAAGGCATCTGGATCATACCATTCAGTTGATGAAGCATAATCCACCAAACATTTGTGCTGATGGTGAACCCAAAAAGGTGGAGGTGTGGTAAAGTAGGATGAATCGTTTCTTCGATTTCATCGGCACACCATTAGAGCTCATGGTAATGTAGGTGGCGTATATGCTCGAGGATATTTCACGTCAATGTTGGGACTTAGCGGTGCCCGCTAAATTGGATAAATGCCTTAGTTGGGAGGATTTTTATGAATTGTTCAACAGACAACTCTATCGTCACACGTTCAAGATCCAGAAAATGACAGACTTCTTCAGCTTGAAACAAGAGATGCTCTCTATCACATAGTATGTGGCTAAATTCATGAATTTAGTCCATTTTTCACTAGAGATCGCAACATGTGTGTCATTGAAGGCATGCATATCTGAATGAGGGATAAGCCAAGAGATTCGATCAAAGATTTTGGTGCTATGTATTACGGATTATACAGAGATGGTGAACATAGGGATGGTTTCTAAATGTGATATCTCAGGATCAATAGGTGGAGGAATGATGATACCTATATGAAACAGTGGAGTTTTGAGATGGTGAACATATCAGAAGGCAGGATCAGTGAACCTTCCTCCATGACCACATAGTAAAGCAGGTTATTTTCAATGTGGTTCGCTTGACCACAAAAGGCGAGATTTTACAGAACAACCTATATCATGTCACAATTGCATGAAAACGGGTCATCTACATCGCTATTGTACGAATTCTCTGAGGTATGGTGTGCGCGACACTTACAAGGCATCGCAGGCATCGTATGCTTCGATAGGACGAGGACTGCTGAGTCAGTCTCGTCATCATAACAGAGCTAGCCATGGTGATTCTCGAAATACCATGACTCCTCAACCAGGGAAATCTCAGCAAGGCAACAAGGAAAACAGTGCAGCGATGAAGAAATTGTATGGTGGTGAGAGTAAGATTATATATTTTCAGGTAAGACCTTCTACAATGAGACATAAAATTCTTTGATTTCTACCCTTGTGAAATTTCATTTGATACTGGAGCATCACATTCCTTCATTTCTTCTCATGTTGTTTACTTGCTATGTTTAAAACTGGAAATTATGCCTTCTGTTTTGAAACTGAATACTCCTCTTGTTGAAAGAGAAATTCAAGACATTGTGTGTAGAGCATGTGCTATAAATTTCGTTGTAGCTGAGTTATAATGGGAATTCTCGATGTAGGACATGGATGTCTATGATGTAATCATGGGTATGGATTGGTTGAAATTATTTAAGGCTCACATCGAATGTTATAAGACAACGGTTAGTTCCACGACTGAGGATGACATCAACTATCTCTATGAGGAGAGAGGATGCTAAAGAAAGGTGAAAAGATATTGTTGGAACCAATGGTGGGAATGATCTATTACCAACTGGCAGTGTTGACATTGGCATCAATGGAAGAGATTGAGGAAAATAGTTTTCCAAATATTGTGGACCAATATCCAGATGTCTTTCCCAATAAATTCTCAGGGTAACCACCTCTAAGGGAAGTGGAGTTTACGATTGATCTATTTCTGGGGACTAGTCTTATTTCCCTTCCATCTTATTGGATGGAACCAATAGAGTTTTTGGAATTTAATGTGTAGTTAGATGAGCTGAAAAGCAAGGGTGTCATTCGACTAAGTACATCTCCATGGGCAGCACCAGTGTTGTTTATGAAGAAGGAAGAATGAACTCTTTGGTTTTGTATTGATTATCTTAAGCTTAACCAAGTTATTATAAAGAATAGATATCCACATACATGCATTGAATATCTGGTCGATCAATTATGGGGAGATCTGTGGTTCTCTAAGATTGATTTGCAATCGAGATATCAACAATCGTGAGTTCGGAAGGAGGATATTCCAAAGACAACTTTCAGAAGAAGATATGACCACTACAAATATGTAGTCATGCCTTCCGGTCTGACGAATTCACCTGCGATATTAATGGATTTGATGAATCAGATATTTCAATGATATCTGGATTTTTTTGTGGTCATTATGGATTACATTTTGGTCTATTCAAAGACAAGGGCTGATCAAGAGGTGCACCTGTAAACAGTGTTATAAATCTTGTGAGATCATAGTTTGTATGCCAAATTATCAGAGTGTGATTTTTGGAGATGAGAAGTACGTTTCCTTGGCCATTTCCTTTCTGAGAAGGGACTTTCCGTTGATCCGAAAAAGATAGAATCTATTATCTCTTGGAAGCAACCGAAGAATGTGTTCGAGATATGAGGTTTTCTTGGTCTAACTGGTTACTACCAATGCTTTGTGCATGATTTCTCACGACTAGCTTCACTAATGACAACTATGAATAAGATGAATTCTCCCTTACAATGGACGGAATAATGTTAGAAATCCTTTTAGGAACTGAATGTTCGGCTAACATCAACACCTATCTTGATTTTACCAAAATCAGGAAAGGGGTATGTGGTGTATTCTGATGCTTCGTGATCAGGGTTGGGTTTTTTTCTCATTAAAATAGATCTTGTGATTGATTATGGTTCAAATAAGTTGAGAGTTCATGATAAAAATTACACAACACTTGATTTGTAGTTGGCTGTAGTCGTTCATGCGTTGAAAAAATGGAGACTTTATCTTTTTGGTGGAATTTTTAATGTTTTTACGGATCACAAAAGCTTGAAACACATTTTCTCACATCGAGATTTGAATCTGAGGAAAAGTAGGTGGATGGAGTATCTCCCAATGTTTGAATTTGACTTTATGTACACACTTAGAAAAGAAAATTCGATGGTAGAGGGATTGAGTAGAAAGTCATATGCTCAGTTGCTGAAAGAATCTTCAGATGAATGGTAGTTGATGTCGGTCTTATCTGACATGCATGTGGAATTTGAAGACCACAGTGATGTTTTTGTTTTAATTTTAGCTACAATTGTTCTAGATTTAGTAAATATGATCAAAGAAGCCCAAACATCGGATGCAGAATGTCTAGTTGTAAGTTCGAAACTCAATGGTTGGGAGACCATTGATGGCTAGAACATGATGGGGGTTCAGTTTTGTGTTTCAAAGTTCTGATGGTTGTACCTATGGTTTTTTAGGAACAACATTTCCATTCTTACCACCATTCAAGATGGGTTGTACATATCGGTACACATAAGATGTATAAGGCGTTGAAGGTGATGTTTTGGTGGAGCGGAATGAAAAGAAAGGTGGCCGAGTCTGTCTCACGGTGCATAACATGTTGGCAGGTTAATGTAGAGAATGAGAGACCAGCTGGTTTGTTACAATATTTTCCCATACCAGTGTGGAAATGGGATCAAATAGAAATGGATTTTGTTATAGGTCTTCCAAGAACTGTCCAGAAACACGATTCCATTTGGGTGATACTGGATCATCTAACCATGTCGGCCCATTTCCCCCTTATTCATGAAATCCATATAGTGGAAGATCATTCAAAAATCTATATCTGAGAAGTGGTAAAGAGGCATGGTGTACCAGTGTCTATAGTATCAGATAGATATCCAAGGTAATAATCTTGTTTCTAGAAATAATTACAACAATCCCTCGGATCTCAGTTGACTATGAGCACGATGTCTCATCCTCAGACGGGTGGGAAATACAAGAGGACGATACAAACATTGGATGATATGTATCGGGCTTGTGTAATGAATTTTTTTGGGTCATGGGAGGAGCACATACCCTTAGTGGAGTTCTCATACAATAATATCTATCAAGCCTCGAAACGCATTGCTCTGTTTGATGCATTGTATGGGCTTACTTGTCGTTCTCCACTATGCTAGGTGGAAACTCGAGAAATTTCACTAGTCGGACCATGGCTCATCCAAGAAACAACATAGAAGATCCATTTGATTAGAAAAAGGATAAATATGGCTCAAAGTCATCATAAATCTTATGTAGATCACCGTCGAAGATCACTGTTTTTCATTGTGGGTGATCATGTCTTCTTGAGTATCTCTACAAGGATTGGACATCCTCATTTTGGGAAGCAGAGCATGTTATCTCCTAGAAACATTTGCCCTTTTGAGATAGTGGAATAAATTTGTGAGGTGTCTTATTGGTTGGCATTACCACAACGGTTTAGTTCGGTGCATAATGTGTTCCATGTATTTTAGTTGAAAATGTATCATCCTGATAATGACCATGTGATCAGATGGGATCACGTTGACTTGGAGCAGGATGCTTCGTTGATACAAATTGCGGTACAGATTTTGGATAGGGAAGAGAATGTATTTCACAAAAAAATCATCGGGCTAGTTTAGGTTTTATGGCAGCATGGTCTGATTTAGGAAGAGACATGGGAACGTGATAAGGAAATGAAAGAGTAGTGGTCGGGACTCTTTTAGTTGGGTGAAGGTTTTCTACATTCTGAGGACGGAAAGACCAATTGTGGGGAGAATTTAGTACCCAAGATTTCTGGTATGTAACTCTTTCATGATGCTTTTAGTAGTTTTAAAGTTAAGGGTCATGAATGGGAGAGTCGGGATAACTTTAATTGTTGTTCTGAGGTAAAGGGAAAGTCGCACGGGCAGCGCACGGGTTGTCTAAACCATGCAGCCAAACTATGTGTTGTATGTCTTAGAGGCTGTAGATTCTGCATAGGCGGCACACGGTTTGTCTATCCATAAGGCCAAACCATGCGTGGAGTGTCTGCCGAGGCAGTGGCAAATGCACTGTTAGGGAACTATTTGTCATGCCGTGCAGGCAATCCTTGCGGCTGCTTCTATGAGATCCTATAAAAGGGGTATCACTTGTTTTATCCTCTAAGTGCCTCGTTTAATCTTCTAATAGTCCCTAACTCAGGGTTTTGCTTCTCTAAAGTTCATGGAAGGTTCAACCATCATTTCAGAGGTGATCTGAAAGCTTCCCTTGGTGAATCGAAGCCGGATTCTTGAGGCATGTGATCGTTCTTCATCGTTCTTGATCGGTTTCTTAGATAAACTTAGATATAATTCTCCGCTTCTCATAGTTTCTTTGATCTATGCCCATTATGGGTAGATATAAGTGTTCAGATTCCAAATATGATGATATTTGGTCTTTATCTTGCTTGGATAAGATATCTAAGGTGGGTTTTTGAAGAATCGGCTCGGGTTTCTTGAGCGTGCTTCGACAGTTGTGGTTTTCATCAAAACCTTTGAGGTATGAGTCTTCAATCTTGACTCCTCTTGTTATAGTTGATTGTCTTTGTTTCATATTGGATTTTTTGATTGGATTTTATGGTGAATAGAATATAATTAATCATCTTTAGTGATGATTTATTGTTTTGATGAAACTGTGAAATCATGGTGAATTGTTGTACAATGTGATTTGGCTACTTGAATTTAAAATGATGATTTTAAATTATGGCCTTTGTGAAATCATAAATGGTTTGATTAAAAATGGTTTTTCAATAAAAAGGAAGTATTATTGAAATGGTTTGAGATTTAAATGACTTTGAAGGAAATGGTTTTCAATGAAATAGCGGTTTTATTGAAATGGTTTGAATTTGTTGAACACACATGGTAATTGACATGATGGTTTTTGTTTTGAAGGGTATGTGGGATGAATAAGGGTTGTGGGTCTCCCCCATTAGTGTTGGTATGGATAAGGGTTAGGGATATCCCTCGTAAAAAATCATATTGCATTTGGGATGGATAAGGGTTAGGGGTCTCCCCCATCAGTGTTGGGTTGGACAAGGGTTAGGGCTCTACCCCGTCAGGTATTCATGTTTTTTTGGGTTAGATAAGGGTAATAAGTCTCCCCCATCATGGATGGGATGGATTAGGGTTAGTGATTCTCCCCTCTTCCAGGAAGCATGCATGGTTGGTTGCATGGGTTTTTGGAATGGTCTGGGTGTGCCAAAAAGGGATCCTGTGAAATGCTTATAAAGATTGTTTGGTTATTTTTCTAGAAAAATAACATTCTAGAAAATTGTTTTTAGTTGCTCTTTAAATGCCTCTTGTTATGAATGGTTTGGAAACATGTTTATATTTAGTTATAAACAATTTTTGAGAAATTTTTTTATATAAATTATATATATATATAATTGTGGTAAACTCTTCTATCCTATTGGCGTGAGTAGGGAATTCATTCAGGGAAAACCTATTGAGTTTTAAACTCACCGCTTCTTTGGAACGCTGGAGCTTTTATAGATGTCTTATTTTGATACATAGGTAATGGTAAATCATCTTATTTCTAGTGGTTCATTGTGATGCTTGGGAGATGCTGTGGAGTTTGGAGATTGTGGAACACAAGAACTGTGGTGTCTATTGAGAGTCTTGAGTAATTTATCCGTTGTGTACTTTGATGCATGGTTTGGTTTTCCGATGTTCTGTACTTGATGTGGTTTGACATAAATAAATTTGATTAGTTGTCATTCAAATGTTCATGCATCATATAGTGAATTCTTGTTTATTATTTGATGGTTTATGTGTTATTTTATAAACGGTAAATCATCCCCCAACTTTTATTTGAAACCCTTCAGCATTTATTGATAGCCTTTGGCGTCTTGGAGATGTCGGTATATGCCTAGTTATGACTCGTTGTACACTCAAGCCAAAAAATATTGTAGGTCATTATAGATATTATATAATGAAACCAAACTTATTATTTTTTATATTTTTTATGATTATGATGATATGAGATTTAGAAAAACCATTTATCTTACTCTTCTTATGCTATGAAAAAATATTTAAATGATTATAAAACTCATTTATTTTCCATGAGTTACGATATGATGAATGATTCATGATCCTTCAACACACATATTTATTATATTGATTATGTGATGAGTGGAGTGAGAATCATATAGTCGAATAATGTGTTCTGTAAATTTTTATTTTTCATGAAACAATATGTATTGGAATGGGGAGTCAACAGAGTAATGTAATGAACTTTTACCAATATTATAGTCTCTGGAATGAACCTTATCATATCATATGTTGGAATGGGGATTATACCCCGTCTGTTATGATAATATTCAAAGGGATTCTTTAGTAATGATACTATTTTTCATGTTTCTGTGTATACCATATACATATTTCGTACACCAATTTAATGATTTCATGGATCATTGTTGTTTAATTATATTCCAACTAACGTCTTATGAACATTCCTTATTTATTTAATTAATCATTATTATGATCTATGATAGTAATGGTATGATTTTAAAATTTTATGATCATGATTTAAATCCCTTATGATCTTGTTATGTCTATGTGATCATTGATATCTCCCTTGTCTACCCATATTGAGAATCATATATCACTATTTTTTATATTTTCACCCCCAGGTTATTAATAATGGTTTTTTGTATGAAATTTCTAGTAAAGGAAGGTAGTTATGAAGATCATTTTGGGAAATGATATAGGTCTCTTAGGGTCTAGTTGTTTATGCACATAATATTCCATTGGGAAAAACCCATTATGTTTCAGGAGTGTATCGTCTTGTTATGCATCGAATATTCATATAAAAAGATGGTATATATATGTATGAAAATTATGTTTTTCATTATGGAGGGTATGGGTAATAATAATTGAATTAAAAATTTACAGTTTACATGGGTTTAAAATGAATTAAATTTGTTTTAGTTGGTTAGAAATTAAAATAATATCATTTGAGGGTAAAATAACATGATTTTCTGAAAATCTATTTTTTTCTCACAATAAAATTTTATCATAATAAATCCAATTAATTAAATTTAATTATGGTTATAATTGTATTTCTTGAAAATATATTCAATAAAAATATTTTTTATATTAATTAAATGGTTTTAACATGTTAATACTTAAAAAATAATTTTGGAAAAAATTGGTTTGATCTATGTTTCCTAAATATATTAAAATTAATTTCTACCACTTATAGAAATGGAATCCCATAAAAAGGAATATTTATTTGGAATAATTAGAATTAATATTATGTAACATGTTCAAAATAATTATTTCCATAATGGATTGTTACCTATGGAAAAATCCATTACTATGATAAATGTTAGAATGGGAAAATAAGGCGGTTACTCTATTGAAATAAGGCTCAATTGACCTATATATTTTTGCAATCACTATTGAATGAATATACATTTAATAAAAACCAACCTATCATAGAAACTGATATAAATTTTTTCCACTTTTCCATTAATGTGATTTTATTATATTTTAATAATTTTAATGATTACAAGTGTGCCACTTACCTCATTTATAAAAGGGAGTCACCTCTCCTCTCTCCCCCACACGACTTAGGAAATTTTAGTCTCTGAAACCTTGCACAAAAATTATATAAAAATACCGTACCAAATCCTGTAGGTTCTTCTCTTAATTATATGCCATATAAGAGGTAAAAAATATTATATTCAAATATGGCACCTCTAAGAAGTTGTATATTTTATTTACATTATTTTTTCAAGTATCATTCACCTTATGATACCTTTGAGTCTGTTAAATCCATCGAAATATAATGAATCTAGTATCATGGATATACTAATATGTTATTATGATTGTGGGGGATCCATTTTCTATATTTTTTTTATCAAATGGGATTTGAGTGCAATGCTCATGTGTACCTGTGGATTCCCACCACCAGATATTGATATGCTTAATTTTTGTCAAAAAAAATAAAGGTGACCTATTTTCTAAATTTGGACAACTTGATAAAAACCCTGGAATCTATTTTTTATGATTCAAATTAATGATTTACTATTATTTAAATATTAATAATAACAGGAAAATTTGAGGATAAATGGTTCATTCAAAAAAATAATTTTATGTATAAAATAATTTCATGATAAATTTAGGTATAAATTCCTTTAAAATAATAGTTAAATTATTTTAAAAAATGAACTAATTAAATTTTAAAACATGTGATGAATATAATTTTACATTATAAATACTTTAAAAATATAAAATTTTCAATAAAAATCTATATTTTTCACTATTTAATAAAAAGGGAATTGTTTCATAAAATTATCTAAATTTATACTAAATTCAATATTTATGTTCAGAAATATAATATTATGATACGTTTATCAAATAAATTGTATACAATTCTGTGAAATCAATTATATTATATTCCCTAAAAAATAATTAAAAAATAGTTCTGATGAAAACTTATTTTTGAATAAAAAATGAATTTACTCAAAATAAAGATATTATTTTCCTTGAATTCAAAATTTAATTGGAATTAAATAGGTCATATATATATATATTATAATTTATTTAGTACTAGTCATACCATCCATGTTAATTCCATGTTTATAATAATCGTATATAAATTAAAATATATTATTGTTTGTTTAAGGCCTGTGTTTATTATATTATACAATATCACATATATTATTTCTGTTAAAAATATCAATATATTACAATTTAAACTTATTAAAGTTCCAAATAGGTGAAAATAATATTTAAAATAAAAACATATAATGTATTGTAACAATGGTTTTCTTGGAAAATATCATTTTAATCATTAAGTTATCTTAATAATTCTTAACATTGATTACCCATTAAATGAGTGTTAATAAATATTTATATATGTTTAAAAATAATTTTATAAATTAAATTAAAATTTATTGTTTTAATTTAAAAAGTAATAAATATTGAAATAATTATTACTCTTTGAAAAATATCAGTTTTATCATGTAAACTAATACTAACCCAATGAAACTTAATCATTATGCTAAAAAATAATGACACAACAATAAAAGGGAACCTCCTTGCCTATCTTACTCACTTATTCTTATCCTTGTAACTCAATAAATCCTTTCCATAATATATTTAATGAATTATTCCCGAAATCCAAAATATTCTATTCTTTCAAAAAAATATAATTCATTCAAAGTGTAATGATTAAGCTAAAAGTGGGTATTTTATGAAATAGTATAACTTGTAACCCAATGTTTCCATTTTTATTTATTCATATGAATCTTATAAATATATGGTATATGATATGAATTAATTAATTAAGTAAATTATACATAATTGTTCATATAATAATGGAAAAAACATTATCCAGCTTCTTTCCATATATTTGAAAATGATAACTCCGATTGTGCGTACATGTAGACTACCATCTCCACGAAGCAACATGATACATTTTTCATTTTAATTTTTTTGGATGGTAATAAAGAAAAATTAAATTAATATATATGACATAATAATAATTTTTAAAGGGATATTAATATTTAATTTTCTTTCATTCAATCAATCTAAATGTAAAATCAATGATCATGTCTGAGTACAACATATTGTCTACATTAACTATGTAATTTATTTTTCTATCTCTACCATTTAGGGATAACTAAATATATATAATGAATATATATTATATTCATATTATTATTATATTCTTAATATTATTTCAACCTGATAAATGTTCAAGGATTGAAACTTCTGAACGAAAAGTTTCATTAAAAAACAACGTTGTTAATGCCCAAAAATGAAAATATTAATAAATATTAATTTTTAAATGGATAGTTAAATGTTATAAGAGGATTATATATGATATTATAAGTTTTTAAATCATCCTTTTTTAATTATAATGTATTTAAATTTATCATACAAGGGTTACAGTTATCTTGATGAAATTCAGACATGAGGTTATAGTTTTATGTTACATCCCCGTTGTAAACCAATAATATTTATGGATATGTATCCAATTATGAACTTTTTGAATATACATTGAAATAATATCATAAAACCTCTTATCCTCTATTTATTTAAATAGTTATCATGTGCTATTTTTTTCTAATATTTATATACACAAGAGACTGAAGGAATATTTTTATTTAAATATCACATAATTTATCTATTTGAATGAAAATAAAATTCCATAAAATTCATTATTTTATAATAAAAAGGACGAAATTTTTTACTATTATATTATAATTTTTTAATTGAATTTTTCCATGTGTTAATTTTTACAAAAAAATCTTATTTTTATTTTCTAAATGAGGCAATTTTGTCTTTTTAATAAAAATGTGAAAGGGGTTATTGTTTTATCAATCACGAAATGAGTATAATTTCACCCCATATTGAACATTCAATTATTTTATGATTCCATAAAAACAATTTCTATGAGATTATAAAATAATATGATTTAGATAATATTTTAGAAAGAATTTAGATATTGATGAAGTGATTCAAAAATGAAAATAGTATTTTCTTCTGGAAATATTCGATGTGATCATTTAAAAAAATATTCATGTAAGGTGAAATCCATTTTAGTTACTTATGCTTCCCAAGGGATGTGATCTGATGATAAAAACATCATTATTCGTCTATATGTTTTATTTTTTTAATGATTAAATGTTAATTAAACTAATTTATTTCTATGTGTTGTGTTATAATAAAATAAATAAATGATAATCAAATAAGTTCCATTTATACTGGTAATGTAATTCGATATACTATTTATGATTATGTGGGACGTATATGTATGGTTTTAAATATGTCATGGGTGGTCCAGAAATAGTATATCCCTCCAATTCATTGGGTAAATATGGATATCTCATGAGAAAATATGTATTATAATAGAGAGTGTACCTAGTTAAGTAATGGATATTGTGCACTATGATAGTATTATTAGTGATCCTCTACAAAAATATAATGGAATAGGTAGTGAACCCATTCCCACTGTGGTAATATTGTAAATTGACAATAAGTATGAAAATTATTTCTTATGCAAATGTGTATTCCAAAAACTTATGTATTATGGTATTATTATTCTCTTTTGGATTATGATACATGATTCCTTTATAATTAACGACCTTTTAACAACCAAGATATTATCCAAGTACAGATATTATGTTTTTGATAATGTGCTTATGTTTGTCAAAAGATAATATTCGATTCTCATTACATTATATTCATGTTATGTTTACAAGGTATTTCACATATCTCTTGTTTAACATTACCAAGCATCTGAGCTCACACTTTATTATGTATCCTTTTCCAATTTTATAAAGAAATAATTCAATTAGATTATTTCTATGAAGAGTTCTATGAAATAATATTTTAATGGTAGATGTTTAATATCATTCATGAACAATATGTTTACACATGTAGTCTCTAATGACACTGGTCCTTTTAGGTTTTTATGTGGATTGAAATGTTATGTAATGAATATCAATCCATTAAAATGTTATATATATGTTCGGAATGTATGGTTCATTATAAAGTACAAATAATAACATATTTAAAAAATAAATATAAAATATTGTAATTTAATTTTAGACAAAAATCTTACTATTTTATTAGATATTTTCACCTTTACAATGGTTATTTAACATTCACCCTACAATGGATAGGTAATGATCATATAACAATCAAGTACTAGTAGTCTAATTTCAATTTACACCCAATATACACTTCAGAATTATCCTACCTCATTATTGAGTACTTCTCTTATAATGGTTATATACTACCCATGATATGAAATATCGTATTCCCAACTCTTCCATTTTATTTTATTGATTCTATTGAATGACTATCCTATATGGGAAAATTTATGCCGATGATTTTTACCTTACTGTTTGAAATATCCATTGGTTCTTAGAAATACTTACTATTCATTAATATTATCGAAAATAGAATTTCATCATTTTTAATACTCCTATGAAATGAAACTGATTTTCTATGTGATTCAATAAAAATTAATTCAATGTGAAACATAAGTTATTTCACAAATAAGAGTATTTTTCTAGTTCTTTAAATGATCATAACTTAATAGTGATATGATATAACGAAAACTATATAGAGGTATATTATTTTTTAAAATAATTATTTCTAAACATCCCAAAAAAGAAACTCCATATGAGGTATGATTTTCATTCTCCGAATTCTATTTTGGTTTATGTTAGAGGTAATTTGCTATTTTAAAAAGGGGATCATATCAAATTTTATTTGACTGTTTATTTTTTGTATGTTCAATTTTTCTTTTGGATCATAAAATTTATTGAAAATATGGTTTAACACCCCTTAATAAATTATCCTAGAGTTTAAAATACATTATGGATAGAATATGTAATAATTTTCTTTCTTAATTAATCAGTCTTGTTGTTTACACATCTTTTTCCAATGTAAGTGTAGAGTTGACCAGTTCATCACTCATTTTAATGATAATATATGGATCCAACGATTTAACATGTAATTTTTAGAGTCTCTTAATAATAGAGATTACAATTACAGTACGATATAAAGGGGATAAAAATTTTCCCTTGGAGAAATATGTGTAGCCTCATACAATCAATAACTAAGAGAGGATATTTACACTTTAAATTTAATATCAATTAAAGGAAGATTAAAAATTGACATTGATTTAGGAGATGTAGTTATTGGTGTTTACAACAAACAAAAACAAGATATTTAATATCCATAGTTTTGGGGTTAATAGAATTCGTTGTCAAAAAGCATGTTAATATACCAATTAACAAACAAATAATTTTTGGTTAAAAAATATATCAATAGTGGGGATGTCATCAATAATCTTTTCAAAAAAGAAATTATTGTTTTATACTAATAACTATAAAGATATATTAAATATTCTATCGCATATTATTGATGATTTTGTTATTTATTCCTTATGTTAAATAAATGTGATGGTTTTTTTGAGAAGTGATATCTACAACACATTATTTACATGTTCAAAGACACCATTATGGGTTATATACGATTTTTTAAATGGTATATATAGATAAAATAAGATTGGTTAAAATAGTTTATGTTTATGGAAAATAACTATCTAAAATATTACAAAAATTATCCCATAGAATACTAGGGATGAAATTCATTGAAATAAGTAATTAAATATCATTTGTATTATGTTTTTATATTATTGAATTGAGGTTAATATTATAAATTTATTTTAGTATTATGATATTACTCAATGTCAATTTTATATTCATCATTATTTTTGGAAATTGATATAATTGACTTTGTAATTATTATGATTCTTTCAAAATTCATCTCATGTCAATAAATAGGAAAGTGAATAATTTTTTATATTATTTGAGAAAAGTTGATTTTATGAGTTAAATAAAAAAATATCAAAGTCATATAATCTCAAAAATGATCATTTAATATTTCTCAATTTTTTTTTCATCAACTTCTCAAAATTGTATCAACTGATGAAAATTGGTAATGTTTAACCATTTTAATATTCAAAATCTTTTTATGGTTTATGCTGAGAAAATATTTGAGAAATTTGAAAATTGTGTAACATTATATGGTTTTATATTAACTTCATAAGGTTCATTACAAATACAAAAAAAAATTAATAATTTTTTTACTCTTATTTATAAAGAGCAATGATAATTCATAAGGATATAAATTTGAATATGTAAGGTACAATAAGAAATTTTTATCATATATTCAACCCCATGAAGAAAATGAAATTAAAAAAAATAAAAAAGGCATGGGATCAAAGTGTAATACATAAGTATTAATGATTATATTTATACTAGTAATATTTATAACAATGCAATGAAAAATTATGACACTCATGAAGACTAAAAAATAGAGGTTCGAGAATGAATATTATATAAAATGATAAAATAAAAACATGATAATTTTGTGGTATCATTTTTAAAAAACCTATTGTATTTTAAATCCATAATCCAATAATATATATTAATAATATTGAATGATATAATATTTATATGATCATTAATTTATAAAAAAAATTATTTTAAAATACATTTATTTCACAATTAGTATTTTATATCAAACAATAAATTATATTTGTTGATTAATGAGATTCTATTGATATTTAATTCACTAAAAAATATAAGTAAGTTCACAATAAAAAATCAATATGATATTCTTCTTGATTAAGAAGTAGGAGTCTTAGATGAAATTGATTATTAAAATTTTTATATCCCAAAAAGAAAGGTGACCAAAATTAAAACA
Source organism: Viscum album (assembly GCA_963277665.1). Lineage (NCBI taxonomy): Eukaryota > Viridiplantae > Streptophyta > Magnoliopsida > Santalales > Viscaceae > Viscum > Viscum album. The sequence goes on from OY728161.1 coordinate 398,704,597, forward strand.
ATATGGAAAAAATGAAGATAATTGAACAAATTTAATGTGGAAGAAAATAATAAAAAAATATTTAGGATTCACTATGGGTTGAAAAGGAATAAATTTATTTAATTCGTTATATTGGTTATTGATTCTATGGTTGTACATCCAATTTGGATGTACGCATGATGTAGGAGAAAATTAATTGCTACATAATATTTCATTAATATTCTAATATATATCAAAGAATGATTTTTGTGTTGATTTTTGTTGAGATTTTTTAGAAAACTATTCTGAATACATCTTTAAAAATAAAATGGAAGAAATATATTTATGAAACATAGTGGTAAAAATATATATGGGTGTGAATTATTTGTATTATGATGAAGAAAACATTTTTAAAAATAATTAATAATAAATAATACCATTAAAATGAATCCACCAGGGAAAAAATGAGAAAGATAATAAGGAGAATATAACATCGGTTTTGCTAATGAGATCCATTTTGTTTATCCAATCAAAGTAATAAGAATAAAAATATATTTTTACTGAAAAATGTAAACATGATGAATACTATTATTATTGAAATTTCAAGAAGTAAGAAACTAAATAAATATAACATGGGTAGAGTTTCACTGATCATTTATAATCTATGATGATCAATGTTTATTAATTGAGAGAGCCCAAAAAATAGATCCTGAATAAGATCCATTATGTAGATGATAAGTTTCTTGTTGGATTAGTTAATGATATAGTATAATTTTTAAATTGTGTACTGAGAAAAATAAATGTATATCATCCCTGATATAATGAAATCCTATAATGATTTCTGATCTTCTTCTTTGGATAATGTTGTTTTATGGTATATAGGCCTATATAAGAAACATAAAGGAGTATTATTTATTCAGATTTTTAATTTTTTGAACATGATATCATGAAGAAATGTGGTATTTTTAAAAATTAATTTATCCTAAGATTAAGTGTAAAACAATAAGTGACATGGTGAATATTGGCCATAGTAAGGAGTACTTTTTCAAAATTGGAATAAAACCAAGTAAAATATATTGTGTGTTTTCTCTATATATATCCTACATTGAATATATATTGTGGTTAGGTTTACAAGAAATGGATCCATTTATATTCAAATTCGTTTTATTGGTTCAAAGACCAAATTTGGATAAATATAAGATAATATTAGTAATTTCGTAAATGGTTGACTCATATATTGGTTTCTATAAATACTAGTGGGACTAATAATTTTGATGAAATATTTTTTCCATAAGTAATGATAATAAAATAGAGTCTTTTGAAATTATATTTAACAATAAATTAATTTGTCAATTTTTCATTTCATAAAATAAAGCTCAATGAAAAAAAAATTTGTATGCCTAGAAATTATCAATATCGAATCATATATTTTATTTGATTTTCTATTAAAATGAATGTTATTATAGTAATAATTCATAAATATTATAATAGATTCATATTAATTTTATATTACATTTTATTATATGTTAAAATAAATTAATACCAGAAGTGGATAAACATATATCATCATGATATAAAATTAGTTCTTTATTCACGATTATCAATAATGATAAATAAAAAATTAGTATTGAACATTCATGTCACCCTATAAATGGATTTATTTCTTATAACATCAGTGTTTATATGATAAAAACCAATGACGAGTTTTGATCCTCTTATTTAGATAATGTATTTCTAATCTGGAGGGATCCGATATATGAAACCCATAGGATTTGCATTCATTAACCATAGTAATTTTATAATCATTGATTCAAGATAAACCCTGTGTTACCCACTTAAAATTGATCATAAAATTTTAGTATACAATATATGAATGGAGGAAACCTGATAATAAATGGGGGTAGGTTTTCCACATTAGGGTTGATCCATGTATAAAATTATTGTGTTTCAATATCTCTTTATATGCTTCATTTCCTATAGTTTTTTGGATGGTATGATCATATAAATTATCCATTTTTATCCTTACATGTATTAGGTGATCAAATCATAATGTGGTATAAACATAAAATAATATTTTTAATTTTGAAAATGATTTAGTGACACAATATTCACAATAAGGGGTCTGTTTGAGTCCATTAGGACTAAAAATATTTATCCTATGAAAGATGACATGAAAATACATTCTTTTAAAATTATTGTGGAGAATAATTAAATCTATGAATTTTTTATTCTTCATTATAAATATAATGAATAAAATTATTATTTACCATATTATTTTATATTATCAGTATCATCTCATTAATTTCATTTGATATTATCCGTTGATTGATATTTCATTATTCTCATAATTCATGGATAATATGATATAGTTATATAACATTTATAATAATAAAAAATTTATGAAATTTTTTTTATAGCTGAAGTGGCTAATGAATTATCATCATGATAAAAAACACATTTAATTTAATATGATCATTATTGATAAATAACGAATTATCATTAAAAAATAATGCAATTAAATGATAAAATTCATTACCTATTATAAATTCAATATTAATTTAATTATTTACTAAAGCTATTTTTTTTAAAAAAATCCATTAACTTATCCTTCATTTAATGAATTATATTTTCTTATCTGAATTTTAATATATATAAATTTATGGTACTTGTAAGATTACTCTTCGGAATCTAAATGATCATTCCACATTAGCATAATACCACATCCTAAATGGGAATTCATTGAGTGGGGTGGTAATTTACTGAATTGTATTGTCCATATATTTCTCATTAAAAACCCTATGAAAATGGTAATAAAGTTTCAAATATATCATTTTCTTACAGCTGCACACATGTTAATACACAAACATAGTAGGCACGATGGATTTTATAAGGAACAAAAAATGGAAACAAATGATTGTATCCTTCGCATAATTAGGAAAAAAAGTTTCAAATAGTCCACTAATCATAATGACTTCAAAATTACAAAAGAATATCCACAAACTAGTCCTAACTCAATTTCATTATAAATGTGTAATGAGCTCTTTCAAAAAAATCTTAGATAATACAATGTAGTAATAGCAATAATGTTTTCACCAAAATTTTAATTTCATCATATTATGTTGATTCTATACCTTTACCATCTTATTATCTTACTTCTATTTCTAATACCCAAACTCTCTATTATATGTACATACCCAATGAATCACTTTTATATCAATTATTTTTCCCTGCCTAGTTACCTTTTCAATTCACATCCACACAAACAATATCTACTCTTTCAAATAAAAATTAAAAAATAAAATTCAATGGTAAAACAACCACAATAAATAATCTCACTTCATTTCATGTATTAAAAATCAATTGAATGATTCATGAAACCATTAGTTTTGATTTGTTTAATTTCATATTTTAATTGGAATAACTATTGAATATCCAATTTTTAAGGATTAATAATTAATATAAAACTGGTATCTAATATAATTCACATCGTATCCATAATCACTATAGGATGATATATATAATCCTAAAATAACAAAATATTATATATCACAATGAAAAAGATTTCAACTAACCAGATAATGAAACAATACTTCACTATGGAATGATATATTCCCGATATTGTGTGATTAATAACTCCTTTTACTCCAAAAAAGCTAAAAAAATTACTTCTATGTCACTAATGATTGTTTTGATGTCCCAAAATGAAACAAACACCCTCATGGTGAAATATAAACTTGACCATTGAAACTAATTTTAATCATCTAGATTCTTTATAGTATTATATTACACTATATGGTATAACCACATATACTCAAAAAATAGTAAAATCATTAGGTATCGAAACATTTTCCTTTTTCAATGACATCTATTTCAAAATCCAAAAATTCAAAACCTCATCTTGTTTAATGTTATCATAAATTCATTCCCAAATGTGTTGCACTGCAATTTAATCTTGCATAATTTTATTTTAATCATACAATAATGGTTTATGGAATGGATAATTTCATTACTAAAATATGTAATCTATAACATAATAACACCTCCATAAATTAATCCTATGAATATTTGATTTCTAATATATTCATATAATGTTCCAAACAAATAAACCAATAACTAAAACACAGTGAATTACTTTTTATTATATAGGATGTATATAATTACCAAATTCTAGAAAATAAATTGTAATAAAAAAATAAATTAATTCATAGCCACTTCAACATAACTTTATATGTATAAAAGTATACAACTTTGAAAAACATTACAACGTGAGGTAATTTGAAATTCATCAACCTAAATAATATCAACTAACACTCTTACAAAAAAATATTAAAAAATATCATAAGAAATCACACCTATGGTATTTTTAAACAACCATGATATTCAAAAACCCACTAGATCGATTAAAGTGTAACAATTCATTAGTAATAAAAGAAATTTCAATCTAAGAAGTGAAATATTATTTTAATCCAATTAATAATATATGAGTGAAGACTATATAAGAAATAATTATAATGAATAATAATACCAAATATCTCTATTAGATTTACTTTCATCTACTATTAAATAACATTTCTATAGCTTAGATTATTCTACTTTTCTATCTCTTTATAATTATGCTTTTGTATTAAAACCACATGACTCTAATAAAAATTCTCATTAAACATTTTCACACTATGATGGTACATACTGTATATTCATAACATTCTTCTTTTAAATCCCCCTAGTTATATTCTCCCCTTAATAGAAAAATATTTTTAATTTCTATAATTTTTTACTCCCCCTAAATTAAAAAACCAAACATAAGAAGATAGGTAATAGAATCACCAAACATTGTAAATTAGTATGAAGAGGATAAATTCCCATCATTAAACTCGTCCTATAAAATTAATCAATTGAAATCATTTTAGTGAAATCATAATCTATTTTATATATATATTGAACAACAAAAATCATCAATAGTATTTGATGTATAAACTTCTTTTGAATGTGGTACTTGATATCAATGTGATTTTATTGATATTTTTAATCTCAATTTCTAATTTAATTGATGGAAAACTCATTATCGCATTGAATAATATGTAAAACATAACATTCATCTTAATATTATCCAATATAATCGTCATCAACATTGATTAGGTTTCTTATTCAGTTCTAAGAACATATTACGCCTATGTAGTATGTAAGTTCGATAAACTGTGTTTCATTTTTTTACCATGCAACACATTCTTTATAAAGAAACAATAAACCATTATAGGTTGATATAATAACACAAGTATTTAAATCACAATTCTTACCTATATATATATAAAAGTTGATAATTCCATTTCTATTATATTTCAATCCATAATCAAATATGTCTTTGATATGTAGAAGGATCCTAAATGAAGAAAAATTGTTTCAATCCTTTAGTACACTTTTAAATCCTACAGAAACTACAATAGTATAGACTAAATTAAATTTTTAATATTTTATATAGATTAATCTACTAGACATATTTCTAACCAAAATTTTATCAACATATTTTTAGTAATGATCCTTTTCTATAAAATTTACCACCAATATTTTTAAGAAATCAATATTGAACCCTTATTATCAAACTTCTCTAGAACTTACCCTAAAATTTTTTATTTTGAATGAAGTATATGACTGTTGAATTGAGAAATTGTTAGGATTAATAAATATTTCATCTCCCTAGGAATGGAAATCTCAAACATTCTCTTCATCTCATATGATAAATCTTGACAAATAGATTATTCATTTAAAATAAATATTTTAACATATATATAGATTATAACAATAAGAGAGACCTTATTATTATATTTAATTTATAGATTTATATACACTTCCCCATTGATTAATATTAGTGAAAATAATAATGTATATACTAAGTTAGGGCATGATATTGGGAATTTTTAACCCACATTGTGCCTTCATTTACATTTAAATATTTCATTAACCCTTTCAATGAAATAATCCACATGGTTTCTCAATGTTCTCATTATCCTGCATATCAAAAATGTGGAAAGAGGACAAGACATTTATTTATAATATATAATATTTTATTATCGAAATGATACAAAATAACTTCATTGTATCAATCCTAGAAATAAACATCGATTCCTCGTTACATTAAATTCATTCCACCCCTTAGTAAGCGTAAAAAATGTTTTTTTTACTTTTTCCCCCTTACATATACTTTTTTATTTTTTTTATTTTCTAAAATAATCTCTTTATTTCGATAAAATTCATATTTTATGTTTTTGTTAATGTATCATAAGTATTATTTGTCCTAATGTGAGACACCTATTCATTAGATATATCAATAAACTCCAGACACTTCATGGATTATTTCTTGTATTCTTATACATCCAATAAAAACAATGTTGTGAACATTCCTTTCCTCAATGTTCCCCTAAATTGAATTGATTTTCAATTATATCTCATGATATTCTTGACATAAACCGACTTACACATCAAAAAATATACTGAAAAGGATTTTTCATCATCAATTTAAACTAGTGAAACATCCTCACAAATAATTGATTTTCAAAATTTTTAATATTTTTCCAAAACGTAATCGTGCATTCCAGTAGATTAATATTGATTATATCCAATTATGGGACATTATTATTGATGTACCATCATCCATTGTGTTTAAAATATCATTAAAATGAAAAATATAAATAATAATACGAAATTATTTACAATTGTAATGATATCCTCAAACATTTTGATGATATCCAAAGAGAATTCCTTAAACATCTCATCTCTCCATATTGTCAAAGTTAGTACCCTTCACCACTATAATACCATGGATTCAAATAACCCTTATATATATATAAATAATTATGTATTATTATAATAAATCTAATACAAAAATATATTTTAATTGGGTTGATTTAAAAAAAGATTTAGATTTTCAACCACTGCTCTTATCGACTTTATATAGAAAAATAATGAAGTGTCACATTCTACCAACATGGTGGGATACAATTCCACTAAGATTTTATTCACTAATTTGTAATACCAATTTTTAATGGGGTATATGGTTCTATAAATTGATAAATAATAATTCAATTTTTGATATGTGTTTTAAAATGTCAATTTTCACATTAAACTCTAACATCAATATGTAACATATTCTAGGAGAAACCCAACAATGTATATATACTTTTTAAATTACATCAAGGTTTTTTATTTAAGAATAATGAATACAATTTTAGTAATATTAATGAAATAATCAAAAGGAAAAAAACTATTTATCATTAGTGTTTATAAATTTCATTTAAACCCATAAAAATCTAAATGAATGATATATAATATGGGAGATGTTTGAACCTCTTCTTTCTATTCAGATGATTTAATAATCTATCCATTTTTATATGAATGAGATATCCAATTTTTTTCTATATTTAACATAATCAAATAAAAAAAATTCATTACTTATTAAAGATTCCATATATTAAATTGATTAATTTGTCTATTTATTTTGTTCCATACTTGATTTTATAACTTTAAGAATAAGTAAGAAGAATTATTTTCTTTAAAAACCTAAAAAACTATTCTATTTATCAATAAAATTTATTAAATTCAGATACAAAATTCAAACTCTTCAACAAATATTTATCATTTAAAAAACATAATTCATTTCGTCCATCAAATAGCTGATACATTATTGGTATATTGTGTTTTAATCCATCACAACACAAGTTATTCTTTAACTAAAACGAGTCCAATATAATTTTCAGTGAACTATATTATATTTTCCAATGTGACCAATCACTGAAAAGGTAACTAGTCCTTCAAAAACATTTCTTTATCATGAAACATATTTTTAATTTTAAATCATATCTAGAGATAATACACTATACATAACCCAATTATGTTGTTTTTTATATGATTATTTTTTCATTTCATTCACTAATGCATTTTTTTCCATTAACAATTTTATTGAAATAATATTTATTATTATAATTTATACTCGGTTATAAAGTATGAAATGTGTGAAATTTTTTATTATATTATCATAGTTAGTCATAACTGCTATAAAATACCTCAACATATCAAAACATGTTTTCAACCATCCATCCAAAAATGTTAGATCATTAAAGAGAATTTATTATTTGAGTGGGTTGACTCATCCACAATATATGACTTCCATTTCTTCTATTTGTATAATGAAATTTTTAATTTAACCAATATTTCAAAACCATGTTCCCAAAGGCTACATTATAATATTAATATCCATTATATTAATTTTTTTATTTGAAAATTGTTTATTTAAATTCCTAAGTTACCAACTCTAATTAAATATTTTGAAAATTAGTTTTTTTTCAAATGTCATATTAAAACTTTTGTTCAGATTCCAACACAGTCTTTGTCACTCTGGTCTACATCCATATATTTAATTAATACTATTTTTATATATTTTTCTTTCAATTTATTACTCTTATTATTTATGGATTTCTTATCATTATATTCCATTCACATAAATTTGATTTTATCAACTTGTTTCATTGCATCTATTATATTATCTATCCATATATATTATTATTATCAAATATATTGAATTGAATTATCAAAATATATATTTTAACATTTTCAATTTATTTTCTAATAACATTAATATTTAGTAAAAAAACAGGGTCCCTCGTATATTATGTATCGTTATTTTTTATGCAAATAATATGTTTTTTATTTTCAATGAGTAACTTCTTTAGGTTATCAATCTCTTTTGTAAACAAAGAATAATTTTACCAGGTAAGGTTCTAGTATTTCGTAGTTATTTATTATCATTATTTACATTATTCTCCCTTTGTCCAATGTTGGAATCATTGATTTAAATTACTTGTGTTTTAAATTTTTAATGAATATAATTTCTATTTCTTCCTCACATACAACTTTTTTAATCTCATCATAGTTGGATTCTTCTTCATTAACCTCTACAATCAGAAAATATTTATTATCTTCAATAGTATCCTCAAATTCTTAATAACCCCCACTAATATAATCTTCATCAAAAAATGATTATAAATATCACTTATTAGTGTCTAAGAAATTCATAAACATCCCATTTGAGATAAACAATATTATCAAATTTTAATTATTAATACTAGGAGTAACCCCATGACATAACATTTTCATATTTAGAATATACTCATTTCATAATATTTGTAATTTATAATGAAATTTATTATAATTCAATACTTGAAACTCATTAGTGGAAACATCGCTTGATACATTCCGTTTTAATTTTTCAGGATTTATTAAATTAACAATATGAGTATTTCAAATCACATTTCCATATTTTCTATTTTATAGGTTCAAATTGATCTTTATAAACTTATATTATTTTCCTCTCATACATTAAAGAATTAAAGTATATTTGATTATTATCATTAAATATATTTTTAAAATCACAACATTTCCACATTCCATTATAAATAAATATAGAGTGAATACCATATAAAAAGGTGTATTTAGATTAGGGTATTTAATTTCCAGAACCATTACAACAAATTCTCCCAATACGATTCAATATATATTTTCAACAACTATATACAATCTAAAATTATAAATAAAAACTCGCATACTTATCAAAAATTCATTGACTCTATAGTGAATAACTCATAACCACATTCATTATCATTGACGTTGAAATATTCAATTTCAATATCCAAACATATACCTTGGCTAGCATCACTTTTGTTTTACCTTCTAAATTGTCCTCTAAGTTTATCAATATTATTTTTATACAGTAATACCTTTTAGCTTAAGAATGAACTTTTTTGAAATAGATGATATGATAGACATATAAGAATGAAAATTATTTTTACAATAATATATATAAACTACTAAAAAATATACCCCATTATCATGAGGCATACAGACATCAATATAAGTACCCCAAAAGTACCAAATTATTCATAAATCATATAGAAGCATCCAATCAATCAAAATATGATAATTTTTTCAGTTTAATGTTGGAATACCCTTGTTGTTACTCGAATTAAGTTCATCTATATTTCATATATAAATTTCATATTTGAATCATTATACATAGGCATACCCCTTTTCTAAAAAATCTACATATTTTATTTTCTCTTGGAGGAAACAATTAATTCTCTAACAGAAAGTGAAAATGGTGCACATGAACAATGAGAATTTACTAATACGGGGTGTGTGAATAAGTTATTTCACATCCTTTAAAATTTAACATTATAAAAAAATTCATCACCTGTTAACTTGAATGATAATATCATTGTCCAAAATATATACACTTTCTAATGTACAGAAATAGCTTCCATGATAATATTTTACATATTTCACCACCTAAATGTATGATTTCATTCATGGAATGATCTAGTTAATCACATGATCACAATTCCCAATTATCATAAATATTTAAGAATAATTAGGGATTATCCTTGAACTCACGATGCATAATGTTTCTTCAAACATTTGTTATGTGATCCCACAAAATTAATGATAGATAATATGAAATATTAATGCTAATTGAGTTTCCCCAAAATTATAATTCCATAAAGATATTGTAAATTTTATTCCTCTCTCTCTCTCATTCTTCTCTTATTACTCTACATATTCCTTTTCCTCTCTTATATATATATATATACCAATTATAATGTGCTCAATCAATTATTCTCTTATCTGTAATCATCTTATTTTATGCACTCCCACACCACTAATCGCTCATATTTCAAATATAAATTACAAAATACAATTACAGTAAAATTTTCCCCCTTAATCTTCTAAAACATAAATTATATTCTTCCAATAAGTTCATGTATTATAGTCACCATTATATTAGATTATGGGACAAGAATATTTCAGATAGAGTATACCATGAAGAAATATTTAAACCAAAACATAAAAACACATTGAATCTAGGTACTCTTATAAATCAATGAATGACCATAATCATTATAGAGTTATAAGGATAATAATGATAAAACTAAATATATAATAATATGACCATGTAGTATTCCTCCAACAAATTCAAAAAATACAACTTATATATGACATGACCTAATCATATTATAACATGCTTTCAGAATTATTCCATTCAAAAGAAGAATAAAATTTCACAACCTTATCATTATGATTGTATTTGATACTTCATAATGTAACCATAACTCTAATACTGAAATCTTCACATTATAATTCAAATTAATCATCTTCTTCCAAGTACCACTCAATGTTACTATCTGAATGAAGAAACATCCACATATCATCTCAAAATAGTGAGAATGAGGCAAATAATATCATATGGTATGTGTTTTTATGTTTGTGTAATGTTGTAATGGTTAAAAAAATATTTTTATATACAAGTACTTTCACATAATAAAACTTTTGGTGAAAATGTCATTTAATATTACTTTATTACACGTCAATTTGTTTTAATTTAAATAGAATTCATATATTAATAAACTAAATGAATAAAATGGAACCTAAAAAAATTAGACAATATCCACTTCTCTTTATTTAAAATAAACAAATTTAAACCCCCTCCCCCCATTTGAAAACACCATAGTTCGAGTTAATCGAAATTATTTGACAAAAAGAATCTCTAAAAACACTCTAGTATAAAAATTATCACTCAACATGGTCACAACACACATGGCTGATTCACTAGAATAAATATAAACATAGGTACAAATACATATTAAATATATTTTTATTATTTTATGGATATAATATCCAATATAATGTAATATCAATTTTTTGATGAAATAAATAAATTCATTATATATTATGGTTTTATTAATCATTTTATAATTGACCATAAAACTTTTACATTATATTGAAAAAAATGAGTATATAATTTTTTAATATACCTCATTAATACTTTAATTTTTTCTATTGGAAGATCATGATGATGTTTAATATGTTTCTCCTTGAGCACTTTTTTATAATATTCTTTCAATTAAATACATTAAAATAACTCATATAGGATTCTTATTAACAACAAATCTTAAAAACGTAGTCTATGATCTTGTAACTACATTTATTATTAGCTCATAATTAATCAAAGGATCTCATAGAGAAAATATATGGATACATGGTGGTATAAAATTATGATTAAATAATTTATTTCTTGAAAACATTATTGATTTTTTTATATTTTCTATTTTAATATACATTCTACCAAATCATATATAGTACACCCAATGTTTATTATTCCTGATACATTAATTCCATTATATAACAATAAAATTCATCAAAATGAAATTTCATTAGTAAATATATACGGGAGAATCAATTCGTTAATAAAATAGTATAAATATATAAAGTGAGGAATGGTAAATTTAATTTAAGTATATATGTAAATATAATAGTTTTTTTGATAATTTCACATTCCCTTAGTTATAAATTCTATTTTACACAAATTATTATTTTTTTAACTTTTCCATTGGTTTCTAATGATCGTTACTTTTTGTCAAATTATCACTAGCTATATTGGATTTGATTACCAATATTTTGATGATGTAGTAATGGTAGAATATATATATATATAGGTGTACCATCAAACTATGAGAAACATTGGATATTTTATAAAATATATATTTATTAAATATCAAGATATATTATTATTTTCTATTTAAAATCACATTACATATATTAATTTTAAAATAAAAATACATTATGAGATTCTGATAATGCTAAACTAAATAATTCACTAATAAGGAATTGGAAATAACTATTTTGATATGATTTATATACATTAAAAATAGAGAATTACTGATTATTTTAAATAATATTTCATTATATATAGAAAACAAAACATATATTTTTCTTTTATGAGGAAAATGAATAGGTGAATATATATGTTCCTTTTTACATTATGTACCGAAATTAAAAATATTGATAAATAAATTATGACATATAAAAACAATGTTGGTGCAGGTGTTTATTTATTTTAAAATTATTTCAAAAATCATTGATAATATTGAATTTTCAGATATTTTGACATCAAAACAATTAACTAAAAATAATTTTGGAAGAACCATTTTATTCAAATTACTTATGATATTTTGGATTAGTTTCTTAAACTAAAATGTTTAATAAACACATAAAATATTATTATAATAAAATATCATTTATTTTGAATATGTTTATAAATAAATTTACTATTTTTATAATTGCAGTTATCATTAACTTTCTAGGAGAAAATAATGATTACAATATTTATATATAAATTATTGAACAACTAAAAAATTCAGATCCATATTCATAATTATTTAATTTTCACCCATTCAATTATATTACAATACGGGTGGAAGTGAATATGAAATAAATCATTTATTGTTTAAAAAAATAATATATGAATAAAATATAATATTTATTTATTCATGATTGGATTTTATAAAACAATGTTTTATAAATAATCTATAACTTTTAGGTAAAATCAAAACTATGGAATATTTTTCAAAATTTTTGGAATACTTAATCATTAATTTATATGGAATGTCCTTGTATTTTGAAATGAAAATACATTAATATGAAATATTGAATTTCTTATGACATTATACAAATATGAAATTTACATTAATTTTAAAAAATTATTATAAGAGTGATGTAACTCATATATGTGGAGATAATGAAGATCTTAATTATACTGGGAATATTAAATATAGATGCATATATTATTTCTCCCATAATTATATATGCATAAATAGTTAAATGTACCTTAAAAATAATATGATTTATATTTATAATAATGAAAATTTAAGTTAGTTATTTTCCCACCACTTCTTGATTCAAATTAAATCAATGATTGGAAACTCCAGAACTTTGATATTGATTTTTATAGATTGTGAAATTTTATCATGGACATTATATACTGTAATAATAATGATATCCCAAAAAATAATAAAAGAACAATATATATTGTATAATTTAGTTTAAATTTCAATATGCCAAATTTAATAAGTGAAAATTGATCTCCCCCAAATTAATTTTTATATATGATATTAAAAAATATGTGGCAATATATATAAGATAAATTTGTTTTGTGAAAAACTTAATGATTTATTCGTAAATTAATTTCAAACTATATGATTTGAAAATATTATTTCTAAAATTTAAATATGATGACCTGATATCATATCATGGCCTATTCGAGGAGAGTTAGTAATGTTGTGATCATTCATTCATTTATATTTTTTTCCCAATTGGTAATCCTAATATTTTTTAATGTGGGAAACTAATATTTACAAGGAAATATTTTGTTAATGGTTGAGGAGTTTTATAAAAATTTTTTCATAAAGTTAAAATAATAGTTCATGTAATTGATGACATAAAATGGGGTGTGATATAAATATATATTTTTATAGATGGAATCATTAACCATGAATGATGATTAAAATTTCGAACTCCAAAATTTTTTATAAAAAAATTTCATATTTAAACTTATCATTGACTTCAATTAATTATAATATAAATATAACCATTTTTATTACAAATTATGGTCATTATTATCCTAGAAAATTAATTCTAATTTAATTTAGACAATATATCTCTCTATGTGGTAATCATACAATTAATTATGACATTAAGAAAATATACATTACTTTTCACTTTTTTAGTTAGTTTTCATTAAAATTTCAGGTTATTCGCATTTGAAAAATTTGGACTTCAATCTACCTTATTTTTTCAATATTCTACAATGAAATTCATCTAAAATAAATAATATGGTGGGGATATTAAAATAAATGATAGTTTAATTTGATGTCATGATCATGTTTTATTTTAACTAATATATTATAACCCATGCTTCACATGAATACTTTTCATTTTTTATCATATTAGTCTAATATATAATATTGTTCAACTAGATGAAACATTTACTACCTCATAAAAATAATATTAATATTAACAAAAATTATTATTATAATAAACATGGTTACATTGACCAAAATTTTATGTATCTATAATTTTACACGTTTTTATATGTGATAGTAATCGAAATGTATCATTAATCAATTCAGATATCTGAAAAAAAAATATTTTATAATATTATATATCAAAATATAAATCACCATTACCACCAATAAAAGAAAATTTCTTTCACTATAGAAACAATTTGGTGATCCTTCCCAATAATTGATTGAGGAATCAATTAACCATAACCATTGCAAGAAAATGGGATTTTTTTAGTAAATTTGTTGTTTTCATCATGGAATCTAGATATAATTTTAGTCACATCAAATCCATGATAGTAAAAATTTTATGTGGAATTGAAATAGTGTTTAATAGTGAGAGTATAAAAATATTTCATGGAAAGAAAAATTTATTATAGATTCCTAAACATTATTTAAAATATTCATTCATGAATTTACTATTTTATATCTAATAAATAAATAACTAGGCTAAAAATTCCTATAGTAATTAAAAACTAATGACATTAAATAAGAATATAAGTCATATTTATTTTAATATATATAAAGGGATTCTAAATCCTATAGAGCTTTTAATACAAAATGTAAAACACTAGGGAATAGATTTTAAAATGGGTGAGATTGAATCACTATTAAGGGAATAATAATAATAATGAATCATAACATGTGAGTAAATAGTTTAACAATAACTCATATAAGACAAGTTTCACGAGTAATCACTTAATTGAATAATAGAATGAACATGGTATTATAAGATCAAAGAAACATAGGATATGGGGATCAATAAAAAACAAGAAAAAAGAACATGTCATTGAAAAGAACAAACATAACATCATATGCTGCATAGAGTCCCATAGTGGATTACTTTTACACATTAATTTTGTACATAACATTACATGAGACAAAAAAAATACCAATGCATCAGGGAACAATTTGAGAAAACAATTCATATCATGATCATGATTATCTATTAAAAAAATTGAAATAAATAAAAAATTAATGATAATAATAATAACTCATGGAATGAAATGTGTTGAAAAATATTTCCTCATAATGTACAAAAATGAGATTTCTTACTGAAGGCATTTGAGAAACGAACATGAAGAATTTTTTAACCCATCAAAAGAAGGAATAATTAATTGGGTATATATGTGGTAGATTTGTGTAAATTATTTATAAGAATTGAGTAAAAAAATATAGAGATAATATGAGTTAGAGGAACAGAGGTAATAACATAAGGAAAAAATGGTAGTTCATAGAGATCTCGTACTTTATTTCTTATGATTCTTAATACGTGTTAGAAAATCCGACATAATAAATAAATATTTATTATAAATTTCATATATAAAATTAATAATTTATATCATACCTTATATTATGTTTTTAATAAATCATATTACTAATTTTTTAATGGTTAATTATTAAAAAAACTAATCTAGGTTATAACAATATTGTTTTCTAGGGATGTTTTTTCCCATAATCTCGGTTTTTATACATTGAAAAGGTATAAATAATAACCAGAATGATATCCATGATATTAATATCATATATATCATTATATATATAATTTTATTCATCTATAAAAGTTAGAGAAAAAAGTAATTAATTTCACCATTCATAGAGATTGTAGGTCATACATACATATTATTGTAGTTTCCATTTATGATGGATATAAGGGAAGAATTAAAAACAATAATTCAAAATTATATAACTTAAATAATATAATATATAAAATATATAATTATTGGTTCTATTATTATATCTATCTATGAGATGAAGTGATAAAAAACTTAGTCACATCGGTTCATGAGGTCATACTCCACCATTCCCACGAATGACGATTTGATTTCTAATTTTATAGAAAATTAGAATGATTTAGATGATTACATAAAAAATAATATCTATTTATATCTAATTTATTTATGTATTATTATATTATTTTGTTTCAATTGGGTGTTATTTATCCATAAATGAAATAAAACAAATACATTCTGATAGATACCTGACGTCTTCTTTGGAAAACACCGATTTCATTTAATAGTAAACCCGACAAGGTTGGTATTCCTCCAAATATAAGAACTCTATAACATGGTTATGAATGTTACAAATGGTCATGGTTGTCTATTATTTGAATAGAAATAATTTTTATTTGTGATTAGAAGAAGAGAAGTGGTTCACTTTTAAGGAAAAAAAGAGGGTCCTTTTTTGAAAAACTTTATATATTAAATCAATAAAATTTATTTTTCATGAAAAAGCCAAACCAAATTGAAATAATTATAATTTAATATTAGTATGTTTAAAATTAATCTCATAAGAATTTTTTTACATATTTAGATGATGTTTACACCATTATATTTTCTTAACATTTTTAACAGTTCTTATGATTAATGTGATGGCAATATTTTTACACTGTATGGGTTAAGATAGTTACTGTAAAAGAACAAGTTTCCCATAAATTAAACATTGTTGATATTGTTGACCATAAACACATCACTTGGGAAGAGGTAGTATTTTTTAAAAATAAATCATTAAATGAAATAAAATTTATTATAGAGTAAAAATACAATCATTTTGGTAACTATTCATTTAATTTTATGTTGAAAAAAATAAGAAAAAAATAAAATTTAAATATAATCCATTAAAACCTATATATTTTTTAGTTTTTATATAAAAACATAATTTAATACTCTAAAACACTCAAATTTCATTACTTTTAATGTTTTCAAAATAATTTATTTCATTTTATATTATGTTAATAAATACCACTTTTACATTGCATTCGAATTTACAAAAATCATTTAATTACATAAATTACTACTATGTTTCCATGATAAATTAAATTTATATTATTTCATATAATACTTTTATATCTAACATATATTTTATTTATTCCATTTTTTCAAATATAGAGATTGTAAAATAATGATAATAATAATTTTTACATTTCTTTACTTTAAATAAAAAACGGTCAAACCCAAATAGATAAGGAACAGGGTGGAATATATTATATTTTATTGTAATTTAATGAAAATCATCCATAAAATAGTGTAATTATATGTGTTAGGGTCATTTTTTAGTCTGTATCATATTTTATATAACCATAATTTATCGATTTAACCGTACCATGGGGATCAGTATTTAATGTTTTTAATATTCCTAATTACCAAAAAAAATTAAATTGACAAATTCAAAAAATACATGCCTCATAAATATAAGTACAGAAATAATTTTTATATATTCAACTTTTAGTAGTTTAGTATATTAATTTAATATTATATTTAAAATCATAAAATAACTGTTTTTCCAGAAAATGACTTTTTAAGTATAAAAATGTATTTATATCAAATTGAAGAATAAAAGTAATTAAAAAGGATATAATCAGATATTTTATAATAAAAAAATTATTAAATTTTATAACTAATTCAAAATAGACTTTTAATTTTTGAAAACATTAATAGAAAATATATTTTTCAATAAAAAGCGTCATTTTTTCACTATCAATTGAATAATCAAATTTTTTTAAAAAATATTAAAATTTAACGGTGAGATATTTGTTATATTTTGAATTATTAAATGATATAATTTTTATCAAATAAATGTTCTAAAAATAATACAATATAATTATAATATTTTTTCACAAAAAAATTTAACCATATTTGAAGAAAATATATGTTTGATGAATAGAATTACATTACTAAAAATTGAGTGTTTATCTCCAAATAACATATCAATTCCTTTCCATTTACTATGTCTTATATATATATATATATCATAAATATGATAATCCAAGTCAAACCCACCATTTTATCAGTTATGGTATTATTTTCGTATTTAAATTGTAATATTTCAAGGTTCGTTTAGCCTAGGTGTTGTGTGTCATATATCCTATAGAATATGGTATTCTTTATAGAAATTTGCGGTTTAATGTTTTTACAATTGATGAACTTTACCTTAAATATATCATTTTAAATAATAAGGTGTAATTTGGTGACTGTATTTTTAAATCACGGATTCCTCTAGTTCACATGTTGTCTCTTTATGTTTATGGCTTCACAATCAAACTTATAATGTGTGGGTTTTCATGTAGTGTTACATGTTATATCTATAGAATAATATCAAAATAATATAATAATTATAATTGATATAATATTTATGATATACAACTTCAAAATATAGTGCATGGGAGGTATGTGTTTTGGACTTTCTCAAGAGGGATATATAGAATATGTTGTGTACTTGATATAAGATTACTAAGACTATTAGTTGATATGATACATCTAAAATGTGATTGGGAATATTAAAATGGTTAATTTTTCGAGGACATAGCTTAAACATGTTCCCTAATATAATGACTCCCTTCTATGGATTTATAAATATAAACACATAATCTCTTAATTTAAGATCTGTGTCTCATTGATGATTTTCATCATAGATCTTCAAAAAACTTTTAAAATATTTGTTGTGTATCATGATGGTATTGGAATTTTATAACATATCGTAAACCATTTATCATCCTAATAGTGTTCATTCCCCATATTTATCTAAATACACAAGTTTTCTACATCACATACAATAATGGGATTCATATGACTCAATTTGGACAAATGAGTGAATGGTAATACATTATGAGTACTCATCTAGAGGGAGATATTGATCTCATCCACCAATAAAGACAATTGAGAATGATCTTAACATGTGTTCCAATGTATGGATCATCCACATAGATTGAAAAACAATATTTGGGTTATAATTTATATTCATGTTCATCATCGTATTTAGATTATGTTAAACACTCTTCTATAATTAGGTGTCAAATCCCCGATCATAGTGAGATATAATCCATAATGGTGTTCCATAAATCATCACCACCTCTCTGATTTATATCCGTGAATTTTAATCGATTAATAAGTTCTATCAAGTCGAAATGAAGTGGAAAATCTTTGTCATATTCTCAACCACAACCAGTATAGTTTAATTTAAACTTGGGAACATTGAAATTCACTTGATAAATCCCACAACAATTTTTTCCTTTTTTATGAGGGTAACATTGTGGTTTGCGTCATCAGCAAATAATTTTTACTTTATTCATTCACTATCTGTCATTCCAGAAACATTGATGTATATTCAATGCTCTCATTCTTCATATTTACCTACCAATGTTGATCATTATGATCTTAATACTTCTCTATACTCCTTGTGTTGATGGAGATGGTCAACATGTTTGTATCATTAAAAATAACTTTCTTTATCTAAACATTTGATGATACACATAGTTGTGAACTAAATCATACAATTCATTCTTCATCAGTTTTTAACTCCTATCCTTTCTCTTTTCTTATACCATCTGGCTACTTTTGGGATTCTAGATTATCTCCTTGAGAAGAAATTATCTTCTCCAAAAGGGATGTTTCAACAATAATATGAGAATTAAATTATAGTTGTACTTCCTTTATGTTCTCCATGTAAAACCATTGAAAGTATAATAATATTAGATCCTTCAAAATTATATTCTTTGATATTGTAACATGTTCATTTCTTCTTAGAGAATCAACCGCTTTATATGGTTTCTATGTATCATTGTAGAATGAGATATCATAGTATTTGATCAGCTATAACCATCATCATTTTATCATATTTGGATCCTTATATGTAAATATATACTCTAGGATATTATGATCCATATATATTTCACAACTCTCCTAATATAAATAATACCTCCAGAATTTCTATGCGAAGATCACAGTATCCAAATCCAAATAATAGGTGGGATAGTTTTATTCATGAACCATAAACTACATTGAGGTGTTGGCTATCAATTTTTATTCTACATATGTACATATACTAAACCCTTCCATATAGAAAAACTATATACCAAGAAATTTTTCAGACTTACATTCTCTGAATTTATTGGTTCAGTGATAATACTCATTTTTATTTCCTTGAAACTGGCTTCACATTAATCATCCCATAGAAACTTTACCCCTTATTTGATAGTATGGTTCACTACTTTTACAATCATGATAGTTTTATAAAATATCAAGAGAAATACCAATGTAGTCACAATAAAACATATATATATATATATTAATAGTTTTTATCTAGACCAATATTATATTGGTTTTTTCTTATAATTGTCCATTGTTATCCCTTTTCTAGTTATTACATGCCCTAAGAATGATATTTCCTTCACACAGAACATAAATTTTTTGTACATTGATTATAATTCCTCATTTTACAATGTCTTTATCATAGTATTCAAATGCATATTATAATCCTTTTTTCAATTGGCGTATATCAGAATCTAAGATGCAGATACTTCAAAAAAAATTTCAAGATAATTTCTAAAGACTATTAATTATCTCTGTAAATCATACTACATCCTTAGTGAGTCCCAAGGGCATTACTATAAACCCATAGTTTCTACACATTGATCAAAAGGTCATTTTGGGAATATATTCATTCATGATCATTAGTTAGTGATATCCCAAGAAAAGATCCACCATTTAAAATAATGGGACACACATAGTTGTTCACATTAGTCCTCAATCCATGCCAGGGTCTACATTCTCATTATCTTGATTTTAATGAGTTTGTGATAATTAACTCAGAGTCAAATTAACCCATCATTCTTCTTGAAAAACATGACTTATGTACCCCCTAGTTAAGCACTCAGGTGTATAGAAGCCTTCTCTAGATTCTCTTATAGCTGAATTTTATGTTCTCCCACCTCAATGTTTTCTATTATCTGAGGAGTCTTTTATATAGAAACTGATCATGGTATATGTTCAATTGAAAAAGAAACCTATTAGTTAAGAGAAAATCCAATCAACTCCATGGGGAATAAATTGATATAATCCCTCATAATGAGAATATATCCAAGAATAATTATATAATTTGTCTCTATCATATGAGAAATGTATTATTTATCTTAATGAAATAACATCCACACATTAGTAGATGACTCCAATGGAGATTAGTCCTCCACCGTACACTTATACAAAAGTAGATTCCGAATTATGATTGGAATGAAAATCACCATATCTCAACAATTAATGTTTGATTTATATATGGTGGCCAATTCAAGCCCAATATAACAAAAAAATCTCTTATCAGAATGAAAACTAGATTTATATATAAATAAATTCACAATCATTAAATGGGATCGTGTTATATCCATCAGAAGAAACTAATTCTCTTCCTTTTGTTGTCATTTATTACTCAACCTAAACATTTTTTTTATATTTTGAATAGTATTAATAATCATAAAATATATTAAATAATGAGTAGGACCAAAAAAAAATTCATTCACTTTTCATAAATGAATAACTATTATACATGTCACCACATCATTGTTAGGATCCATCTCAGAAGTAGTGATGATATATTTTCTCTCTTTTCTCTATGACATTAAAGGTGTTGTCCTTGATTATCTTTGAAAACACATGTCCTAGGGAAATATAATTCATAATTATAATGTTCCTTTTAGCGGAATCATTTTATCACAAGAAAATGGTGGATCTAGAACTAATTTCCATGCATCACATTCTTGGGATTCCTCGACACTGTTCATAATAAATTATTTGGATACCCATATTTTCCAAATAAGATTCATCTCATTCTTCCCATCAAAAAACCATTTGAGTAGCTTCTTCCTACAATTTTGATAAATGGGATGCTAGGTTTCTTATCCTATATGGGAATTATTTATATATCATCCCACTTAAAACTTTATTTTATGATTATTATCTTTAGGCACAAAAGACCACTGAGTTTATAAATATCTATAATGATCTTAAGGGAACAAAAATAATAATCATTATTGATATTAATTTCATTAATTGAAAAAATGTTAATAATATTTTTATTCAACTAAATAAGAGGTCTACCATAATTTTGGTGTTGATAATAAATATATAAGCATACCGTGAAAGCCTTATGAATTTTTCCTTATATGACCGGATATATTATTATTACAGTCTATTTTTTATATGGAAATTTCTCTCAATTTTAACATGGAGAGTTTTGGGAAATAATTTATTTAAAAATATTTTCTACAATTATTCACATTTCATATAATTCTTATCCTCTTGGAATTTTTTTCTTGATCGGTGTGAGCCCATTATTGGATTCCCCTTCCATGTGATAGATAACAATCCAAAATTTCCACTTTTGTTTTGTCTGTGGAGGATATATTATATATTATCGATAGATTTAATACATTATGTTGTATTTTGGGTGTTGGGGATAGTGTTTAATTAGTTTTCAATAATTTTTTAATATGTTTTGTGTGTGGATTTGGTTGAAGTTGTGATGTCTATATAATTTCTATTGATTAAAATATGGAAATTGGATACAACTCATGCATGATTCTCTTATTAACTATAACTATTTTAAACAGACCATAAATTATTGAACAAATTTTCTATAGAGCATTACAATTATATACAGGAAGTGAATTCCATGAAACAAATAATTTCATGATGAGGCATTGGAAGATCTCATCATTTATTTTCAATGAATAAGGATATCAAGAAGATTCCATGAAGAAATATAGGTTAATATGTATTTCACATGAGTATTAGTTGATATGGGAAGAAGAGTTTCTTGGCTATTGTTGAGGATGACTTTGTAATAAATTTTTTTCTAGGTTTATTATATGTTATTTTTAATGGTCATATTTTTAAAAATGTGTACATACTAGTGTAAAGTTAAGTCCATATCATCCCTAGACACATGTGAGACATATAGGTCGACCATAATTTGGGAAACCAGCCTGAGAGAATGTGAGAATGATAGCGGGAAAGTTCGTTTATATGGAACATAGAAGAGGAACCATTGTATAGGAAACACCATCATGTGGGGTGGAATGGCAGTGCGGATAACTAGTACAAGGCATTATATGATGGGGTAAAGATTTTATGTTACTAAGCAGTATTTATTGAGTGATATAACATAGCCCCAATGATTTTTCATTCTGATGTGGGACATTGAAGTGTTTGGTACTATTTTTATATTATTCAATTTATTTTTATAATATGTTCTATCCAAATTAGCATATATTAGCCAGGAAAGAAATTTCATTGATCATCATCCACCTCGTGCCTCCTCGATGATCTCTTGTACACTATAAGATAACAGATTGTCTTTCGATCGAGTCTGAACACTTCATGGTTGTTGAATTATAAATATAAAGAGGTGGTGAGGCATTAAGATCTAACATAATCCATGAACATAATCTAAAAAATTTAATTCATTAAAATATTTTGAATACCAAATCATTTCATGATAAAAATTAGAATTGCAGATGATATTGGAGAAAGATGAGTATGATCTTCTATAGTGAGGAGTATATGATCCTCATCACATGAAAATAAGAATACTATCTTATTGTAACAACAATATTTCAATAATAAAATAATCAATGTTTCTTGACATACATCTTTTAAGACTCCATGATTTGATGAACTAAAATGCAGATACGGTTGGCTCATTGGGTCAACAATTCAAACATTATTAGTTTTATAGGAATGATAGAACATTAAATGAAAAGAATGATTCAATGAAAAGAAATTATCTTTTCCTATAAAAGAACATGTCCCTCAATATAGAGGGTTTTTCTAATCATCATTTGAGATATCTCTTGAAAAATAGAGCAATGATAATCTCGTTCATAATGGGTAGTGTGTTTCATGAATCTTCTAGATTAAGAGAGGATGATGGTGTATCTCGTTAGCATTGGAAAAGTATGTACTACTCTCCATGTTATTTGAAATATACCAAGTTTTACAAATCCATATTGATTGAGAGATAACCTAACCCTATATCAGTTAGATTTAACGAATTTTTAGAAGAATTATCCAACAAAATACATGAGCTTTCATGAAGGAAAAAATGAGTCTCATGAAACTACAAATTACATGAAGGCCATATGTGAATACTATGACAGAAATTCATAGAGAAAAATTATGTTACAATACTATTAAATATAAAGAAATTGAATGTGTGTGTGTAGATAGTGTGTGCATGAAAAATGGAGTAATAGACTCTATAATGAAAAGGATAATTGTGCATGGTAGGGAGAAGTGAATAATTGTATGTACATGTATGCATTCACATGTTATGATATTACCATTTTAGTTATTCTTAATAATAAAGGAAAAAATATGATCTTAATCATCATATATCCATTATAGGTCATGGAATATAATTTTTTAATCATGTTTGAGAACATTTTTTCACTTACAATCACTAAAAAATTTTGGGGATAAAATATTTTATGAAAAACCCACTACATAATCAATAAAATGACATAGAGTAATTTAAACATTATAAAAATTATTTTTTAATGTCTATTTCAGACTTTTTAATTAGTATATATGAATTAAAACATCATTATAATATATAATTCACCTTTAAAAATCCATATACATTGAAATAAACAAGGAATTGGAAAATATAAGCAATAATCCCCCCTCCAGTCAAGGGATCCAGTCATGTGATCTACATGTGGAATCTGAGAAACATATGTTCCTTTGATTTTATCTCTTCTTCTATTATGGATATTGAAAATTCATTGAAAATTATAGGGGTTCTATATTTAAATAAAAATAATTATTATGGGTGGAATAATCGAATGATTACATATCTAATATCACAAGGGCTATAAGTGAGTGATGTAGTCACTATTGGATATCCCTCAATTGCAAGATATGGGACCATTAATTTTCAAGAAAAAATAAATATTTTTTTTATGGGTAAGTAATAAATTATATACTATAAAATTTATCCAAAAGGAATAAAAAAATTGTGATTTTATTTTTGATAACTAAGGAATTATGGGAAAATATAGAATTTTTATGATATAAACATCAAAATTAAAGAAGAAAAATTAAAAAATTGTAGGTCCAAATTTTATTATGAAATGATGGATGAAGATGAACATGTGGATGACTATTTCACATGGGTGACTGAAATTATTTTCCATATTAGTGGTGTTGGTGAAAAATATAAAGATTCAAATGTGGTCATAAAAATAATGAGAAACAATTATCATAGTCTAGACATTAAATTTTTCGATTTGGATGCAATTGAATAAATGTCTCCTAATGAACTACAAAATAAACTCTTGAAGAATGAAATGAAAAAAAACACACTTATTCATGAAACTTTTTAAAGAAAAATGGTTTTCATATCTATGAAGATAATTAAGATCATACTGGAAGAAATTATTGAACCATAATTAAATATATATGAGATGGTGAGAGTAATGATAAACATAATAAAATATGATCTATCATATCTTAAAATATTAAAAGAAGGGTATGGAAGTACAAAAGGAATATAACAAAAATAGTTTTAGATTTGGAGGTATGGAAATGTTTTTATATATTATACAATGATGTTTAATTATATGGAAGCATGTGATGATTAAAAAAACACTATTTAATTCAAAATGATAATATGGAAAATCTATATAAAATTTAATGAAATAAAAATATGAAATTATTGGATTGATAAGTAGAAACTTTCTGACCAATGTCGATGAAGATAGTTCATATATAAATGATGATTAAAATTATTTGGGAGATTAAACATTTTATGATAACATTTATGATGAAATAAAGCATTGGAAGATCATTAGAATAGAAGACGGATACTCTAGAAGAAGATGCTATAGAATCCGAGTCCAGATTACCTAAGACTGAGAAAAATCATGGAAAGGTAAATATTAATTACTTATAAGTTATCGAATAAATATATCAATCATATTAAAATTATTTGTGGAGATTTATTAATTATTAGTTAATATCTCAACCTATTAAATTAGAAAATATTAAATCTTTTAAGACTAATAGTATAAGTTTTAGGATAACATATGAGAAATAATGGGATTGAGGGTTTGAATATAGAGATAAATTAAATTGAAATTATTTTCCACTAAGATATTTTTCCACGACCAAATTATAAAAATATCATTGGAAAAGAGTTGTTCTATTGAAACAAGATAAAATCCTAGGTTATGGTTATCAAGAATAAATTCATACAATTTGTTATGGAATTCTCAAAAGAATAATTTTTTTATTTTAAAAAATACTTTTCTCCAGTTTCATGGATGGATGCTATTAGAATGTTTTGTTCTATTAAAACCTACTAGGAGTATATAATTTATAAAATAGAATCCAAATCAGCATTTTGAAATTGTGAGTTTGATAGAGTCGTATATTGAGAAACTAAATGAGATTTTACATGATAAAATTTAATAGAGATTATTAAAATTGAATAATACTATTTCTGTTTTAAAATATGTCCCACGAGCTCGATATTTAAAGCCACATAATTGCTTGAATTATCAAATTTCCATTAAAGGAAATGTGGATAATAACATATATATCAATGAAATGAAAATATGTACAGTCATTGTTATAGTATTTCTTGATGATATCATTTTAAAGGTATTTTCTAAAATAATTGTTATAATTTTATAGAATAAATGAAATATAAGATTGATATATCAATCCATGGAGATCAGATAATCTTCTTCATGTTAAAAATCATGCAAAAACCAAGTTACATATTATTGTCAGAAAAAAAAATCCATAAAATTGTGGAAAAATTTTACCTCAAAGAATAGATACTTGTAACTACTCTCATTCAAGTGGTTCTAATGTTATATAAATAAGAAAAATAAGACATTGATAATCAAATATAATTTATAAGACTTATTGTGAATGAACTTTATAACACAAACATTTTGAAAAGATATTGTATATTTTGTGGGTCCTTGCACTCTATATCAAATCATTCTAAAGGATTCATTTTTTATGGAAATGTTATTGGTATTGTAGGATTTTATATTATAGGGTTTAATATATTCATTTCTATATATAAATGATTATTCTCTCCAATTATTTAACTTGTGCTTGTCTTGAAAGGGAGACATGTCATTTCATCACACAATTCATCCCAAAGTGAGTTTGGCATATGTAATAGTTTAACAATATTATGTCATGTCATGATTCAATTGATGATGATCAAACATCCATCATGTTCAATTTTTTGTACACAAGGTGCGAGATATACAAGTCATGTAATCACCACACAATGTATAAAATAATAGGATGGGATAAAAAATCCCAAATTTCCTTTATATTCAGAATTTTACATGTTTTGAAATCTAGTAATCACCCACAGATACGTTAGAATAAATAAATAATGAGATTAAATACATCACAAGCCCATATAGATTGTCTAAATTTATGGTCATCTTTCAGCATTAAAAGATATCACAAAGACTAAATCATGGAGAAAGAATTAGAGTTGTATAACATTTTCTATAGTTTAATCATTTTTTAAATTATAAATTTATTTCATTTTTTTCTCTATGATTCTCTCATCACTACGATGAAGGGGTAAAACCTTGTTCGTCTAGGGTTATGTAATAAGAGAGGAACTGTTATGTTGGATTCATTCATATTCTTTATCCATGTATTTGGTTTTATGTAATTCTTCTATCGATTCTCAAAACCCGGCTTTTCATTTATGATGACCATTTTTATATCAATCTAAAAAGATATTATAAATTGTGCAACTGAAAAACCTAAAATAAGAATGAAAATTATCAAATTTAAAGTAATATTGTTTAATTATTATAAAAAATATGATTTTTGGAACCCTAATTTCTTGGACCACGGGAAGAACGAGATTTCCACGTCAAGTATTTGATTCAACAACCAACGGTTCTACCAAATCTCCACTATGACATTAATCACTGTTAAGTAAACATATTTTTTGAAAATCAAATTGTACTTTACCATTAAATTTAAAAATTGATTTCTTGCTTTTCAAAAAAAATCAACCCAATCAATCGATTTTATTCATTTTCATTCTTCATTATCCAAATAAATAAAAGAAATAATTTCCAACCTCTTTCTTCAATTTAATAATATGAATTATTTTTTAAACATAAATAAATATTTTTATTGTACCTCTCGGTTCATCCTCGATCATTTGAAAATATATATTTTAATTAATAATGTTGCATTGTTTGAGATTTTATAAATTTTATATTTTCAATTGAACTATAGTGAAATTAAAATTCTTCATGGGTGTTTCAGTTATGGAACCATTTTCAGGGCCAGAATCAACTTATTTTTTCAGATTATCTAATTTTTTATTTTATTTCATTAATTGATTTTAATTCCAGTTTTAACATTGGGCGTCTTTCTGCACCAATTCATAAATTGAAATCTAAATTTCATAACTATGACAATTTGTCAAAAAAATACATCATTAAGACCACTAACCATTCTGATCCAACACAATAGAGTAAATTCATTTTAACCATGGGGGCACATAGTTACATATAACTACTTTAGGAATTGTTAAAATAGATAATGGATAGTAGAAGATCATAGAAAATATGTGACCATCAAACATAATATTTCTAAAAATCATCATAAACCCACTTTCTTTAAAAACCACTACTAGATCAAGCCAGTAATAATTTCAATGATCTCAAACATCATTAAATTCACTATAGTACTAGAACAAGATCCAAAAATACATATAGGAATCTTCCTCAAGCTTTAAAACTCAATCCAATTCTGGAATTTATCTGGTATTGTGGTAATTCCTTGTTCTTATAATATTCATTATCTGACTGAGACTAGAATTGGACTCAATTATTTCAAGTCCATTCTACCATGACATGGGATAAGATGGAATGAAACATCCTCACTATCTTATATCATACTACTATGTGAAACAATATATGGATAAATATTTCAATATATTTCAATTTGAAGATGAATCTTTATATTATTCATTGTAAAGATATAAATATACGGCGAACTAATTACACCATAATTTTATAGAGCTATTAATACTAATAATAACATTATATAAGGTTTTGTGACATTGAAACATTTCAATTATTGATGATGTAGCTAGAGGAGAATTAAATAATATGTCTCTTGAAGAAAGCTAAAACATGTTAGATTAAATGAAGATAAATCATTGCCAATATCAATGAAAAGGTATGAAATGAATGGGTTTTAATGCAACACAATAATGAAAAAATATGGAACAACTAGATTCATTAAAAAAGAAGATGGAATTAATGATGGACCAGTATTGAAACCCTTAAGTAATGTTTCTAAAGGTTAAAATTATATTGACTACAATCATGGAAATCAATTTTTGGGTTGGAGACTATAATAAAAACAAAGACAATGATATCATCAAATTTCAATAAGGGTTACCAACAAAAAACATCCCATGGGAACAATAGAATGTTCTCGGTCCTTATATTAAAAGAGACACTAGATACATTCATGAACACAACCAGGTATTTACCCATTGAAATAAAAGAAGAATCAAATAATGAAAATGTTTTTTTCAGAATCTAGATCATCATGTTTCCCAAATTTGTGACCAACTCAGAGATATACCTATAGGAAAAATCGAGGATTCCCAAAAATATACACTCATGTATATTTGAAAGCTATATAGCTTAGAATTTTGATGAAAAGACACATAATGGGTATATAATTTTTTGGAAAAAAAACCAGAGGAGGAATGTGAAGAAAAATTTTAAATTATAAAGGAATATGGGGAAAAAAATATTGAAGAAGAACCACCTTATTGTAACTCAAGACTGCCTTTTATTGAATCAATTGTTCAATAAAGAATATTGCATAGAAAGTTAAATTTTTAGAACCCTTTTAAAAAATTAATTTTAAAATCCATTTTTCCAAGGATCTTGCAAACATTCTGATCCATGTAAAAATTCATAAAAGATATGGTAAAAAAATTAAGATTCTTGAAGATATTGGAACCATTACACTCTCATGGGAGTATTTGGAGGTGTTATCAAGTGACATTACAAATAATCAATGTTCTATAGGTATCAATTTTATTCAAAAATTTATCTGAGATAATAAATTTGGAATATCATTGTGGGACTTCATAGATTTTTCAAAATCAATTATTATACAAAATTTTTGTGTTCGGGACTGGAAGGACTGAAGAAAACCAGCATTTCTCTTTAATTGGAAAGCTCTATATGGATGTACCCCCAAGGGTTCATCGATGATATACTAATGAATGTTAATAATAATATCTTTCCCTTGTAATAATTAGTTATAGATATCGAAGATGAGTGAAATAAACCCCATGTTCAGGTTATCACTATCATTGAAGAGGTAGAGGAGTTAGTTGTTGTTGAACAAGAGGATACTCATTCGTAGAGGAAAGATAATATGAGGGGTTAGACTATTGACTCTAGTGTAGAAATTGACTATACTATATTTCATAATAGAACACATGTAAAGATGTTAGATGACCATCCATTTCGTTTATAAATACTAAGGAATAAATGGTGGGTTAGTCCACTAGAAAATAAGAAAGCACTACAATCAAAGAGAGATAATCTATTTGGAATGAAAGGGAATTGGTTCACTTATGTGGACATAACCCTAATAAGAACATTATTTAACCATGAATAGGTACATAATTTTCAACCATCCATCAAATGATCTAAAACTAAAGGGAGTAAGGTTGATCCAACAATATTAGAAAAAGTACTCCCAAGAGGAAACAAGAGTTTTTCATTTTTCATTATTTTTTAGGTGTTGATTCTCTCACTTATATTATATAAGAAATTATTGGAAATGTTATGCTATTATAACTATTCATTTTTTATTTTCTGGACCATCAAGACCAAGGTTTTCAAAGAGTATAAGGAAGTATAATAAGATGCTAAAGAATAATTACATGTCATGATAATAATACACATCATCAACAACTACTGGTAGAACATGTACATCTAGAATTAAGTAATAATTATAAAGTGGTGTATGAATTTAAATAATTCTTTTTTTACTAGATTACTCATATTAAAATATCAATGAGGTTTAAATTCCATTTGCATTCCCATACACGATTCTTGATTTATTCAACCAAACTAGGAGACCTAAATAGATTCTGAAAAATCATCCTTCCTTGAATTTATATTTTATTATCATTATATTTTAATTAGATATATGGGGAAAATAATTAATAGGTATGAATATGTGTATTAGGATTTGAAAAATCATGATTCGGGGAGAATGTTGATTATTTTAAATGATACTGTTTCGAGACATGGTCATGTTTTGAATTTTTGATATTCCATTAGTTGATTTAATTATTCAAATTCATTTCCATATTTTATATTCTTTTCCCTTTATCTTATTCCCAAAATATACTCTGGTCCAATATTTTCCATTCTTTCTATTGTACATTTGTTTTGAAACTCATGCATGATATCTTTTAGAAAATTATTTTTATATTATCATGATATTACTCTTGAGAATTACATGTAATAGGAATTAGGGTTTTTTTATCACATATCATTATACCCCATTATGTTAATAAATATTAATGCCTCCAGAATCTATGAATATCACTGTTAGGTAATGATCATTTTAGCAGCCTATCTTATCCATTCATACCTTTCTATGAAATTTTTACATGATTATAAAAATTATTTGTGGATGAGATTGTGACTTGTGGAAGTGATGTATTTCTTATAATGAATAAGTGCTAGAGGAATTATATGATATTCTGGGAAGGAACATGTATTCTCTATATTACACACCTTCTTAAAACATAAAAATAAAATTAAAAAAATTCGTTGTGCCTTTTACTATTCAAGAATCATTAGTTCTTGACCGGTGATCCTGTTATAAAATTCCCAAATATTCTGATGAGGAGCTCGTTTGGGGTTGGATGGATGATATGATATTTTCCCCCATTATATCTTTTAAAATAAAAAATATAATAATTAAAATATTATAATAAAAGTGGATGTTTTATTTCTTTTATTACTTCACTTTTTGAGCATAATCCGAGATACTAGGGGATTATAAGAAATTAATTGAACTGTTTTTGAGTATAATGAAAAATTATAACTCCCCAATATTTTGTAGTATATTTTCTCATTAAATTAATT
Source organism: Viscum album (assembly GCA_963277665.1). NCBI lineage: Eukaryota > Viridiplantae > Streptophyta > Magnoliopsida > Santalales > Viscaceae > Viscum > Viscum album. The sequence goes on from OY728161.1 coordinate 398,737,465, forward strand.
CAATAGCTTACGCAACATGCCACATCGAGTTCAAGCACACCACAACTTACTAAACTAGCCTTTCAAAAAGCGCTTATGAAAATTATTAACTGTAATTTCAATCTTATATAGTATATATAATTTTAACATCAATACTATGTTTTTCATAGACATAATATAAGAAACAATTCATTTTTTCTGAAAAAATAAGTATTTTTTAAAAATTGAAATTTTACTACAATTTAATGGGGTATCCTTTTTAAAACCAATATTTGAAACTTTTATATATTAAACATAATGAAATTAAAATATTCTTTTGATGCGGGACATACTAATTTAGTTGGAATATATTTTTGGTGCTCTTCTGATAACATTCATATTATGACGAATAGTGAAAAATACTATGTTTGAATAGAAAACAACTTTTTTATTCAAAATAATTTCTAGTGTTAATTTATGTATTTGAATGGTTTTGAAGTATAATTAGATTATATTTTTATCATTTAATAAAATATATGTCATTATAAGTAATTTCACATTTAAATATGACATAAACACATGTCAATCTTTTGATATTGTTTACGTTTTTAAAACCCGCCTTTTGGTTTTGACAATGAGAATTATTTATAAATTATTTAAATATAACTGCAGTGTTTTGAATTTGGTAAAATACACTCCCTTTTTTGAATTATGAATATCCAAATTAACTTAGGGTGATTTTTTGGTATTTTTCTAAAAACATTCAATTTTTTATGAATATTAAAAACACTACGGTATTATTTAAAACCGACGTTTTATTTAAATAATTATTTATTTTATTTGAATTTATTTTAATACCAAATATATATGTAATACCTATATATGTTCAATGAAATTCATTGGAGTCATTTGATAATAAAATTATATGTATAAAATGTAATTGAACTTTTTAACCTATTTTACACACCTTCATGGAAAATTTGAGATTTGGCATAAAAAATAATTTACCACTTCTGTGAGTTAAATTTCAAAAATCCTAGATATGCGGTTGATATCAGTAAGTAATTTTCTGATCAATAAGATGAAAATAATTTTCGGTGAATAGTTACTTTTTTACTTTTATTTACCACAATTAAAAGTAAATAGAGTAATTTAGAGTAAAAATGATATTATAATTACCATTAGACAAGTCCTAATTATATTGGATAAGATTAATTAGACCATAAAACCATAGAAATAAAATATGACCCCCTTTGGTCCTCTTGGATTAGATTAGGACAATTTTTATTATTTTATTTAAAGAAACGTTAAAAGAGTTAAATTCAAAGTTTAAAAACGAAATCATTTTTAATATATGGTTATACATAAGATAAATTAGCCGATAAATATTCATTATAATTTTCATGAAATTACCTACACAATGGTATTTTAACTATAATTTTAGACATTATATAATTTAATTTATTTATGACATAATGATAATGTAGTAATTAGCTTATTACTGAAAGTTTAAAACAATTGATAATATAAATATCCAAAGAAATATAATTTTAGTTGTTTGATTAATTAAACTTATTTTATAATTTAATATGAAATTTTATGGTTGATTATAAAAATTTTATTTCAGGTTATATGGTTGTTATGACTTTCACAAAAACAAAATAGCAAATGGTTTCAAAATCGACATAATTGAGTTTTTAAAACAAATACTATATTATTGGTAGAAATAATATTCCTAAATATATAAGTTTCATCCAAAGGGAGTTAATAATATTCTATATGTCATTATTGAACCACTTTAGGTTCTCTTGGATGTTTATATTCTGATTATTTACCATATTATGAAAGAATACAAGAACAAACAGAAAAGATAAACTATTTAACTATGAGTTAAATCTAATAGATAATGTTAAAATGGTAACCTAAACTTGTATAAACACTATTGTTTGAGAGTATGTAGACCCAAAACCACCTAAGGCTTGAAATAAATCATTTTTGAGCTATTACAAACCGAAAAATACTTTATAATAAAATAATATTTCAAGTTTTATCTAAAGTGACCCTTGCATCTTTTATAAAAGGGTACGTCCCCTTATCTTAATTTCACACCTCCAAAGCCATTTGGCTCGTCCAAAACATGCCCAAATATCCTTCAAACATTTTTACCATTATCTTAGAGGCCTTATGTTTGTAATAAATCAAACCTATAGATCCCTTTTGATCAAATCAAAAGGAAGAGCCCGAAAAAGTGGTTAATATTTCATCATCTCTTTCACGTTCTTCTCTCCTTCCACTTCCAATTTCATTGTTTTTTCCATCAAAAAATAATAAATACAGTATATTATATATAATTTGATGTTTTTATAAAAAGGTTAAACCATATTAATTATTCTATACATCCTATAAATGACTAAGTCACCATACCTGCGTACGTACGGCTTACCGTATCCACGACGTAGTGTAGTTCGTTATCAAAACACATTATTATTCGGATTGGTATAATAAAGCTTATAAATAAGGTAAATAATAAATATAACATGTTAATGATTCTATATGTATGATATACCATCCAATTACATATGAATTCACCATCAATATAATGATATTGTTACTTGTGCTTACGTACGGATTACCGTCTCCACGGCGCGATGAGATTCATTCCCACATTCACCACTCAACGATGATTATAAAAATATATATTATTAATAAGTATGTAATTTATGGAATTACAATACTACTGTAGATATATTTATATATCTATATATATACATAAATATATTCAATTCACTTACTTCCGTTCAATACGAAATTAAAACGAAAACAATATTTATGCGTACGTACGGCATAACGTATCCATACACGGTGCCTTCCATTTCATATATATAACAATTATAAATATTTTTATTCTCAATATATCTGATATATAAATAAAATTTTATATTCTGGTTGTTCTTCAATCATTATCTAAGAGATATGATCAAGAATAACATGTTAAAACACGAACGATAAAGAAAGCGAATATGACCCAAAATGTTAATTTAACATGAAAATAATTATTAATTGGGTAGTATAAAGTCATAAATGAATCATTTATGATATAAATATTATGAATATAGTTCTGGAATAATTTATTAACATACTAAGGTCATTATCCAAGAGTATGAACATACCCTTAACCAAAGGATAGTATAAAGTCAGGATTAATTTCACAATCTCTTTATTATCAGAAGTTGTTTTTAAGTAAGAATCTACCGGGACATATTTAATATCGATGAGCATGTTTCAGAAAAAAGTTTTCAATGAGAATCTTTTTAAATTAATTTTTTACTAAAACATCATTTTAATTGTTATAAGATTTATTTTTCTAATCATTTATCATTAATTTCCATGTTTTCAAATTGGATTTAAGGATTTATTTATATGGGAATGAATGTTTTAAAATGATAATTCCTTTTAAATGTTTAAAATTTATATGGAAAAATTTTATTCAAAACAATCATTTAAATGACTTCCATTATATGACTTTTATATTATTTCATGAAAACGGGGTATTTCCCTCAATGATATTAACTAACCATTTTAAACTATCTCAAAAACCATTACGGGGTATTAATGTAGATCAATGTTGATTTATTATGATAAAACTCTTTCATATTGTATTGATGGTTTTTGGATATGTTTGACCATGAATGTGTTATTTTAATAACATTCTTGGTTTATGGATAATGTTAAGACATTTAACATGCTTTTTTTAATATTAATGATTATGTTTTGTTTAAACCTTTTTATATGAGGAACACATTGGACATAGAAAGTTACAGGTGGAACCCTCTATAGCTCCTCGATGCATCGGTAGGTCTCAAGAGACAAACTAGTGTCTTGTAACAAGGCATTGTCAAAATCATATTTTTAGTTTTGGCACAATTCATTGACTATGTGGTTATGAAGTCTGACATTATGCATTCCATCATTATAAAATTGGATATTTGATATTGCATGTGATTATTCAACTAGTAGAATATACTTGTGAATAAGTAAATGACACTATATGATTTATATTGGCCATATTATGAAAACATTTATGTTTAAAAGGTTTATGTTTTAGTCTTATACATTTCATTAAATTTTTATTCTTATTCATGAATGTTTTTGGTATATTGTTCTTATTACTGAGCATCAGATCTCACCAAATTCTATGTTTTAATTTCCCCAGGATGCGAAGAAGTATATTATGACCGACCTACTGAGATAGTCTAAGGGATATGAATGTTGTGTAAGGATAAAATGATGATGTTCATTTTCATTTTATGATGTAATGTAACATTCATGTATGTAATATATTTTCCAAGATTGCTAAATTGATCAGTCCTTCAGGATTTGATTCCTTTTAATCATGCCAATGTATTAAAATAATGCACCCACTCTGGGTAACTGGGGTCGGGGTGTTACAGATGGTATGAGAGGGAGTTTATAAATAACCCAAGAAACTAAATTTAGAAAAACTATAATTAGTGAACATTACCCTAAGATATACTTTTAGGATTAGTATAGAATAAAATCCTATAATTTCAGTAATATAGATATTCTGTAAATTTTTCATGAAATACATCCCTGTCTGGATATGAGTAGGTAGAGGTGGAACTAGAACATATTTACCTACAATTGAGAACTTTGACAAAGTGTTTTGGGCTTGACCTAGGGTATCATGGTGCACTTCAATGGACCTCGCTGCACACTTGGTTATGACACTCCTGGGGGATAAGCTTAAGATAATTCAAATTTACATTAAAATCCATTATAAAGGATTTAAGAGTAAATAATTTCTCAAAGAACATTTTATGATTATAGATAATATGCATAATCTTTTAAATTTATGTTAGGTATTTTACATGTTTAGAATTATGCATTGGAATTCATAAAGTAACCTAGTGCATTCCATTTTTTATAAATGGTTCCTAGTAGAATTAATGAGATTTCCAGCAATATGCATGATTGAATGATTAAGAATGATAATATCTTTGATGGAATTAAGACAAAATTTAAAAGAGAAATAATGTCCCACGTGTTATTATCAAATAAATAAATAGTATCATGTGTAAATAAGATAAGTTATGTGATCTATGAGTCCTATGGATTTGAAGGGAAGAAATAGAAGAAAGGGATAGTAGAAAGAAAGATGGATAAATGGAAGATGGAAAAGAAGAATTTTCCCATATGTGATAACTATGGAAAGAATCACCTTAGTAAATACTTAAAGGTAATGAGAGTTTGGTATAAGTGTAGAGAAAAATTACACCAATTATGTGATTTCAAGGGTATGAAAAAGGTTTCAAATGTACAATGCTTCATCTATAAGGATTTGGGACACTACGCGAATTAATGTCTAAATCATCAGAGTACACCTTAAATGCTGCTATTGGATATTTATCATGATAAGATACTATTGATGATTAATTGTAATGATTAGTGTTCTTAGGTAGTTAAAGTACTGTGTTATTTGAGTATTGTAATAATGATGTACATGTTATAATAATTAAAAAGTACAACAGGATTGTACTGCAGTACTATTTCATTAAGGGCTTGAGATTGTGTGGAACCAAGAAATGTTACTCAATTTCATGTTAATTTTTTTTGGAAACTATATGGTTGAGAGAATCATAAACCATAATATGGTTTTGATACTGAGTTAGTGATTTTGGAATAATATATTATTGATTTGGATAAATTATATTGGATATTTTTGACTACCTTGAAACTGAATAATGATTTTTATATTTAATCATTGTTGGAGTTTACTTAATTTTTGAATAGAAGGAGTATATCCAATATTTTCTAAGGAATAAGGGAGGAGTAATGTAAACAATAAGGTTTTATTGTAATTCAGGGTGTTATAGTGTTTTGAAAGAATACATGATTAAGGTATTCACATGTTATTACATGGGAAAAAGGATCTTCATTGTGTTTAGCTTCCTTATAAATTTTGGACTGTGAGTTTGGATAGAAGTATTATGGTTAAGTCTAAAGGTTCGAATTTATTAATTTTTTCATTGGATACTATTGTTATGTTTAAATCATTTCTTGAGATTCTTTTTATATTGTCAAAAAAGAACAACCCAGAGGTCGAGCAACAACTGGTCGCATCCGGAAAGGTTGTGAGACATGAACCCACAAGCGAATGGAAATAAGGGGGCATCACTTACCACTTGCCTACGTGATTTCCTGGTAAGTGTAATGTAGTTTTTTTAAATATTCTTACAAATGGATTATAAATTCATTATTTTTGGAACACTATATGATTAGGATAATTACAATATTTTGGAATTCAATTATATTTTGGAGTGAAAGATGAGTTTGTGGTAGGGATTAGTTGAAGGATGAAACTCTACATGTCATGTATATTTTTTTCACTTATTCTATGAATAAATAAATTCATAAACATTTGAAAAAGGATCATAAATCAACAAAAGTGTAATCAAAATACCTTCAGTTTTTTTGAACTAACAACATTTTAAATAATCATAGATTGATTGCTTTGAGGCCCTCAATTTTACACTAGTTTGTGATTGATGAACTCAATCACTCCTTATAAGTATTTATTTTTTTCCTCCAATTATGTGTCTTTAATTTCCACCAATTTTTCCCTAATCGAGATCATAATTTTGTGGTGACTTTTTCATTCCCTTTCCCTCTTATTAAGACAAAATTTTATTAACATAATTTACGATGAGGATTTTACCCAATGGTATTTTTATATTTTTAACCATTTATTTTCAATAAACAATTTAAAATTGTGAGGAATAAATTTATTGAAGGAGGAGAGAATGTATCATCCCAAGATATCATTTTATGTTTTCTCGTTAAAATAATTCAATAGCTTGCGCTACATGCAACACCGAGTTCAAGCACACCCCAAATTACAAAACTAGTTGTTAAAAAAGGGATTATGATTAGTATTAACTGCATTTTAAATCTTATAAACTCTATATAATTTTAATATCCATATTGTTTTTTCTTATACATAATATAAAAAAAAAATTTGAGGTAAAAGAAGTATTGTTCAAAAAATGGAATTTTTCCGCCTTTTAATGGAGATATAATTTTAAAACCAATATTTGACACTTATATATATATTCCATTTAATGAAATTAAATTATTTTTTAGAAGCGGGACAGAAAAAGTTATTTTGGATAAATTTTTTGTGTTTCTAGGATAACTTTTATATTTTGACGAATAAGGAAAAATATAATGTTTTAATTGAAAACAACTTTTTTAATAGAAATAATTTATAGTGTTAAATTATGTATTTGAATGATTTTGAAGTATAATTATATTATATTTTTATCATTTAATACAATATAGGTCATAATAACTAATTTCACATATAAATTTTCCATAAAAAATGTCAATATTTTGATAGTTTTTACTTTTCAAAATGCCGCTTTTTGGTTTTGACAACTGGAATTATTATTAAATATAAAAAAGAAACTTATATGTTTTGAATTTGGTAATATATAATTAATTTTTAAATTGATAATATAAAAATAATATTAGTGTAAATTTTTTATATTTTTCTGAAATGTTTCAATTTTTGATGAATAGTGAAAAACATTGTGTTATTATTTAAAAAGGAATATTTATTTAAAAAATTATTTATATTTTTTAAATATAATTTAAGTCGAAATATATATATATATAATATCTATATATGTTTAATGTAATTAATTGGATCCATTTTATAATAGCATTAGCTATATAAAATTTTATTGAACTTTTTATCCTCTTTACCTACCTTCTAGGAGCATTTGAAAATTTGCATAAAAAATTATTTTACCACTTCTGTGAGTTGAATTTCAAAAGTACAAGATAAATTTTTTATATCATTATGTAAAATATGGTTCAATAAGATGATTTTTTGGTGAATAGTATTTGGTTACTTTTATTTACCATAGTTAAAAGTAAATCATGTAATTAAGGGTAAAATGATATTATAATTTATCTCACAAATATTTTAATTCTAGTGGATAAGTGTAATTCGACCAAAAACAACTATTATAGTAAAACAGGACCCTATTTGGTCCACATGGATTAGACTAGGAAATTAAGTATTATTTTATTTAAGGAAGATTTAAAATAGTTAAATTCAATTTTTAATGACTAATCAATTTTTAATATAAGGTTATACATAAGATAAATTCAACTATAAAGATTAATTAGAAAGATATCAACATTTCAAAGATAATTTTATTTTATTAATAATATTAAGACATTATATAATTTAATTTATTTATGACACAATTATGAGGCATTAATTACCTTATTGATTAATGATTAAAATAATTGATATTATAAATATCGAAATAAATGTAATTTGAAACTTTTGATGAATTCCACTAATATTCTAGGTTAATATTACATGTATGTTTTGATTAGATAAATTTTGTTCGAAGTGATATGGTTGTTATACCTTTATAAAATGAAAATACCAAATAGTGTCATAATGGACATAATTGTGTTTTTATAAAAAATACTATATTATTTTTTGATATAATATTCCTCAAAATCAATGGCTTGTCCAAAGGGATTAAATAATATTATATATGTCAAAATTGTATCAATTGAGGTTCTCTAGGAAGTTTAGAGTATGTTTATTAATCATATTGTGTAAGAATACAAGAAGACACAATAAAAGTTAAATTATTTAACAAAGAGTTAAATCTAAACGATAAGGTTAAAATCGTAAACTAAACATGTCTAAAACATACTGGTTGAGTGGAGATCGACCCATAACCACCTTAGGATCTAAATTAATCATTTTGGATAATTATAATAATGAGTATAACTAATGTAAATAATAAATATATCATGTTAATTATTCTGTATATATGATATACCATCAAATTACATACGATTTCACCATCTACATAATGATATTGTTTCTCGTGCGTACGTAAGGATTACCGTCTCCACGATGCGATGATATTCATTCCCACGTTCACCACTCAACGATGATTATAAAAATATATATTATTAATAAGTTTTTAATATTTGACATAATAATTCTACTAGATATATATATATATATATATATATAATTACTTATATATATCTTATTCACTTCCGTTCAATATTAAATGAAAACAGAAACAACGTTTATGCGAACGTACGACCTACCATCTCCATAAACGGTGCTTTTAATTTCTTATATCTATCTATTGTAAATATTTATATTATAAATATATAATATATTTAAAATAAGTCCTATATTATGTATGTATTTATAGCATTATCTAAATTATACGGTCAAGGATATCAAGTTAAAACACGTACGATAAATAATGAGAATATTACACAAAATGATAATTTTACATGGAAATAATTATTAAATGGATAGTATAATGTCATAAATTAATGATATATGATATAATAAATATGAATATGTTACTTTTATTATTAAATAACCTACTTTAGCCTATATATATGAGTTTAAACATACCCTCGACCAAATGAAATTGCAAGGTAAGGGTTAATTTCCCAATTTCTTTATTATCCGAGGTTGTTTTTATATAAGTATCTAAAGGGAAATATTTATTATCCAAGTACATGTTTCATTAAACAGTTTTCTAAGGGATTCTTCCTAAGGGACATTTTTACTAAAACATCATTTTATATGTTTTAACGATTTATTCTTCTAAACCATTCTTTTTAATTTCTATGTTTTGAAATGGGTTTTAAGGATTTATTTATTTGGGCATGAAGGTTTCAAAATGTTAATTCCTTTCAAATGTTTCATTGTGTTATGGGACTCTTTGATCCAAAACTATATTTTAAACTAATTCCTTTACATTAATTTTAAATGATTTAATTAAACGGGGTTATTTCTCTCAATGATTGTTTTTGATCATTTTTTACTATGTCTACATCCCTTACATGATATTATTCTTGATCGAGGTTGATTTATTACGATAAAAATCATCTATATTGTATTGATGGTTTTGTAATATTTTAGTCTGTGGATGTGTTATATTTAAACCATTAATGGTTTATGGATAAATTATTGAAATTTCATATGCCACTTATAATACAAATTTTTATGTTATGTTTAAACCTTTTCATATAAGGAATTAATTTGACTTAGTAAGTGACGAGTGGAGCCCACTATAGCTCCTCAATGCATCGGTAGGTCTCATGAGACAAACTAGTGTCTTGGAACATGTCCTAGATAAACTATAATTTTTAGTCTTGGCACAAGGCTTGAAAATTTTGTTATTAACTCTGGAATTATGCATTCTATCATTATGAAATTGGCTATTTGATATTGCATGAGATTATTCAACTAGTATAAAATCCATGTCAATAAGTAAATAGAATTATTTTATTTATATTGGACATTTTATACCGATGTTTATATTTAAAATGATTATGATTTAGTCTTATACATTTCATTAAATGTTTATGCTTATATATTAATGTTTCCACTATATTGTTATCCTTACTGGACATCTGATCTCACAGCTTTTGTTGTTTTATTTTTCCCAGGATGTGAAAGTAGTATATTATGATTGACCTGTAGGGATAGTCTAAGGGAAATAAATTTTGTCGAAGGAGACAATTTTGTTGTTGTTTTATTATAATGTAATGTAATGTTCAGGTATGTAATCAATTTTCCAAGACTAATAAATAGATCAGTCATTCGGGACTTGATTCCTCATAATCATGCCAATGTATTAGAATAATGCACTATCTCGGGGTAACTGGGTTTAGGGCGTTACACAAATAATATAGATACAAATCCTCATTTGGATCCATAACTGATTTACATCCTTTACAAAGCTAACCTAATCCTCATAGTTGTTTAATCCTAAATGGTGAGTCCCATAATATTATTTAAAATTATGTCTTTATGCGGTGGAGATGTTAGATACCTTTTTATCTTTTCGTATGTGACATTTTCTTGAGGTTTATACATCACTCTATTCATTCGTAGCTTGATAATGAGCACCAAAATTCCTATGATATAAATTAAATGTGGTATGAATATTAATAATGAATTGAAAAATAAAAATTTATGACAAAAAATGATTGGATATTTTAAATGTGGAAGAGTATAATACATGGTTGATTTGTATTCTTTAAAAATGAGGCATAGATAAATTTCCTACCAATGATGCTCGGAAAATTAATTTCCCATTTGGTAAATTCCTCTTGTTGAAATTAAATTTACACTATAGTAAGTTGAGATTTCATTGATGATTGTTTAGATTCCATACTTGAGTTGAAGTATCAATTCATTTGTGGGGGTATTAAGATACAAGTAGTTTATGCATGAAATTTTTGTGTTTTAAAATACTTATTTTATTATTTAAATGATTATTACTTCCAAATTGGTAACGATTTAAATAAATAATTTATTGTAGGATACAATAGATATTTTGAAATAGAGAAAATGACAAATCGTGCTATGAGAAAAGTGAGGTGTCATGACACTAGATTTATTACAATGATCATGGAGTACATCCAAGGAACATTACTAAATAAATTAGAAGATATTAAGATTTTATAGTAAAAAAATAACATTACACATCAGGTAATCATTACGTGTTGTGAAAAAGTGAAGGTCATGAATGAGATATAGGCAATGAAATCGAGGAAATATTTAGAATTGAGGTTGATATGTGTTATTGAATGAAAAATGTATTTCATCCCATGAAACAACTGATGATGCCACATGTAACAACCGAGACATTTATGTTATATAAATCATCAAAGGAATCTTTTTTCTACACACAACGCTTGCTTGGCTTACTTTACCCGAAATCGTGACCTTCCTCGATAGCTTGCGTCGTACGCAATACCGAGTTTCACTAAACAATTATATCCTAAAAAAATTTTATTAAAACTAGCTGTTATGATTAGTAATAACCACTTTTTGAAATTTTATAAATTTTATTTTTCAAAATGGACTTCATTTTTGGTTTCTTAATATCTAAATTATCCTAGGGTGAAATTTTGGTATTTTTCTGAAAACATTCAATTTTTGATGAATAGTGAAACCACTAAGTGGTAGTTAAAAAAACTGAACTTTTCATAAAACTTAATTTTACCGCTTCTGTGAGTGGAATTTCGAAAATCCAAGAGACGGTTGATGTCAGTAAGTAAAATGTTGTTCAATGAGATGAAAATAATTTATTTGGTGAATAGTAACTTTTTACTTTTTTACCATGGTTAAAATTAAATAGGGTAATTAAAGGTAAAAATAATATTATTATCACCCTAACACATGTCCTAATAATATTGGACAAGTGTAATTGGACCAAAAACAACCTTAGGAATAAAATATGACCAGTTAGGCCCACTTGGATTAGATTAGGACATTTATTATTAATTTATTTAAAGAAGGGGTAAAATAGTTAAAATCAAAGTTTAATAACTAAATAATTTTTAATATGGGTTTATACATAAGATAAAATCAACTATAAATATTAATTAGAAATCTAAGAATATTTCCTACATAATGGTATTTTATTTGTAATTTTTAGACATTAAATAAGTTAATTTATTTATGACAGAAAGATGATGCAGTAATTAACTTATTAATGAAATATTGACATAATTCATGTTATAAACACCAAAATAAATGTAATTTTACACTTTTTATGAATTAAACTAATTGTATAGATTAATATGACATGTTATTATTTATGTAATTAACTTTCTTTGAACTATTCATTCTGTTATGATTTCCAAAAAAAATTAATTACTAAATAGTGTCAAAATTGACATAAAATAGTTTTTAAAACAAATATTATATTAGTAATTGTTATTTTATTCCTAAAAATATAAGGTTCGGCCAAGTGACTTATATAAGGTTATATATATTAATAATAAACAACTTGGGGTTCGTTTGTCTGTTTATAGTATGTTTATTAACCTTATAGTATAAGAACACAAGAAGACACGGTAAAAGTAAAATTATTTAACTTAATTTTAAATCTAATTGATAAGGTTAAAATAGGAACCTAAACGTGTATAAATTCTATTGGATGAGAGGATTTCTACCCATCCCCAACTTAGTCATGAAATAAATCAATTTGGAGCTATTTAAAACCGAACTTGACTTTATAATAAAATAATATTTTTAGTTATTCCAAAGGTGCCCCTCTCCTCCCTTATAAAAGGGCACCTCCTCCCTCTCTTCCTCACACCACTTTGAGCTTTCAAGCTCGGCCAAACCCTGCCACTTTATCCTCTCCACTTCCCTAGAGACATCCTAGAGGTCCTGGTCTTCTTCAAATACCAATTCTAGTGCCCTAAAAGAAGGTCTCAAAGAAGCACTTCAAAGAAGAGGTAATGTTCGTTACCGATTCTTTCATATTTATTTCTTCTTCCACTTATTCTTATTTAGTTGTTTCATTATGAAGTAATAACATCAGTATCACTCATATACGGATATGTTATTATAAGTATTAAACAACCCTATTTCACCATCTATCCATCCTACGTAAAAAGAAATCACTGCGCGTGCGTACGTACGGAATACCGTCTCCACGCCGTGGTGTAATCTATTTTCCACCACCCCCTTACTTGGATGGGTATAATGGTGTAAATAATGACTATATATGACTATTATAAAGTGATACTGATTCTGAAATAGTATACATACACTCCAATACAAATCCACGATCATAGGAACGATATCATCACTCGTGCGTACGTACGGAATACCGTCTCCACGATGTGATGCGACTCGTTCTACATGATCTTCATCTCATAATGATTATATAAATGAATTGAATGAATGAATATGATATATATTACACTAATACCATTCTGGAAATTAGGTATCTATAACCTATAGATAAGAATAAGAATTTATTCGAGAGGACACGCATAAGAACAAAAAGTTATAAACACCCGAATAACAACTAGCAATGAAATATTACTACTAGGAAGCTAAGAATATGACCATATATGATATCATAAAAATAATTATCATTCTGGAATAATTCAATAACATTATTTAAATCATTATACAGGAGGTTCGGAAACTTACAAAGCAAATCGGACCAAACGTAAGGAAAAATATCACAATCTAATTTTTATCCGAGATTCTTTATACATTGGTATTTACTGGGGTGTATTCTATCATCCACATCCATTTTACCTCAATATGTAATATTTACATCCTTCTACAATAGTTTATATCCAATTTTCCCCTTCGGTGAGTTTTTAGTAAATGATATGAATGAAATCTTTTGTCGTTTTTCGTACGAGGTACTTTTTGACTTTTCCGACAAAAGTACGAGAAGAATGTTTTTTTTAACATATACGGCATGAATGGATTTTTAAAACATTATTTCCAAGAATCTTCCTTTAGAAGTTTTCAAGTTTATTTTTAATCACCTTATTTTAGTTTATAATTGTATGACATGTTAAGAAAGGAAAAGTTTTTTTGAAGTAGAAAGGATATTTTACACAAGAATGGAGTTCAAGAGTTTTATCAAAATTATTTTCCATCTAAGATAATATAGGGTTCTATTTCTATCCCTATTATTACATTTATTTGATTAAGTTGTGATGGGAATATTTTTATGAATTCTTTTATCTTATATGAATTGTTTTATGATGTCATGTTGTTTAAGAATCCCATTTTTACTACATGGGTTATGCAATGATGTATGATTTATGATTTTGTGGCACACATAATAATGGTATCATTATGAGATGGTTGGGACCTATATCTCCCTCCAATTCATTGGGTAAAGATTTTATATCTCATGAGATTGACATGGCTGGAACGGTAGGTTATACCGGTTCAGTGAAACAGGACTGAAACGAGGAGTGAACTCGGTTCAAAAATGGACTTTGTCCAGTAAGATAGTCTTGGCAATGAGTCTTGACTAATAATAAATTATTCTCTATGATTATGTGTGTATTACACAAAGATTCATGTTTTATGTTATGATTATTGTGATTAAATTTCACTGCCATGATTTATCCCATGTTATGAAATTATGATCTCTTTTGTAGGTTAAGATTTCCAAAAGTTATGTGCTTATGTATATGATTTGATTGATATTTCTTTTGTTTAACCTTACTGAGCATTTGAGCTCACCCTTTTGTATGTTTTCTTTCCAGAGGTCAGGAAGAAGGTTATTAAGTAAGATATGTCAAAAGGGACTATAGATATGATGAAATAAATGGGAGACAGTATAGACGTTTTATGAACCAGTTGTTTATGTTTCCCAGTTTCTAAAGACATTATACCTATCTGGTCCTTTCATGGTTTTGTTATATGTTGTAATAAGTATGCTTCAATTTTGAGGTATTAACAATGTATGTAAAGTATGGGTCGTTATAGTTGGTATTAGAGGAAAGGTATAGTCAACCTTTGGAAACTAGGATGTGAAATCCGTAGTAAGAATCCTAAGGATAAGACTAAGCATAGAACACAATCTTAGTGTTTTAGAAATGACCAAGAATAACCTAGGATAAGACCTTAAGTGTGAAATTTTATTCTTGATTATGTGGTTTTCCTATTATAATTAGTGTTGCTCACACTATTCATCTTGGTTTTAGTCAATGGCTGGAACCCGAAGGAACCGTGTTAATGCGGAATGCGATGGGAAATGCAATGATTGTCCCCTTGAGCAACCGAACGTTATGGGAGATGGAATGCAAAATCTGGTAGCCATGCTCACACAACTTTCTCAAGCTATGAATCATGAAGGAATTCCAAACGAGCAAATGAAGGAGCAACATTATGTTGAATCCTTCATGAGGCAGCGTCCACCTTCTTTCAGCGGGTCTACTGATCCATTAGTTTCTGAACAATGGATTAGTACTACTGAAAATATATTTTCAGTTCTTCAATGTTCTGAGCATGATAAAGTCATCTTAGCAGTGTTTCATTTGGAAGGTGATGCTGATCAATGGTGGAATCTTATTAAGAATATGAGTAAAAGGGATGAAATTGAGTCCATGGAATGGGACGAGTTCAAGAACTTATTTTTCAATAATTACTTCCCTCGTATTCTCTGAAAAAAAGATGGAGAAAGTGTTTCTTGAATTGAATCAAAATGATGATGAATCTGTTGGTACCTTTGGAGGAAATTTTACAAGACTTGCAAGGTACACTTCTGGTATTATTATCCAACCTGAGAGTAAGATCGATCGATTCTTTAGTGTCTTAAAACCAAGTCTTCGAAGGGGATAGCCATAAAGGACTTCAATAGCTACGAGGAAATCGTTCGATGTGATCTCAAAGTTGAGATGGAGATTGGAGTAACCCATTAGTCATATGGGTTTGATAAGAAGAGGAAAATGGAATTCAAAGGAAAATCTAAAGAGCACACTGAAAAGAATATGAGCGTTCCCTTATGCTCAAAGTGTGGAAAGAAACATGGAGGGAGTTGTCTTAAAGGGACAAGTAAATGTTTCAAATGTGGAAAAGAAGGTCATTGGGCATTTTAATGCCACGATGATGGGAAGAAGATGTCTAATGATGCAAACAAAGGAAGGGATTCATAGAATGAACCTAGTACACTTCAATGTTTCAAGTGCAAGGAGATGGGACATTATTCTAATAAATGCCCTAATCTGAGGGTTGATGATGATGGTCGACGTCAATAAACTCTTAAGGCTAAAGACAAAGGAAAGTCACATGCAATTTCTATCAGCGATGTGGAGTACGATAACGATGTGGTGAAAGGTACACATACCATCCACTCTAAAGTAGAAAATGTTTTATTTGATTCTGGATCCACCCACTCCTTTATTTCTGAATAATTTTCTATGGATATCACTGTATTACCTCAACAGTTAGATGTTGAGTTTGCTGTGACAACCCCTAATGACACAACAGTCGCACCAAAGTTTATAATTCTTCTCCGATTGATGTTTGTGGGAAAGTGCTTCCTGCAAATCTTGTGATCCTTCCTATAGTGGAATTTGATGTGATTCTTGGCATGTATTGGCTTTCTCTACGTGGAGCTCATATCAATTGCCAAATAAGGGAAGTCATATTTTATATTCCAGATCAATCTATGATCGTCTATCGATGAAAGGATGAACATAACCTTCCAGTGGAAATTCCTTCCATATTATGGGTCTTGATTCCACTAAATGAAGGTTATTTATCTCAAATGGTCGGTGAGAAACTCACAATTAAGAATATGCCCATTGTACGGGAGTTTTATGATGTCTTTCCGGATGATTTACTAGGTCATCCACCAAATAGTGAAGTTGAGTTCTCAATAGAACTCGTACCAGGTGCTTTGCCTATTTCAAAGACACCTTATAGAATGGCCCCAATTGAGTTGTAGGAATTAAAGAAGAAACTCCAATAGAATCTTGATTAGGGGTTCATACGCCCTAGTGCGTCACCTTGGGGAGCACTTGTTCTATTTGTTAATAAGAAAGATGGATCAATGAGAATCTGCATTGATTATAGAGAACTTAACAAGATCACTATCAAGAAAAAATATCCTCTCATGCGCATTGATGACCTATTTGACCAACTACGCGGAGCTCAATACTTTTCCAAGATTGATCTTTGTTTAGGGTATCATCAATTAAGGGTCAAAAGGGAGGATATACCAAAGACGGCTTTCCGTACAAGGTATAGACACTATTAATTTATAGTGATGCCATTTGGTCTTACTAATTCCCCTGCTATCTTCATGGATCTCATGAATATAGTCTTTAGAGACTATCTTGATCAATTTGTGGTAGACTTTATAGATGATATTCTTTTCTATTCAAAGATCAAGTAAGAAAATGAAGATCACTTGAGTGTTATATTGAAGACCCTGATAACGGAGAAGCTTTATTCCAAATTTACCAAGTGTGAATTTTGGATTCAAAAAGCTTCATTTTTGGGTCACATAATCTCAAAAGAGGGGATATCTGTGGATCCAGCAAAACCAGAGGTTATCGAAAGATGGTCGAGACCAACAACAGTGACTGAGATCGGAATTTTTCTTGGTTTGGCTGGATATTATCGACATTCTGTGAAAGATTTTTCACGATTATCTAATCCACTCACCAAGTTGACTCGGAAAGGAGTTAAGTTTGTTTGGATGAAGGAATGTGAAGAGAATTTCAAGGAGTTGAAAAGAAGGTTCTCCAGTGCACCTTTGCTCACACTGCCTTGTAGTGGAGAAAGGTTTGCGATCTATAGTGATGCATCCAAGAAGGGATTGGGGTGTGTTCTTATGCAAAATTATATGGTGATAGCTTATGCCTCACGACAATTGTAAATCCATGAGCAAAATTACCAAACACATGATTTGGAGTTAGCTACGGTAATCTTTGCATTAAAGATTTGGAGACATTATCTTTATGGAGAAAGGTGGGACATTTATACTGATCATAAAAGTTTAAAGTATATTTTCACATAAAAGGAGCTGAATATGCGTCATAGAAGTTGGTTGAATCTGATTAAGGATTATGACTGCTCAATCCATTACCACCCTGGGCAAGAAAACAAGGTGGCAGATGCATTAAGTCGAAAGGACCATGCTAGTTTATCAATGATGAGGATCACAAAAGATCCAATATTTATGGATTTACAAAGGATGGATCTTGGAATTATAATGAAAGGGGAAAAATATTATCTTTCCCAAATGAATGTTCAACCATTTATACTTGTGAAGAATAAATAGGCACAGAAAGAATATGTTGAGTTACAAAAGAAGGTGAGAAATGTTCCTGAATTCATCCTTGATTGTGATGGGATAATAATGTTCAGGAATCGGGTTTGTGTTCCTCCCATCCCCGAATTAAAGAAGGAGCTGCTGGATGAGACTCATAGTTCTTCATTCTCTATTCATCCTGGAAGCACGAAGATGTATAGGGACCTGAAAGAGTACTTCTGGTGGGATGGAATGAAAAGAGATGTTGTTGAATATGTCTCCCGATGCTTGGTTTGTCAACAAGTTAAAGCTGAGAGACAGAAGTCTAAGGGGATGTTACAACCATTACCCATACCCAAATGGAAATGGGAAAACATCACTATGGACTCTGTCACAGGAATTCCTAAAACATCCAAAGGCAATAATGCTATCTGGGTCATAGTTGACCGTCTTACAAAGTCTGCACACTTCATTGCTATTAGAGAGGATTTCTCTCTGGATCATCTTGCTAGGATATATGTAAAGGAAGTGGTAAGATTGAATGGATTACCACTTTCTATTATATCTGATCGGGATCCGAGATTTACCTCGATGTTCTGGAGAAGTCTTCGGCATACTCTGGATACAGAGTTTAGTTTCAGCACTACTAATCATCCTCAGACAGACAGTCAGTCTGAGAGAACAATTCAAACCCTAGAAGATATGTTGAGAGCTTGCTCTATGGATTTCAAAGGTAGTTGGGATCAACACCTACCTTTGGTGGAATTTTCTTATAATAATAGCTTTCAATCCAGTATTCAGATGGCTCCTTATGAAGCTCTCTATGGAATGAAATGCAGGACTCCAACTTGCTGGGATGAAGTTGGGGAAAGAAAGATATTAGGACCTAATCTCGTTGATGAAATGGTATAAAAGGTCAGATATATTCAAAAACACATAAGAGAAGCTCAGAGTCGACAGAAAAGTTATGCCGAAAACCGAAGAAAACACCTAGAGTTTGAAGTGGGTGATAAAGTGTTCTTACGAATATCTCCCTGGAAGAGGGTTATGAGATTTGGAAAGAAGGGGAAGTTGAGCCCCATATATATCGGTCCTTTTGAAATACTGGATCATGTTGGGAAGGTAGCTTACTGATTGGCGCTTCCACCGAATCTGTCTCAACTTCATGATGTGTTCCATGTATCCCTCCGGAGAAAGTACATACCTAATCCTTCACATGTACTTAGCTCAGAAGTTGTACCACTGGAGCATGATATTTCATATGAATAACAACCGATAGAGATTCTGGATCGTAGTGAAAGAGTCCTATGAAACAAGACCACTCGATTGGTGAATGTTTTATGGAGGAACCACCAATTAGACGAAGCTACATGGGAGCTTGAGGATATGATGAGGGATAGGTATCCTTATCTGTTTGTTACAATGTGACGAATTTCGAGGGAGAAATTAATTTTAAGGGGGGTAGAATGTAACACCCGAGACTTTTATGTTATATAAATCATCAAAGGAATCATTTTCTACACACAACAATTTCTTGGCTTGATTTACACGAAATCGCGACCTTCCTCAATAGCGTGTGTCGTACACAATACCGATTTTCACTAAACAATGATATGCTAATAAAATATTATTAAAACTTGACATTATGAATAGTAATAACCACATTTTGAAATTTTATAAATTTTATTTTTCAAAATGGACTTCATTTTTGGATTCGTAATATCAAAATTAGCCTAGGGTGAAATTTTGGTATTTTTCTGAAAACTTTCAATTTTTGATGAATAGTGAAACCACTAAGTGGTAGTTAAAAAAACTGAACTTTTCCTAAAACTTAATTTTACCACTTTTGTGAGTGGAATTTTGATAATCCTAGAAACATGGTTTATGTCAGTAAGTAAAATGTGGTTCAATGAGATGAAAATAATTTTTGTGGTGAATAGTAACTTTTTACTTTTTTACCACGGTTAAAAGTAAATAGGGTAATTAAGGGTAAAAATGATATTATTATTACCCTAAAACATGTACTAATTCTACTGGACAAGTGTAATTCGACCAAAAAAACCTTAGGAATAAAATATGACCAGTTAGGCACACTTGGATAAGATTAGGACATTTATTATTAATTTATTTAAAGAAGGGTTAAAATAGTTAAAATCAATGTTTAATAACTAAATCATTTCTAATATGGGGTTATACATAAGATAAATTCGACTATAAATATTCATTAGAAATACAAAAAGATTTCATACATAATGGTATTTTATTTGTTATTTTTAGACATTAAATAATTTAATTTATTTATGACACAAAGATGATGAAGTAATTAACTTATTAATGAAATATTGACATAATTGATGTTATAAACACCAAAATAAATGTAATTTGACACTTTTTAAGAATTACACTAATTTTATAGATTAATATGATATGTTAGTATTGATTTAATTAACCTTTTTCTAACTAATAATTATGTTATGAGTTTCACAAAAATTAATTACTAAATAGTGTCAAAATTGACATAAAATAGTTTTTTAAATGAATATTATATTAGTAATTTTTATTTTATTCTTAAAAATCTAAGGTTCGGAAAAATGACTTAGATAAGGTTATATATATTAATAATAAACAACTTAGGGTTCGTTTGGCTGCTTATTCTAAGTTTATTAACCTTATTGTATAAGAACACAAGAAGACACGGTAAAAGTAAAATTATTTTACTTAATGTTAAATCAAAATGATAAGGTTAAAATAGGAACCTAAACTTGTCTACATTCTATTGGATGAGATTATTTCGACACATACCCACCTTAGACTCAAAATAAATCAATTTGGAGCTATTATAAACCGAACATGACTTTATAATAAAATAATATTTTTTGTTATTCCAAAGGTGCCCCTCTCCTCCCTTATAAAAGGGCACCTCCTCCCTCTCTTCCTCAGAGCACTTTGAGCCTTCAAGATCTTCCAAATCATGCCAATTTCTCCTATAAACTTCCCTAGAGACATCCTAGAGGTCTTGGTATTCTTCAAAGTCCAATTTTAGTGCCCTAAAAGAAGGTATCAAAGAAGCACTTCAAAGAAGAGGTAATGTTCGTTACCGATTCTTTCAGCTTTATTTCTTCTTCCACTTCTTCTTCTTTAGTTGTTTCATTATGAAGTAATAACATCAGTATCACTCATATACAGATATGTTATTATAAGTATGAAAAAACCTTATTTCACCATCTATCCATCCTACAGAAAAAGAAATCACTGTGCATGCGTACATACGGAATACCGGCTCCACGCCGTGGTGTAATCTATTTTCCACCACCACCTTACTTGGATGGGTATAATGGTGTAAATAATTACTATATATGACTATTATAAAGTGATACTGATTCTGAAATAGTATACATACACTCCAATAAAATTCCATGATCATTGGAACGATATCATCACTCATGCGTACGTACGGAATACCGTCTCCACGATGTGATGTGACTCATTCTACATGAACTTCATTTCATAATGATTAAATAAATGAATTGAATGAATTAATATGATATATATTATACTAATACCATTCTGGAAATTAGGTATCTATAACCTAAATAGAATAATAAGAATTTATTTGACAAGACACGCATAAGAACAAAAAGTTATAAACACCCGAATAACAAGTAGCAATGAAATATTACTACTGGGAAGCATAGAATATGACCATATATGATATCATAAAAATAAGTATGATTCTGGAATAAGTCAATAACATTATTTAAATCATTATACAGGTGGTTCGGACACTTACAAAGAAAATCCGACCTAAGGTAAGGAAAAATATCACAATCTCATTTTTATCCGAGATTGTTTATTCTTTGGTGTTTACTGGGGTGTATTCTATCATCCACATCCATGTTTCCTCAATATGAAATATTTACATCCTCCTACCATATTTTATATCCAATTTTACCCTTTAGTGAGTTTTTAGTAAATGATATGAAAGGAATCTTTTGTCGTTTTTCATACGAGGTACTTTTTGACTTTTCCGACAAAAGTACGAGAAGAATGTTTTTTTATCATATACGGCATGTAAGTATTTTTAAAACATTATTTCCAAGAAGATTACTTTACAATTTTTCACGTTTATTTTTAATCAACTTATTTTAGTTTATAATTGTGTGACCTGTTAAGAAAGGAAAAGTGTTTTTGAAGTAGAAAGGAAATTTTCCTCAAGAATGGAGTTCAAGAGTTTTATCAAAATTAGTTTCCATCTAAGATAATATAGGGTTCTGTTTCTATCCCTATTATTACATTGATTTGATTAAGTTGTGATGGAAATATTTTTATGAATTATTTTATCTTATATGAATTGTTTTATGATGTCATGTTGTTTAAGAATCCCATTTTTACTACATGGGTTATGCAATGATGTATGATTTATGATTTTGTGGCACACATAAGAATGGTATCATTATGAGATGGGTGGGACCTATATCTCCCTCCAATGAATTGGGTAAAGATTCTATATCTCATGAGATAGACATGGCTGCAATGGTAGGTTATACTGGTTCAGTGAAACAGGACTGAAACGAGGAGTGAACTCGGTTCAGAAATGGACTTTGTCCACTAAGATAGTCTTGGCAAAGAGTATTGACAAATAACAAATGATTCTCTATGATTATGTGTGTATGCCACAATGATTCATGTTTTATGTTATGATTATTGTGATTAAATTTCATTTCCATGATTTATCCCTTGTTATGAAATTATGATCTCTTTGGCAGGTTAAGTTTTCCAAAATTTATGTGCTTATGTATATGATGTGATTGATATTTCTTTTGTTTACCCTTACTGAGCATTTGATCTCACCCTTTTGTATGTTTTCTTTCCCCGAGTCAGGAAGAAGGTTATTAAGTAAGATATGCCAAAAGGGAATATAGATATTATGAAATAAATGGGAGATAGTTTAGACGTTTTATGAACCAGTTGTTTATGTTTCCCAGTTTCTAAAGACACTATACCTATACGGTCCTTTTGTGGTTTTGTTATATGTTTTAATAAGAATACTTCAATTTTGAAGTATTAACAATGTATGTAAAGTATGGGTCGTTATACCACAAAAGCCTACATCATTTGATTTCAGAATAGATGTTGCAATATTTACACATTTTATAATCACAACATGATGTTTAGAATATTTGAATGCATAAAAAAGAAATATTTGATGTATCTTCAATTCATAACTTGTTTTGACACCAGAGACCAACCCGTGAATTTCTTTTGACCTATGCATGATGACACTAAATGATTCACGACCACATCTAGACTCTACAAATTTAGGCACATCTAGATTTTATGTAGGATATCTCAGAGACCAAATCATAGAGCGATAACTTGCACTATACAGGGTCCTATAATGTTTCATTTCCATTTTAATTATGAATTAATATTCATTCCTTCTGTATTATTCTCTCATAACATGGATGAGGGGTGATACCTTCCTTATGATACTGTTATGTAATAAAAGGTGTAAGGTTTCATTTGATTCATTATTTTTCTTTATTCATTTATTTGGTTATCCATAATTCATTAACCATTTTTCAATCAATTTATTTTTATTTTATTATTCCCATTAGTATTTTAATCAAAAAATAATAGTAAAAATTGATCAATGAACAACCCAAATGGGAGAATAAGCATTTTAAACATAAAATTAATAATGTTTAAATTTTATATAAACCAAAAATGATTCATCAAACCCCTAGATTATCTGATCAAGGGAAATACGGGATTTCCATATCAAGGAGGTAATAAAATGGCTATTGGGTCATCCTCTATATTATCGGACCCAAATCATGGATTAAAAAAATTATTTTCAAAAATCCTATTTCACATGAAAAGTAAATCTAAACATCCAAGGAATGATTTTCAATATTGAATTCATACTAATAACTCAATCTATATAATTCTTATTAATATTAATAAAAATAAATCAAACAAGTATTTTATCCCTTATTTTATCAATTAAATAAAATATAATCATTTTAAAAACTAAAAAACTATAACACTATCTATGTGGGTTTGACCTAGAACTTTCACAGTACTAAATTTTAATAAATTAAGCAGTATAGTTTGAATTTTATATATTTTTTATTTTGATTAAAACATGAGGTAAATAACAACACCCCATGAGAATTTTAGTAAAACAAGTGAATTCACTTATATGTCAGTGGGACTATAATTAATGGGATTCATTACAACAATGTAAAAAAATTAGATCTGTGAAAGTTTACATATGCTAACTGGGAAGGTGATTTTAATGATAGAAGGTCCACCTTGGGAGGAATTTTTTTATTGATAGATTTTTCTGTGAGTTGGAACTAAAAGATATATTTCTTTGTAACCCAGGTAAGTATAGTGGTTGAATAAGTATCTATATGTAGATATTGCACATAAATGATTTGGATGAATTTTTATTGGTGAGTTTGGTTTATAATTGAATGTCATCTGAAAATAAACTATGATAATCAATGTTTAATAGATCATTCAACAAACAATGTGTTTTATTCAGGATCCAAACATATTGATATAAAATTTCATTTTTTTCATAGAAAAGGTTTCCAATGGATATACTTGTTTGTAATTCATTCTAACTTGATCTCAATCGACAGATATCTGCAAAAAATCCATTCATATTTAGATATTTGAGACCCAATGGTTGAACATGGGTACCTATCTCCTTAAAATTCATTAAAATTATTATGTTGATAACCGCACAATCTATTAGTTTCAATTATTATAAATATGTTTTAATGGGTGAGATAGAGGGATAGTTATTTTGGTAATCCCTACTGGAATTCTTTTTTATTTTCAATGAATAATATCACAATCATGATTTTTTATGAATAATATTAAAAATCCTCATCATATCTCTCTCTTCTTATAAAAAATGTATGCTTGGGTACACATATAATAAATTCAATGAGGATTAATTTTGATGGAAAACCATGTGATATAATTACTCTCTAATAAATATTCCTGAAATAAATACTCCCAAGAAGTAGAACTTGTATTTTATAATTCCCCACATATCACTTTCATTTTCATACCAATAAGGGAAAAATAGTGTTGAGAATATATTCTAATTCTTTAATAGTTTCATATGTATGTATTGGAATAAAAATAAATTCAGGGATATTATTGGGGATAGTGGTATTTTTGTTATAAAAAAGGTGTCAATATGTGTATCGTGATCATATGGTGGATGTGGTGATGCTTCTATAATTTTTAGGGATTCATATACTGGAATTTGATATCCTGCCCGGAAAATTAATCTTCCTAACTCGATTTTTTTTAAAATATTTATCAATTATTAAACACATGTTCTAATGATATTTCTTATGGATTAATATAATTGAAAGAAATGGAAAAATAATTACCTGCAGAATCACTGAATAATCCCACACATTATGTTTTAATGTTTGAGGATGTCAATAAGAGGCTAGGAGATATATAATTCATATATAATTTTTCAAGAATATTTTTTGGTAAGATAAAAAGGTTGGGTTAGCACTCTTTGATTGTGGATATGTAATTCATTTGATACGTTGTTTATTCTACAAAATATTTAATGGATGTCTATTTAAAAAGTTTATCAACCCACAAAGCGTCCATGTTTAGCTCCAGCCCATCCACATGTGGGACTTGGAGGTCGACCACACTATGGGGAACTAGTGTGGGTGACTAGAAAGTAATTGATGGAGGTACCATGTATAATACCCATAGAATAGGCATTAGTGTTTAGGTTGTCCCTCTATGTAGGTTTGCAATGCCGTAGGAAGAACCATGTAATATATATATATCTGTTAGATGAATCATTTTTTGTAGTATCTGGAACACACCTAGGAGATCAAATGCCATCAGTTTTAGTTGTTCTATTCATGTAGGAAAAGGATCTTATTTAAACCTACCACCCATGCATGAACTCATTAAAATCAATGTTCCTTCTTCTCAATAATATACATTTGTGATTGATTATTGATATACCTCACTTATCAAAAAAATGTAAAATGATCAGAACAATTATTATATTTGGAAAACATTGAAGGTAAAATTGTAATATATTTTACGTCCTCCAAGGATGATCATTGTTATACATACCCCACATAGGTCATGTCCCATTATTCTAAAGGAGCCTCATCATTTATACTCTCTTTACTACAATTTTTCGTTACTACCATCTTCAATATTACACAAATCATGTATCAACATTTTTTGTATTATGTTCTGGAAAAAAATTGACAATTATGTAAGTTAATTGAAACCTCAATATATTCGATATAAGCCTATACTTCATAAAATTCATTCTCATACGATAGTAAATGGGTTTAGTTACATTAATAAACTTTTTTAAAATGAAATAATCCATCTAGAGTATATATTTCATCAACTTAAGGGATTAAGTCCACCATTGTGAATCACACTCCCTATAAACATTATGAAACAGGTAATATGAGTAGTCGAGTGGCATAACAGCAGCCATCCCAATTAGAGATGAAGGGTATTAAAGACATATGAATATACTTGATAAATAATTTATGGTAGGAATTTATAAATTCATTCCATTAATTGGATATAACAACCCCTTTCATTAAATCTGCAACCTCTTAGACTTAAATCAACTATGGATCCTACAATCGGTTCAAAAGATATAAAAAGTCACTATTGTGGTATTAGTTGATCAATGATATTGGTACCCAGTCAATTATCTAATTAATTAATTATTTAGATCGAATATGAACATAATAATATTTTTGATCGTGTGAGCATTAGCCAAATCCAAAATTGGGTAATGTTATTATGTTCGTCCATTATTCTATAAGGTGGGATATGATAATTCTTATCTATACAATTTAACTATTTACTTATATGGTATGTGGATTACATTTCATAGATGTTTAATCAATGAATTATTTCAAATAGTAAACCATCAATCAATGTAATAATATAGTAATGTTGTTTATGATTTTCAATCACATTATTATTAGTTTTCCTATCAGGGACCTCATAGAGTTTAAAGAAGAATTAGTTATAGAAATTTACCATGTTACCCATTTCGTAACATTTTAATTCCATTAAATTATGGAATGAATGTATAACATGAAATATAGTGGATATAAAGGAATTAATATCCTCCCATGTGAACTAATAACCAACTTGACTGCACATATGAGGGTGTCAACAGCAATTATGGGGCCTTCCCTGAGCAAATATACCATAATTCAAGATATAATGAAGACAATATTATCACTTCCATGTTTATTCAACTACTGGTCACTGGTTAAGAATGTATTGTAATGTTTATAATCCTTAAACTAGTTTTTTAATCTAATACTTTAATGAGATATCCACTTTTGAATATATAAAATAGAATTCTAAGTTGACTAATTGTTTGACCCTAGGGTGACCTCCTGACCCAACTCAGTGTATCAGTATACATTTAATATTAGAAAAATACAATCTAGGAATGTTATATGTCTTATGAGCCTGGTGGATTCATGGAATCATTTTTCATATATATTGATAATTTGTAATTATATCAACTTCCACACATGTGGAAATGTGTAAGTAAAATATGGGTTGGGCTATAATTCATTGGATTTTCAAGTCAGAAAATATAAATCACTTTGGATAAGTGAAATACTATCTACATAATCACATACATTAATTATATGGATGAACTCATAGTGTAGAGACCCGAAGCCTGACGTACATAGACTTTACATTACTTTTGCGGAATACTTAGTACATAACAAAAACACACACTAAAGGATCGTAATAGTTTAGTGTCTTTGGAAACTCAGAACGTAATCTTCTAATCGTGGTGAAAGATCTTCAATATCTCCCATAAAGATCTTCCCTTTTTTTTTACCTAAAACCTTTATTTATATCCTGGGGAAAAGAAAACATAAAAGGGTGAGCTCAAATGCTCAGTAAGGGTATACAAAAGAAATAAAAATCATATCATATCTTTTTAAAAATCATAACCTGCAAAAGAGATCATAATATCTTAACATGGAACAAATCATAGAAGTGAAAATGAGATCACCATAATCATAACATGAAACTTGAAACTTTGTGGCATGCACACATAATCATGGAAAATCATTTCTTGTTAGTCATGACTCATTGCCAAGACTATCTTAGTAGACAAAGTCCCTTTCTGAATCGAGTAACCCTCGTTTCAGTCCTGTTTCACTGAACCGGTATAACCTACCATTTCAGCCATGTCTATCTCATGAGATATAAAATCTTTACCCAATGCATTGGAGGGAGATATAGGTCCCACCCATCTTATAATGAATCCTTTCTTATGTGTGCCACATAATTATAAAACATACATCATCCCATAACACATGTAACAAAAATGGGATTCTTGAAACATCATGACATCATAAATCAATTCATATAAGATAAAGGAATTCATAAAAATGTTTCCATCACAATATAATCAAATCCATGTAATAATAGGGATAAAAACAGAACCCTTTTATTATCTTAGATGGAAAATAATTTTGATAAAATACTTGAACTCCATTCTTGAGGAAAATATCCTTTCTACTTTAAAAACATTTTTTTCCTTTCATAACATGTCATATGACATTAAAATAAAAGAAGTTGATTAAAAATAAACTTGAAAACTTGTAAAGGAAGCTTCTTGGAAATACTGTTTTAAAAATCCATTCATGCCGTATAAGTTAAAAAACATTCTTCGTACTTTTGTCGGAAAAGTCAAAATGTACCTCGTACGAAAAACGACAAAAGATTCCTTTCATACATATTACTAAAAACTCACCGAAGGGTAAAAATGGATTAAAACAATTGTAGGTGGATGAAAATAATATTACATATTGATGAAACATGGATGTGGATGATAAAATACACCCCAGTAAATACTTACGAATAAACAATCTCGGATAAAAATGAGATTGTGATATTTCCCTTACCTTAGGTCCAATTTGCTTCGTATGTGTCCGAACCTCCTGTATAATGATTTAAATAATGTCATTGAATTATTACAGAATCATATTCATTGTTATGATATCATATATGGTTCACTTATGACATTATATTACCCGTTCTTTTGTAAATTCCATGTTAAAGAAGCGTTTTGGGTAAAATCGTTTCATTTATCGTAGGTGTTTTGACTTGTTGTTCTTGACATCATTATTACTTATATCATGATTTACTTACTTCCAGAATATAAAATATGATTTATATATCATATATATTCAGTATATATATATATATAATAGATAGATAAATAAAATGAAAAACACCGTTCATGGAGACGGTAGTCCGTACGTACGCATGAACGCTGTTTTTCTTTCCTTATTGTCTTGAAATGGATGTAAGTAGATGACATACATATGTATATATATACATCAATCCAGTAGCTTTATAATGTCATATATTTCATTATTATTTCTTATATATACATTATAATCATTCTTAAATGGTTAACATGGGGAATGAATCTCATCGCGTCGTGGAGACGGTAGTCCGTACGTACGCACGAGCGATGATATCATTTATATAAATATTGAATTGCATTGGAGTGGATTATACAATATATCAGAATCAATATGATGTTGTAATAACTATGTATAGTTATTCTTCACACCATTATACCCATCCATGTATGGTGGTGGTGGAAAATAGATTACACCACGGCGTGGAGACGGTATTCCGTACGTACGCACGCGCGGTGATTTCTTTTTCCGTAGGATGGATAGATGGTGAAATAGGGTTGTTTCATACTTATAATAACATATCAGTATATGAGTGATACTGATGTTATTACTTCATAATGAAACAACCTAAGAAGAAGAAGTGGAAGAAGAAATAAATATGAAAGAATTGGTAACGGTAATTACCTCTTCTTTGAAGTGCCTCTTTGAGACCTCCTCTTAGGGCACTAAAATTGGTCTTTGAGGAAGACCAGAACCTCTAGGATGTTTCTAGGGAAGTGGAGAAGATATTTTGGCAGGGCTTGGCCGAGCTTGAGTGCTCAAATTGGTGTGAGGAGGAGGGGGAGGAGGTGTCATTTTATAGGGGAGGAGAGGGGCACCTTAGGAATATCTCAAAATATTATTTTATATTAAAGTCAAAATCGGTTTATAATGGTTCCAAAGGGTCTTATTTCGAAGCTAAAGTGGGGATGGGTCGAAATCCTATCAACCAATAGAATTTAGACAAGTTTAGGATATTATTTTAACCTTATCAATTAGATTTAACTCTAAGTTAAATAATTTAACTTTTACCATGTCTTTTTGTTTTCTTTCACTATATGGTTAATACACTTACTATAACATGCCAAACGAACCCCAAATTGTTTATTATTAATATATATATCCTTATCTAAGTCATTTGGCCGAACCTTAGATTTTTAAGAATACAATAACAATTAATAATATAATATTTGATTTAAAAACTATTTTGTGTCAATTTTGACACTATTTGATATATGATTTTTGTGAAAGTCATAACAGAATTAAATGTTCGAACCAAGTTGATTAAATCAACATTAATATATCATAGTAACCTAGAAAATTAGTGGAATTCATAAAAAACCTCAAATTAAATTTATTTTGGTGTTTATAACATCAATTATGTCAATATTTCATTAATAAGATAATTACTGCATCATTGTTGTGTCATAAATAAATTAAATTATTTTATGTCTAAAAATTAAAAATAAAATACCATCATGTTGGAAATCTTTTTATCTTTCTAATGAATATTTACAATCGAATTTATCTTCTGTATAACCCCATATTAAAAATGATTTACTTATTAAACTTTGATTTTAACTATTTTAAGCTTTCTTTAAATAAATTAATAATAAATGTCCTAATCTAATCCAAGTGGGCCTAAATGGTCATATTTTATTCCTAAGTTTGTTTTTGGTCGAATTACACTTGTCCAATATAATTAGGACATGTGTTAGGGTAATAGTAATATCATATTTACCCTTAGTTACCCTATTTACTATTAACCGCGGTAAAAAAAGTAAAAAGTTACTATTCACCAAAAAATTATTTTCATCTCATTGAACCACATTTTAGTCCTTGATATTAACTGTGTCTCTCGGATTTTTGAAATTCCATTCACAGAAGCGGCAAAATTATGTTTTATGAAAAATTCAGTTTTTTTAACTACCACTTAGTAGTTTCACTATTCATCAAAAATTGATGTTTTTCAGAACAATGCCAAAATTTCATCCTAAGCTATATTTCATATTCCGAATTCAAAAATGAAATCTATTTTACCAAATTCATAACATAGAAGTTGCATTACTTAATTTTATAATTAAATCCCGCTGTTAAAATAAATAGCGTGTTTTTAGGAAACAATATATATCAAAAGATTGACACTTGATTATGTCTGGTTTAAATGTGAAATTACAACCAGTGACCAACATTGTATTAAATTGTAAAAATATATTCTAAATATACTTTAAAACCACTCAAATTAATAATTTATCACTATTAATTATTTCGATTAAAAAAGTTGTTTTTAATTATAATTTAGTACTTTTCACTATTCATCAGAATATGAAAGTTATCCGAAAAGTACCAAAATTTCACCTTAGGCTAAATTGGATACTCTGAATCCAAGAATGAAGTTCATTTTGAAAAATAAGATTTACAGAATTTTAAAAAGTGGTTATTACTATTCATAACGGCTAGTTTTAATAATATTTTAATAGCACATCGTTGTTTAGTGAAACTCGGTATTGCGTATTACACACGCTATCGAGGAAGGTCGCGATTGCGTGTAATGCAAGGCAAGACAAGGATGCGTGTTGTGCAAGATCCTTTTGGTGTAGCGTACAACACAAGACATTAATAAAATTAAAAAGAAAATTTTTTTATAAAATCTTGGGCTGTTACATTCTACCCCCCTTAAAATGAATTTCGTCCTCGAAATTCGTCGGGGTTATAAATGGTTTACTATTCGAAAGTTTCTTTAATAGAAACCCACATCGTAAAAAGGAATATCAAAACCAATCTTTAAAAACAAAAGTATGAAACATAAAGGTTACCCAAATAAACTAATCATTGGGTTTCCACATAGGTGAAAATATAGATATGGAAGAGAAATCTAACCATCATGTTCTGATGGAGAGTGGTAGAGAACATGGCTATGGAAAATCCAGTAATCACAAATCCATAGATTTGTGATGATATATGGTACCATCTGATTCATCAGGTATAAGATCACTAGGACAACATTTTTGGTTTTCAAGATCATTTCCCCTAAAGTTGAAAATTTGAATTAGAATAAATACTTACTTTATTTTGGTACAATCTCACTGTTGTTCGTGCCATGAACAATTTCCACTTCATCTCTTAAATAAATGAAGTTGAATTTGTTATTCGTGAAGTGTTAGCAGATCATGTGATAGAATGACGGGTCATTCCACCTGTCTCAAACAAAAGGTTTGCAAAAATTATATGCATAAATAGATCTATAGTAAGATTAATCATATATGGTTCCTAAAATGGACTTATACTTCATATATCATACTGCTTAATATAATAAAACTAGTTTCTACTAAACAGGGACTTCCTGTAGGCCAGTGGTAGGCGATAAAGGCCAGTCGCACTTCGGTTGTGGGTTCGATTCCCACAGCCTTGTCCGAAGCGATGGGATGTCGCCCGTCCTGCAGGTTGTCCTTTTTCCAAAACTATATTACTATAACATCCCATCAATAATATCGAAAAAAAAATTTCTATCCTTAAACAATACTAACTTACGTCCAACATAATCCATTCCAATCTTTAGGCTTATCCATAATACTGCAGTCCACTCTCATAACATAGTGAAAACAATTACCAGAGATTTAATATCATCGTTGATCCCCATATATCATAAGATATGTTTTGTTGGTCACATTCCAAACATTTAAAGGCCTTAATCTTGTACTCTCTTGAATACCCATTGAACCTTAGTGAAAACTTGAATGCAGTTAAAAGATAACACTTTCCACATACCAAAATCCTCAAAATTCTATATACTCAAACCATGATATCACTTGGTCCTTATATCAATCATGAGCTCATGAATACTATCAAACATTTAATTTTCTCCTTATCCCTTCATTATACGCATATCATATACATTCCAAAAATATCTGAATAACCTTTCATAGATACTGGTAACATTTTTCAAAACACAAGGGAAGACAACAGTGTAACAATCCATAGATGTCTCTTTATTCCATAGTAGCATGAGATTACTTATACAAAATTACACATGATAAACATGTAATCAATCCACTACATTCTTAAACCATTGACCGAGCTTCAAAAATTCTTTCATCTCACATATCATTTGTAGTCTCTTCATCATCATCTACATAAATACTACCCATATGACCATACTGATTCTCTTTATGAGTCTTTCCCTTAGGGCATTTGTTTGCATAATGCCCATACATTCCACATTTAAAACACTTAACCATTTTTGATGTCGTAGCAATACCAATATCCTCATCCATGGTGTTAACCGACCCTTTTCCTTTGCACTTACTTGCTTTGTGTCCTTCTTTTCCACACCCAAAGCATCTTCCAGTTCCTTTGAAACATTCTCCTTGATGCCTCTTCCCACGTGATTTACATAGGGGAAATTGAACTTTCTTTCCTCTATGATCATCACGAAACTCCATCTTTCTCTTATTAGCCGAGTCAGGAAACATACCAAATTTTACTTTATTGATCATATTATGAGATTGCTGATTCGGCATAATAATGATGTTTGGACTTCCAAATCCCATTTCATTATGAAGAA
The DNA here is from genome assembly GCA_963277665.1 of Viscum album. NCBI lineage: Eukaryota > Viridiplantae > Streptophyta > Magnoliopsida > Santalales > Viscaceae > Viscum > Viscum album. The sequence goes on from OY728161.1 coordinate 398,771,892, forward strand.
TATCATTCCATTGTCCATCATATCCTCCATTATCGTGAAACATCTTGTTTCCATCCATTTTCTAAAACCCAAAAAAAATAGTGTGAGAGTCAAAAATCATAATAAAGGGGGAGTAACTTAAATATCTAACATCTTTGGTTTAATCTAATATCGTTACCATAGTTCTAGGACTATATCCTATATGTATACTTATCCTTAGGGGCATCCCTAAACATACCTTAGAAATATCTCTAGGGATCTCACTAACGTTTTCGCATCCTAGTTTCCAAAGGTTGACTAAACCTCCCTCTGATACCAACTGTAGAGACCCGAAGCCTGACGTTCATAGACTTTACATTACTTTTGCGGAATACTTAGTACATAACAAAAACACACACTAAAGGATCGTAATAGTTTAGTGTCTTTGGAAACTCGGAACGTAATCTTCTAATCATGGTGAAAGATCTTCAATATCTCCCATTAAGATCTTCCCTTTTTTTTTACCTAAAACCTTTATTTATATCCCGGGGAAAAGAAAACATAAAAGGGTGAGCTCAAATTCTCAGTAAGGGTATACAAAAGAAATAAAAATCATATCATATCTTTTTAAAAATCATAACCTGCAAAAGAGATCATAATATCTTAACATGGAACAAATCATAGAAGTGAAAATGAGATCACCATAATCATAACATGAAACTTGAAACTTTGTGGCATGCACACATAATCATGGAAAATCATTTCTTGTTAGTCATGACTCATTGCCAAGACTATCTTAGTATACAAAGTCCCTTTCTGAATCGAGTAACCCTCGTTTCAGTCCTGTTTCACTGAACCGGTATAACCTACCATTTCAGCCATGTCTATCTCATGAGATATAAAATCTTTACCCAATGCATTGGAGGGAGATATAGGTCCCACCCATCTTATAATGAATCCTTTCTTATGTGTGCCACATAATTATAAAACATACATCATCCCATAACACATGTAACAAAAATTGGATTCTTGAAACATCATGACATCATAAATCAATTCATATAAGATAAAGGAATTCATAAAAATGTTTCCATCACAATATAATCAAATCCATGTAATAATAGGGATAAAAACAGAACCCTTTTATTATCTTAGATGGAAAATAATTTTGATAAAATACTTGAACTCCATTCTTGAGGAAAATATCCTTTCTACTTTAAAAACATTTTTTTCCTTTCATAACATGTCATATGACTTTAAAATAAAAGAAGTTGATTAAAAATAAACTTGAAAACTTGTAAAGGAAGCTTCTTGGAAATAATGTTTTAAAAATCCATTCATGCCGTATAAGTTAAAAAACATTCTTCGTACTTTTGTCGGAAAAGTCAAAATGTACCTCGTACGAAAAACGACAAAAGATTCCTTTCATACATATTACTAAAAACTCACCGAAGGGTAAAATTGGATTAAAACAATTGTAGGTGGATGAAAATAATATTACATATTGATGAAACATGGATGTGGATGATAAAATACACCCCAGTAAATACTTACGAATAAACAATCTCGGATAAAAATGAGATTGTGATATTTCCCTTACCTTAGGTCCAATTTGCTTCGTATGTGTCCGAACCTCCTGTATAATGATTTAAATAATGTCATTGACTTATTACAGAATCATATTCATTGTTATGATATCATATATGGTTCACTTATGACATTATATTACCCGTTATTTTGTAAATTCCATGTTAAAGAAGCGTTTTGGGTAAAATCGTTTCATTTATCGTAGGTGTTTTGACTTGTTGTTCTTGACATCATTATTACTTATATCATGATTTAATTACTTCCAGAATATAAAATATGATTTATATATCATATATATTCAGTATATATATATATATATAATAGAAGGATAAATAAAATGAAAAACACCGTTCATGGAGACGGTAGTCCGTACGTACGCATGAACGCTGTTTTTCTTTCCTTATTGTCTTGAAATGGAAGTAAGTAGATGACATACATATGTATATATATACATCAATCCAGTAGCTTTATAATGTCATATATTTCATTATTATTTCTTATATATACATTATAATCATTCTTAAATGGTTAACATGGAGAATGAATCTCATCGCGTCGTGGAGACGGTAGTCCGTACGTACGCACGAGCGATGATATCATTTCTATAAATATTGAATTGAATTGGAGTGGATTATACAATATATCAGAATCAATATGATGTTGTAATAACTATGTATAGTTATTATTCACACCATTATACCCATCCATGTAAGGTGGTGGTGGAAAATAGATTACACCACGGCGTGGAGACGGTATTCCGTACGTACGCACGCGCGGTGATTTCTTTTTCCGTAGGATGGATAGATGGTGAAATAGGGTTGTTTCATACTTATAATAACATATATGTAGATGAGTGATACTGATGTTATTACTTCATAATGAAACAACCTAAGAAGAAGAAGTGGAAGAAGAAATAAAGATGAAAGAATTGGTAACGGTAATTACCTCTTCTTTGAAGTGCCTCTTTGAGACCTCCTCTTAGGGCACTAAAATTGGTCTTTGAGGAAGACAAGAACCTCTAGGATGTTTCTAGGTAAGTGGAGAAGATATTTTGGCAGGGGTTGGCCGAGCTTGAGTGCTCAAATTGGTGTGAGGAGGAGGGGGAGGAGGTGTCCTTTTATAGGGGAGGAGAGGGGCACCTTAGGAATATCTCAAAATATTATTTTATATTAAAGTCAAAATCGGTTTATAATGGTTCCAAAGGGTCTTATTTCGAAGCTAAAGTGGGGATGGGTCGAAATCCTATCAACCAATAGAATTTAGACAAGTTTAGGATATTATTTTAACCTTATCAATTAGATTTAACTCTAAGTTAAATAATTTAACTTTTACCATGTCTTTTTGTTTTCTTTCACTATATGGTTAATACACTTACTATAACATGCCAAACGAACCCCAAATTGTTTATTATTAATATATATATCCTTATCTAAGTCATTTGGCCTAACCTTAGATTTTTAGGAATACAATAACAATTAATAATATAATATTTGATTTAAAAACTATTTTGTGTCAATTTTGACACTATTTGATATATGATTTTTTTGAAAGTCATAACAGAATTAAATGTTCGAACAAAGTTGATTAAATCAACATTAATATATCATAGTAACCTATAAAATTAGTGGAATTCATAAAAAATCTCAAATTGAATTTATTTTGGTGTTTATAACATCAATTATGTCAATATTTCATTAATAAGATAATTACTGCATCATTGTTGTGTCATAAATAAATTAAATTATTTTATGTCTAAAAATTACAAATAAAATACCATCATGTTGGAAATCTTTTTATCTTTCTAATGAATATTTAAAATCGAATTTATCTTCTGTATAACCCCATATTAAAAATGATTTACTTATTAAACTTTGATTTTAACTATTTTAAGCTTTCTTTAAATAAATTAATAATAAATGTCCTAATCTAATCCAAGTGGGACTAAATGGTCATATTTTATTCCTAAGTTTGTTTTTGGTCGAATTACACTTGTCCAATATAATTAGGACATGTGTTAGGGTAATAGTAATATCATATTTACCCTTAGTTACCCTATTTACTATTAACCGCGGTAAAAAAAAGTAAAAAGTTACTATTCACCAAAAAATTATTTTCATCTCATTGAACCACATTTTAGTCCTTGATATTAACTGTGTCTCTCGGATTTTTGAAATTCCATTCACAGAAGCGGAAAAATTAAGTTTTATGAAAAATTCAGTTTTTTTAACTACCACTTAGTAGTTTCACTATTCATCAAAAATTGATGTTTTTCAGAACAATGCCAAAATTTCATCCTAAGCTATATTTCATATTCCGAATTCAAAAATGAAATCTATTTTACCAAATTCATAACATAGAAGTTTCATTAATTAATTTTATAATTAAATCCCGCTGTTAAAATAAATAGCGTGTTTTTAGGAAACAATATATATCAAAAGATTGACACTTGATTATGTCTGGTTTAAATGTGAAATTACAACCAATGACCAACATTGTATTAAATTGTAAAAATATATTCTAAATATACTTTAAAACCACTCAAATTAATAATTTATCACTATTAATTATTTCGATTAAAAAAGTTGTTTTTAATTATAATTTAGTACTTTTCACTATTCATCAGAATATGAATGTTATCCGAAAAGTACCAAAATTTCACCTTAGGCTAAATTGGATACTCTGAATCCAAGAATGAAGTTCATTTTGAAAAATAAGATTTACAGAATTTTAAAAAGTGGTTATTACTATTCATAACGGCTAGTTTTAATAATATTTTAATAGCACATCGTTGTTTAGTGAAACTCGGTATTGCGTATTACACACGCTATCGAGGAAGGTCGCGATTGCGTGTAATGCAAGGCAAGACAAGGATGCGTGTTGTGCAAGATCCTTTTGGTGTAGCGTACAACACAAGACATTAATAAAATTAAAAAGAATATTTTTTTTATAAAATCTTGGGCTGTTACACATAGTACGTATATCTTATAATTAAATCCTCTCTAATTATTTTAAAATACAATAATCTAATACCTACCACGTCATACATGACGTGGAACATATTTTTATTTAGTATCTATCCACTTATTGGATCTGTAATATAATTCTCATTATAATGGAAGAAAGACTGTGAAACCTACATTATCCCATTTAACCATCCCATTCTCATTTCCATATCAAATATCTCATTGCTTTTTCATACATAGTAAGGGTAACCATAGTACACAGAGATGAAACCTCTATTGTTTATTTCTGAACATAATTCACAACATAGTGTTTAGAAAAATATGAATCTACATAGGACTGATTCATAATAATGAACCTCTATGTATATAATGAAATATTATCCCTTTATGATTTGTGGATTATATCTAAGGTCATTCCCCTCTAAATACTTTACATCCCTGAAAAGGGACCTATCTATTGATACATCATTTTCCGTGATCACAAGATGGTGGTTGATTCGTGCATTAAATAGGTTTTTCATCACTAAGGAGGGAGGATAGGCATGTTAATAATAAACCAAAACCAATATAGGACTAGAATCATAAATTATAGGTAATCTCAAAGATTATATTCAATTTGATCATAAATAAGTAGATGCCTCAAGAGAATAAAATGAAATCGACATGTCTTTGAATGATTGATGATCTCAATCCTCTAGATTGTAAGAACTAAAGTGAATTGTTCTAGATTAAATTATAAAATGGAATATAGGAAAACACATCAGGGTAAAATAAATATGAAAAGAGTATTTAAATGGAATAAAAATTAATAAAATTTAGTATTGTATTTCTTCTTCATATAAATCCTGCTGTGAATGAAATAAAAAAAAACTAGACGACCAAGATAATTATATATACATGGTTTAAAATAAGGTATGTGTATATATAATTTCCAAGCTTATTAAATATTATCATTATGTATTTATTTTATAAATTGAAGGAATTTTTTGGAATTGTTTTTTATGAGGGGTGCATAATTAGTTCTATTGCATGTGAGAGAAACTTCTATTAAGTTCTTATATTTTCCACATTGTTTACCATAGAATTATATCTTCTCAATTTTGATGAAATAAAATTTATAGTGGGTGGGGTGGGGGTGGGGTAATTTTTTTTTGATAATAGTACTATTTGTTATTTATCCAAATTATATAAGATCAAATACCTCCTTGAAATAAATGGAATTCCTTTTTAGAAAAAACACAACAATCCATCCCGAGTGTTGTTTTTAGTTTCAACGTGATATTTTGTTAATAAGTTCATGAGAGGCTTACAGGTCTATAATTTTTTTATACTTAGTGGGAAGGATTCATTATTTCCACATGAAATAATTTCCATTTAATATATTTTTTGACACTGATACATTGTTTTCTTTCAAAAATGTGTAAATATTGGGAGGAAGGAATTGTGGATACAATCTATAAAATGTTTCCTTATTAACAAACATTGTTTGAACCATTTTAGTAGGAATCACTTGTGGAGAAAACCCACGTATATAATGAAATATTCTAAAATAATGGGGGACTAGATTAAAATTTTTATGGTAAATATTTTTCTATGATCATTTTTCAAAGATGAATAATTGTTTGTGAAATTTAATCTGAAATATAAAACATAATTTATGAGATCATCAGTTGTGAAAAAATTCAGAAACATAAATTTAGAAGATTCACCATAGATGATTGAATGAAAATGAAGGATCCTGTATAGATTAATCATTTTAATGATTCCTCCACATAAAAAATCATTCTAAAAATCATGCGAGAGACTTTGCGAAGTTAGAGACTATAATTATTTTGTGAAGAGTATATAACCACATAGCTCTTATGTAGTGTGAATCCTTAGACATATATACATTAAGAGAACCATAAAAATTCACATAAAATTATAATATTATAAAAAAGTTAGTCTTAACATATTATGTGTTGTCATAGTTCCAATAGTCTCTAATCATTAAATATTTTATATTTTGGTATCCACATTATTAAGGATACAATTTTTTGATATCATGCCCTCTTAAATGGACATTCCATTGCTTTGGTCACTCACATGGGATTAATAGATCACCTAAAAGATCATATTAACATAAATTATTCTATGTTAAGAACTGAAAAATATAACCACATAAAGGACTTCCCAAAACCATTATCAATACATAGTCATGTTACCATGAATGTTTTTCTTCCACCATCATACCATGTATTCCTTTGATATTAGTAAGCATGTATCTAATAATATAATTCTCATTTATTTCTTCCATATATAGAATTAGCCTCCCAATGTTAACAATCTTGCATTCCCTGGATAATGGGGACTCTCACACAAAAATAATCACCATTAGCTTATATAATAATATTTACATCTCTCACTAGATTCATTTTACTTTCTCTAATGAATTTACCCTGATTTATATTAATCCCCACATTTGAAATTTCATGTTTCAAATTAACATCCCATAGAAATGATTGGGATCTATATTGGGTCTATTTAAAAAGTCTTACTCATTCTCCCTAATCCCCAGTGATTCTAAAAATCTTTATTTACTATTTAATTTTTGATATGAGGTGAGAAAGCATATAATGAGCCTCATTCTATGTGTAATCCCTAAGCTTACCTTGGTTGATGATCACATCATTATTTTAAATCAATGATCTAGGAATACCATTGGACTTCCATGATATGTAATCCCCAACCATATTTCTTCCACTTCAGTTACCATTAGATATGATGACCAAGAAATGGGTACTCAAAATAATGTCTACCTATAACTATAATTAGGTCAGTTTCACCTAATGAATAATTTCTTATGACATTAAACATCATTTATTTAGCCATGGAAGTTATAAGATAAAAATATTATATTACATGTTCCTGGTTACATGTACATGAAATTCACATTATTGATCATACATAAATAACCATAACAATCACATCATTAGTCTATGATTCAGAAAAAAATATATAATTCATTATTCCTAGATTCATAACCATAAAAGGCATCACTTTTTTTCATTTTCAAAAAACCATAAAAGGTAAGGATATTCCTATTAAATGGTAGTGGTGTACATGAGTTCTAATATTTTTCCAATAATTATGATGTAATCACTTTTCATGTGCCGAATTCCAATTTCATTAAACCAACCACATCCCTATATCATGATTATTCATAGAGTGATGTTTTTGTAGATTTAATTAACTATTCCATCAATCAAGGATAAGTGGGTGTGGAAAATATTTGATAGGTCAAAATTATCATATTAAAACATATTTTTAGTTAATCAAATAAAAAATGAGGTTAACAAGTATTTTAGCTATGAATGATTTTTGGAATTATTCATTAATCTATAAGAAGACAGTAGACTAGGAAATAAGATCCTTCATATGATGGGATAACCTTCCATTTATCAATGTCAATGTGAAATTTTAAGCACCGTTAAATAATTCCAATGGCCTACATTCAATATATAAAATATATTTAACCAATAAACTATTTGAATGGATGTCTAGTGGAGAATATTTTGTGAGCATAAAATGAATTCATTTACATAATAATATACTGATTCAACCTGCAATTATTTATGTAATACTTAAATGAGAGGTTCCTTTTTAATGTTATAACCCTTAAAGATATCCATTCAGTGTAATTTTAATCATGTTTTAAAATATAGATTAACATTTAATTATTCGACTTATCTAGAATGAATTTAATATCCACTCAAATACTTATGAATCATACATATATTATACCCATAACACAGACCAAAATAATAAGTATTGTATGTGTATCTAGAACAATTTCACCTATGGGTAATAAATCTAATAATTAATGATTGAAATTTAAAATGATCAGAACATAGTGCTTGGAATATAGCACATACTATACACATTCTTTAACACACGTGAAGGATATCCAATATTTATAATATTACTATTTCAATAATATTTAAAATATATATAAGAAATGTAATTACTATTTTAATATTTTTAAAAACATGGGTTACTGTAAATTAATCTCAAAGGAAAATATTGAAAAAGAATTTGGTTTAATCATTTAATTAAAATTTATTCTTAATGGTGTTTATATTATGATTTCATTGTTCTTTTTTATAAATTTTTGGGAGATATAACAAAAAATATGAACAATTAATGGAATGGGAAAATAAATCATGGACTTCATAAAATAAATAATATCTGGGAGGAAAATTCTATTATGATGTTAAATTAGTTATAACCATTTAAAAAAAACTTGAACTATGTACGGAATCATACTTTGCCTTAGTGGAAAAAACGAGATGTTGAATCATTCATAGGCTAACACCCTCCAACATTTTGGGGATCATATAACTTATTGGTCAAAAAATATTGAATCAATTCCATTGAAAAAATATGTTTTAAATTTTTTTTCATGGCAATGAAATGTTCACCCAAGATCTATATAATTAAGACGGATAAAAAATAAATGGTGGAAATTATTAAAAAAGTAATATTCATAAGTACAAAATTTTTGTTTTCGAGTTAGAAAACATAAAAATCCTTTCTAAATATGTATTTTTCTCACACTCAGAATAATGTTGAAATATGATTCCTTGAGAAAATGAAAAATGAATCTGATCATGTTGGATGTTATGTAATGAACATCACTATCATGATGTGTTATGATTCAGTATTTTCATACACTATAATTAGAATATTGATCGATTATTTTTTTGGATGAAATATTATCAATGGTATGATTTAAAAATCCCATATTTCAGGATATGTGAGTAAATATAACAATATTCCTTCAAGGTGGAGATGAAATTTTGGGAGGTGTAGTGGAATCATGAATAGAATGAAGAAAGAGAAGGATAGAGAAAAAATTTATAAGATTTATAACTATTAATAGGAAAGGATGAAAGTATAAATTCCCTTTTTCACAAAATGTGGGAAAAAGTAATTCTCTTCAAGGTGTTTTTATGTTCTATAATTGACCACATGATGGCCATATTGAAGTAAATTATTATAGAGATTCATAAAATTATCACATGAATTATAATGAAAAAAATAAAACAGCACATGTGCATCCTTCATAGCAATGCTTCATGTATAGAGATCTTTATCACCTTCCCAACAAGTTCCATAATCCCTGAATGGTACATGGAAAAAAATAAATTATAATAAAGTCTTATATTAAGAATATGATTTTTATAAACAATTTCCTATGAAAATGATATAAATAATGAGGTTTAAGGTTAACTTGTTTTTCAATCAATGATATATAGTACACTATTTTATTTTGGTTAAATACATTCTTTGTTTCTTTTATGTTTTCAAAGAACATGGAATTAAAACAAATCTATAATAAGTTGAGTTTTTAGATTAAAATGATAGTGGATCTATTTAATCCAAAATATTATAGAGGTGTTCATCCATTATCATTGTGGATAAAAACATCCTCAAAAATCTATTAGTAATACAATTGGTGGAATTCGACATAATATTATATATGTATTATCACTCAATGTATAATGTCACAATAAATAATATATGTAACGAAATTTCAGTTTTATTAGGAGGAACCCTGATATTATTTCCAATTTAGAGATAAAAAATCTTTAGTATTTTCAATATCTAACTCATATATCCTTATATTTGGAAATTATTGCAGAAAATTGGTATGAATATAAAGTTAAAAAAGGAATTAATACTCATTGTTCAATAATAAATTGATGTATTTCAGGAAGAATTTTTAGAACCTCCCCCTAAAAGTGTGAAATAATTCTTAATTTAACTCATGCCTTGATACAAATGAATATCTAATAACCCATATATAATGGAATTCCACGAGATAGAAAACTAAATAATTAATGAAAATACCTCTTATAGAAGGGTGTTATCCATCCAAGTGTGTATCATTATGAATCACCTATTCTATTTTTAAATATGAAAGAGGGAATAACACAAATATAAAATGAATAAAATAATTTAATGGGATCATATTAAAGAGAAAATTCCTTCTTATTTGAATTGATGATTTATTCAACCTTATTCATAGAGAACGATAATTTCCAATGAATTATCTTATATTACACTATCGGCAACTGAACGTTGGTAAAGAAAATATACCACAACGACATTTTGAATATGGTTTGGATATTATTATTTTTTAACTGAGGATTAATTAATTATCATGTTATATTTATAAATTTAATGAAAATATTATTTTGGTACTACCATTATAAATTTTTAGTGGAATTCATTGATGATATTCTGATTTATTACAAAAGTCATGTCGAATAAGAGGAATACATAATGCCATATGGAAATCTCAAAGGAAAGTGTTTATTTCTTATAAATTGAGTATATATGAGTTCCAGTTGCAATAGGTTGTATTATTGGGAAACATTAAATATATTCATGGAATCTCTATGGATCCTTCTAAAACTATGGTAGTAGAAGAGTGTCCACATCCAATAGCAGTAGCTAATATTTATAGATCCCATGGTTTAGGTAGGATTTATAAAAGGTTTGGAAAAATCATTTATCAAATTTATTATCCACTAACCAAGATAACTCAAAATTTAGTAAATATTACTTGAAAAAATATATAGTGAATAATGTTTTCTTGATCTGTAGATTTGGTTGGTTGGTTCACATGTAATAAAATTACCCATTTATGGAGAAATATTATTCTATTATACTCATAATAATACATGAAATGTCCTGGATTTTTACAATTGTAGAATGAAAATGTGATTACTCACGTGTCATGATATTTTATGTCACATGAGATGATTTATCCTACCCATGACTTGGAGTTATCTTTGGTTTTTTTAATGTTTCAGATATTGAGACATTCACTTTTTGTGGGAAAGTATGATATATACATTGAACACAATAAAAAAGAATATATTTAGAAAAAATGATTTCAAAATGTGACAGAAGTGATGGTTAGAGATTTTTATGAACTATAATTGTTCTATTAATTATCTCCCGGTAAAACATAATAATTTCGCAGATGAACTACGTTCATATGGCCTAAATTTTTTTACAAAAATGTGGATTGAATGATATCATTTTATCAAGTACATTGTAAGTATTGATAGAAAAGTCATTTGTGTGGGTAAATCCCAAATACATTATAGAATTGTTTTCTAACTATCATTATTAGAGAAAATTATGAATTAAAAGAGTTAGTATCCTATGATATTGAGGATGATATAAGAAATTAAAAATTGAAGGCTACCCCAAGTATATCTAGATTATACGGGGTAATGAGGTTTAGAAAAATGATATTTTACATATCTATTATATAATTGAAGAAATAACTACTGAATAATGATCATATCACTACATTATATATTCATCTTAAAAGAAAAAATTGTATATAGATATATAAAATAATTATTGGTTGTACAACATGAAAAGAAACATTTAACACCATACTTCATGAAGATTTGTATGTCTGTAAGTGATGTTAAACTAGAAACATCTAAAGGGTGTGATGAAATAAATTAAAATACACTATATATGTTGGAAAACATCACTACATAAATTTTTACTATCCAAAATACAATATGAAAGGCAACCATTTACATATGGTAAATAGTTGAATAATTACAAATGTATTCCAATTTCATAAAAATATGAGAGGATTTATACCTTGAGTTCATTGAAAATCTATATATTATAGAAGTGGTGAGACTTTATGGGTACCCTATATTAATTATTCTATAACTTGATCTACATTGTACATATCAGATAAGTACGAACCTTGAGAATGATATTGATACAGATGTAAACCGTAGCCGAAATTATGACCCCCAAAATGATTGTCTATTTTTTTGGACATTTATTGTGTTTTAGGAAATGTTAAAGGATAAATTACATGACTGGAAATGGTTTAGATACCAAAATATTCCACTCATTAAATTATATTAGAAAAAAATTTCCACTCAAATACTCAAATTTACCCATATGAATCAATTTAGGTTGAGTGGAATCGAACTCCACCATGTTTTTTGAAATTTTAGAGGGATAATGCTGGTGAACTATATTTTTAAATGAACTAGAAATAAGAAAAAATTATGGTATTGGAATATTAATTCAACATAATGTGGAAAAAAGAGTTACACGGATAGTCAAATAGTGGACATTCAATTTCATGTTGGATATCATGAGTTCCTAAAAGTATCACCTTGGAATGGTATATAGATATTTAGAATTAAGGGGAAACTATGTCTATGATACATTAGACCATTTTTATACTTGAGAATATTGTAGAAGTTCCCTACTAATTTTCTCTACAATCATTTCAATCCAATGGTCATAAATTCTATCATGTCTAACTATATATGAATTATATGAAAAAACCAACCAATATAATTGATATAAATGGTTTGAAATTGGACTTCAATATTTGATATGAAGAATAACTGATCCAAATTCTCTATGAAAGGTAATGAGTTTTCATAAAAAAAGTCTTATGGATTTCTTGTGGAGAAATAACATGTTTGATGATGTAACCTCCCATCATAATGAACATATAAATGAAAAATATCCCATTTTATTTTTACATTAACACAAATTTTAATTGATATCATTTTGGGGGAGATTCCAGCAATCAGAAAATCCCCACTAATAGTAAAAGAATAGTTGTATCTCAACAACTATTTTATTATGATTTACAATAAATGAACAGAAAAATACATTTACATTTTAATTCACATTATATAATAATATTAGTCACTACAACTATGAATAGTAATTGTAATTAAACACTATATAATATAGTAATAACTAGGTGGGAAATTGTAACCTTGAATTCCAAATTATGACCGTTGTTTTAAAATTAAAATAATGAGATATAGAATAATAATTAAAATAATATACATAACCAATGTTTGTGTATGATCCCTTGGGATTGAATAAGTGAATAGTGAAGTATGAGATTGTTTATGTATATTTATTGGAAAATATAGTTATTGGGTCATTATGAACAATATAATACTCACGACATCATAACCATTATATCAATTTGGGCATTATAACTATTTGTCAAAATAAGCATTGGGCGTTATGATTATTGGTTATAAAGCCGTTATGATCAGACAATTTGAATTTTTTATAATGTTTAAGATGAAAACATAGACTCTACTAGTAGATTCAACCCTTTCAAAGTAAAATTCTGAGATATCGGATGAGAAGTGTTGTCACTAGGATTTATCCATGTCCAGACCCAAGAAAAACATTATCAACTAAGACAAGAAGAATATGGAATATGACAGAATATAAAGATAATAGATATCCCTACCCATGCAATTTGGGATGAAGAACCTGAAAATACTACTACCATCACACACCATAGCCTTAAAGAATGATATATTGTAATAAATAGTTATGTATATAGACTATGCTTGGTATTTAGATGAAAAATATTTAGAAATGAAATAATAGTAACACTATTAATATTAAATTTTCCATTATTTTATTGTATATTGATTATATAATATATATGTTTCACTCGTACATTAGTTGAATATAATTAAATAATTTTTTAATATGAACAGTCAAATATAAATATTTTTCAATAAAAAATATTTTTTATTTAAAATTAATGTTTATAACAGTAATAAAATATTTTTTCAAAAATTATTATAATTGATTTAATCAATATATAAAAATTATCTTATGAATAATTTATGCTAAAGTTTTGAAAAAAATTATTCTTTATGGGATAGATGATAAAAATATATTTTTTCTTCAAAATACCATAACACTTGTTATGTAATAATGACATGACATGATCATGAATTCATTATTATTTTAATATATTATTTATAAATAAGGTACATATATAATAAAATAATACATAATGTGTTACAATTAGAACCAAAATCTTAGCATTTTGAAATAATAATTTTATCCTTTCCAAAAATAATTTTTTATTAAAGGTGTATAATATTGGAATTAATTTCTAGAACTTCAATAACATGAATAATGTTTAAAATGATTGAATATTTATAATTTTACATTATAAATTTCGTAATAATGGAAATTTTATATTTATGAAAAATAGATGCTATGGTAAAAATATAAATTCCAAAATAAATCTAAAATAATGTAAAATATAACAATTAAAAGGGAAAGGTATATGATAACAAAAAAAACATTAAATGGGTGTTTTTTGTTTTTAATGACCATAGAAACCTTACAAAAAAATCATCATAATATGTTAAAATTAGTGGCAACCAAATGTAAATATCCTTAGTAACACAATAATCATTACGTAAACCCTTAAAATCACCCCTATTCATTAATAAATATCCACACATTCACACATCAATATACACTCCAAATATATGGAGAATGAACCCCCTATCATTCCCCCACTCAAGAGTCTTGCCAAGATGGTTTTGAGGTTCAAATTAGTCTCTCAATGGATTAATGAAAAGCCCTATCAGGAAATGTGTTCTCTTCCTTCACATATTCAAATAAGGTAGTTATTTTCTATAATCCATTTGATTATAAATTTATTAGTATGTTAAATTATTTATAATTAACACCATTAATGTATAATATGAATCTTTATTAATGAAATAATATATTTTTCTCTTATTAAAATCTTTCAAAGTGTAATGTTTCGAGACATTTCTATATTTATGTAAAGACATGTTTAACTACTAATTTTCTTACAGTTTAACCTCTCATGGATAAAACATTAAAATCATTTACAATTTTCTTAAATATAAATATTGTTTTTTTCACTAAAATGGGAAGAACAGCCACTTTTGTTCAAACATTTGTGGTCCCAAGCATGTCTTGTTAAAATAATAAATGATCAAAATTTATTGTCTAAGTCATGGTGCACAGATAGGGATCTTGTAATCCATCTCATGGTCATCATCACCATTGTTTTTTAGGGTGTGTTTAAGATAAAATTCAATAAACTATTGGGACACTATATTGTTGATGAATATTAAGGCTAGTGGATTAAGAGAAATATGGCCACGTCTAGTATATGGTGATGGCATTTTCATGCTGTGTGTTTAGGGACACCACAGCAAAGGCCTAGACATGGTGTGGGGCATAACAAAGATATTATATTTCACATGAAATAAGGAAATATTCCTATGAATATTCACAAATCATGACAAATATGAAGATGTATTTCATATGGATTAAATTTTTGGATATTAATCCATTCATTCATCGATTCCAAAATCGATCAATAAATTATACCACCACTCTTAATCTCCCAACTAAATCCAATACGACTTTTGTACATTTTGGGTTAGGATTTGGATGAATCTTTTTCATAAAGATACATCCATTGGTTCTCTAATCATTCTAATAATAATATTGATATAGGTTATTCCTTCACCCACATGTTATGTTGTTTCTAAAATTGGGTGATTTGGTGAGGGTGTTCGATGATTCATAATGATTGGGTAAATTTATATTATTCAATGAATTTATTACATGGAGTGATTTAGAATGGATTTCAGGATTATTCCATTCATAATCTAGTATGTTAATTATATTATTTATTTATAAACAAACTTCTTGTGGATCGGTGTAATTCTATGACATCTCAATAGAATTCTATTACTTACTTATCCTCTAATCACAATCAAATAGACAATATTTATTCGTCAACAAAAAATAACCTTATTCTACCATTGTTGTAGTTTTCATGGGTATGATTTATCCTAACCCTTTTCTTTTTATTCCATATTTCCTGCTCTATAATTCATTTTATTTTATTTGAAACTAGATTTAGTAGTTCTTATCGAGATATCTAGATCTGTTTGGTGTAAAAATGTGGTTTAAGAGTTGAAATCCTTTAGAAAACAATATGTTTATGTTGACCACATTGAGGTAGTAATTTATTTACCTTTTGGGACCCATATGTAGTCCTACATCTATGTATTATTATGTGTTTCATTTTCAAATTGTTATTTAATGGTGATGATTGATTATGGGAAAGTATGAATCCCTGATTCCCATATATTTTATAACTC
Organism: Viscum album; assembly: GCA_963277665.1. Classification (NCBI taxonomy): domain Eukaryota; kingdom Viridiplantae; phylum Streptophyta; class Magnoliopsida; order Santalales; family Viscaceae; genus Viscum; species Viscum album. Next base: position 398,788,438 of record OY728161.1, read on the forward strand.
CCATGAATGTTGTTAAATTTTCTTGATATAATTCTTGGTTTTGAACACATTTTTTTATGTTTTCTACTATATTTGGATAAAGATGTGTTATTGTTTTCTTATTATTATCAATCTATTTGAGTGATACAAAGTTGTCAGTTTTTTTGTTCTAGGAATTCAGGATAGGTTTACCATAATGGTTTATTTAACACAACAAGAGGGAGTGTGAATTCCATGGGGTGTTAAGGATGATGAACATATTCATGGAAAAGGATCACAATAGTCTTATATCATGGATGGAAATCAATTCCATGAGGATACTGAGAAATGTATTAGATCTTGATGCCTTATGGATACTGGAATGCATGTCCAATCAATGACATGATGATGTAGAGTGAAATTTTCCCATCCTTTTGGAAGCATTTTTATCATTTCAGATATCTTGATTATTCTTCCATCAGGTAGATGAAGCATTTATGGTCATGGATCATGGTATCATGGTCATTCAAATGGTTCTAAATATGGTATTTTTATACATTCTTGTGAATTTTTTATTATCATAACATAAATTTTTTATACAGTGTCACATATGTAAAGGATACATTGGGGGTTTCTGAATTTTTTTTACACACACACATCATGGGAATCTTGATGTGTGTGATGGTTTTAAGTATAAGGATCTGATTAAGGTAAGGGGACCCTCATATATGATTGATCATTTGAGCATAGTGTTGTTTTCTTGTCTCTTAAGGACTAATGTATACTGTAATTTTGTTTAATTATGGCCTCAAATTATACACTATTTTGTCTTTCCAATTTTAGATATCTTTTATTATATGTATGGAATGTGTCTCATTTTATATTTATACATCCAGATATTATTATCATTGATATATGTTTTGTATATATTTATGTTATTTATGAAAGTATATGATATTGGTAGTATACTCTATCCACTAATAAGGTTCGGACCAACACTACATGTTGGAATCCTCTTACATAAAACAATGAATGCATGAGATCATGTGACACTTATGAACAGATCTAGTGTCTTGGATCAAGGTTTCACTACATGGTATCATATCACATTTTTTTACCATCCTATGACAAGATAGAATGTACATAGGTTGTATAGGACTCGGTAGGGGACTTTTCATGTTCTTGTATAGTATATCTGTAACAGACATCTGAATTACCATTTGTAGGATTATTTATGCTATTATATGGGATTTTATATGTTCTCATGCATGAAAAATAGTAACACTATATCATTGGAAATATATACAGTTGTTTTATTTTTCATATTATTTTTTATATTTAATTGATTGGGTTCTGTTATATATTTAGGATATATATATATATTCCATTAATATATGATATATCATTTGGGTTTAAATTATTATTATTTGGATATTTATTGAAGAGAAATATGACAATAGGGGATGGGTGAATAGACGTTTTTAATAAAATTAATGAAAAAAATCAGTGATTTTAATATATTAAACTGTAGTGAGTGTATTGATCTTTATAAGAGTTGCAGCATAATAAAAAAGAAAATAACACAATAATTATAGTGGTTTATATCATGAATATCATATTCCAATCATCTATATCATATTCTCCATGGGGAGACTAGAACCCAACCAGAACCTCACATTTAATTGTTTTAGATACTAAAAAACCCCTACCTTTTAAATAAACTAAATGCACAACCAATTATCATTACGGTAGACCATCATAATCTACATCCCTAAATTTTTATAAGGAGTAACAACCTTGACTTTATTTTAGGTGGTAGAATAACTAGATAAATTAAATAATTATATTTTATGTAGAAAATAATAAACTGCAAAGAAAATTACATATAGAATGATAGTGATTACATGAATAATTAACAATACATGGAAAGTATAATTTGTTCAGAGTGTTGAAGAAATTAATGATCGATGATAACTGATCATATGAATGGAAAAAAAATCATTATGGTGGTCAATAGATGATCTTAACCTACGTGAATTTGTTTCTAATGATCTTTCACAAAATGAGGGTTGTAAAAATTTCAAATATATATCAAATGTAATTGTGAAAAGATCTCCATTGTTGTATGTTATCATTAGTTGAATATATTTCTCTTATAAATAATAAAAAATCCTCAAGAATTATGTCTATTTACAACATTGGAATCTACATAACATTTTAATAAAATTACTATTACAATTTTTTTGTCAAATCCACACTAAATAACATAGAATACCGTCCAGATTTATATTTATTCATGAAATATTAATATATAAAAAATTAATATGTTATTTATATGAATTATAAAAAACATCACATTAATATAAAAATGATATAGGAATATTAATTTTTAAATTATATAGATAGAAAAAAGTGTATTAAAACCGAACTTGGAATCAACTTCAGCCTTCTAGGATATATATTCATTAAATAATGCTACAATTAGTTTTACAAACAATACAATTATATTCACATATAAAATAATAATTCTTCCAATAAAAAAATTTATTTTAATAAATTCATGTTATATATGAAATATAATTTTAGTAATATTATGTTTTAACAAACTATTTCCCATGAAAAACTGGTAAAAACTTAGAGTAGTGTATAATTACCTACCACTAAAATAGAGAAGATTCTACCATTCATATATTAAGAAAAAACAAAATTGTCCAAATAAAAAATTTATTCCATACCTGTAAGTAATGTATGGATTTATGATAAGATATTAATTTATTTAAACCATTCTATTTATAACTATGCCCAAGAATCTCCATTGGTGATGTCCTATGGTGAATCATGGCCTAACATTAGAAGTGACTAATTTTGGATTCCAGAAAAAATTCCCAAACAACAGAATGAAAAAAATCATAATCTTGTGAAACATTAAATAAAAAAGAAACATAATAATAATAGAAAATGTATGGTAAGCTGCTGCACAATGTCTCTTCACCTAAATACTGTACTATCTTTGCTGAATTCCAACATAGGAGCAATGAGATTTACAATATATATACTACTAAAAAACATGATAAAATTAGTTGAAAAAATAAATGTTCAAAATAAATTAATAAATTAAACATAAGTATTAAAACTACTGAAACTGATCATTGAGGGATGAATAGATCCAGTTAGAGCTTGAATAACATCTACCAAGACTCTTCACACTAGAAGGAAGAAATGACTGGTGGGAAAAATTGACCCACTATAGATGTCCATAAGTGAGTAAAATTACTCACTGCCAAAAGATGGATGCTGATCGAGACACTCGATTTGATATTTCAAATGATGACAAATTGAATCACCATTTGGTTCTAATGGTGACTCATGACTCACCATTGGAGATGTATAGTGAAGACTCATAAAAAATATTTCCAATAGTAACAGGTGAAGAGATAAATAGAGATGATGATTAAAGGAAAAAATTTAAATATATTAAATTATAAAATTAAATATGATAATAGAATAATATATTGAGACTAAATAATAATAAATAATGAAAGGAGATGCATATATTGTTTCCTAGAAAAAACAAGATATAACCACAAGACATAATAAACTCGGTTAAATTTTATAGATAAACATTTTGGTTGATGTTGTATTGAATTTAAATGGTAGGATCATCAAAAAAAGAAGTTGGATAATTGAATAAATAAAAAGCACATAGATGTCCAAAATAAGAAGTTGTGAAGGAAGAAAGATATTAGATGGTTTTCATTGATCAGATCTGACAACTGAGAGTGCATCATTGCTTTTAACTCAGATGAAGAGTAATGCTCATCATGCATCCCACACCAAATTGGTGAGGCAACAAAGAAATATTATATCAAAAAATATTTTTTGATCCATGGTTTGAGCTAGCTACTGGGGATCGACACTAGTTACACAAACACACACATACTCCATACGAAACATCAGGTGACATTTTTCTGACCCAGCCACCTATGAGCATGCCATGAAGGCCATACACATGTTCCCAAACACGATAGGCATGAAATATGCACACGAGTCTCCAGCATCATTGTGGGGTTCTTCTAATAGTATTTCCCAAGGGGTTAACCTAATGGGTCCCCTATGGGGTTGTTATCTAGTCATATTCCTCAAAATGGAAGGCCATAATTTTTTCTAATGAAAAATTAGTTATAATTAAATAAATATAATAATTACATTTATGTATCATTAAAATAAATAAATAAACTTTGATAAAAAATTATAAAACATTTATTATAACATTTATCAAAAAAATAGTTATTTAACTAAAACATGTAATTAGAAAACAAAATTTTAAAAATACTTGATAATTTAATAAAATTTCTAATTTAAAAAATATGTAATTGATAAGTAATTTACCAAAACATATATTACTAAAAATTGTTAAATCACTTTAATGTATTAACAAACTTCCCATTTTTATATTTTAAAAAAACATTTAAAACATTTCTTTCATAAAAATCTATCATGTTTGGAAATTTTTCAATATGTATATAAGTATATATATATATATTAGCTTTATTTTAAATCATTAAAAACTAATCTAAAAGTATCATAGTACAGTTGAATTAATAATGACAATATCTCAAAATTATTATCTAATTTCCATTTTATTAGTATGGAATAAAAAACATCTAATTAAAGATAACATGTAAAACATATTTAAGGATAATGAATATGTTGAACTAAATTATTATTATAAGATACCCAATTAAGATATCATCTTCTAAAATTTATGAAAATATAAGGGTTTGGTGAAAATGTCTACTAAATATTTTTTAGTAAAAATAAATTCTAAGCATATATCATCTTTATTTAAGTGACACATACGAATTGAAATCAAATATCTACTTTCTTTTTTCTAGAATATTGAAGAGAATTTTTTAAACTGATATAAAACATGATTCAAATTAATAAAAAATAATTGTATTAAATATAATATTGAAATAAAATATTGTCTCTTTTAAGAAAACAAATTGCGAACATCAACTAGTAGCAGCAACATAATCAGCCTTAACAATTAAAAATTATTATGAAATTTGTTTCATTGAGCTCTATTAAATTGAAGTTTTTACAAAGTTACACTTACATATAGGGAATATTTTAACACCCTAAGCTTCCACGGTACATTTCTCATTGAATAATGCAATAGCATGCGTTGTACGCAACTTTGAGATTCTAACACATCGAAACTAATCAAACTTGTCGTTATGAATAGTTATTCCCACTTTTTAAAATTTTATTATTTTTATATTTCAAAATGGACTTCATTTTTGGATTTGGAATATTGAATTTAGATTAGGGTGAATTATTGGTATTTTTTTTGAAAACATTTAATTTTTGATAAATAGTGAAAAATGTTGAGCTATAGTTTAAAACGCTTTTTTTAATAATTATTTATTTTATTTAAATTTATTTTAGGTCAAAATAGATACATAACACATATATAAGTTCATTTTAATTTATTGGAGTTAGTTTATAATAATGTTAGATATATAAAAAGTTTATTGAACATTTTACAATCTTTTAACCACCTCCAAGGACCATTTGGTAATTTAAATAAAACAGAATTTTACCGCATCTATGAGTTTAATTTAAAAAAGCTGTGAGACATGATTGATATCAGTATGTAAAATTTGGTTCAATAAGAAGAATGTTTTTTGGTGAATAGTAACTTTTTACTATTATTTATCACTATTATAAGTAAATAGGGTATTTAAGGGTAAAAATGATATTATTATTACCCTAACACATGTCCCAATTCTATTGGATGAGTTTAATTGGACCAAAAACAACCTTATAAATAAAATATGATCCTTTAGTTCCACTTGGATTAGGTTATGAAATTTTTTATTATTTAATTCTAAGAAGTGTTAAAAGTGTTAAATTCAGTGTTTAATAATGAAACCATTTTTAATATAGGGATACACATAAGATAAATTAGATGATAAATATTCATTAGAATGTTTAAACTATTTCCTACATAATGGTATTTTATCTATAATTTTTATAATTTATATAAATAAATTTTTATATGACACAATTATGATGCATTAATTACCAAATTGATGAAATATTAAAATAATTGATATTATAAATATCAAAATAAATGTAATTTGAGACTTTTAATGAATTACACTAATTTTATAGGTTAATATTACATGTTATGGTTGGTTAGATGATTTGTTTTTGATGTAATAATGCTGTTATGAATTTAGCAAAAACAATATTCCAAATAGTGTCAAAATTGACATAAAAGAGTTTTTAAAAAATATATTATATTATTAATTGATATTCTATTACTAAAAATCTAAATATTCTCCAAAATACTTGTATAATTATAGGTGTATCATTAATGAACCACTTGGGGTTCTATTGGAAGTTTTTAGTAATTTTATTAACTACATAATATAAAAATACACAGATACACGGTAAATGTCAAACTATTTATCTAAGAGTTAAATCTAATGGATAAAGTTAATATGATGATCCAAACCTGTCTAAAACCTATTGGTAGAGTGGTGTTCAACCCATCCCCAATTGATCCTTTAAATAATTCATTTTTTATTCATCAGAAACCGAAAATTATTTTATTATAAAATAAGATTTCTAGATTTTCCTAAGGTGCCCCTCACCCCACGTATAAATGGGAACTCCCCATTCTCAATAACTCACACATTCAATGCCATTTGGCTCAGCCAAACCATACCCAAATACCCTCGTAACTATCCTCCCTTAATCCTAGATACCTTCCTTTAGTCATAAAGTCAACTTAAGGAGACCTTTTGATCAAATCAAAAGGAATAACTTGAAGAAGAAGTAAATATTTCATCACCTCTTTCAAGTTATTTTCTTCTTCCTCTTCCTATTTCTTTTTTTCCATTATAAAATAATAACTATATTATATTCTATATAAAATAATGTTATTAGAAATATGGTGCAACCATATTCATTATTCTATCCATCATTTGAATGACATGTCACCATACGTGCGTACGTATAGCTGACCGTCTCCACATCATGGTGTAATTGTTATTCAATACATTATTATTTGATTGGGTATAATAATGATTTTTAATTGATGTAAATAATTAATATAACATAATATTATTCTTTATATATGATATACCATCCAATTATAAATTATTTTAATATCAAAAGAATGACATTGTGCCTCATGCGTACCTACGTAATATCCTCTCCATGAATGCGATGTGATTCTTTCCCCATCACATCCATTCATGACTAATTTTCATTAGATGATTAAAAATAATGTTTTAATACTTAATATAATTATTAATATTAATAATATACAACCTATACATAACAATCATTACTTACGTAACAAATCATATAATCGAAAACAAATCAGTTAACACCAAAAATGACAATAATACTATGATATTACTAACAATGTTTTTTTAAAAGATCATATATGATATAATATTAATATATATGATTCCTGTATAATTTAATAACAATATTTCAACATTATACAGCTTGTTAACCTACCCTCAACCAAGTAAATGTACAAGGAAAGGGTTAATTTCAAAATCTCTTCATTATTCATGGTTGTTTATACGTAATTATCTACTGGGACCACTTTATCATCCACATCCATGCTTCTTAATAATTTATTTCAAAAATAAATTTACTATTTAATAGTCAATTGGATAAAGTCATTTATAAACTTATTTAAACTCATATTCTTTGAATGGAATCATTTGTTCATTCTCCAAAAAAGGTACTTTACACCTTTTCGAGAAATTTAAGGTAAGAATTTTTTTTTAACTTATACGTCGGGTGTCACTATTTTCTACCATTACAACATCGTCAAATATTCCCTTATAAGCATATAAGAATATATTAAAATATAAATTTTTATTTTATAATTACTTGACTTTTAAATGATTTCAAAATAGAAAGAGATGTTTCTCTAAAAAAGTTTTTTATTTCATCTATGTGAACATCATTTGATGGATTTTAAGTTTGTTTGAAGTTGATTTTTTATGAAACAAAACATCCATTTTGTATTGATTTTTTTGTGATATGGTTAACTGTGGATTTGTTATTTCATTCCATTCATGATTTCTGGATAATTTATTGATATTTCGTATTCCGTTTTAAATACAAATGTTTATGTTATGTTTAATCATTTTTATATGAGGAATTCATTGGACATAGTAATTGATGGGTGGAGCCAGTTATAGCTCCTCGATGAATTCGTAGGTCTCATTAGTCAAAATTGTTTCATGGGACAATGCCTTGACAAAATCTTATTTGTAGTCTTGGCACAAGGCCTTGAATTTGTTGTCATGAAAGTCTGGCATTATGCATTCCATCATTATGAAAGTGGATATTGGTATTACATGTGATTATTAGAATAGTAGAATATCCATGTGAATACGTAAATGATATTATTTGATTTTATCTTTTACATATTATGTCATTGATTATGTTTAAAAATTATTTTTATCCTCATACATTTCCTTAAATGTTTATGATTATTTATTAATGTTTCTGATATATTTTTATCCTTACTGTGCATCTGAGACACCCCTTTCTATGTTTTATTTTTTCCAAGATGTGAAGAAGTATATTATGACTAACCTTTAGGGATATTCTATGGGATTTAAGTGTAGTCTATGGATACATTGTTGTTGTTGTTTTCCATTTTTTGATGTAATATAAAACTTATGAATGTATCTAGTACTTCCAAGACTACTAAACTTATCGAACTATCGAGACTCGATCTTTTATGATCATGCCAATGATATGTAATAATGCACTGACTCTGGGCTTCTGGGGTCGATGTATTACAAACATCTTGTCAATATATCAACCTCCAAAGTCAGAATCTGATCATGTAAGTAAATCCAAAAAATATCATTGGAATAGAATAATCCATTATATGTGCTACCCTTGATTTATCTAATTACTCTGCTAATAGCTTTAAGGGTACAGATTTTTAGGGTTTTACTGAAATAAAGAACATAAGAAAACTGATTAAATGATTTATATTCTAGATAAAGTGAGATATTGTAGACTAACAGTCATTTTTATATACTATTTAATATCAAATTACTTGAGAGATTAATCAAATTAAATTTTGAATTAGTGATAATTTGATTTTCATATTTTTACTTGAATCAAGTCTATTACTCTTTTCTAATACATTATAATACCATAATTGATTATAGAAAAAAAAACATTGTTCCACTCATTAATTCATAAACAAAGAAAAAATTAATTACTCCTATTAAGATAATATAAAATACACTTTTCATTAACATATAAAAATCATTTCAAAGTGAATAAATTTTTATTCAATAAGTTATATCAACCACATATATATATATATCCAAATGTCACTTGAAACTGCTTTTATTGGCAAGGTTGGATAAAATCTTCCCTTACACAAATTATTTTTTAATAAAACTAAGTATTTATATCATTACATTGTAATGGAGATTTCATGAAACCATATATGGTTATATTATGATTAAATACATGATCTAGAAACCAATAAATTTCAATTCTAGTAATTTCTAACAAAGAATTATTTTTAAATAAATCAATTTTAAGGGATATTTTTTCACTCACCAGAAATAATTTGATGTTTAAAAAATGAAAAATGAAAATTATAATTATAATTTCGTCCATATTTGAAATAAGAGAAAAATAGTCTTCTATGTCAATACCCAAATATAGAGAATAAAATTGTGCTACTTTTATTGCTTTATTTTTTACAATGTTTCCATCTTCATCATGTTCATTATAAAAAGTCAATTTGTGTTCTTATATCAGATATAACATTGGAAAAATAGAAAAACCCACACATTATTCCTCTCAAAATGTCATAATTCATCATTAATTGTATTAATCCATTTTGAATCAATTAAGGAATTGTAAACACTGGTAGGAAAAATATCTGATATAAATTAAAATTGTCATAGTAATGTAAAATAGATTCTTTGGTATGTATAACCGATTATACACTACCAATAAATATTCAAATATTTTTATCTATAAAAGTTTTCCATTACTTCATACTATTTTGAGAATAAATATGCTCCCCCTCAACCGATGAATTTTCATTATCATGTTTATTATCATAATTATAGTTAAATTTTCTATACTATTCATTTTATTTGAAAGATTCAGAATCCTTCTAATTAGAATAATTTTCATTACAACTATCATGTGAAAATTCTTCAAAAAATAATTTTTTTTTTAAAACTCTTTAATATTTACTATTATTTAAAAATCCTAAAAATATTATATCATCTTATTTAGAGTGAAATTTATCAAAATTATATTTAGTATTTAATATAAAGTCTTTGCAACCAAGGATAACAACATTACTGACATGAGGAATAAAAACAATTAAAAAGTAATAATGGGACTTAGTTAGGAATGTTCTAATTGAAATTCAATTTAAAAAATTGAAATATATATTTAATTCTTCTTCCAAAATAAATTTAGGAACACTAAATTCCATTAGAAATGAACTGGCCATTTTAATATAGATTTATTTATTATTTCTACCAAAACCATTATGTTTTGTTGTCTTATGGGATAAGAAAAAAAATGTGAATCAATTTGGTTCAAAAATATTTATGTAATTCTATATATAAACATTCACCACCTCTATCACTTCTGATAGAGTTGATTGAATCAATTTGTAAATTATTGGATATTCATAAAGAAAGAACAAAATTTTAATGTTATTTCATATTTACATGATAACAAATAAGTCTGTAAGAATATACTACAATCATCAATGATTAAAAACTCGTGATTTTACCACGATTACTAGTAGGATTTTTGGTTCAAAATAGTTTAGATGTAGTAAATATAATCATATAAAATTTTTAACGCCATTTGTATGTTTAAATATTTTTTATTTTTTTTTATCCTTAACACTAAAATAATAGCTGATGTACTTACTGATATGTTATTTGGGTAGTTTAATAACATGTGCACTCTTTTTTAGTTTGATAAAAAATCTAGAATTTTTATTCCCAAGCCCCCTATTCAATATAATGTCATCTAATTATCAATTTTCAAAAACCAAACCATTTTTTTAGTTCTAACACAATAGTAAACTATATTTCCATTTTCATTTCAATATGAAGAAATTAAAAGTAATTTTTTTTACAATATCACACTTTTCATTTTCTGAAATAAAATTTATATTGTCCAAAAATTACTATTATATGATTAAAATATTTGGTTTTAAACTATATATAGATAATTAAATTAAAATAATAATTGATTTTGAATAACCAACATCACCTATACATTTAATTAGGCCTTTAGAGTTTTCATCAAATGTGAAAAGGAAAAAAAATGGTTTAAATTGTAGAAACATTGAAATATCACTTGGTATGTTCCTGGATAAGCCACTATCTATGTACTAGATATTATTCAATATTTTAAGGTATATTTTTGGAAATTAAACCATGAGGTATTATATTTTCGAACCCTTGTCAACTATAGTCCACTGGATTAGTAACAAAAAACATTGGAAACCAAATAAATATGAAACATTTATTAGTGGTTTGTTTAGAATATAAATCATTATAAATGATAGTTTTTTTATACCTAAAATATTATATAAGTATTATGGAATTCTCATTACAATAACTTCAATTCATTCAATATTTAAAATATTTTTCCCTTCAAATGCATCATTTTGAGTATTTAAAAAAGTTTTTTATTTTTAATCAATGAGTTATAATATTTTATTAAAAACCATTACTATTTTTGTTTAAATTCATTAAGAACATAATCAAATAATTTTATTTTTTTCATTAAAAATTATAGATAATTTCTCTTTTAGAATAACAGATTCATTTTTCAGAATCACATTTACTGTTTGAACAGTTTTTAAATCTATAGAGGCCTTTTCATTTTATCTGAATGTTATGTTCCATAATTTTATTATTTAATAATTTAATTTCTTACATTATTTTTCAAATTTAGATATGTCATCATAAATAAAATTAAATGTACAATCATTATCTTGATCACTTTCTGGTAGAAAAGTTTTAATCCTTTCATTTTCAACATTTAGTTTTAGTAATTCTAAATTAAAATACTATTTAATTTTATCATTTTTGGAAACATATATTTTAAAACTATTACATTCACTTCTAAATTTCCCTTTTTCATTAATATAAATAATATTATTAATTATAAAATTTAATATACTTTCCAATTATTATGGCTCTATCATTTATTAATTATTAATTTTCATTAAATAATTTCCTAATAATATAATTTTCAAAGTAAGAATCCGTACATGAATAAAAAATCTTTTTAATATCCCAATAAATAATTATGATAAAAAAATTCATGTTTAATTGAATTATTAAATAGATAATTATTTACCTCAAATATAAAACCCTCTGGGTAAGATTCCATATCTCGTGTTCACATCTAGATTTACAACTTGATTCAAAAATGATTAAACAATACCATCCTCTATATGATTCCTGTTTTTCTAATCTTTTATTATTTTTTATTTTATTTTTATGTATTATTTTAGGATATTATAACATTATCTGACCCTTATTCCTTCCAACATATTAGGATAGTTATGAATCATCATTTTTATTAATATTATTTCATTTCATAAAATTTAATATGGACTTCCTCTTAAACCACCTCTTCCCACATTCATTTTTCATGAACATGATAAAATTATAACTGATGCGATCCATATCCATGTGAATTTCTTATAAATTGGTTATAGAGGAGTTATAGGTTGTATTAAAACTTTATTAATGTGCAAGAAAATTTCATTATGTATTCCCTTCATCAGAAATATTTTTTATCTCTAACGTGTACAGAAGTAGTGTGCCTATTAGTTCATCTAAACTGTATTCTATGACATTAGTACTGTCATTAATGGAAACCTTATATTCTTTTCATCATCTTCATAATTATTATCCTTAATATTTCCTCTTTATATATGTCATCTAATACATCTCAATGAAAAACCATACCTTTGGATATACATTAGAAATGATGAAAATCTGGTTTACAGATTCTTCATCTCCATTATTGAAGTCAGTATATTCTTTTTCAACATTCTGAGATTAGTTATCTCAAACTTTTTAGTACAATAATGTGTCACCTTAATTACCCTCCATACATCATTAGATGTCTTTCAATCGGAAAAATTTTCATAGACGCATCTACTTATATGATAGTAACAAAAAAAATTTAATGTTATAATTCAAAACATATTTTACAATGTAATTTACCACCATAGACTCTGGATCAAACATGGGTAGATCATATTTATTTTTCTTGACATTCCAGTGATCCCTACTTAGTTTTTTCAAGTGGGATTCCATTATTTTTTTTACTATACCAATAGTCACTCTAATCAATGAATGTTCATTTCTATGGAATCCATCAATCATTCTTATTTTTACCTACCACCATAAAAATATTTTTTTTTCTATAACCTAGTATATATTGGATAGAATGTTAGAAAAGAGTCAAAAAATAAAAAAACATAGTGACTAACATATGAAATATATGGTTTTGATATTAATTGTCTGATATCAAAACTATAGAGTTGTTGACTTAGCTTTGATACCAATTTTTGAGTTATTTTTTATCGAAAAAGTTTCTATATTGGAGGTGGAATTTCATTTAGAAAAATTTTAAAAAAATAAGAGTTTATAAAAAATTAATCGTTAGTGATTGCATTTTTCAAGAAAAGAGTTGGAGTAAAAATAAATAAAAATAAGATGTAATGTTTTTTAAATCAAAATGATTCTAGTAGAATCATCAATATTCTATTATACATGAAGATATTGGTACCCACTAAGAAAAACACTTTAAATGTTGTGTGAACCTTGTTATAGAATCTTCCATTTAAACAACTGAGAGGCCCAACCTATACCTGTAAGGACCCAGAAATTCTGTGGAAATTTTTTTTCTTAAAATCATCGGAATTTTCTAAGTCTGCATAAATTTTCTTCACTTGATTCCTAGGTCCGGTGTGCCTGGAATCAATTTTTAAAGTTTTTTCATGTACATTCAGTAAACATACGGGCGGGATTTTATAACTTTTGAACTAGTGTTCGGAATTGAAATTTGAAGGCACCATTGAACTCTCAGCGCCAGTATAATCTTATGAAGACATTCACATTAATGGAAAATGGTCGAGAATAAAAGTATGCTGTTGGATTTCTATAATGAAATAATAAAATAAATTGTACAACACTTTATTTTATTTAAAGCTTCCATGTGATTGGTTGTTGGTTAGAACCTCCACTTGAGAGTTAGAGGTGGGACCGCCACACCCTAACCTCCCATGGGAGCTTAGGGTGGTTGTGCCCACCAAAACATAAACTCTTATCAAAGGTTACGATGTGGGTACCACATGAGACTAAAACCCTCAAATTAATTGGAGGGAGGAAAATCTCCCTACTCCCCTCATTAATGAGGGGGGAGTCCTGTGACCTCCTCTACCATTACTTGGCGCAACCATCCCATTTTATTTAATTGTGCCAACACTTGTTGATTAATTAAATGGATACTAGATAATTTAATTCATCATTTGAATTATGTGACAACATTAAAATAATAGACAAATTATTATTTTGGGCACTTTCATTTTGGTGGAAAAAACATTGGAGAGGAAGAGCACTTGGAGAAAGTTATCCTCTCAAACAAAGAATGCCCCTCCCAATGAGGAATGCTAAGAAATCTATTGATGGTTCTTCTTTTACCATCTACCACATACACCTACCAACCTACCCTCCACAATGTCTTCAACAAAACGACATAGCTCGGAATTGGGGATATGCGGCGGACGCGAAGAACGACGGTCTTCATCGTCTTCCTTACGCAACTCTGCTAAGAGAAACGAACTAAAGGTAGGGGGTTTATTACTTGTTGATGTTGTACCTTTTTGTTACATTTTTGAAAGGATAATAAGGGGTTGATGCGGACGTATTTTTGATCATCTTCTTCTCATGATTTTCCAAATGATATCTCCCTACACACGGAGGGTGCGAGCCAACCTCACATGGCCCGACATCCACCATTAATCTCTCTCTTCTTGTGACGTTCTACAGCATGGTGACATATCAATGACGAGGTGATGGAGGTAGAAACAACAAAGTCTGCTCTACCCACAACCTCTGCGAATCGTACCACCGGCCCGTGCTGGCCCGTGCTCCGCCAAACCGGGGCCCTTCTGGCACCCCCTCCGCCTACTCGACCCCTGTCACGCCCTACGCGGAGCCCCCGCAGCCTGCCTGGCACACTTCTTGCGCCCACACGACCTCCCGGAACCCTGACACGCTCTTCCCGGTGCCCCCTTGGCATGCTCGGTGCCCTGATGGTGCCCCTGCGCCCCCCTCTGGTGTCCTTCCGCAGCCTGCCCAGCCGACCATGAGCCAGCCTCCACGCACGCCACCCTGAAAACTGACCGCCCCCGTAGTTCGCTGGTTCGGGCATAACAGACTGGGCCAAACATAGCTTGTTGACCCACCCAACGGTCCTTGTCAGACACAACGAGTCTGACTGGGTCGACCAATAGCAGTTTGGCCGAGGCTTGATTGTGTCGGGTCAGTTCGACTAGGTCAGACAGGAACCTGGCCCCATATCGACCGTTTACTTCCTTTGGCCATATGTTCGGCACCATATGTCCGTTTGATGAACCATCAGCGGTTATGGTATTCTTGGAACATGAAAATCCCTTTGAGAATACCGCATTATAGTTCAGGATATATTTGAGTTATGGTCAGGTTGGATCGTAGAATAATCCAACCTAGCCCCCGGAACCAAAAGACTAATAACTCACAGACCGGGTGTCCGATTGACGCGGCGTCAGTTGCGTTGAGACCCCAAGGACGTGGCAGACCATTGAGATACTTCTTATTGTCACTTAGTGAATGTTGTAATATCGACCATTAGCTCGTGGAGAAGATCCTTATAGAGGCGAGCAGATAGAGTACGGAGACCTAGTAGTAGGATGATAACTGAAGACTGCTTGACCGATTCGACTCGGAGTAACTCAACTAGCACAGAGGGGAGAAAATCTGTGTGATGCGGCAGACCCATGGTGGAGAATTCCTTTTTTTGTGCACGGCAGACCCACAGTACTCAACAGGAGGAGTACCTCAGTAGGCTACGTGGGGGAGCACCTCTGTGTCAGCGCAGCAGACCTATGGTGGGGAGCGCCTCTGTGTGGTGCAGCAGACCCACGATACACTACATGAGAATTACCTCAGCAGTCCAAGATTAGTGGGAAGTGCCTCTATGTGACGCGGCAGGACCACTGTACTCGATAGAGGAGGATTGCACCACCATCCATGGTTTCGATAATAAAAATCCTGGTTTGAGCTAAGTCAATGACTTTTGAGTATTCCTCATGAATGAGATGGGTTACTAGATAACTTAGGTATATATGTAGTCAAATACCAAAGTAATGGTTATCCATTGATTTCATAATTTTTGGATTATCCCTATTGGATTTTTTGATACCTTGATGGTCTTGGGGTCTCTCCTGAGTATTGCTATACTCAGCCCTGCACGGTCTATGCCCGGACATCGTTGTGTTGGTTTCAGACGACGGACATCGCTGACTGAGGCAGAGAGTAGTAGGACTAGATGGTACCTGGAGGTGGACCACTCGTTGTGAAGGTACACAGAGGAGACAGACAGACGTGGAGTGCTGAGGAGGCCATATGTACCTACCCTTTAGGAAGGAACCCCGGAGGACAACCCGGTAGCCTCTTTAATTTCCTTCAGTTGTAACTACTTTTTATTTGTGCGTGTACTTTCCTATTGGGATTGTATTTCCAAACCCTTTTGCATTCTATAACTTCTTTTGTATACATTTTTACTTTGTGTTTTGCTTCCAGTTGTGTACTATGATGTGTTTTTTTACAGTAATAAAGGCAATGCCTTCCCAGTTTAGGGATTTACACCTTTGGTGCTAGACGCTAGACTCTGGCCTATGGAATGTAGGCTTGGGGTAGTCACGATACAGGCCCCAGGGGATGGGTCATGAAAAATAGATATCAGAGGAGTCGGTTCTATCGCAGAACATTGAACTATGATCTTTCTTTTCTGTGAAACAATAGTGATAAGGGTATTAAGTGTGGTTTTCAGTTCAGGGAGTCCAGTGTTGGTGCGGGCGGCCGACATATCCATTCATTGGCTCCCTGACTTCTGATTTCTGACTTGGTGCATGAAAACAATTATTGAATTTGTTTTTTCAAAAGTTTTCTTTAAGTCAGCTCAACCAGGTCAGCTCACCAGGTATAATATTTTAACCGTGTCGCATCTGTTTCTATCTGGATGCCTCCCCGTTGATGACCAGTAAGAGCCTCAAGATTCATACATGCTGACAGCCCACCTAGTGATGAGGCCTCTGTACAGGGCTCTTTACTTGTGGAGGCACCAGTGGTACTACGTCCCATTGGGCCACCGATGCCGCCAGCCCCAGCAGAAGACGATGCATGCCGCTTGAGCGCATTGCACGAGTTCCAGTGCCAGAGGCCAACCAGGTTCAGGGGACAGACGGACCCACATGTATCTAAGGATTGGATGGAGGCTGTGATGAGAGTTTTATGAATGGTAGGGACACCATTAGACTTCATGGTGATCCTTGTCGCGAGTCTCCTTTAGGCCGCAGCAGGCATATGGTGGAGCCTAATGCTCCAGGATCATGACAAGGAGACCCTACTCTGGGGAGATTTCTAGAGCCTATTCTGGGAGGAGTTTGTATTAGAGAACCTTTGTGCGGTGCAAATTCAGGGGCAACATCATCTGAAGCAGTGCATCATGACAGTAGAACAGTACTCAGCATGGTTCACCGGCCTCTCATGATACTCCACAGAAATGGTACAGGACCAATTCATTAGGGCACAAACCTTCGAGCAGGAGCTTAGGAAATAGATCAGGGCTTCGATGATCTCCCTTATAATCCTGACGTAGGAATGGGTGTTTGACTGGGCCATCTTAGTGGGAAGTTTCCTTGATGAGTAGTCTCCAGTAGCGAGACCCACCACTAGTCAACATGCAGCAAAGTCTTCTACAGATGCAGTAGACAGATGTGTTAGAGGTATTAGAGGACAAGACCTATAGGTGGATGACCGCACGACTCAGGATCGGTTGTCCGAGGCACCTAGAGTGGAGATAGAGAAACACATGCCGGTTGCAGGAAGTGTTACTCATGCGGCGGGTATGTTAATATGGCCCGTGATTGTCTGACTAGCCATTCAGATGATCATCATATGGTTGAAGGACTGCCTAGTAGGAGAGAAATATTTAATCGAGGTGGTCCGCCGGGAGCAGGCGGACATGGAAGAGGCTTTGTTCGTGTAGTTGGTGGTGAATGATGTTTTGAGGCATTACCACCACCCCCACCTAGAAGTCCACCTCGACAACAGGGGAGCAGGTGGATCGGGGAGAGCTCAACTCTAGACAACTAAGGCATACGACCATGGTGATATAGAGACCATTCGAGGTATGATATGTGCCTACTCCACCTTAGCTACAGTTCTTATAGACACAGGTTATAGTCACTCTTTCATGGCCACTTCCCTCGTTCAGAGCTTGAAAATTCTGATGGAGCCATTGGCTCGATCGTTATGTCTAGAGACTCCTGTGAGAGAAGACTTGAAGATTATGCATTGGTGCTGGTAGTTTGAGCTTACTCTAGGAGGCGAGAGCATTAGTTGGGATCTCATAATAGTGGTGTGAAGGCCTTACGTCATCATCTAGTGTATGGAATGTTTATCTACATTCCATGCTTAGATCTACTATATTAGGCACAATGTGTGGTGTGTCCACACGGATGGGACCAGGTTCACCTTCACTGGTGATAAGGGAGCCTTTGTAGCATAGGAAAAACTTACCAGGAGGAGGGTGCACCTGATCACTCATCAGTTGGCTTGTCTCACCCTCAAAGCCGTTGACATGGAGAGTCCGATCTATCCTGTTGTGGTGAACCAGTACGAGGATATTTTCTCTGAAGATGTTTTAGGACTACCTCCTAGAAGAATGGTGGACATCAACATTGATCTGTACCCTGGGATGACACCGATATCTACTCCAGCATAACTGATGGCTCCCGATGAGCTTCTTGAGCTGCGGGTATAGCAGGAGGACTTGTAGGGAAGGGATTCATCTGAACCAGTGTTTCCCCTAGGAAACCCCGATTCTATTTGCATGAAGGCAGATGGGAGATTGAGGCATTGTGTCGACTAAACCCTCCTGAACTAGGTGACCGTGAAGAACAACTACCCACTACTGAGGATTGACGATCTTTTGATCAGATGAAGGGAGCATGGAAGTTCTCGAAGATATACCTCAGATAAGGTTATCAGCAGCTCAGATTTAGAGATGAGGATGTTCATAATATAGCCTTCAGGTGTCGGTATGGCCGCTATGAGTTCTTGGTTATGCCCTTCGGTGTACCCAACGCTGCAGTAGTGTTCATGCGACCCATGAACAGGATCGTCAAGCCACACCTCGATCGCTTTGTCATAGTCTTCATAAATGACATTCTGATTAACTCAACCACTGAGGTGGAGCATGCTTACCATTTGAGGGTAGTACTAGACACACTCTGGGAGCACCAACTTTATGGTAAGGTCTCGAAGATCCAGTTTTTTATTTGGGAGGTTCACTTCGTGGGACACGTCATCTCGGAGGCTGGGGTTGTAGTAGATCCAGCGAAGATTGAATCGATACTTTCTTGGGAGCCACCCAATTGTGTGACGGTGGTACGTAGTTTCCTAGGTTTGGATGTATACTACCGGAGGTTCGTACCAGACATCTCAAGATTTTCAGCACCACTATCATCCTTAATGAAGAAGGGGAAATCCTTTGTGTGGATGGAAAGATTCCACCGAGCTTTCAGGGGTTGAGGTAGAGGTTTAATAGTGCACCCATATTGAGGATTCCATAGGAAGGAATAGGGTACATAGTATACTGAGATGCATCAGGGACAAGACTCGGATGTATCCTGATGGCGGAGTGATCAGTGATTGCTTATGTTTCTCGGCAACTATGACAGAACAAGAAGAACTACACTACCCAAGACCTGGAGTTAGCAGTAGTGGTATTCACGTTGAAGATGTGGAGACACTATCTAATGGCATGCATTTTACCGGGTACTCAGATCACAAGAGTCTTAAGTATATCTTCTCTCAGAAAGACCTAATCCTGAGACAACGGTGATGGCTTGAGTTCCACCAGGACAATGACTTCGAGCTAGTATATATTCATGGGAATGGGAATGTTCTTGCATATGCACTCAACCTGAGGACTCGTATACTATTGCAAGGAGAGGCGACAGAGTAGCTGGCTGCTTTTAGGATATCCTTTGTGGATAGGGATGGACCAGCCTTTCTACAGTCTCTTACAGTCACTACCCCACATCTTCACCGAGTCAGGGAGGCATGGCGAGAGGACAATAACTGTGAGACATAACTTGATAAGATATTCAACGGACAGGCACCTAATGGATTTTATAATGCTAAGGAGGATATCATACTCTTCAGAGGACATACTATGGTACATGTGTCACATTAAGAGGAAGTTTTGAGGGAGTTCCATCCATCCCCATTAGTAGTACATCTAGGGGTGGTGAAGATTTACCAGGACCTTCGACAAGAGCATTGGTGTCCAGGTATAAAGAAGGAAATAACGGAGTTTCTCTCATGTCACCTCACTTGTCAGCAAGTTCAGGTAGAGCACCATGTACCAGCAGGCTTGGTTCATCCTTTAGAGGTCCCAGAGTGGTAGTGGGATGGGATATCCATGGACTTCGTGATAGGCCGTCCACGTACATTCAGGGGTCATGACTCGATATGGGAGATTATCAATTGACTCACCATGTCGGCCCACTTCCTACCGATCAAAGAGAAGAGTTCAGTAGAGAGCTTGGGACACCGTTAAGTGCAAACGATTGTGCGGATACATGGAATACCTTCATCTATTGTCTCTGATCATGATACATGATTTAATTACCAGCTATGGAAGGGGTTGAAGGAAGCCTTCAGGAAACAGCTTCGCTTGAGCACCACCTTCCATCCTCAGAAAGATGGTCAGATCGAGCAGACCATTCAGACCCTCAAGGGCATGATCTGTTCATGTGTCCCCAACTTCGGTCGTAGTTGGGAGGGCCACATACCTTTTTTTTATTTTTCATACAACAACAGCTATCACTCCACCATAGGGATGGCACCTTTTTAGGCCTTGTACGAGCAACCTTTCAGATCACCCTTGTGATTGACTAACCCTAGGGAGTCAGCACTAGTGGGACCAGAGATGGTATGAGCTACTAGGGAGAAGGTTCAGATCATCCAGGAGAGGATGAAGACTGTACAGTGCAGGTAGAATTCATATGCTGATAAGAGATACAGACCTCTGGAGTTCGAGGAAGGAGACCACATCTTTCTACAGGTCTCACCATGCCGAGGTCTACAATGATTTGGCCAAGGGGTAAAGTTATCTCCGAGACTCATCGGACCTTTCTAGGTCCTTAGCAGAGTAGGCGAGGTGTCTTACCGCTTAGCTCATCCATCTCAGTTGCACCAGGTGCCTGAAATCTTCCACGTATCCCAGCTGATTAGATACGTGCATGACCATTCACACATCATCAACCATGGGGAGATGGACTTCGACGATGGGGTGGCATTCACTAAGGTTCCCTTGGAGATTAAGGATCGACTGGATCAGGTCCTACGTGGAGTGTCCATACCTCTAGTGTAGGTACGCTGGCTGCACAAAAACCTCCATGAGAACACATGGGAGTGGGAGGCTCAGATGCATGCTCAGTACCCCCATTTGTTCCCACAGTTCGAGTTGTAGCTTACGAGGACGTAAAGCCCTAAGGATGGGAGAATGTAATGACCCAGAAATTTTGTGGAATTTTTTATCTTAAATTAATGGGATTATTTACGAGTCCTTAAAAATTTACGGTACTTGATTCTGACGCCCGATGTGGCCGAAATAAATTTCTGAAGTTTTGTTCGGGTACGTTCAGTAAACGTACGAGTATGATTTTATAACATTTGAACCGGTTCTCAGAATTGAAATCTAAGGGCACCGTTGAACTTGCAGTGCCGGTATTCGCATAAGAATTCTTTAACCTCAACGGAATATGGTCGAGAATAAAATTTAGTTTTTTTCTTTTTATAAAAAAAATCATAAAATAATGTTTACACCACTTTATTTTCTTTAAAGATTCTATGTGAGTGGTTGTTGGTTAAAACCTCCACATGGGAGTTGGAGGTGGGACCGCCACACCCTAACCTCCCATGAGAGCTTACGGTGGGGGGGCCCTCCCAAACATAACAACCCCTGGGATGTTACGACATGGGGACCACAAAAGACTAAAACCCCCCAATTAGTGGGAGGGTTGAAAATCTCCCAACTCACCTCATTAATGAGGGGGAGTCCCTTGACCTCCTCTACAATTAAATGGATCCACCATACCCTTTTAATAAATTTTTCCAAATCTTGTTGTTAATTAAGGGTATCATACTTAATTTAATTCTCCATTTGACTTACTTGCCGACATTAAAATAATAGATAAACTATTATTTTGGGAACATTCATTTTAGTGGGAAAAAAAGAGAGAGGAAGAGCACATTGAGAAACTTATCCTTTCCAACGAATAACGACCCTCCTAATGAAGAACGCGTAGAATGCCGGCGATGGTTCTTCTCAGAAAATTTAACCCAGACACCTACCGACCAACCCTCCACAACATTGCCAATGGACCGACACAGCTTGAAATTGGGGACGTGCGGAAGACACAACGAATGACGGTCTTCATCGTCTTCCTTCTGCAACTCCACCAATGAGCGATGAACAAAAGGTAGGGGGTTTATTACTTGTTGAAGATGTACATTTTCATACCTTATTCAAAGGATAATAATGTATTGATGCAGATGTATTATTTATATTCCTCTTCTCTTGATGAACCAAAAGATATATCCCTAAACGTGGAGGGTGAGGGCCAACCTAACATGGCCCAACATCCTCCGTCGATCTCACTCTTCTTCTGATGTTCTATGACATAGAAACGTATCAACGACAAGGCAATGGAGGTGGCAACGACAAAGGTCACGCTACCTGCGTCCTCCATGAATTGTGTCGTCGGCCCGTGCCAGCCTGAGCTCCACCTTACGGATGCCCTTATGGCGCCCCGCATCCTAAACAAACCCTGTCGTGCCCTACCTGGCACCCCTACCGCCTGGCTAGCCCTAGCAGTGCCCTACCCGGCACCCCCACGGCCTACCCACCCTTTTCCGCTTCCTGCTCGGCGCCCCCGCGGCCTGTCGGCGCCCTGCAGCGCCCTGCCCGTCGCCCTCGCGACCTGCCCAGTGCCCTTCCAGTGCACTTACAGCCTCCTTTCTCCCTGTCGCGCCCTTCCCGGTGGCCCCGGGGCCTACCCCAAGCCATGCTGCAACCCCTACGGCCCCCCATGTCACCCTGCTGCGGCCTGCCCATCCGCCCCCGAACCGGCCGCCCCTAGCCGACCTCCACACGTGCCACCCCGAACCGGTCTCCCCCAAGCCGGCCTCCACGCGACCCGCGTGCTCCTGACCAAGCTTGCATCCCAACTCCCTCCAGGTCGAGCTGCACTGGGCCACGCCCTCATCATGCTCTAGGCCAAACTGTCCCCAAGCCTGGGCAAAATCGCCCCCGTCGTCCGCTGGGTCAGGACCAGCGGACTGGGCCAAACATAGCGGGCTGACCCACCCGACAGGATGGGTCAGACGCAGAAAGTCTGACCGGGTCGACCAAGAATAGGTGGCCCTAGGCTGGGTTGGGCCGCATCAGTCTGACCGGGTCAGAATGGACCCGGGCCCATTACCGACCCTTTACATCCTTTGGCAATATATTTGGCACCAGACGTTCGTTTGACGAATCATCAGCGGTGATGGTATTATTGGAATGCGATAGTCCTTTTGAGAATACCTCACTGGATTTTGGGGTATATTTGAGTTACGGTCAGGTTGGATCGTACACGAATCCAACTGGACCCCCGAGACTAAAAGGATAATAACTCACAGACCGGGCGTCTGATCGACGCGCCGTCTATAGCATTGAGACCCATATGACGTGGAAGACCATTGAGATACTTCATCGTGGAACTTCATGACAGTTGGAGTGTCTACTAGTAGCTCATGGAGATGATCCTTCCAGAGGCGATCAGATAGAGTATAGAGACCTAGTAGCTGGTTGAGACCTCATGACTGCTTGACTGATTCGACTCAGAGTGACTCGACTAACCGAGTGGGGAGCACCTCTATTTGACGAGGCAGACCCATGGTGGGGACCGCCTATGTTTGAGCACGTCAGACCCATGGTAATCGACATGAGGATTACCTTAGTAGGCTATGAGGGGGAGCACCACTATGTGAGCGTAGAAAACCTATGGCGGGGAGCGCCTCTGTGTGATGCAACAGACCCACTGTACTCGACAGGAGGAGTACATCGGCAGTCGAAGGTTAGTGGGATGCACCTCTATATGATGCGGCAGGTCCACTCTACTCAATCGAGGAGTAGTACTCCACTAGTCATGGTTTCCATAATAAAAAACCTGGTTTGAGCTGAGTCAATGACTTTTGTGTTTTCCTCATGATTGAGATGGGTTACTAGATAACTTAGGTATATGTATGGGAATATACCTAAGTAATGGTTATCGGTTGATTTCATACTTTTTTTTTATCCTTACTGGATTTTTTGAGACCTTGAGGGTCTCGGGATCCCTACTGAGTATCTTTATACTCCCCCCTTTCACGGGTTATGCCTGCACTTCGTTGTGTTGGTTGCTGATGACGGACAGGGCTGACTGTGGCAGAGAGTAGCAGGACTGGACGGTACCCGGAGGTGGACCACTCAGTGTGACTGTACACAGTGGAGACAGAGGGATGTGGATTGCTGAGGTGGCCATCTGTACCTACCCATCAGGTAGGAACCCTAGAGGACGACCCATTAGCTTCTTTACTTTCCTTCAGTTGTACCTAATTTTCGGTTGTACTTTTACTTTCCTATTGGGCTTGTATTTCCATCCCCTTTTACTTTCCAGCACTTCTTTTGTATACATTATTACTTAGTGTTTTGCTTCCAGTTGAATATTCTGATGTGTTTGTTTATAGTAATAAAAGAAATGCCTTCCCTCTTTTGGTATTTACGCCTTTGGTGCTAGTCACTAGCCCCTGGCCTTTGGAAGGCGGGCTTGCGTAGTCACAATATGTGCCTCGGGGGACAGGTCGTGACAATACTTGATATAGGAGACCAAACTAGTGTGCCTATAGGAATCTTGATCATGATTCAAAAACCTCACATCCTTTTTGGAGGTGGAATAACCATATAATACATGGTTTTCATCTCATGTGGAAATAAATAAAACATATATGAAGAATTTAAAACATAATGATAAAGATTAAATGAATGAAAACTAATACATGGAATATATAATATAACTATAATGTCAATGAAGATAATTCTAGATGATAATTGATGTATTAAAAAGAAAAAATATAGAACATTAAATGTTTTGATGATCAATTTTATACAACAGAAGTTGAAAATGTTCATGAACAATATGAGAGCAATAAGAATGATTAATATTCATCACATGTAATTGTGTAAATATATGCGCTAGAATTTTATATTATAATTGATGTTTCTAAAATTAAATTAGAACAAAATCTTATAAGAGTGTCCATGTCTAATATCTCTTTGAAACATGTTTGTTTATAGAAATTTAATAAAAGGACCATTAGTTTTTTCTTAAAGCCACGCTGAAAGATAGGGAATGAAATCCGTATTTTCTTCATAAAGAAATATTAACCTAAAAAATTAATATTATAATAAAATAAATTGAAATCAATTCACATTTATATATAAAATGAAAAAAATATAATTTTATAGATTATGTAGATATTAAGAACCATTAAAAATATTGCATGACATGAACATCAATTTTTATTAATAAATGTTCATAAAAATGATATAATTATGTTTACACACTCTAAAATTTTATTTCAACATAAAATTATAATCCATTGATAAAATAATTTATTTTCATAAGATAAAATTAAATAAGAAAAAAATTATAAATAAAAAATTTTATTTAAGGGTGGCTCATGACCTACCGCTAAAAATAGTGATAGATTGACCATGAACAACCAGTAAAATAGAGTAGATTTTACCATTCCTATTTCAAGAAAATATATAGATTCCAACAAAAAAATTTATATTCAACTAAGAAATAATTTTATTTATGATAAACAATAAAAAATTGATACCATCGGATGTCCAATGGTGACTCATGACACAACATTGGATATTTCTAACAGTGACTCATAACCTTCTGTTGGAAGTTTCTAACTGTGGCTCCCCCAAAAAATTTAAAAAAAAAGAATAAATATATTATCTAGTCAAAAATAATATAATAATGAAAAATCATAGAGGAAGAAAATATATTGGAAGCTTCATCTATACTTATTTTCACCTAAATATCGATTCACCATTGGTGAATCCCAATGGATGAAATCTAAAAATATATAATTGGTGAAACAAATCAAAAACATGATGATAAAAAATGATAAAAAATATTATTATATAAAATCATGAAAAAAATTATATATATTGATAAAATCTTTTAGAACTATTCGATGATGGGAGAAGAACTCATGTTGATTTTTGAATATCATCTTCCATTACTCTGTACATCAAAATGATGATACAATTGATGAGAATAAATTACCCATTGTTGATGTCCAATGGTGTGTAAAATTACTCACCCTTGTAAAATAGTGGTTTACCATGACTCCCCATTGGAAATGTCCAATTGTGACTCACTGACTCATGGTAGTGTTCCAATGATCACTTTTGACTCACCGTGGGATAATTCCATTGGTGAATTATTATAAAATATTTCCAACAAGAATTGGTGAGAGGATAAATAGATATTATGTTTTATGGATGTAATAAGAAGAATATCTTATAGTATGATCTTGAAATAAGACAAGTGATAAAGATAGAGAGACCAAAGAAGAAGACACAACAAAAAATGTTACATATTTAGATTACTAGAACAAATGGTACATACTCATAATATTGATGATACTTAGATAAATTGGTGGGTGAAAATTTGATTATTTTCGGAGTACTAAATGTTAACATCAGGACCAATAAGGAATAATACTAATAATAAATTAAATAAAAACACGCGAGAGATCAAAATGAGAATATGTAGGACTAAAAATGAGGTCAGATATTTTTCTTCGATTAGATCAAATAGTTTATAGTGTATCCATGTTTTTAACATATTTCGACAGTAAAACATAGAACACATGTCACACCATATTGGTGTAGATGGGAAGAAATAGTATAACAAACAAGGTGTCTTCATCCTTGTTTTGAGCTAGATCTAAAGATCAACACCAGTTTATAGAAACACTCACATAGGCCTATATCCTAGTGGGTAACCACTTCACAAACCATGCACAAGGGGGACTTCTCTACATGAATATTTATAACATCTAATAAAAATTTATTATTTGATATAAACATGTAATTAAAAAAATTTGAGAATATAATAAATTTATTAACTAAAAAATGTTAATTAGAAAAGAATCTAGAAAAATATATATTAGTGAAAATGTATTGAATCACTCTAAAATAATAATAATGTAAAACTGATAATGATGTTATGTTATATATATGTGTGTGTCTTACATGATGTGATGAGAACCTTATATAATTATTGGTTGGAAATACATTAAGTTATGGGTACTATCATACACAATCCTTGTGATATCCCATTGATTTATTGTAATTTTCTCAAAAAAATATACTCAGTCAATGAAACCATTAATTTCTAGATTATTCCACCCTTAATGATAATGATGGGACCATCATATGTTATAGACTTAGATGGTTCTATGAGAGTGGATTCTAAGGCTTCACTTCCTATAGTGAATAAGGGTGAAGTGGAGTACATTCTCACACATGATCTAGTTCTGTATGTAGTGGGAATTCCGTAGTTGGCAATTTGTGATCTTCTTCCTACTCAGGGTGGAGGACACCGAGGTCCTTGGTTTATTACTCCAAAGGCATTCATGTTAATAATCCACCACCATTTCAATGAAACATAGGGATTATGAATTAAGAATAAAATATATTTATCATTGAGGGTTACTTTGACCTCATAAAAATCCTTAGAAAAAAGAAATTTGAAGAAGAAATTGTTCACACTTTAGATATCTTTTAGGAGGTGGTGGGAATATTTGGATAGGCTAGAAGCCATGATAGACTCACATTAAAAGATTTAAAGGGAATTAACATTAAAAAATTCTTTTCATATACACTAAAGCTAATCTAAGTTCAATATTTAATGTATATATACTAGGGATACATGATTTTATCAACAAACTATAATCATTTCAAAAAGATATTATGGTTTTCTCATCTCTTAACATAAAATCACATGTTATAGTCCATGCATCGTAGAAAATTTTTTTCAAATATTTTACATTAGGATTGGTTCATGGGCCATACAATTTACCTTAAGGTTCTATGAAATTGGTTTGTTCCCATGAAGGGACTATAGGAGGATCGATTAGTTGGTCTTCTACAACCCTACGATACTTAGGTGGGAGTACGTACAACGACTTTTGTGAGTGTTTATTCTAAAAGATGGAAGATGAAGATCATGGAAATATAACTATTTGTGTGTACATTGTTGGAACAATGTGAAACTTTTTAAATACCCTCATAAGGATTTGTATATTTTTTCCCCTTGGGAAGGTTAGACGGTATACTAGTTTCTCACAACACCATTGAGAAATTTTCCACAGTGTGGCATGATGTGGAATCTCAAACTTTTTTATTCTGGATCATTATGGTTGAGGTTCCATATGGGTATAAAATATTAGTGAACTATACCCCATATATTTATTTTTTGTCTATAGAAGTATTATAATCTGTTGAGGACTCAAATGGATCATAAATATTAGGTCTAAATCCAAAAATATGATGCATTCTATGTATATATAGTAGATCTGACTCCAATAGAGGTCGACGAGGGACTATCTACTCTTCAAGGTATGGTTTTTATAAATTTTTCATTTTATTATGCTTTTAATTGGTATTGGTGAATTCAATTCCATTATATGTTCTCAAATTTTTACTTGACATTATGTACCATTAAGGTTGACTTCAATGTTTCTTTACCTCAATACACTGTTGGAAATGAAATTATACAATATTTAGTGATGTACATAACGTCACATATTAACGATTGGTCCTAAAAATTTATGGAACATCATATTTCTCGTATGATCAGATCCAATGTGATTATCAACATGGAAATATGACCATTATTCAAGACAACATCAATTCATATCAGAGACATGTATCATTCACATAACCTAAGGAAAAGACATAAGTGATGAACCGATAATGGGAACTGGAAGTAGGTAGTGTTTGATTACACTCGATCCATCATGGAATTGTCACATTATATATTAAAATATTTTATTTCTCTATAGGATCAAAGGTTTCAATATCATATTTCCCTCTAGTCATCTATCTTTATCTGGATGTAATGAAAAATTACATCGCACTGATTCCCTATAAGATAAGAGTTGAAATTAATATTGAGATCATGTCTACTACACAACCCACTTCAATACACCATAATATAATATAAAACCATATGAATATTAGGAGACCAAGGTATATCCTGATAAATTTTATAATTATATATTTATTAGGCTATGTACTTCTCCATGTGGTGTACTTATTATGTTGATCAAGAAGGAGGATGGTAGAAATTGACTCTGCATGGAATACTAGAAGCTGAATCAGGTGATAATGATGAATAAATATCGTTTTCACTGGATCAAAAATCATTATTACTAGTTAATGGGAGTCTAGTGGATCTCTATGATGGGATATTCATAGTTCATCATCAGTTGTGACTTATAGATAATGAAATCCATTAGGTGGAATTTAGAAGGTGGTATAGGCAATATGTGTTCATGGTGACGACAATTTTATTAAATAATTCATCAAGAGTATTCCATTATATCATTTAAATTATATTTTAACTTTAACTTGACACAATAATTTTTGTGTTCATTGATGACATCCATGTATATTCAATATCACTATATTAAAATTCCATTCATCTCTAGTGAGTCATGAGTTTTCTATGAGAACATCTTATTTATATCAAGATGATTGGGTGTATCTTTTTAAAATTTGATGTGATGTTCATGGGGAAAGTGGTGAATGCAATTGATATATCCATGGAACCAAAAATAGTAGTTGAAGTAAGGTCTTCAAAAATCCCCATAATGTGTTCAAGATTCGGATATTTATCATTTACATGAATACTATTTGTATTTTGTCAAGGACTTCCCCCATTTATTAGCACCCATGACTACGATGATGAATAATGGGTTGATGATTCAATTATTTGAACATTGTAATGTATTTTTTCATGAGAGTTATATGAGTTTTTCTACAACACCATGGTTTATTTTTCAGGGGTCTAGGATAGGATATGTAGTTTACTCTAATCATTTAATGTTTTTATGGAAAATGTTGATGAAGCAGGAGTTAATAATAACATATGGGCCATGTTAGTAGAAATACCATATGGAGAACTGTTCCATGAATTCCTTAGATCTAGAGGGTGTGCAATTTGATTTGACATGTTGGAGAAAATATTTCATTGGTGACTAGTTTTTAATCTACAATTATCATTAGATACTCAATACTATTTTAAAATAATGGGTCAATAACCTGAGGAAGATGTACTGGTTAGAGAGACTATAGATGTGCAACTATTGTTTTTCATAACCACCACCTATAGGTAATATTCTAACAGGTTCTGTTATCTGTAATATGCAGGATGATCATGATAATGGTGATTGGACATTGTAGGAATAGTGGTGTTAGATGATCGTGATGGCCTATGGGAGGATTAATGCTTCCAAGACCAGGGATAATTTATTTTTTATCCATTAGTGTTCACATTTTATTAGTAGACTAGATGATTAATGGTCAATAAACTACCCAATGTGTGTGGTGATATATGTACAGCTAGAAAAGGGTGGCTCGATACCTAGAGGGTCATTAGACGGTGATGTTGTGATCTTGATACATTAAGAGTTTTATTCATTATTTAAATTATGTAATGCCTATATAGAGACAAAAATACCATTATATGGGTCATAAAACCTGTATTGTAAAATTTGTAGCATGAAATTAGTTCATTGTTTTGGTAGCCAAGTATGAATAGAGACAATACTGGATTTTGTTCATGATGCAATACATTCTACTGGATAATGGATTTCCACCAACATCTTTGTGTGTTTTTCTAGACACTTCATAGACCCCTATTAAAGATAGAGGAAATAACAATGGAATTTGTGATGAGAAAACATATGAACCTAAGAATTTATGTCAATATATAGCTGATTATAAAATAGTTAAAGAATGATTCTCACTTCATGTCGACTAATGAGACTCAATCAGTATTCGATAAAGGAAATATGTATGCATGTAATATAGTATCATTTCTTGAATTTCTCTTTATAATTGTATGTAATCGACATGTAAATTTTACTTTTTGGTTTCTGATTGGGTTTTAAATGGCCATAGAATCTCATCTGATACTAAACACAATGTAATATACCCAGATAGAAAAATAAATGTATCAAATGATCTGTATATTAGAGGATATTATTTTCATTGCATCCTATACATTGATGTATTTATTTATCTAAATATATATTTGGTATAGTTTTCTTATATTATGTGTTGTCATATGTATATTAAAATAAAACCCTATTTGGATCTCAATGTTCGTTCTTGTTAGTCACGATTATGTTATTATGAGGTTGGTGAGGAAGATATTTTAGGACCAATAATGGTGAAGGGGTCTTCAGTTAGAGTTCAGCTAACTAAAAAGTTGTTAATCAGCACTTAGAAAAAATAGAAATCACATATATATAGTAATATTACAACATTGGATATCATTATGGGTAAAATTATTTTCTTGAGGTTTATTCATTGTTTGGTGCATTGATAACCTAAAAAATAATGGAATGATAGATCATGGATTGTTGGACTATTCGAGATCATAAAATTAATATAGTCAATGGAATACCATTTTTATATTCCTACCCACAAACAAAGTATATATTATATGATTTATATGTATCAATTCCGGAGGAACATAATTGATCTTATGTATTTCATCATCTTTTAGGATTCTGAGTTGGATCCTAAAAAATCATTTTTAGATCACTAAAATTATACAATAAGATATAGTGATAATTTTTTATAGGGGGGTATGGTTTCAGATATCTGAGTATTAGGGTAGAATGCATAAATGCAAGAGGATAAGTTGGTGTGGGTGTAAGATGCTTGATCTCAGTGTCCTATGATTTTTAAACTAACATCTGAATATTAATTTCATTATCTAAAAGTAATTATATGGGGATATTTAAAGTATCAAATCATTAACATCATAATGTAAATCTTTATATTCAATATTCTCTATATTTTTGTGTTTAGCTATGATTTTATGAAACATTGGTATATTTAACTGCTTTCTGAAATATTTAACCATTTTTTAGCTCCTTTTGGGAAAAAAAGGAAGTATAAGAACAATGGTTCTAGCCCTAGTTGTCCCTGGAATACCTCGCTTAAATATTCCTTGAATATGTTTCCATCAGTGGGTCCTACTAGACAAGCATTGTTTTCCACACTATGACCATTTTGAAGGGTATGGTGATGTAAACATTCACTGTAACTTGGGGGAACACTATAGGATATAGTAATTCTGGAATGGGGTCAAGTGAACCAAGGGCAATTTAAGGAAGTGGTGATGGTTGTTTGAAGTTTCATGTTTACAGAAACCATGACCAATGGTAATAAAAGATGTTGGGTTTAGATATGATCATGATTAATTTTAAACTAATGAAATGCTTGACCAAATTCTCATGGGTGATCCTAGGGTCTCCCTCCTTCCTACATTGTTAGTGCTTCTGAATTTTCAATAATTTAATATCATCTTTTTTAAATCATGGAATGGTGTTATAATTACATATATGATGATTCCTTTTTAATGTGATTTAATTGAACATTTATTCATCCAATATACTTCAAGGGTTTTTGTGGAATTATATTATTTCTAGACAACATCCACGTGGTGAATTACCATCTCTTTTATATCCAAGAGTGTTATATTTTTTCCTTAATTCAAGATCAAATTATATGATGGTCAGTATTCATCTTGGGGTAACTATTATTCTACACATTTTGGTGTTCTTCATTGTTTCATTCTCTAAAAATAGGATTATTTAATGTCAAATTGGTTCTAAATTTTCTTATCGACTGAGATTGATCTATGTGGTGTGAGAATGTGGTATAGGATATGGAACCATAGAAGAACATTGTTTTTGAAATTGAAAACCATGAGGTAGAAATTCCCATTATATTTTAGGCCTATATATAATCTAGATCTCGTGGATAATATTGTATTCCCATGCATTTTTGGTATTGAAGGGTGATGATTGTTTTTCGATATGTGTATATATGTGTAACCCATAGATGATTTTATTTCGTTGATTATTGTTTGAGTAACTTGATATCATTATTGACGTCAATCACATGTTTTTCTATCATTTATACTATATGCGCATGATTCCATGTTATTATAATCATTATATGTTCTACCTATTTGTGTGTTACAATTTCATTAAAGGTTCATTCTGGAAATTCATGATATATGGTCCGTCGGGGAATGTTTATCCCATAGTGGTGCAACGTGTTGGACATGCAGCAATAATGATTGTGAATCCACTTATAAGGTAGGATAAATATAGTCTTATGTCTAGAATGAAACATGATTCACTGAGGATACAAATAATTATTTACTTTTCTACTACACATAAAATCTTGTTCTGATTTCCACATTGGGTTAATTTTAATTTATCATTATTACATGTCAACAAATAGGGATTTATTCTTTTTTATGGTTATTTTGATTAATATAATATAGATTATATTTCTATTATTTACACAATTAAATAATATTTAGGGTATAGTTTTCCCACTGATGGTTTTCATACCATCACTTCTAATCAATGACCACTTTCATACAGGGATGTGTGTATGATGTCATGTGACTCTCCATCATGGACATGGTGGTATGGGTCATGGTGTTACATCATGATCCGATTTTAATAGAAATAACTCTATTAAAATTATCCATTAATATCCCATTCTATTTTTACTTATCTTTATCAACCATCCCTATTTCCATTTTGGTGTTTTCATTTACATATTTTCATCAATAATGTATTGTGGACAACTGTGTATATAACCCACATTACCTAAACATGGGATGAGAAATGATATGAATTGAAGGTGTCTAATCAATGTGGAACATATAATTTCAGACATATGAAGGGTATTCCCTCACTAATCTCCACTTAAATTTGTAGATAATTAATCTCTATAGAAGACATGCTTCTGATAACTTGAAAGTATTCTGAGCTATTTTTTATGATGCTTTTCTTAAATTCATAGATAATTTGTTTCATGAAACCTTAGTGATGATATTTGGTGATATTTTTATTAATATATCAATGTTGAGTTGTTTCCACATTTTTATGTTATTCCTCTTGTTATTAAGTTAATGTTATTATGAATTTCTCCCATTTTTGAATATATATGAACATATTTTATGCATCATGATTCAATGATAATGATTATTATCAATAAATTTTTATTGATTATCAATTTATGGGATTTATGGGGACCCATTTCATTTAAAAAATTTCTTAACTAAATTATTTGGATTAAGGTGATCTTTGAAGGTATGATAAATAATCTTTTCAAGAGAGTTGGAAATTAATTTTGGGTTTCTTTTTAATACCATGTATATCTTTTATAATGTATATAGTTTCTATGATACTAAATCATAAAATACCATTCAATTTTGTTTATGTTTTTAATGAATTTTGTACAATGAATAATGAATAAAAAGGGTCTTATTAATATTGACACCCAATATTAGGAATAAACCTCTGATCTCATTGACACCAATATATCCCTTCAATATATATGGATTGAATCTGAGGGACCTCCTAAGAGGTCTGCTAAGAAAAAGGTCAAAATCCATGTTATATGGCCCCAATTATGGACAATGATCCAATTTAAGTGACCCAACATAAATTTTACAATTATAGGTAGCCCTAAGATTAATCAATAATTCCAATAAAGACTCTACCCATGCCCCATTAAACACTAACAATACTATGGCTCATCGACGTACTCCAGTCCTATCTTGGGGTATATTTTTAGTCACCCATGTTGATAAAGATCCCATTTTAATTAAATAAACCCCATTGGATTTCAATTCCAATTACTCATCATCATGATATGTAAATCACATATGTGAAATAAATAAATCATTTTACTGGTCAGTTCATAAAAAATTACTCACCACAGAGTTCCTCTGCATGGTACTAGATTCATTATAAGAAAATTACCTCCTTGCCTTAGAAATATGGAAATTTATAGTCATAATTAACATCCCCATGGACATATAAAGTATGAAATATATATATGTCTATTATATATCAATTCATGGTATGATCATCCTCAGAAAAAAATGATTATTGTCCATGAATATAATCCCTATAAAAAATAATATTATCATCATGACATTTCTTATGCTTCTAGTTATGGAATTACTCCATGAAGTACATATAATGAAAAGTATGGTGGTCCTCAAATTTTAAAATAATTGGAATATATTGACTACATAAGACCTTTTTGTAAGAACCCTATTCTTATTTTGAGGTACGTGCTTCTTCTTTTTCATTTTCCTTAAGTGTTTTTGAGAAAATATGGAAAATGGGAAAAAATGCTAATCTTCGAAACTACACGGCGTTTACTTTGTCCACACGCCGTGTACTTTTGGCCATGTTGGGATGAGTACACGGGGCATGTAGCCTTGTTGGCGATGATGGGTGTAGGAACTGACTACACGCCGTGTAGTGGTACCTTACACGCCGTTTATTCAGTCAGCAGGCTTGAATAGAAAGGTGGTGGAGTCGCCGCCAGCTGGGTGACAGTACACCCCGTGTACTTGGGAGTACATGTTGTGTACTCATGTCGACGGATGAACAGTGCGGTGGTGCTGCCAAATGATTACTTATATGAAATAAATACACGTCGTGTACTCAAGAAGTACACGCCGTGTACTTTGTTTTTTCGGCTTAAAATAGGCAGTAGTCTCCTCTTTTGGCAGAGGAGACACTTGAGCCGATTTGGATCCAAGGAGGATGGTCGGACCTTTGATGATCCACCGGGTGTTCGTCTGGAATCTAATTCGGCTTCATACAATCTCGTTGGAACCACACGAGTAATCCATCTCCTCTCCTGGTGTCGTTCTTACCAATTCTTTCCCTAACGCATGTTATTTACATTTAAGTGGGTTTTGTTCTTCGTTAGATCTACGCCGTTTTTGGGAATTTCTGGAGTCGGCGTTCGGGTATATCGTTCTTTGGCATATAAGGTAGGTGGATTTGTGTTTATTTTCCAACTGTCGTGCGTTTTTGTGTGTTTTCGTGCCACGAACCCATGTTGGGGTGTCGTGTGGCCAAGTCCGTTGTTATATTTAATGCCTAGAATTGCATAGGTTATTAAATTCAGATAATAAAATGCTGGTTGGGATCGTTTCTTGGATCTGGAACCACCCCCAGGGTGTGTTTCACTGTTTAGCTGTGTAAAGACCCGTAAATTTCAAGGAAATTTTTTTCTAAATTTTCTTTGGAATTTTACAAGAACGCAGTTTCTGACGGCACCTGATTCCGAGGCCCGGTGTGCCCGGAATCATTTTCTGAAGTTTGGCTCAGGTACGTTAAGTGAACGGACGAGCGGGTTTTTCTAACTTTTGAACCGGTGCCCGGAATCGAATTTTGAGGGCACCGATGAAATCGCAGCGCCGGTATTTGCTTAGAAATGCCTCTCCCGGAGTTGCATTTGCTCGGGTGTGGTTTTTAATTTTTGGGCTTAAAGTTAAGAAATAAAATAAATTGTTCGACAATCTTTATTTTATTTCACTTAAGCCACTGGAAGCCACTTGAAAGCCACTTAAACTGAGTTTAAACGGATAAGGTGCTATCCAGAAATTTCCTACCCCCTTGGTAGGATATTTGTGAGGTGGGGCCCGCACGAGCCCCACCGTTTATTTCCGCTAAGTAACGCACCCGCGAGAACCCGTCATTATGAAATTCAACTGATGTGTTTTCTTAAATTCTTAATAGACCATTTAAATGGGCGGTTTCTTTCGTTGAATTAATTCAACGAATTGATGGGTCGTTACTTACCTTTTTCGTTTGTTGGCGTAATAATAAAATAAGACCAACAAGTCTTTTGGAGGATTACTCGTTGGGAGATTTTGTCAGAGGTTCTTGAGCCTTCCTCCTCCTTCGCGAAGAACGCGAAGAACGCGAAGAACGCCGGCCTCCGACGAAGAACGTCGAACCCGTGGAAGTCGACGACACGACACCCTGTTCCGCGACGCCGACGTTCCCTTCCTGCAACGTTCTTCTGCGACGTCTCTTCCTCCGCAACGAATCTTCGATCTGCTGTTTGAGGTAAGAGATTCCCGGTTCCTATTAAATCTTCCTTGTGTTTCTTTTTAACAAAACAAAGATTTAATTTTATATAATTAAATTAAATCTTTTTTTTATCTGTTGATTTCGCTGACTGAACGCCGGTTTCCGCGACGACGCGACGCCCTTCCGTGATGACGCGACGATCTCCTCCTTCCGCGACGAGCAATTCCGCGAAGGACGTGCGTACGACGACGACCAACGAGGTAAGGATTTTATTTTTGGAAATGCCCTCTTTTCCCGTGTTTTATCCATTCATGAATGAAGAACCCGATTCATAAAAAAATTTTATTTCATTAAATATTGTTTTCGGATATGTATTCATATGTTGAATATTGTTCCTCTCGTTGTTTATCACTAACGCGAAGGGTGCAGGCCAAACGAACACGGCCCGAAAACCCTCCGTCGTTCATCCTTTTTGTGCGGATTTGACGGGCGATGATGGAACGTGCCGCAACGGAAGTGTGATGGCTCCGCAGTGAAGAGCGAGTCCGAGGAGGTGCAGCGGCGCAGATGGGAACAGAATCGGACCACCGGAGCGACTCCGGTGGCCTGCGGAAGCCGCCGGCGGCGCGGGTTGCCGGCGCAGCGGCGCCGGCAGCCGAGAGCGGCGGTGCACCGCCGGACAAGGCCGCCGCAGCAGAAGCCGCGGCAGCGGCGCTCGCGGACCCGCGGCCGCGTGGGTCCGGCTCGCGCGGGACGCTGCTGAAGCCGCGTCCGGTTGTCCGAGCGACACCCCGCGGGTGCCGCGGGGGTGTCATGCGAGTGTGGCGACTCCCCCCCCCCCCCCCCCGCGTCGCTCGGCCGAGCCTGGCTGGTCCGACCGGCCGAGCCGCGCCCTGGCCGGGCCAGACTGGGTCCGACCGGGTCAGAACGGGTCGGACCCTGTCGACCCGGTTCGGCCGACCCAGGGGGGGTGGGGTCGGGCCGGCTCGCCCCGGGCCCGGACCCCCCGTCTTCGGACACTTTTCGGTCAAATGCCCATAACATGAGCTACGGGCCTCCAACCGACGCGCCGTCAGCGGAAACACGATCCTTGGATCGAGACGTTCGTTTCGGTATATCAGACTCAAGGGTTCGGAATACTTTGAGTTCGGCCAAGTTGGTTCGTACACGAAACCAACCGGGCCTTCGGAGCGGAAACGCTCATATCTTGAGCTACGGACGTCCGATTGACGTGATGTCAGCTTTGTTGATTTCCTCTATGTGAGACGGATCTTTTTTCATACTCCGCCCGAGGTTTGGACGCAGGTGAAGTACGGTCGGGTTGGTTTTGCCTTAAAAACCAACCGGGCCCTGGGACGAAAAGCCAATAACTCTCAGACCGGGCGTCCGATTGATGCGTCGTCTATGGCGTTGAGTTCCTGTTGACGATACGGAAATTTTGGATACATAAACTTCATACTTTGTGACAGATGATGTATCGGCCTCTTGGCTCGTGGAGCGGACCCCCCCGAACGAGCTTGCTGTGTGCGGGAACCCTAGTGCTGGCTGCGACTGCTACTTCGACGGCGACTACCGTGCAGAGATCCTCAGTGGACTGGGGAGACGACCGTGCAGAGATCCTCAGTGGACTGCGACGACGACTGTGCAGAGATCCTCAGTGGACTGCGACGACTACTGCACTCAGCGATCCTACATGGATCAGTGCTACAGGTCATGTGGGGGCCCGATCCTGTGTGGGTCAGCGCTCAGGGGTTCTGTGTGAGCCAGTGTCTACAGGTCCTGTGTGGGCCCGATCCTTTGTGGGTCATTGCCGGGGTTAGTTACCTATCGATCCTTCGTGGGTCAGACGACTTAGATGGATCAGTGATCATCTTTATCGTCATCCGAAGAAGTATACCTATGTGAGCTGAATCTTGTGTTACTCTCCTTTATAGATTGTGTTGAGCTATCCTATGTGGATTTACTATTCACTCTCCTTTGTGGATTGTGTTGAGCTATCCTGTGTGGATTTACTTTTTACTCTCCATTTTGGATTATGTTGAGCTATCCTGTGTGGATTTACTGTTTACTCTCCTTTGTGGATTGTGTTGTGCTATCCTGTGTGGGTATACGTTTGCTTTCCTGTGTGGACTGGGTTGTGCTTGGGCTCGGACGTTGGAGCAGAATGTGAATTGATGACTTAGGTATATGTATGGGCATATACCTAAGTCGTGTCAGATGTTACTTCATGATTGTATCTTTCCTTTTTGGATTATCCTTTGTGGATTTCGGGAGACCTTAGGGGGTCTCGGGGTCCCTACTGAGTTGCTTATACTCACCCCTGCACCGACTATGCCCGCACTTCGTGGTGTTGGTTGCAGACGACGGACATCACTGACTGTGGTGGAGGCGTGGGGAGCAGGACGGTACCTGGAGGTAGACCACTGGGCGGGACATACACGGAGCGGTCAGGTGGACCCGAGGAGCAGTGGAGGCTATCTGTACCCACCCTTCAGGTGGGACTTCCAGAGGACGGATCGACGCTGCGGATTTTCTTTTCAATTGTTGTTTTTCCCTTTTAGTTGTACTTTACAGTTGGGCTTGTATTTTCGGCCCCTTTACTTTTATCATAGCTTGTTACAGTTTACTTAGTGTTTATTTTTCCTTTTTCTTACTCTGTGGTGCTTGTTTTCTTTTCAAAGGCAATGCCTTCCCTTTTGTTGGGATTTACGCCTTGGTGCTAGTCGCCAGCCCCTTGCCTATGGAAGGTGGGCATGAGGTAGTCACGGCACGGGCCCTGAGGACAGGTCGTGACAAATTGGTATCAGAGGTGGTCGGTTCTACCGCAGACTCTGATCTTTCATCAATGTGAAGCAATAGTGTTTACTGTGTTGAGTGTGGTTATCAGTCTAGGGAGTCCAGTGTTGGTGCGGCGGCCGACGTATCTGTACACCAGGACCCTGACTTCTGATTTCCGACTTAATGCACGAAAACATTGATTGCGTGTGTGTTTCAAGTTTTCTTTGTGATTACTTGTGTCATCTCACCAGGTATACTGTTCTGACCGTGGCGCACTTGTTTCCTTTTCAGGATGGACCCACGATGGCATCCAGCTAGGGTTCCTAGAGTAGAGCGCGACGAAAGCCCGTCGAGCGATGAGGCCTCGGTACATGGCCCGTTGACAGCAGAGGCACTGGCGGTACCTTTGCCCGCCGAGCCCCCGATGCTTCCAGCGCCGATCGCTGACGATGCACGACGCCTCAGAGCTCTGCACGAGTTCCAGCGCTAGCGACCACCCAGGTTCCGTGGGGAGATGAACCCCTAGGCAGCCGAGGACTGGCTGGAGGCAGTCGTCCGAGTTTTCAGGCTAGTGAGTACACCAGCAGACCTCATGGTGATCCTCGCGGCGAGCCTACTGCACGCAGCAGCAGGGCGATGGTGGAGCTTGATGCTCCAGGTACACGATGAGGCCTCCCTCATCTGGAAGGACTTCGAGAGCCTCTTCTGCTCAGAGTTCGTCCCCGCCACCCTCCGTGCAGTGCGCATTCATGAGCTTCTTCAGTTGCGGAAGGGCAGCTTGACGGTCGCCCAGTACGCGGCGAGGTTCACCGATCTTTCTCACTACTCGACCGACATGGTACGGGACCCCTTCTTTCGGGCCCAGACCTTCGAGCAGGGATTGAGAAACGAGATCAGGGCATCTCTAATCACCCTCAGCATCTCGACCCAGGCAGGAGTGCTAGAGCGAGCCCTTCTGATCGAGAGCTTTCTGGATGAGTCCACAGCGAGACCTACCACAGGGCGGCAGGTAGCAGAGTCTTGGGAAGCTGGTAGCCGACGGATGACTCAGGGTTCCAGGCAGACCAGACCTTTCGGAAGACGACCTCGGGACACTGGCTCAGCAGTGCGGGGCACACAGCGTGGAGCCAGCCTTCCAAGAGGCAGGCATTGCTACTCGTGCGTCGTGCAGGGTCACATGGCTCGTGACTGCCCGAACCACCGTACCGAGGAGCAGCAGACGGTAGAGGGGCCACCCAGACAGAGGCATAGGGTCGACCATGGCGGGCCGTAGGGAGGAGGCGGACGAGGTAGAGGAGCTGGCCGCGCAGCAGGAGGTGGGAGACGCTTTGAGGCTCT
Source organism: Viscum album (assembly GCA_963277665.1). NCBI lineage: Eukaryota > Viridiplantae > Streptophyta > Magnoliopsida > Santalales > Viscaceae > Viscum > Viscum album. The sequence goes on from OY728161.1 coordinate 398,830,212, forward strand.
GCCACCACCACCACCAGGAGGTCCGCCCCGACCACCGAGAGCTGGCGGGCAGAGATAGGCACAGCTCCAAGTAGCGGAGGCCTACGACCACGGCACACCAGAGATGATTCGAGGTACGATCTGTGTCTATTCCACCCTTTCTGTAGTTCTTATAGACACAAGAGTGAGTCACTCTTTCATATCCACTGCCCTTGTTCGAATCTCAGAGATTCCGACAGAGCAGTTGGGTCGATCCTTACGGCAAGAGACTCCTACGGGAGCAGACTCGACGATTACGCACTGGTTCCGGCAGTGTGAGCTTACTCTAGGAGGTGAGAGCTTCGGCTGGGATCTTCTTGTAGTGGCGTCGAGGCCTTACGACATCATCTTGGGCATGGATTAGTTATCTACGGTCCATGCACAGATTGACTGCATTAGGCGCAAGGTGCGATGTGTGCGCACCGATGGGAGCAGGTTCACCTTCACCAGCGAGAAGGGAGCCTTCGCAGCACAGGATGGACTCACGCAGAGGAGAGGGCAGCCCATCACTCATCAGTTGGATAGCCTCATCCTTGTAGCAGTTGATGTGTGGAGTCCTAGTTTTCCTGCAGTGGTGGATCAGTATGCGGACGTCTTCCCCAACGACGTTCCAGGGCTACCTCCTCATAGAGAGGTAGACTTTTATATTGATATGTACCCTAGGACAGCCCCGATATCCACTCCAGCATATCAGATGGCCCCCACCGAGCTTTGAGAGTTACGGGTACAGTTGGAGGACTTGCAGGGCAAGGGGTTCATCCGACCTAGTGTTTCACCCTGGGCTTCCCCGATTTTGTTCGCCAAGAAGACGGACGGGAGCTTGCGACTGTGTGACGACTATCATCGCCTGAACCAGGTGACAGTGAGAAATACGTATCTGCTACCGAGGATTGATGACCTCTTCGATCAGATCAAGTGATCACAGTGGTTCTCTAAGATAGACCTCAGGTCAGGCTATCATCAGCTCAGAGTTCGAGACGAGGACATGCAGAAGACGACCTTCAGGTGTCGGTATGACCACTATGAGTTCTTGGTTATGCCTTTCAGTGTAACCAACGCTCCAGCAGTGTTCATGAGCCTCATGAACAGGATCTTCCAGCTGTACCTCGATCGATTTGTCATGGTCTTCATCGACGATATTTTGTATACTCGACCACGGAGGAGGAGCACACCTACCACTTGCGGGTTATACTAGACACACTCCGAGAGCGCCAGCTTTATGGCAAGCTCTCCAAGTGCCAGTTCTGGTTACGTGAGTTCCACTTCTTGGGGCATGTCATTTCTAAGGCGGGAGTTGCTGTGGATCCCATGAAGATCGAGGCAGTGCTAGTTGGGAGCCACCCAGGAGCGTGACAGAGGTGCGGAGTTTCTTGGGCCTAGCCGGATACTATCGGAGATTCGTTCCAGACTTCTACAGAGTTGTGGCACCACTCTCAGCATTGATGAAGAAGGGGAAACCCTTTGTGTGGTCAGACAGATGTCAGTAGAGCTTCCAGGAGCTGAGGCAGAGATTGACCAGCGCACCTATCTTGAGGTTGCCTAAGGAGGGAGTTGGATACGTAGTCTACTACGATGCATCAGGGATCGGACTCAGGTGTGTCCTGATGCAGGAGCGGGCCGTGATTGCCTAGGGATCATGTCAGTTGAGGCCACATGAGCAGAACTACGCTACCCATAACCTGGAGTTAACAGCAGTGGTCTTCGCTCTAAAGACATGGCGGCACTATCTGATGGGCAAGCACTTTACAGTCTTTTCTGACCACCAGAGTCTCTGGTACATCTTCTCTCAGAAGGACCTGAACCTGAGACAGTGGTGATGGCTCGAGTTCCTCCAAGACAATGACACTGAGATAGTCTATACTCCTGGGAAGGAGAACGTGGTAGCTGATTCCCTCAGCAGGAGGACGGGCATCCAACTACTTGAGGAGGCAATAGAGCAGCTAGCCGCTTTGCAGATATCCTTCGTGGATAGAGACGGAGCAGCCTTCCTTCAATCTCTCACGGTCACCCCTCCACTACTGCAGTGGGTCAGAGAGGCACAGCGTGGGGACACTGACTGTGAGACGCGGCGTGCACATATATCCTCGGGACAGGCACCTGATGGTTTCTCCCATGGAGTAGAGCACGACGTCGTTTTCAGAGGACGTAACTTGGTACCAGTCGCTTTACGAGAGGAGGTGCTGAGAGAGTTTTACACTTCTCCTTTGGCAGTACATCCTGGAGTGGCGAAGATGTACCAAGACCTCAGACGACAGCACTGCTGGCCGGGCATGAAGAGGGATGTGGTAGAGTTCGTTTCACGGTGCCTCACCTGCCAGTAGGTGAAGGCAGAGCATCAGGTACCAGCAGGCTTGGTACAACCCTTGGAGGTCCTGGAGTGGAAGTGGGATGGGATATCTATGGACTTCGTGACTGGACTTCCATGCACTTCCAGAGGTCACGACTCCATTTGGGTGATTGTTGACCGACTCACCAAGTCGGCACACTTCTTACCAATCCGAGAGCAGGGCACAGTGGAGAGCTTGGGGTGTCTCTACGTTCAGGAGACTGTACGACTTCACGGTGTGCCATAGACTATTGTCTCCGATTGGGATGCTCGTTTTACTTCCCGGGTTTGGAAGGGTTTGCAGGAGGCGTTCGGGACGTGGCTACATCTGAGCACCGCCTTTCACCCTCAGACGGATGGTCAGACGGAGAGGACCATTCGGACTCTCGAGGACATGCTCCGTGCATGTGTCCTCGACTTTGGTCGAAGCTGGGAGGACCACCTACCCTTGGTGGAGTTCGCGTGCAACAACAGCTAACACTCCACCATCGGGATGGCACCATACGAGGCGTTGTACGGCAGGACTTGCAGATCTCCATTGTGCTAGACAGACCCTGGGGAGTCAGCACTTGTGGGACCAGAGATGGTCCGGGCCACAACAGAGAAGGTCCAGGTAATCCAGGAGTGGATGAGGACAGCTCAGAGCCGGCAGAAGTCATATGCTGACAGGAGGCGGAGGCCACTAGAGTTCGAGGATGGCGACCACGTCTTCTTGCGGGTCTCACCTCGACGTGGTTTACGGATATTTGTCTGAGGTGGCAAGTTGTCTCCATGCTTCATCGGACCTTTCCAGGTCCTCAGCAGGATTGGCGAGGTGGCTTATCGCATGGCTCTGCCACCTCAGTTACACCGGGTGCATGACGTCTTCCACGTATCTCAGCTGAGGAGATATGTGCACGACCCGACACACATCATTGACTATGGGGAGCTAGACGTGGATGATGGGGCGAATTTTGCGGAGGTCCCGGTCGAGATAGAGGATTGACAGGAGCGGGTCCTATGTGGGTGATCGATTCCTCTTGTGCACATCAGATGGAAGCATTGAAACCTCCAGGAGAGCACTTGGGAGCGGGAGGCTAAGATGCGTTCTCAGTACCCACATTTGTTTCCCTAATTTTTGATGTATCTTTATGGGGACGTAAAGCCCTGAGGTGGGAGTAATGTAATGACCCGTAAATTTCAAGGAAATTTTTTTCTTAATTTTATTTGAAATTTTACAAGAACGCAGTTTCTGACGGCACCTGATTCTGAGGCCCGGTGTGCCCGGAATCATTTTCTGAAGATTGGCTCGGGTACGTTCAGTGAACAGACGAGCGGGTTTTTCTAAATTTTGAACCGATGCTCGGAATCGAATTCTGAGGGCACCGATGAAATCACAGCGCCAATATTTGCTTAGAAAGGCCTCTTCCGGAGTTTTGTTTGCTCGGGTGTGGTTTTTAATTTTTGGGCTTAAAGTTAAGAAATAAAATAAATCGTTCGACAAACTTTATTTTATTTCACTTAAGCCACTGGAAGCCAGTTTAAAGCCACTTAAACTGAGTTTAAACCGATAGGGTGGTATCCAGAAAAATCCTACCCCCTTTGTATGATATTTGTGAGGTGGGGCCCGCACGAGCCCCGCCGTTTCTTTCCGCTAAGTAACGCACCCGTGAAAACCCGTCATTTTGAATGTCAACTGACGCGTTTTCTTAAATTCTTAACAGACCATTTAAATGGGAAGTTTCTTTCGTTGAATTAATTCGACGAATTGATGGGTCGTTACATACCTTATTTGTTTGTTGGAGTAATAATAAAATAATACCAACAAGTCTTTTGGAGGATTACTCGTTGGGGGATTTTGTCAGAGGTTCTTGAGCCTTCCTCCTCCTTCGCGAAGAACGCGAAGAACGCCGACCTCTGACGAAGAACGCCGAACCCGTGGAAGTCGACGAAGTGACGCTATGTTCTGTGACGCCGACGTTCCCTTCCTGCAACGTTCTTCGGCGACGTCTCTTCCTCCGTAACGAATCTTCGATTTGCTGTTTGAGGTAAGAGATTCCCGGTTCCTCTTAAATCTTCCTTGTGTTTCTTTTTAACAAAACACAGATTTAATTTTATATAATTAAATTAAATCTGTTGTTTTTTTTGATCCGTTGAGTTCGCCGACTCAACTCCAGTTTCCAAAACGATGCGACGCCCTTCCGCGACGACGCGACGATCTCCTCCTTCCGCGACGAGAAATTCCGTGAAGGACGTGCGTACGACGACGACCAACGAGGTAGGGATTTTATTTTTGGAAATGACCTCTTTTCATGTGTTGTTTCCATTCAACAACGAAGAACCCGATTCATAAACAATTTTTATTTCATTAAAAATTGTTTTCGGATATGTATTCATATGTTGAATATTGTTCCTCCCGTAGTTTATCACAAACGCGAAGGGTGCGGGCCAAACGAACACGGCCCGACAACCCTCCGTCATTCTTCGTTTTTGTGCGGATTTGACGGGCGACGACGGAACGCGCCGAAATGGATGTGTGATGGCTCCGCAGTGAAGTTCGAGTCCCGGGAGGAGCATTGGCGCATACGGGAACAGAATCGGACCACCGGAGTGACTCCAGTGGCCCACGGAAGCCGCCGGCGGCACGGGTGGCCGGCGGGGCGGCGGCGCTCGCAGACCCGCAGCCGCGCGGGTCCGGCGCGCGCGGGACGCGGCTTCAGCCGCGTCCGGTTGTCCGAGAGACACCCCGCGGGTGCCGTGGGGTTGTCACGCGGGGGCGGCGGCTCCCCCCGCGTCGCTCGGCTGCCCAGGAAGACACCCCGTGGGTGCCGCGGGGGTGTCACGCAGGGGTGGCGGCTCCCCCCGCGTCGCGCGGCCGAGCCGAGCTGGGCTGTCCGAGCATGGCCGGTCCGACCGGCCGGGCCGGGTCCCACCGGGGCGTTCCGGGTCAGACCGGGTCAACCCGGTTCGGCCGACCCAAGGGGGGGGGGGGGGTGGGGGGGGGGGGGGCGGGCCGGCTCGGCACGGGCCCGGACCCACCGTCTTCGGACTGTTTTCGGTCAAATGCTCGTAACATGAGCTACGAGCCTCCAAACGACGCACTGTCAGCGGCAACACGATCCTTGGATCGAGATGGTCGTTTTGGTATATTGCACTCAAGGTTTATGAATACTTTGAGTTCGGCCGAGTTGGTTCGTACATGAAACCAACCGGGCCTTCGGAGCGGAAACGCTCATATCTTGAGCTACGGACGTCCGATTGACGTGCCGTCAGCTTTGTTGATTTCCTCTAAGTGAGACAGATCTTTTGGCATACTCCGCCCAAGGTTTGGACGCAGGTGGAGTACGGTCGGGTTGGTTTTACCTTAAAAATCAACCGGGCCCCTGGGACGAAAAAACCAATAACTCTTAGACCGGGCGTCCGATTGACGCGCCCTCTGCGGCGTTGAGTTCCTATTGACGATACAGAACTTTTGGATACATCAACTTCGGACTTTCTGACAGTTGATGTATCGGCCTCTCGGCTAGTGGAGCGGACCCTCCCGAACGAGCTTGCTGTGTGCGGGAACCCTAGTGCTGGCTGCGACTGCTACTTCGACAGTGACTACCGTGCAGAGATCCTCAGTGGACTGCGGCGAAGACCGCGCAGAGATCCTCAGTGGACTGCGACGACGACTGTGCAGAGATCCTCAGTGGACTGCGACGGCAACTGCACTCAGCGATCCTACGTGGATAAGTGCTACAGATCCTGTGTGGGCTCGATCCTGTGTGGGTCCGATCCTGTGTGGGTCAGCGCTCAGCGGTTCTATGTGAGCTAGCACCTACAAGTCATGTGTGGGCCCGATCCTGTGTGGGTCATTGCGAGGGTTAGTTACCTATCGATCCTTCATGGGTCCGACAACTTAGATGGATCTGTGATCATCTTTATCGTCATCCGAAGAAGTATACCTGTGTGAGCTGAAGCTTGTGTTACTCTCCTTTGTGGATTGTGTTGAGCTATCCTGTGTGGATTTAATGTTTTCTCTCCTTTGTGGATTGTGTTGTGCTATCCTGTGTGGATTTACTATTTACTCTCCTTTGTGGATTGTGTTGAGCTATCCTGTGTGGATTTATTGTTTACTCTCCTTTGTGGATTGTGTTGTGCTATCCTGTGTTGATATACGTTTGCTTTCCTGTGTGGACTGGGTTGTGTTTGGCCTCGGATGTTGGAGCCGAACGGGAATTGATGACTTAGGTATATGTATGGGCATATACCTAAGACGTGTCAGATGTTACTTCGTGATTGTATCTTTCCTTTTTGGATTATCCTTTGTGGATTTCGGGAGACCTTCGGGGGTCTCGGGGTCCCTACTGAGTAGCTTATACTCACCCCTTCATGGGCTATGCCCTCACATCATGGTGTTGGTTGCAGACGACGGACATCGCTGATCGTGGTGGAGGCGTGCAGAGTAGGACGATACTTGGAGGTGGACCACTGGGCAGGACGTACTCGGAGCGGTCAGGTGGACCCGAGGAGCAGTGGAGGCTATCTGTACCCACCCTTCAGGTGGGACTTCCAGAGGACGGCTCAACGCTGCGGCTTTTCTTTTCAGTTGATGTTTTTCCCTTTCAGTTGTACTTTACAGTTGGGCTTGTATTTCTGGCCCCTTTTACTTTCAGCACAACTTGTTACAGTTTTACTTAGTGTTTACTTTTCCGCTTGCTTACTCTGTGGTGCTTGTTTACTTTTCAACGGCAATGCCTTCCCTTTTGTTGGGATTTACGCCTTGGTGCTAGTCGCCTTCCCCTGACCTATGGAAGGCGGGCTTGGGGTAATCACAGCACGGGCCCCGAGGACGGGTCGTGACAAGCCGTTTGGCCAGGTTACCTGAGGGTATGCCTTTAAAGTCGTAATTGTAGAATTGACTTGAGAGGAATTGATTGTTACTACTTGTTTACCTGTTGGGAATGGCCCGATTACCTGTTAGCCTGAGGGAATTTTTGTGTTTGGCCTGAGGGCGTTGTTGTGATTAGCCTAAGGGCACTGCACTATTTAACCCGATGGTTCTGGTATTTCTCTTTAGGGCAACCTTTCATGCCTGAGGTCTTGTCTTAGGTGCCTGAGGGCTACACTTCATTTGCCTGAGGGAGAGAATTTCTATTACGCCTGAGGGAAATACCTGCAGGTTGTATTCTGTATGGCCTGAGGGCAAGCCTGAGGGCGTGGTTTACTATTTTAGCCTGAGGGTAAGATTCTGGTTGGCCTGAGGGATTGGTGTTGTTGAGCACAGAATGTTACTAAGTTAAATGATTAAATGAATAATAAAATGGAAATATAACTGTTAGTTACTTTTTAGTACTACTTACTTTATTGCATTTTACTACTGCACACTGTTGTTGGATGCCTACACGCAGTTGGGCATGGGCCTTTGGTGGGTGCCTATTGAGATATATTTCTCACAGCCTATTTGGGTCATTCTTTTCGGCCCAAATAGATTATGTTTCTGCAAGTGTGGATAGGGGAAAGGGTCCCTATACAAGTACTTGACTGTTGTTGTGGAGTAGGAGAGCGTGGGACCGAGCCTAGGCTCAAGATGCCATTGCTAGCTGTTTTCATTGTTTTGCTATACTCTACTGTTTATTGTACTGTATTGATGTATAACACGTTCTGGATGTTTTCATATAACTTGAGACATGTAGAATCATTATTTATACATTCTTGGTTATATCCACTACCTTATGTATGGTTTACTACATCTGCTGTTTGTTTTATGTTTTATTTCAATTCCGCTGCGCTACACTTTGACAAATGAGGGCATAGTTTCCCCCCTATCAGACTGGGGCCCTCACTGCTAGTCGGCAGCCTCTGGCGTTTGGGGAAATGTGCTTGAGGTTACGTGGAGAACCGGGTTCGGGGAACCCATTGAGTGGCACCCGGGTCTGGGACGTTACACTCCTTGTGTGATCTCATCTTTTAAACTGTTAATCCCTCTGTACTATTTTTATTTTATATCATTTGTTGGGTTTTACATTGTCTTTTAAACATAATGGTCAACACATGTACAAATATGTATAGACATTTTTTGGGAAAATAAATTAATGTATAACAATGTGTGTTGATTTAATGTAATTTAGTTGATGAATAATTGTGTAGAGCAGGATTATGATGGTTTCATGGGAGTTTGCAAGGCTTCGGAGGTGGTTCTGGAACATTTAAAAATGGTGGGATAAAAACTATCCACTAGAAAATGAAATGGCATGTACATGGTACACGAAATGTAAAATATACAAGACACATGTCCTGAACTACTTCATGACTTTATGTGGTTACATGACACAAACCTAATTTAAATCATGTAAATTTAAATTTGGATCAATACTAACCCTCATTTATGGGTTTTTTTTCTCATAACTCAAAATGAGGAAATACATGACTTGAAAGGATTACCCAACATATATTCCTCATACATGGTGTTTTTAGGCGTGTCCATTGTTTATTTTTCTCAATATTTTTGTGGAAACCTCTTCTCTATGAATCCAAGGGCAATCTCAAGGTAATTTTTGAGTCACTTCCGCCCTTATTGATATCCTAATTACACATCAGATCCCTATTGTGTGTTTCTTCTTAGCTTCCACTTCTCTTCCATCAATCTTGGTAGTGGTCGTGAAAATATTTTGATCGAATTTTTGTTTTGGTGTTTTAAAAATTACTAGGATTGGTCTAGGTTCTTCTTTCAGTCTTATGAACCTCACCCATGTTGGTGTTTTCAATTGGATGTGTTGCATTGATCGCCAGAAAATGGTTTGGAGTCAAAACCTAACACTACCGACTTTTTAATTCTCATATATATTCAATATTTTTATTGTTTCAATGTAACATGAATTATAATTAATAAATTAATTTATTAATGGTAAATTGAATATTATAATATTGGATGGAATCCTTTAGGATTAGTTATTGAAATTACTAGAATTATGGATACCTATTGGGTGCAAAATTCATTGAATATTAATAACATGACTATTTGTTTAATGTGTTTCTACCATGAAATGAGACTTTAAGTGAATACATGATATAGAATACCAAGGAAATGACTTATTTCTTATTTAAATTAGTCCTTATTAGTTGAGAAATAAATTAATGTTTTATTGAATAAAAATTTGTAATTATCCTAATTTACCATTTTCGGACCAGATGTGATGTCGTAATATCCTTACTATTATAACTTTCTGAGCTGAGTCTAAAATGATTATATAGTAGGTTTTTTCTATGTATACATGTTGAAATTTTTATATATAATTCTCTGTCTACTGCTTCATAATAAAATTAATATATACATTTCTTGGATATTAGAATGAAATGCCTATATAGTGGGATTATCGAAGTGATACATGTTAATATGATTATATAGATTGATTTTCTCATTATGACACACTAAAATTATTATATATAGGTCCCTAAATGGAGGATAAATTGATTTTATATAGGGATATAATTATTGGTTTTATTCCACCATGGAATATGGTTATGGCTTGAATACATGTAAGATATTTTCAAAGACACTCTGAAATAGTTCCGATGTAGGTTGATTGATTTATTATATTAAATGTTTAATTAGTAATCATTTTTGTTTCAAATTTGATGATTAATATGTTTTGTGATATTATTTTATCCTAGTTTTATTGGTTCTTACAATTTATAATAATTAATTGACATGGAATTGTATGAGTTTAATTGCATCATGATAAGAACTTATGGATGTATCATGGCATGAATTGTTCATTGTAAAGACATTTTTGTCGCATGTGTTATATATTTTACTATTGAACTATGGTATGTGTTACCTATTATATATGATAAATTAAATGAAATTTACAAATAAATCATTCTAAATCACTTATAATCCATGATCAGAGAGATAACCTATGCAGTTCAATGTTGGTGATCATGTTTTCCTTCGAGTAATACCTAGTATGGATCAATACAATATCAGAATATAAAGAAAGATAGCACCCTATTTTTTCAATACCATTGACATAGTTGATAGGGTCATTCCAATGTAATATTTACTATCCCTTACACGTCGGTATAGTTCCATACACAAAGTGTTTCACATGTAATATATTTGTAGATATTATCATTACAATTCACATATGGTGGATGTTGCAGATATAGAGCATTAGATGAGGCATCCATTGAGGATAATCCAAGGCCAACTATTGATTGTGGTGAGAAGGATCTCTCATGTAGTATAGTACCTCTAGATCGAGTGTAGTGGTACCAAGGCCATGTTTAGTAGGAGACCTGTGGGAATGATTCAAATATGCAAGGAAAGTCGTTTGACTTGTTTGATAGGACCCAATAGTAATTCTTGTATAATCTCATGGGTATGATATTATATGGTGTGGAGGTTCTAAAATTTCCTCTTTTTTCCTTATATGTCCCTCTCTAATCTTATCATTTAATTTCATTAATTGGTGTCTCTTTGTATTTAATCCTTATTGGATGAGTCTTGTTCATATAGGGACACCATTTATTAATGAAAAAGACATAATGTTCTCAGATTTTTTATTTGAATTAATTGATTATGTGTATAATTTTGTTGAACTATATTAAAAGTGTTTCCAATTACGTTGGAAGGATTCATAGGTGGTTTGGGAACATTTATTGAATATGGGCTTAAAACTATCAAATAGACAACTACATGATGTATACATGTTACATGACATGTAGTGTCCACTAGTGAAATGTCATAAACTACATCATGAACTGAATTGGATATATGATGTGAACCTAATTAAAATCATTTAAATTTCAATTGATGTAAAAAGCAACCTGACGTATTTGGTTATTTTGGTGGAACTCAAAAAATAAATAGATGTATGACGTGAAAAGATGAAACTACATTCATTCCTCGGATCCAGTGGTTTTAACTATTTTATGTTATAATTTTTCTCAATATTTTAAGTACAAGATCTACTATCAAAGTCATTTTGATAACACTAGGTGATTTTGGAGTCTATCTCCCCCATCGGGTTTTCTTGATTAAACATCTGATACCTAGTTTTCTTTTTTTATTAATTTTCCATTCTCTAATTTCATCCCTTTTTTGTGAGTGGAAATATTTTTAACGTAGGTCCATTTTGGGTTTTCTAATATTGACTTGGGTTTTGCTAGGATCCTCTTACAATCTTCATCACATCTTCATTATTGGTTTATTACATTGGAATCATTTTGTTGATTTGCATATAAAGGTAGGGAGTCAAAACATGTATCTATAGCCTGTATAATTTTCTATTCTATTAAATATTATAATTTTCCCCATAACAAGCACACTAATTGAAATTTTAATTTTTTATGGTAAAATGTTGGTTGTAATACTGATTCTAATCCACCGAGTTCCATTTTGATGTGTCATGGCTTATTTATAACCATTTTATGAGAAAACCATCGAATAATTAGAACATGTCTATTTTTATAATCTTTTTTTAGAATGGAACGATACATAAGGTGATTTACTGATATTGAAAACATAGGCAATTTCATACTTATCACTGATATGACTTATGATCAAATGAAATATAAATGAAAGTGTACATAAAAGACAAATGGAAATTTTTATAATTAACAATTAAGGTTTATTTTGTGATACTAATATATCCTTAATTTCATGACTAGTTGAGTTGAAACTAAGATGAATATATATAGTGTTATACCCATTGATAAATGATAAAATACATATATAGTGGGAAATGCAAAGTCATTAATGCTGATATGCTTATATAGATGGCTGGTACTTGAGGTAAAAATGCATATATAACTATCTTGGTTTAGTGAGACATGCTAATATTCTTATATAAACCGCTATGACAAGTGCAACATGGTGAAATATTTCATATAAAGATATTCTTGGAAGATGGAATTATTATATAAATGGATCTTCATAGTGGATTGATTTACCATTATATATACCGATGGCCAAAATGGTTCTTCTATATACTCAGAGAAACTCTGTCAATGGGATAAATTATGTTGATTGATATATTATACTAATAGATAAATTAAAATATTTTTTTATCGATTTATTGTATAAACTAATTTTTAGACAGGTTTTGTTTATACACCATGGTATTGACCTACTATGTTGTACTCACACACAATTCCAGACACTATTAAATACACAATAATATTAAATATTTTAGGATAGGACAATGGTAATGTACCCTAGTATTGATTCTTTTTATTATTTTTGTCTGGGAGGGAGTTGTGATATGGGACTAATAATAGTTTTTGAATGATATATTTTGGGTAAAAAATTATCTAATTATTTGGATATATTATATTCAATTTCAAATTTAGATACATCTAAATATTTCATTACATGATTCATATTTACTGTTTATTGGTTACTCCTTTTTCATTATATTTTAATTATATTCTATTTCTAGTATTTTTTCATTACTCAGATATTTATTATTACGGATTATTGCACTATATTGTACTCTCTACTAAGGGGGTATAGTCTACCCACTCTATATATAACACCCCCACTAATATTTGACAGCTTCTAGAACAGGTAATGGCGTGCTAGAGGACCCAATACCACGCAAACATAGATGCATGAGTGAGTTCTTAAATATGATAATGTTACACTCCTCATGAAATCAAATATCAAAAACCAAACATAGAGGTCTTCTAATGATGTTTACAAAAAAATATATACTAACATGTAGAATTTTTATTATGACCAAATTAATGAATATAGAGGTTCTCCCTTTGTATTCATAATGAAGTTCAACCCTTCGAAAAAAGAATCAAATAAAATTGTACTCCCTATGTATGATGGTGAATATGGAATCAACATACTTGGAATACTTTTTCATAGTACTTGTGTGATGGTATTCCCTGTAGTATAGAATCTTCTTAGCACAATGTCCCCTAATATTTCAAAATTCGGTTCAAAATTTTCTCGTATTAATAATTTATTTTGAATATGAAGATTGATAAAATACTAAATCTTTTATTACATAATGCTATTTTACCATAATAACTAGATAATTAATGAAATTATTATCTATGCCATTCCAATACTATATACCCCAACGTTCCATTTATGGTCTTCAAACAAACAATTTTATCCAAGACAAGAAAATAAGGAACTAAAAATTTATATACAGTATAGTTTTAATAATAACTAATGAATGGTAAATAAACTTTTTTCATCATGTGTTCAGAACTAGGTAATGACTGAATATTGATCCCCTTTTTTAACATGGATGTTATTCTTTAGTAAATGAAAAATAACTATAAACCTAATACTTTTCATAAATTATAGCCTAATATACATTTTATATAGTTAATGAATATACTGTGATGGTTGTATTGTAACTATCTCAAGGATCTACAAGAAATGTGTTACCTTGTAGGAATATACATCCTATTAGTGGCAGAGAAACCTATATTCGGAAAACAACATGGTTCTGTTAAACATTAATTCCTCAACACTTTGGATATCCTCCACTAAATGTACATTCATACCCCAAGAAACATGAATTTCGAAGGTAGGATATAATATATATCATAAAATTTCACTTTTCCCATAGGCTATTAATTATCATTAGATGTGATATCATTAACTATTTTTAGTTCAAAATTGGTCATATGGTCTAGGTCAATATATTCTATCCTCTCAATTAAAAAATAATTATCAGTATTAATGATAAAAAGAGTCAAAATTATTGAGATAGATTCACTAATACGCTTTAGCATTATGGTTTAAATATTATTGAAATATAATAAAAACATAGGAGAAATTTTATTAAAAATATAGTATTATCTTTGGGGGAAATTGCCTCTCACCTTGTAACACCCCTAGTTTTTAGCAATTTTTTTTGAATGAATTTATTTTTATTTATATCTTTCAATGAACTGATTCAATCATTCCAATCACATGGTATGGACACAACATAAATTACATTAAACTTCATCTAGATATATGATACACATAACACCATATTTACATATGTTTCACGAAACACTAACCTGGATTATGTTACATGAAACACTAAGTTTCTAGAAAACATTATTCTATTGTTATAATTATTTAATAGAGAAAATTATAACATTATTGTAAAATTAGAAATAATAATATTTAAAAATAATTATAAAGGATTCTTTCCAATGGTTTTAAATAAACAAAACAAGTTGAAAATTACAAATATAATTTTTGATAAAGTCATAATATGTTTGAAAATACTATTATCTCAAATAAATTTTTTTTCAAGTACTTCTATGAATATAAATAAAAATAATTTTGTCAAATTTTAGAATTTTAATTTGATAAAATAAAATTTATATTTGAATTTATAATTTTAAAACTATCTTATGTTGAATTTTTGTTATTTTTCAAATAATCTTTATTTGTTGGTGAATAGTGAAAAATACTAAATTTTATTTCAAAACTACTTTTTCATCTAACTTATTTATATAGATAAATTATATTTCATTTTTTATTTAGATTATAATTAGATCATCCAGAAGAAAAATAATCCATTTAATTTCATTTGAACATATCTCACCTTGATATTGTATATAAAAACATATTAGGCTTTTGATCATTTTTACATTAGAAACTCGTAGTGTCATCACGACATTGTGAATTATTTTAAATTAATTTATAATAATTATGTTATTAGAATTTGGAAAAAATATATTCCATTTATGGAATCAAAATAATTTATAATTGATACAAAAGATTAATTATTTTTGGACCACAAATATTATTGAATGTAGTTAAAATTATTTACATGGATTAAGTTAAAATTAAGTTTAACATAGGACTAATTGTTAAACATGAGGGTCAAAATGACATATAAATTTTTAAAACTCCCATTATATGGAAATTATTCTATCATTTAGCTTCCATTATTGGGTTTTTTTGGTTTTGGGTTACTTTTTTTAGAAAAAACCTGGGTACACCAAACCTGTATTAAAAATACGAAGTGAAACATTTCCCACAAAAAAATCCCACCGCCACTCAACGTTATTCACACCCATAAAACACATAGGATCAGAAAATATATGACCAATAAACTTCCCAGAATCCCTCCCTTTAACATCGAACTACCCTTTT
Source organism: Viscum album (assembly GCA_963277665.1). Taxonomy (NCBI): domain Eukaryota; kingdom Viridiplantae; phylum Streptophyta; class Magnoliopsida; order Santalales; family Viscaceae; genus Viscum; species Viscum album. The sequence continues at coordinate 398,845,646 of OY728161.1, forward strand.
GGTAGAAATCCAAGAAAGGAATCCATTTTGTGCAAATCAAAAGGAGTTACTAGAATAAGTGGTAACATTCTCCCTCAAAATCTATACTTTTATTTCCACTATCCACCCAAAAACAATCATTGTTAAATTATTGTTTTTCAAAGAACTGTATAATCAATATATTGATATTTTTTTTTATACCAACACTTAAACATAAATCCATCTGATCTGAACTGATCAAATAGTTTTTGTGTATGATGAATTGACGCCTCACGAAATGAGGATTGTTGGTTTTTATTTTCTACATTAAATGGTTTGGAATAATGATGTTAAAAAAATTATATAATATACGTGATACTTATTACATCTATAATCATCTATAATTCGTTTACAAAACAAGTCTTTATACAATCCATTTTGTGTAAATATTATTAATACGTTTGAGGAAGTGTAGACTACTACCGCTTTAAAGAGATGTGATTCATTTACACACTATATAAAATGTATTAGGGATGTTTTTAGTTACAATATATGATATATATGACATAATAATTATAAATTAATGATATTATATATTTATATACATAAATTTCATTTTATATCTTTCATTCAATATTAAAATAAAATAGAAACAACATTCCTACGTACGTATGGCATACCATTTCCCGACACGGTGTATTACATTTAATACATCTATATTATCTTGATTATTATAAACAATATAAACATAATTCATAATATATTTGTATAATGATTTATATTGATTCATTATGTAAATAATTATCTAATTAAGATGATCAAGACTAATAATTCATAATATGTGTGAATAAAAAAGAATATTTTACACGATGTGAAAAAATTTAATAGAATTTTTAATAACCGGGTCATATAAAGTCATAATAAAAACTTATATGGTATTATATATGATAATATTGTACTATGAATGATTTTTATAAAAATTATATTTATTATAAAATATGATTAAATTACTATGATCATATTCATAACAGTAAAGTATTTCATTTCACTTTTTATATCTGGGTGATACATTCCATGTTCACCACACTTTTATTTTTCATGATGTATATAATGAGAATGGATGTATTATATGAATTTTATAATTAAATTTATTTGTATATACATATCCATTAATTTTTATTTTATTTCATTTCGTGGTTTTTATTGTTCAAATGTAACAAAACAATAATGTAGTTTTCTCTCCATCTTCTTTCATTGATACACATGTTTTGTATTGCATGAATGTTCTTTCACAAGGTGTATGTGAATCCTTTTAAATTGTAAGTCATAAATATCCTTATATTTAGGATATTATATGGAACATTTAATTTTATTTTATTACAAGTTATGTATAATTCAAATTGGCCATGTGGAAATAGTTTATTGAAACAATCTCATCTTTTATTGACATTGTTAATGATTGTGCTTCCATTGAGGAACTCATATGATAAATATCTCTATAGAACTCATGAATTTCAATAGAATATACATTTTAATGATATATTCATGTATTTGTACCATTTTTTCAGTACAATAAATAATATGATTAATAAAGTGTTTTTAATAATGCCTGACATATACACCTGCTTCTATCAGAAATATGTGATTATCCCAAACCATGTTTTCAAAAAAGGTTGTCAAAATTATTTAAATAATTAATTTAACATTTTAAATGTATTTCTAATGAAATTTTTTTAATATTTTCACAAACATTCATTATATGTTTTTAAGGTTATTTTCAAAAAAATCTAGCTTTCTTTTTTAGTTTTCAATGAATTTTTAAATAACTAATTTTCAAAACATATTCATGAAATTTTTTACATGTTTTTAACATGTTTTAGAGGAAAAAGGATTAAAAATTCATTGAATATTATTTTATAAGTTTTAAAGGAAAATTTATTGAATTTTTTTCATGTTTCTTTTATATTATTTCAAGAAATAAATATCAAAATGATTTCAAGATATCATGGTTGTTGTTTAAAGTATTTTAAATTAAAATGGATTTCAAATTGTTATATTTAAAAAACCATATTAAAATGAAGAAAGAATATTTTCCTAAATAAATGTATTTCAATGGTAATTAAAAATTATTTTCCCATCTGATATCACATTCATTGATGGTACTCATTCCTTTTTAGAAAATATTCATATGTTTCCATTCATATTCATTCACTAGAAGGATTATGTTTTGATGGGATTATGTTTATAAACACCATTTCTCCTTCATGGGTTATATGTTTATGAAACATATTTCTCAATCATTTCTTATATTTTAATGAAAAACATTTCTATTTCCAGGTTATTCATTGCTGAAATGTTTAAATAAGAAATTTATATTCTATAGGTTATGATAACATTAAATGTTTACGATACTCATTTCATTTCATATGTTATGGAATAACTATTTATGATATTGTGTAACATGTATGTGTGATTTCATTATGATATGTGGGGGACTTATATCACTCTTCTACTCATTGGGTAAATATTTATATCTAATGAGATATAAAAATATGGTCTTGGGGGTGAACCTTAACTAAAATGATGGGAATGGGAGTGAACAATGACTACTAAAATGGTATGGGGAGTGAACTCAAACTACTATAATAGACATAGGATTGAACCATGACCACCAAGATGGTATGGGGAGTGATCCCATACTATTAATATGACCTTGTTAAGAATGAATTGACTATTATGGAAATCATATTATATGCTTCTGTTTCTGTTATAATTTCATGGTTTATTCCTAGGTTATGATATCATGGATTAGGTTCTTCATTTAGATATAATTCTTATAAACATACAATCATTATTATAGTATTCATATTTATGATAAATGATATTATTGTTACGATCTTCTGTATTCATGATCATGTTATCATACCCATATGCTCATGATTATGCTTAAATTTCTCTCTTCATTTCCCTTACTCAGTATCTGAGCTGAACCCTTTTTCGGTTTCCTTACCTAGGTCATGGATATATTTATTATACTCGATTTATATAATAAGGTCTATAGTCATGAAGATCCTATAGGGAGATAATGTAACACACTTATTAACCAGTGGTTATGTTTCTATGTTTCAAAAATCCCTAGAATAGTACAGACATTGGGAGTTTGTTTTTATAATGTTTTCAGTATTATGACAATTTTATGTAATATTAATATTTGAAAAGTTAGGGACTCTATACATGGTATCATATAATGGATTTAGTTATCCTTTGGAAACTATGAAAAGGAAATGTTAGTCAGAAACCATAGGATAAGTCTAAGGATTAAAAAAAATATAAGAAAATGCACATAAATTTTTGTAATGGATAAAGTTTGTAGTTTACTATAAATAAAACCCTATCTAGATAATACAAGTGAATGTTGATTTGAATCAAATTTACCATGGCGTAAAAACTATCACAATGTGTGTCAGTATTTACTCAGGGTAGCCTGGTAGAAAAAAATGGGCCTTGCTGCACACCTGGTATTACAATCCTAGGGTATTTTCTTTTGAACTTCAAAAACTCATCATGAAACATCATGATTTATTTAAATAATTGTTGGTTATGAATAGGATTGGATTTAACTATTGTGTCATATATTAATAAAGGACTCCTAATTTATAAATCATATTAGTGAATTTTCATTATTATGTAGCTCCACATCATGATAAATAGTTATTACTATATGATTTTTTGTTGTAGTTTATGGTCGGAACCTGAAGAAAATGAATAAATGGTGATTGTGATGGAAAATGAAATGATAGTTCTCCAATTATTTAGAATGCTATGGGAGTAGGAATACAAAACTGTATTTCTATGTCAAAAACATTTCACATTCATTTAATCATAATGGAATTTAAAATGAGTAAAATATGGAAAACATTTTCTTGAGTCCACCATGAGGAAACATGTGCCTTTTTTCAAAGGGTTTTATGATCCAGATGTTGCTGAATAGAGGATCAATACTAATGAAAATATATTCTCCATTCTCTAGTTTTTGGAGAAGGAGAAATTCATTTTACATTATTATCAGTTAGAATAAGTAGTAGACTAGTGGTGGATGCAAGTCAAGAATACGAGTCAGCAATATTAGATTGAATACATGGATTGGGAGATTCCATGAACATAATTTTCAGTAATTACATTCCTCATATTCTTATTAAAAATATTTAGAACACGTTCTTTGAGTTGATGCAAAAGTATTATAATATTTTTGGTGGCAACGAGGATAATTTAATAAGAAATATGAGGTATTCTTATGGAATTATCATCAAACATAAATGTGAATTTCATGGTTCCTCAGTTTCATGAAGAAAGTTATTAGAAGGGAGTTCCCTATTGAAAAAATTAATATCTATGAATAGATTTTTAATTGTGAATTCATGGATTAAATGTAATTATGAGTCGAAAATAAATATTATCTCTTTAACAAGAAAAAAAAGATAAATATTAATGTAAAATCTAATAACTATGAAAAGAAGAAGATATACATTCTTTTATTCTCTAATTGTGGGAAGAATCCTTGAGAAAAATACCTTAAGGGGTCTAATAAATGTATTAAGTGTGTAACGGAAGAACATCATCCATTTTGTTGTTGAAGTGATCGGAAAGAAAAAAAAAACTGTGTGAATGGAGAAAAATATAAACTGAATGAACCTCCCATGCTTTAGTGATACAAGTGTACGGAGAAAAGATATTATGATAATCAGTGACCAAGCTTGAGACATGGTGGTAATGATATGTTTTAGTATCCTTTTAATCCTAGGTACAAGGTAAAATCCCATGAAATTTCTATATATGTAGAGAGGTGTGATAATGATGTGGTGAAAGGAATACTTAACATCCACTATAGAGCAAATAATAACTTATTTTATTCTAGATCTACCAACTCTTTAAACTATAAATAATTTGAAAAGGGTGTTAGGATTGCAAAAATTATAATTAGATGTCGAATTATAATTTCCAATGCCTAATTGTATGATGATTAAATCTGAAGTCAATGATTCCTCTCCAGTTGTGTTAGTGGGAGTGTACTTCCTATAAATATTATAATTCATCATTTTTTTGAATTTGATGTCATCTTAGGCATGGATTGGATTTCTCTGAGCAAATCCCACATAAATTGTTGATAAAGGGATGTTATGATTTATATTTCATACCATTTTTTGATTGTACCATAATGTGATGATATGTAGGAACATCTTGTGGAAATTAGATATAGTGTATGGGGTATAATTCACATTTATAACAAATTTTCGTCTCAAATGATCAGAAATAAAATCAGCATTGGTAATATTCTTATTTTTCAGAAATTTTTGGATGTATTTTCAGAATTGTTTTGAAGCCTTCCACAAAAACATAAAATTTATTTCTCAATTTAAATCAAACCTAGTTTTACACCAATATCAAGGACTATGTTTAGAATGTCTCAAGTTGAGTTGTAGGAATTAATGAAAAAACTTCAACAAATACTTGATAGGGGATTCATTCATCTAGGGTTGTCACCTTGGGTTGTTGATGTTCTTTAACTAAAAAATAAATATTGTTCAATGTGAATATTCATTGATTATCGAGAGTGGAAGAAGATCACAATGAAGAACAACTATCCCTTTCCTCATATTCATTACTTGAATGATAAACCACGTGGATCTCAATACATTCCCAAGACATCACTTCATTCACGATATTATTAATTGAGGGCCAATAAGGAGGATATAACCAAGTGGGAATTCCATACAAGGTCTGGATACTATCAATAAATGGTGATTCCTTTTGGCTTTACTAATTCCTCTAATATATTCCTAGTTTTAATGAATATTTCATTTAGATACCACCTCGCACCATTTTTGATAGTATCAATGGATGATATTATTATCTATTCAACTATCAAGGAAGAGCATGAAGGGAAAGTGATAATTTTATGAAAGACCCTATGTAAGGAGAGACTATATGAGAATTTAACCTAGTGTAACTTATGGCTACAAAAGGATTCATTTTTTGGGTAACATAATCTCAAGAGATGGTAGAGATATAGATCCACCAATGATAATGGCTTTTTAATTTTGGCCTAGACCAACCACAATGACTAAGATCTGTATCATTCTTGGTATATTTGGATATTATCAACAGGTTGTGGAGGATTTATAACAACTATCTTATTCTATGACCATGTTAACATAGTAGGGTACATGTCACATATGATATATGAGTGTGAGGAAAATTTCAAGGAACTGAATATAAGGATAGTCAATGCACATGTGCTTACATTACCATGTACTGGAGAAGGGTTTGAAATCTATAGTGATGCATCCATGAAGTAATAGATATGTTTTATTATGTAGAATATCATGGTTATCAATTAGGTCTCACGACAGTTCAATGCTTATGAGTAATATTACCCAACACCAGATTTGGCTTTAGACTTATTAATTTATTTCATTAATACATGGAGAAATTATCTTTATGATAAAGAGTTTGAAATATACAATGATCATAATAATCTAAAATATATATTCACATAGAAGGGACTGAACATGAATAAGAGAATATGGTTAGATTTGATACTGATGAATGACTGCAAAATATATTAAAACCCTAGGAAAGAGATAATCTGGGCCGATGATTGAGTTCAAAGGATCATGCAACCATATCCATAACAAGGATCAGAAAAGATACATTATTTCTAGAATTGAAAATTATGGATATATATATGCTGTTGGAAGGGGTATAAAATTATATTTTTCAAATGAAATTTTGACCCTTTATCAAATAAATGTTTGTGGATGTAGAAAATGAACATGAAGATCTAAAAGTAAAGGTTAGAAATTTTCAAAATTATAACCTTGATAGGAATAGAATGATAAGATTCAGGAACTGTGTACGTGTTCTGTCCATACAAGATTTGAATAAGGATCTATTATTTGAAGCTCATAGTTCGTAATTATCATTTCTTCATATAAGTATGGTGATGTATCTAGAATTGAATGAATATGTTTTGTGGCATTTCATGAAGATAGGTATCATGGAGTTAGTATCTTGGGGGTTGGTGTACCAATATGTTAAGGCCAAAAGAGAGAATTCTATGTGGATATTGAATCCATTGCCTATACCAGAATTGAAATGAGAGAGAATAACTATTTATTTTTTCATTGGATTATGAAAAACATCTAAAGGTTTTATTTCTATTTTTGTGGTAGCCAATTTTTTACTAAGTCACTACACTCCATCAATATGAGAGAGGAAATTTCCCCGAATCATCATTCAAGGATATACATTAAAGATGTGGTAAGGTTTAATGGTATACCACATTCTATTGTATCAAATTAAGATATTATAATTACCTCAATGTTCTGAAAAAACCTACAACATAAACGTGATACAAAATTGAGTTTCATCACTACTTATCATCCTCAGATAAATGGTCAGTCTAATAGAATGATTTAAATCTTATAGGATATGTTGATACTATGTTCTGTTGATTTAAAAGGTGGTTGGGATCAACACCTTCTTCTATTTGAGTTTCCATACAACAAATATTTCCCTCAAGAATTTAGATGGCACAATATGAAACCGTTCCTGGGATGAAAAGTATTTCTCTAGTGTTTTTTGACAAAATTAGAGAAAGAAATCTATTATCACCTAAGATAATTTATTAAATAGACGAGAAGGATCGAACCATTCAATGACATATCAAGGATGATCAAAAATGGAAGAAAATTTATGTTAACTACCCCCAACAAGAACATAAATAAGATGTTAGTGAAAACATTTTTCTATGAATCCGACCCTGAAATGAAGGTATGAGATTTAGGAATAAATGGAAACTAATCACTTGGTATATTGACCCCTATTATATCTCTGATTATATCATGGTGGTAGAATATCACTTTTTAGTTCCTCCAAATCACTCTCAAGTCGATGTTGTGTTCTACTTAAAAATACTAAGGAAGTACAAACTTTACCCTTCACATTAATTGAACTCAGCGGTCATACCGTTGGATCAGGATATTTCTTATGATGAAAAACCAGTTAAAATTAAGGATTTTATAGAGAATGTTCTACAAAACGGGACCAATCACCATGTAAATCGTTTTTGTTCTGAAATCAATGGATATAGAAGCCACATGGGGACTTGGTGATATGATGAAGAATAACTATCCCCATTTTTTTGAATGACGAATTCTAAGGGTGAAATTTGTTTTACGTGGGTAGAATGTAACACCCTCAGTTTTATGGACCTTTATTGAATGGATTAATTTTCATTTATGTCTTGATAATAAATAAGTCAAAATTTCCTTTCACATGGATCCATCCCTATATAGGTTACACAAAACACAAACTCAGAATACGTTTAATGAAGTTCTAACATCGTATACATTTCATAGAACATCGATATTTCATATATTAAAGACAACAATATTTTTCTATGAAACATCATTTTAATATTATAATTATTATATCTGGATAAGTATAACCAATTTGTTAATCATTTTAATATTTATTGTACTAAACAGATTTAAAATATTTTTTACAATGGTTTTTTATAAATAAATCTTGGTAATAATAGAAAATATAATATTTTATATAGTCAATATATGTAAAAAATAATTCTTTCTCACATGAACTACTTTTCATGTCTTTTTATAAAAAAATAATAAATTTAATTTTAGAAAAATTTATAAATTTAATTTCAAAACATAATCATTATTTTAGAATTTATAAATTTTAAATTTTAATGGGGTGTATTTTAGGGATTTTTCTATAAAACTTCATTATTGGTGAATAGAGAAAAATGAAGAATTTTATTTCAGAACTGCATTTTCTAATAATTTATTTATATTGATTAGTTATATTTTTATTTTTTTAAGTGTAATTAAATCATATATTCATCAATTAATCAAATTTAGTTTATTTTAATCAATTTCTCAATGATGTAAGATTTATAAACGTAGCCAACGTTTGATCATTTTTAATTTAAAAACCCACATTGATGTCCCGACTATAGGATTAATTTTTAATTACTTTCCTCTTATTATCATATTAGAATTTGGAAAAATGGATTCAAAATTTTTAATCGGAATAATTTATAATTTCTAATAATGTAGACCTAAATTTTTTTTTAAAAAAATATTAGCTAATGTCATTAAAATTAATTTCAGAAATTAATGTAAAATTAAGCTTAACAAATGGAATATAGATAAAAAATAAGGAAATAATAAAATATACCGATTTTAAAACCAATTTTTATCCATTTTTTCAATTAAGCATCCATTCTAGATTTATGTTTTTTATGGATTATTTATATACTAACGTGGGTACACATCACTTGTTTTCAAAAATACCAAGTGAGTCATTTTCCTCTCCTGTAAAAGCCCCCACCTCTCTCCTTTCTTCAAACCTCTCAACGCACTTATGTACTAAATATATCTCCAAAATATATAATACAAAACCCCTCCCTTACTCTTTGACTCATCTCTTTTGGAATAAATCCATGAAAGGGATCCCTTTGGTGCAAACCAAAAGGAGTTACCTGAATAAGATGTAACATTCATCAAAAATCCCATTAGATTAATTTCAACTATCCACCACTAATCTCTCGATATCAATTTCTGAAAGAACAAAAAAAATACCAAATATACAGTTATTCTTTGATACAATTTTTTTATTTCTACACTTACAGAAACATCTATCTAATGGTTAACAAATGCACTTTTTTTGAGTACGGTGAACTTTCGCCTCATAAAATGATGAATATTCATTTCCATTTACCACCATTCATGGATAGTTACTACAGTGGACATATTATTCATATATGATATATATGATACATATAATTTCATTAATATTATTTAATTGTTTTATAAAACATATAATTATGCTTTCAATTTTCTGTAAATACAATAATTTAGTTTTAGGAAGGAAGGACTACCACCCACTCAAAGTGATGTGACTTATTCAAAAACTAGATATTATGTATTAAGTATTTTTTGAGTGAAATTATATCATATTTTTGAAATAATAATTCTAATTTAATTATATTATATACTTATATACATACATGTAGTTTTATTTCTTTTTTCCAATACTATAATAAAATAGAAACAACATTCATGTGTACGTAAGGCCTACCGACTCCATGAACTGTGTATTCCATTTCAAATTTATATATTCTAAATATTATTATAAATATATATATAATTAATATATATTATATTAATTTAATTTTAAACAGTATTAAAATAAGTAAATCATGATCTAATTAATACGATCAAAAATAATAAGTCAAACCATGTGTGAAGAAAAAAAATTGTATTACCTTAAATAAAAACGTATCATACAATTGTTAATAAGGGGATAATATAATGTCATAATAATACATTATATGGTAGGAGATATTATAATATGATTAATGAATATATTTATAATAAAAATTTATTTATTATACATAAATTTTGAATGAGTATGATGCTATTCAAGACACTATATAAGGGATTTGTTTCTCACTTTTTATAACAGTGATATACATACCATGTTCACCAATACATTCCATTGTTTGGTGTATATTAGAAACATGGATGAATTATATTATTATTATACCTAAATTTATATTTATTTTAAAATACATTTTATTTTATTTTATTTCATGGATTTCATTGATAAAAAGATACCAAATTGGTAAATTAGTGTTCTCAAAATTTTCCTTCTTTTAGTCACATGTTTTGTTATGCACCTCTATTATTTTGTGAGGTAAATGTGCTACTTTGGATATTTTAAATCACGAATGACATTATATTAATTATATTTTGAGATTCAGGTAATTTTATTTCTTTATATGGTATGTATAATTCAATGATACCGTGTGGTAAGAGTTTATTGAAACAATCTCATCATTTAATGAGAATGTTTATGATTATGATTTTGTTGATTAAATCCGTTGATTGATATCTCAATATATCTCATGAATATTATTTTCCTCTGTATAATCATGATATCTTAATTTGTGGGTTCAATTTTTCTAGTCTTTTGTACATAAGGTTATTAATAATGTTATTTTATGAATATTGGAATTTACCTATCTATTATGTCATAAATCTGTGTTCATTAAAAACCATGATTTCTAAAATGGGTTTCCAAATGTTTTCAATAATTCGTTATGAGTTTTAAAATTATTTTCTTAGAAAATTGTTTCAATTTTTTTTCAATATTTACTTATATTCTTTCTATGTATTTTCAATGAAATGGTTTTAAATACATTTTTAAGCTATCTAGATATGTTTTCATAGTATTTTCAAATAATTTGTATTCAAAAAATATTAAATATTTATTCATAAGTTTTCAAAGTATAATTAAATTAATAATTTTCAATATGTTTTCAATGATTCCTTATAATTTATCATTTTTTAATGAAAATTTGTTTGAAAATGTCTTTAAATATACCTTATACTTACTAAAGAAAAAATCTAATAAAAAACAATAATATTTTTTAAGTTTTATTGGAAAAAAGTTTTTTAAAAATTATATCAATACTTTATTCTATTTTATAAATATATTTTAATGAAAGATGGATTTCAAAAATGTTTTATGTTCAAAAATCCATATTCCAAATAAGAAAAAATATTTTACACAGGAAATATTTTTTAATGAAATTTCAAAATTATTTTTTAACTAAGATGTCAAATATTGATATTAATCATTATTTTTAGGATAAAATACAAATCATCCAATCATATTAATTCTTTAAAAGGATTGTGTTTTTATTTTGTGATTTTAATGATGCACAATTCTTCTTCACTTATTATATGTTTATAAATCTTCTTTCTCTTTCATGGATTATATTTTTATTAAACCAGATTTTTTCTCATGTTGTCCATTGATGAAATGATTATTAAAAATATCTAAATTTTATAGGTTACAATTAGATTAAATGTTCATTATATCCATATCATATCATTTTTTATTATATAGCTACTTATGATCTTGTGGAAAAATTATCTTTGATTTCATTATGGGATGGGTGTGAGCAATATCATATTTCAATGTATTGGTGAAGATTTATATCACATGATATAGAATAAGATGTTCTTTGGAGTGAAATTTTCCTACTCATATAACCATGGGTTTGAACCATGGATACGATGATGGTAAATGATGTGAAATCATACTATTATGATGACCATGGTAGTGAGAACTGACTACCATGATGGTGTGAGGAGTGAACTGATAAAACATAGGTTCCATTGGTTGATATTACTTGACTATAGTAGAAATAATATTATATGCTTATGTGCCTTTCACATTTCCTTGTTTTATTTATTTGTTGTGATTTCGTGGATTATGCTCATCATTTCAATATAATTCATATGTGTTGTCAATATTTATTTCAGAATTCTTATTTATGATCTCTGATATTCATGGTATGATCTTCTATTTTCATAATCATCTTATCAAAACCTTGTGCTCAAGATTATTCATACATATCTAGCTTATTTAACCATACTAATCATATGAGATCCCCCATTTATTAAGATTACATCCCCATATTTTGAATCTATGCATCATGTTTGATATGCCTAGGAAGGGTTCTAGTAAATAAGAAGCTAGTGGAAGATAATGTATCTCACAAATCCACCTATTGTTATGTTTCCATGTTTCTATTGTAACTGTACTAATATGGTATTTGTGAATATATTTATATAATGTTTTATTTATTCAATAAAAGTTATGAAATGTCAATGTTTAAAAATAAAGAGTAACTACACACCAAGAGAATCAACTGCATCCTGATCAATCTTGTATAAACTCACAAAATTCCAAAATAGTCATAAAGGGGTCAATAGTTGTAATATATAGTAAACCCAATCTAACATGGATTAGGTAAATTTTTAATTCCACAATTTCCCCATGCCCCTAAAACGGACAATAGAAAATATACATGAAAATAAAATTCAAAGATTCCCCCTTATCCATTTGAAGTGATTATTTTCCCCCCCTTATGACTGAAAAGCCCTATTGATTTTTACATTGGGATTAGTTACACATGAAATTGCCTTCTGGTTTCCAAAAATATTATATTTGTACTTCTTTACATTGTCATCATCACAATTAGTTAAATCCATTTGAGGCACTAATATGATTATCGTAAGGAATCTAGTTTTAGTAGAGCATTGAGGGGGAGGGATTAGGGAGCATAATTTGTCTTGGGCCAGCATACCATGTCCTCTATCCAATTATTATGGGATGATATATTCTAGAAACGTATTACAATCTTTTGAAATGGGTACAAATGGATTAGGTAAAAACCATTGGTTTATGTAGTATGACATAAAAATATATAGGATATCTAATGGGTCAAGAATAAATTTTTTATTCATTTTTAATGATTTATCATTTTAATTTCTAAATTCTTATGAACTACTTTTTTATATATATCTATGAATTATGTATTAATATAAATATATATTAAATTTATGTAATAGTAATTATGTGATTATGATTTTCCATTCATTAATATAAAGTAATATTCTATTTTTAAAAAATTATATACACTCATAATTATAAATATTGTTCATCTCATAGACTTATAGGCACGAAAGGAGAACCAAATTGAACTCAATTTTTTGGATCCCTCGTTAAAATAAATCATAAATGGACTATCAATATGCAGACTAGGTCATTATGAATTTGGCCTCAAACTCCATAAACCAGTGGATTTAACACAAAAATTAAGGGTTTACTTTAAAAACTCATAATTTTCATAAACCCAAATGATACCCCAAAAAGGAAAATATAAAGAAGATCATCAAATGTCATTCAAAAATTAATCAAACACGGATGTGGATGACCAATATTTTGATGTGAATGAGGTTGTAAATCATATGACATGATTTATATTAGAAAATGTTATTGATGCAAGCCACAAAGATAAAATTAAATATTTCATTTCTGTGAAAATTTTTTGTGTGAGTGAATCTATTCAAAAATAATAATTTGACATTAAAATATAGAGTGATTTTATTGAATCTTTAGGAATACTAGATGCACTGGTGCACAATTGGCCAACATGGATTTTCATCATAGCTAAATAATGATCACTGATGTAGATGAAAATTATTCATCATGAACAACATAATCAATATATAGATTAATTTTGAAACCATGAGACCATACAATATGTTTTCAATAAAAATAAATTTAATAACATTGATCAAATTTAATATACACAAGCACAAGATTTTAAAATATGATCACTATGATTGATAACATATAAAACACACAATATAAAACTCAAATGACCAATTAAATATTTTATTTTAATATATATTTATAACGTAGCCATTCAAATATAAGGTAAAAATAGGGGTGAATATATTTTGAAATTTATATCTTTTAAAAAGTATAAAAAATATATTAGTTATTAATCCATTATAAATAAAAAAATATATGAATGTTCAGTAAATATTTTTTATAATATGTCGTTTTTATGCACATAGTGTGTTGTTTTTGTAATAATTTCAATAAATCACTATTCTTTTACGATTTTAATGTAATTTAATATTGTATAAACTAATAAAAAATTATCATTCCTGATTTTTTTTCTAATCACGATATAGGAATAAATACATTTTTATGCTTAAAAATTGGGTACTTCTAAAAAATTTATTACATCCTATTTCTCTCAATTATATTGATAGGAAAATTAACCACTTTTATAAAACATATGTGAACTTTTTTTTAAAATTTTCAATTCAGAATCATCAGAGTGAATAGTTAAAAAATACTTACTTTTGATGAAAATTAGGTTTTCATTTTAAGAATTTACCAAATTTCATTTTTTAAAATATATTTAAAAGTTAAATTAGTTAAATTAATTAATTAATAATAAAAAAATATCATTTGAATTAATTAAATGTTTATTTCTAATATAATTACTTTTTTACATTTGAAAACATTTCCATTGAAAAACTCGTTTGTATCGTGTCTAGGAGATTAACTCTAAATAATAATATGAACCTTTATGAATTTAATTTATAAAAAAGGATTCAATATTTTGAAACATAATAATTAATATTATATAATAATTTAAACATAGTTTTTGGTCATAATGTATATAAAAAGTTTTAAAAATGAATTACCATAGTTACGCTTAAAACTAGTTTGACAATAGATTAAACTAACAAGAGAAGGGTTAAAATAATTTAAACACCCATCCCATTTATTTTTTATGACCATATTTAATACTAAAATATTATATATATACATAATGATATTTTATTTAGCATTATGGAATGATTTAAACATGTTTATAATTAAGATCCCCGAGGATGTGTCATATACATTGATACATGGCATACTGATGAATCATAAGAAAACATGGGACAAACATATATGATAAAAAAATATTACAAAAGGATGCTCCATTATAATAGCAAGCATATTTTGGTTCAATGATCTAATTATCTATTTATAATTAAGGCATATAAAATATCGATAACAGGGCAATACCGTTATCAATACTTATAGGTAATCTACGGGGGTAACGATGGAATCTCAAGTATAGTGTGTGATTAAATCCCAGAATTCCACCACCAAAAGTGTCTAGAATTAATCCATGTTTTTATTGGTAAATAGTGTGATGTTATAAGAAAATAATAGAAAATGTTGTATAAATATATATCTCATCATGTTCAAGCTCCAAAAGGACACCTTGCAACATGACCTTACATGGCTCATGGATGGAAGGAGTGTCTGATCCGTAAAAATTTATATATTGTAATAGTGTATATATATATATATAGTTATATATTATATCCATGTACATGGACTATGTATGTGTGGATGTAAGTGGCCATAGAATAAGAATATTTGGTGCATGATGGACGGGGTTATAACTTAGACAATAATAAACTGTCTAATTAACCATATAAACTCATAAAAAAATGGAACACTCCCTACACCCCATGAAGAGTGAGATATTTCATTCTTAGTTCTTAGGATGGTGGGTTTTTCTTCATGATACACCTCAAACATTTGACAGGGTGCATCATTCCCACCATCGAAATAGAGTCGATGGTGTGAGACATCATGCTCAACACACAATACAAGGGATCATGAATCATCATGCACCATAGAATAATTACCACCGTTCCAAAACCATTATCAATTAATAATAATATTTATAATAATATCCATGTGGAATTACCACTCATTCATTTTATTAGTCAAACTCAGATATAGGTAAGGCATAACAATTCTTATAATGCAATTGATAAAACATGAAATAATTGGTGTGGTCTTTCCATTCGTTATAATTCTTTCCATTTATTCAATTTAATTAATATAAGGAAGGAAAACACCATTTAAAATACATTCCATTTAATATATAGAACTATGCTATTCATTTTAGAAGTCATCGAGAGACATTTAGAAGGTTCTATTTAGTATTTGGGAAACCACCTACATGGTAAATTCCATTTATAAATTAGGCCAAGAATATATATGGTGAATTGGGTTAAATAAATATTTATCTAACAAAGTAAATTCCATTTATAATCCTAGAAGAACACTTATATGGATTTCTATGAATATAATCAATTAATTCGTAATGGAAAAATCATTTTGGAGAACCCAAATGTTTTCTGTAATTGTGGTCGTCAACCTCAATTTACTAAACAAAGAACAATAGTATCATGTCAATGTGGGAAATTAAATTTAATAATAGAAAATATATTTAATGATAATGTTTGGAAATGTACAACATACCTAACAATAATGAAGCTATGAAAACATTAAATTTAGCGAAATGGACAAGACACTCTATCTTACGGCCGTTTAAATCTCCTCATCTAATAGCTTACTAATGATTGAAGTAGGTTTAGTTAAATCTAATAAATGATCCAACACCAAAAAATAGGGAAAAAGTGATGACAACTAAATAGCTCGATGAATCTAAAGATAATCTGAGATATCAACAGAGAAGAGCACAGTTCATACTGAGACAGATCAAATCTGTCTCAAAATATTTCATTGGACTTCATATAGAGAAGAAAAATTAATGGATAGGTTATGATTGAGGGAGATATATGGGAGGAGGATAAATGAGTTCATCTACTAGAATAAAGAGAGGATAAAGGAAAAATATTTAACATATTAATTAAGTGGGTGAATAATTTCACCCTAAAAATAGCGATGCACTGTATGTCCAATGGTTTGGTCAATCCCTATGAAAACTGAGATCCCCCAATTCTCTAATTGAATACCCCACATGGTTACAGTACATGTTTTCCCTAACAATTTTTAAACCATACAGAAATCCTCTATCAAAAATTATAGAAGACTTACATGGAAATGAATCTTCTCTGGCATGGATGCAGAATAACCATACTCCCCGTGCTACTCCCCTATCTTTAACCCCACATGGTTAGTAGAGACCTTGTAGACTAGGTGGAATGGTTCCTACTAACAATGTAGCCTGGTCTATTTTTAAAATTCCCAGGGTTCTAGTATCCAATAAAATCCCCAGACTCCCCCATAACATCAATGAATCTATTGGGTAACATCATATTTTCTATTTTGATGAATTTAAACCAAAACAATGATCTAAGACTTCATGAAAATATTACTCATTAAACCCTCTTTTAAATAATTGAAGCCATCCCCAAGTTGTACTTCTAGATGTTACGTGGTACCATCAAAAATGAGTTTGAGACAATGAGATTTTATTTCTTCTTCCCATTCCCATGTCTCTTCATTTACTTAGTTGAGCATTCATATCACCCATAAAAATGATACTTACCCTCCATAGTGTGTCTGTGCACATTGATCCATAATCCACACGGGATACCCCATCGATGGAAGAATCCATTTCTATCTCAAACTGATCAAGATAAAAGACACATGATGAGTCTGGGTAATACTAGTATTGTTGAGATTCATGAAATACATCCTTCATTTATCTACATCTATGAAAAAATTTGATATCATGTAATCCACTAGTATAGTCCATTTCACTTCATACAATGTCCAACTGAACTTAGGTGAGAGCATAACCTTCCATTAAACACATCTATGGCCCATCCTCGCAGAAACACACAAGATAACTCGGTCTGCATCCACTAACTCTAGAGTTTTCCAACATCTATTGGAAAATGAAAATATTCTACACTGAGTTTCTATTATTCTAATTATAATCAACTAGACATAAGATGATGTCTTTGGGATAAGATAGGGTTTCATTAATGCTAAATCCCCTACCTATAGTCTACATTGAGGTGAATGACAAGGCCTAATTTATAATACATCATATGAATCTATATATATGGAATCATGAAACATGATATTATAAGAAAATTCCATAATAGTAATGTGTTTATCATTAAAAAACCCATAGCCTTGGACAAAAGCATAGATAATGGCCATGGACAACTGAATCATATGCTATATCTATCGATTGATCTATGGGTGACTGGAAATTCTTAGAAACACAGATTCACCCAAGTCATTGTTTGACTCCTTGTAGAACCATGACATAAAGAAAGATTCTACGTTACAAAAGATATATTAAGGATCTCCAAGAATTTGTATGACCTACATAACATATAACCTCCCTATATCATATACCAAAAATGTCTCTCTCATGTGTAATTTGTGAGCGTCCTTCATCAAATGATCAATGAAAACCCACAGGTTATCTTTATGACATGGTGATTTGGGTAGAGTGGTAAAGAAATCAATATAAAACTCAACCTATTTCCACATAGGAATTGAAAATGGCTAGAAAATATCTATCAGTTACTGATGTTTGATATTCAATATTGGAAAGTGGAACACCAAGTGATGAAGCTAGAAATCTATTATGTCATACCATTGAACCAATACCAATGTCATAAGTATAGATACATATTGGTGACCTTGATATGAATTACCCATGTTGAGGCATTAATTTCCATCATCACCTCATTCATAATGTTAGCTGGTAACTATAATAGTCCATGCAATATTGGAGTATCATCCCCATCCATGGTACAACCTGAAGATGTATCATCGTCGAAGATGAATTCCCTTAGGAAAAGGCCTTCAATATTAGATAATTTCTTCATACTTACATGTTTTTGAAGTTATTAATACATTTTAATGTTTGTGTGGATATATTGACAATGATCCTCCAAAACCCCATTGTGAATCTATGAGAATAATTCCATGATCTACCATTATTCACTAGAATCAATGAATATTATGTGTATGATTATTCCATTATAGTGCCATGCCTACTATATTTCCATTACCAAGTGTATAGGTTAGCTTGAAATGGAATGATTAATGGTACATGACCCACATACATTACCTGAGATTCATTTCATTTTGTAAATATTTACTTATGGATTTTTTGTTTAGTATATACCATAATATATTCTCCAACTAGATAGTGTCTTCACTAGTATTTAGAATGTACAACAGTAACTAACATGAGGTTGTGGGTCATGTAATATCTATCAGGATTCTGCAACTAAGGAGACCAATATACATGTAATTACATTTTCTGCATCATTAAAATTCCATGCCTATTACCAAATGTTTCACAGTAGACATTGCAGTTCATTCCCTGCATTGGTTATATCAATATCAACATTGATGTAAAATGGCCCTTCAACTCCTGAAAGGATTCTTTATCATGTTCGAACCATATGAGTTTCACACTATATTTAGTGAAGTTTATATGTTGCACAAAAAGGTGTGAGAAATCAGTCATCAATTTTTTATAGTACATTGTTATCCCCTAGATACTCTAAATATCAAATTCATTTTTGGGATACTCCTAGGAAGATACCACTCTCACATTTTTTTAGTAATACTAAATCTCCTTAATCCAAAATTATGTGACCAAAAAATGAAATTTTTCTGTCTAAAAGTATAATTTACAAAACATATAATAATTTTGATACTCTCTATGTGTATTCATCATGATCTCATGATGTTTTCCATGTTCCAGTTTGGAGTGTGAAGAGACTAGGATGTCATCATCAAAGACTACCTTGAATGAATCTTTATACATTGGGAAAACTTGATACCATATATTATTGGTGACTTTAGTTGCATTCATGAGTCCGAATGACATGACCAGGTACACATAGTGACCATGCCTACTCTTGAAAAGCATGATAGGTATGTTTGATTACCTGGCATGAACATGATGATAGACCAACCTCAAATATATCTATGAAAACAATTTATATCCTCATAGATAAACAAATTAGTCATCTATTCGAGGGATTGTATACATATTATTATCTAAAATATGGTTCAGTCGATTATAATCAACACTAATCTAAGGATAACATACACCTTATTGGCCAAAGGACCTATGAAACTCAAGGAGAAGTATCAGGGGATATAAAAATTTTATATTCAAGATCTTCCATATATTTTATTTACTTCATTAGTTTATATATATTCCCCTTATAAGGAAGAATGGACCCTGGTACCACTCATATCCTTAAATCAATTGTAAAATCTACAAATTTCACTAGAGGTAGACCTATTGAATTTTTTTGAATTACAACCCTGAAATGGAAAAATATTGTGGGAAATATTAATCGTATCCACAAATCATCCAAGAAAAGACTAGTGATATGTTTGGTCACAATATATTGCCTCTACTACATAGTTCCTAATCTCATAGCTTTCACTTACCATTATCCCTTATGCACAAGTCTACTACCGTCTATTAATGTAAATTTTACCATTTGATGATATCAGTCTATATTGGATTGATAGGGAACTAATCCGTCTATCCAAATTATTAAATTAAATCTCATAAAGTCTTGGATTAAATGATTACATACAAATAGGCATCTGAATATCTCACATGGTCAATAATTTAAATGTATAACTCCTTATAATAAGATACCTAATGGTGTACCAAGCATGAAAATTTCATGAAATCATTCGATATCAACACCCAAACTCTCTATAATAGTCTCAGATATCAATGATTGATACATACCTATATCTAATAATTAATTCAAAAAATGGATGCTACCATAATTGTTCTTTGAACTATAGTTTGTCAAATGTTCTACTCCTCTAATGTAGGATAAAAATCGTGTAATTATTTTGTTCTGTGGTCCAGAGTCACTACTTGACTTTCCTTATATAACCCTCTCTTCATTAAATGACAATCATGTGTCCTAATATCTCTTCCTCAACCCCCACCTCATCATGAATGGTTGGTGGGATTCCAACTTCCATCCTTGGCATGATCATACTAGCCCTAGTCCTCAACATGGGGTTTGCGTAGATCCCTTCTCACTATGAAATAATGAAATGGTCATATAGAAAAGTCGGATATTTCTAATCCATCAACAACCTCATAATTCCACATGATCATGTAAAAAATAAAACATCATGTGTCTCGGCTTCCCTCACTGGAGACATATCAAAAATTTGTGATTATAAGAATCTTAATTGATTTTACCTCCAAGAGATGCCTCAAAATGACTCCTTTTCAATAACAATAATCACTAAAAGATCTAGGTGTCGAACCACCCTGAATCGTACATTCACATTCCATCAAATTTCACTCTATAATAATGTATTGGTTAATTATCGATAAAATGGTCACCAGCCAAACTACATTGACCTGCGACCAGATGAAATATACCATCCCATCATCTATCCTCATTTAAATCATAAGATCATCATTGTTGAAAGTTGGGGTCATCAAATACAGCTTAATAAAATAAAAAGAGTATTCCATCGCAAACATACCTCTCTGATATATGATTATAAATTCTCTAGGTCTATCAGTACTCAGAGTATTTGGAAATAAATAGTCATAGAAAATAGTCTATAAATATAAACCAACCACTTATCTATGATGATCTAATATGGTAATGAAATCCCACCACCAATTAGCATAATCATCTAGCATATAAATCGAATGTGGAACCTTATATCTAAATGTTAGATACTTGAATAAGGAAATAATAGCTTTGATCCATGACTTGGTAGTGTCTGGTCATTAATCCCTTGAAAATTTGTGAGGATACTACTTCTGGAACTCCCAATTCGACAATGTCGTACACGGGTTATGTCTAACTACACCTTTCATATTCGGGAACAAATGTAGAAATCCCTCATGGAACTAGGTGTCATTTCCCACATCAAGAATATAAAGAGGTTTGATAGGTTGCACTATAAGAGAAATCATTGGTGGCTCAAGAACCTCTACCTTAAGAGCATGGTCATCACATCCTTCACGGTGTAAGACTGGAGAACTTCATTGATGCATGATGCTTCAATTCCATAAAAACACCTCATAATAAATTATAAAAATTGAAAATATTGTTCATAGAAATCTGGCATATTTGTATATCATTCCTATTGACAGATCACACCTCATTTCCTTATTCTAAATATAGGACTTGAAAATATAGAAAGACCAAAGCAGATCATAAGAGTGTAAGCGATGCACCACTTATCCACTAAATGGATCAGATTCCGGTCAAATTCAATGTTTCACATTTATAAAATGGATATTTCTTACTATAAAAGTTATATTAATTTAAAATTTATGCCCATTAAAATATTTATATTTCATAAAATTAATTAATAAAATGAATATCCATTTCTAATCCATAAGGACCCATACTACTTACAAACCAAAACATGGAATCGACCATACCTGTACCATAACATGTTCTATCCCCTATAACCAATGTTCAATGGATAAACATCACAGAATTAACTGATTATGGTTTATAATTTATCCTATCAAGGAAATCACTATTTTGAAATGGAAGACACATTATGTGTCAATTATGTTTTCTTTATCATGTAATGATGTTAATCACAATTCAATAGATTATTTAGGCACTATATATATGCCACAATAAATTATATGCAAAATATTGATATGACAAGGAAAAAGGCATGGCATACTCATAAAATTGCGCCTATAATGATGCTTGTAATCAAATGAACTCATTTTATCATCCCTAGGTAATAGAAACGATCATTTAAATAATTCAAATATATATAAAATAAAAATACTCATTTTTTACTCAATGTTGATATACTATCAACTATAAATAGCATAATCAATAATTCCAATTTCTCATCCCATGTAATTTGGGTATCCCTGGTACATGGGATGCCTCTCTATATGCATAGTTTCATTTTTAAATTCCAATTATTCATAGTCTCCTTTATAATACACATATAGCAAGTCAATGGAAAAAAACCCTCTAATCCCAATTTTTTATGTCCTAGCCTAAGGTCCACATAACCCATTCCCTATGTCAATCAGTTACTAGACCTCAAGCACACATCCTCTTATGCCAGAGGTTTCCGAGTATCATCGTTGGTGTAAAGAAGGTAATGGTGGGAGACTACACCATCATATCATAGTGGTACAATATATATAAAATTAAACAAATAATAGTGGAAACATGAAATAACATACAGTAAATGACATGATCAGTAAGATATCGTGGAAGAAAGTATAATAATTGTTATCAGAAACAAGTTTCGATGATTAAATTACTGAAAAATATAATAATAATATCAAAAACTCTAGGAAGTACCATATACATGAATTCATGTAATACTAATGTACAAAAGTGGAAAATGGGGCAAGAATACAGAATCGCGCTTTAAAAAAATTTAAAATAGAATAAATGATGCTCTACTAGAATATTGATCATATGCTATGTCATATACTCGTATTCACCATATAATTAATGCATGCAAAATATTTGTATTAGGGAACTGGGCAATAACCATACCTATAAAAATTTAATATAAATGGGTATTAAAGGTGGATCGAGTGGGGTGTGTGATAAAATCACTGTAGGCCACCACCAACAGTGTCAAGAAGTAATCCATGAAATTCACATATATAAAAAATGTAAATGTATATGAAAATAATATCCAATGATGAATAAATAAATATCTACTTCTTAGGTTCCCAAAGGACACCAAATGGCTCTACCTCTTCTTGCTCATGGCCATAAAGTGTCTCTAATCAGTAACTATATATATATATGGTAATAGTATATATATATATATATTATATTTATATAGTTCATCCACCTAAATAGAAAAACTATGTGAGGATATAAGTGGATATATTTTAGAAATACTGGGTGATTTATAGACTGGTTAATTACTCAGATATCTATAACAAGTATAAATCAACTAATAAGATCCTGAAAAGGGTAAAATTCCATAAATCCCATGAAGTTGGAGTAACATAATTCTCCACCCATTGGATAGTGGATGTAACATCATGAAAACACCCAGAATAACGAATATGGTGTGTCATTACCACAGTCTAAAAAGATTAAATATTGTGAGACATCATATCCAATACCTGATGTAAGGGAGCATGAATTTCTATGACCGAAAAAACACATAAAATTGTTCCATGAACTATATAAAAGGAATAATCATATTTACAATAATATACATGTTTCATTACTTCTCAAAAAAAATTATTAGTCAATTCAAAATAAAATAATGGAAAAACAATTAATAAGAAACAATTGATGAAACATGTAATGACTAGAGTAGACTTTTGACCCTTTATAATTCACTCAATTAAACCCATTTAATTCATTTATGGAAATAAATTTACCATTGACAAGCACTTCCATTTAATATAACAAAACATTGGAAATTCATTTTATATGGCTTAATGATTAATTTAGAAGGTTCCATTTGAAGTTGGGAAATTACCTAAATGGGAAATTATATTTATAAATCAATCAAATTACATAATAGGTTCCTTGGGGATCAATCAAAAACTACATAACATAGAAAATTCTATTATAACCCATGTAGACTGAATGTAATTAATTAATGGAATTTTATCAATTAATTAATAATGTGAAAATCAAGCTGACACACCCAATGGGTGTCCATAATTGAGGTAAAATTCTACTAAAAATGATCACTAAGAGTATTTTATGGTGTAAAATTCAATTTATTATAAATAATTCAACATAACGAATATGTGTCTCATACGTCTATGTGGGGAACAATGGTGAATATGCGAGAACATGATAAATTTTGGAGAAAACAATGAAACCACCATCCTTAGGGCCATTGGAGACTCATCATCTGATCGAGGCCTTAGATTAATTATAGGTTTAGAGAAATAAATGCTATCATACAACACCATGATGTTAGGGAAAATAGATTTCCCATAAATTATGTGATGAATCCCAAGATAAAGTTATATAGGAAATGATAGAAACATAGATCAATTCACGGTGGATCTGATTCTTCTGAAAACAATGGATTTCGAATTCATATCGAGAATATCTCTCATCCGCATGGTTATGCTTGAGGGAGAGCTATGGGAGGAAGAGAAACAAGTTCATCCACTAGAATGAGGTGAGGTTAAAAGAAAATCATTTTAACAAATTAAATAAGAAACAGAATGAAATTTCAACCTCAAAAGTGGGGCACATAGTTTGTTTTCATGGTTTGGCCATACCATGCACAAAACATGCTCCCTTTACTATCCAAGGGAAGACCCCGTAGTGTTAAGGTGCATGTTTTCTATAACCATGAACTAACCATTCAAAAATAATATTTTAGAAATTGTATATGTTTTACATGGTCATCACCTTTGGACACATGGTTTCATACACACTGTGTGACCCTTACTGCTCCACTATCTCACCCTGTACAGTTAATAAACACCATGCGAGTTGGGTTTCATGTTTCCTATTAACCACTAAACCATATAAATTTTCCAAATTCATTGGGTTTGAGGTTCTAAATAGTTCCCCGACCACCCATTTTATATTTCTGAATCCATTACATCATAGTGTCCTATTTAAGGAATTTAATCCATAAATAAAGTATTTGTGCCTTCATGAAATTATGATTCATTAAAATAGTTGTGGGTTAATTAACTTTTTATTTACAAAACATTGTGATGGAATTAAAATTATTATAAATAAGGAGCACTCCTAATTAAACCCATTTTATGAATATGAGAATATGTTTTCCTAAATTTATCAATTTATGTGAGGATGGTAAATATTTTTGAAATTATAATTTATGATTATTAATTTTAGGATCTAACTAGTATATTAAAATATTTATAAATGATTCCTAGTGGATAGAGTGTAAACTATGTTATTTTTTTTACTTCTTTTAAAGATTTCCCTCATTGAAATAATTACAAAGCTAGAGGTTGTGTTCGATATACAGCTGATCTAGTTATATCTATATTCTTACATCTGACTTTTTAAATGTAAACTAACCATTCCTATATGGATTATTGTACTAATCCTCAAATTTAAGTGATTATTTTTTATCACTTAATGCATCCAAAACCACCATCTTTTATTTAGACTACAAATCAATTTGTAACTGAGTAATATATATGTTATTTTGGGAAGATATTTCTCACTCTGGGTAGAATTGAAATGGGTAATTTTTTCATGGATGTTTATATTCGCTCTGGGTATGTAGATAAATTTGATTTATTGATTCAAAACACTAACAATAATGAAAAAATAAATTACATTGAGTGGATTGATTTTAAGATTCTCTTCTTGAAAAAATAATTTCCTTTCAATAAATGGGATTATATGAAGAGAAATTCTTATATATGAGACAAATGGGACAAGAAAAAGTTTCCATGTTAGATGATAACTTAATAATGTTATCAATGGATTATGTAGATAAAATATGTAATAAGAAGAACAAGACTTCCCATTTCGTTGATGGGAATAAGCCTATCCTTCCATGTAAAGAAGCCTCTCTATTATTTTCATCATATGAAGATATAATATAATGCCATATCAAGAAACATATTTAATTCTACAAGTTATATTTCCTCAAAAGAAACGATGATAACAGTTGGGTGACTATGTTTAACATATATAAGGATAATAACGTAAGGTAGGATATTCCTACATGTGATAATTGTCGAGATAAAAATTAAAGTACCTTTATTAGGTGAATGATAGTATTATTCACATTTGTAGATAAAGACCAAATATCACATGATTCTATGTGTAATATATAAATATATAATGTTAGATGTTTCAGTTTTAGGTATATATGGAACTATGAAAATGAATTCCCCATTTACCAAGGGAATATACCTTAGAAGAAGCTAAGGGATCATGTTTAAGATTATAATACTAATAAATTCAAAGTGTAATAAATTATCTATTTATTTGGATTTAGGAACTACATTATTGAATTATTTTATCAATGTTATTCTAATTACAGGTATCATGGAATTTATAAGGACTATATTATAATAGTTTTGTACAAGGATATTAAAAAATAAGTTGAATGGTACTAATTATTAATAAAAGTGATTCAATGGAATGATGGAATTTTGGGAAAACAAATAATTTATGGAAGATGAAACTTGATAGGTTCTCAATGTTGAGATAATAATCATATATATATATATATATAAATTTCTAATGGATAGTATTGGTAATTGATAGAACCTGGGTTTTCGTATGAGGTAAATATCCTTTTCAATTTGGTTTATATATCTTGTTATGACATTATATGAATCTTAACATGATCACAGTTGTTTAGGAGGTGTCTGGGGCTTTATAGATGGATGGAACCATGTTTTGGGCTGGGAATGGAGGTCGTAGGGCTTGTGCACGACCTGTGCATGGATAGGCTAAACCATGCAAGATGTTTGTGAAACTTCTGGTTTTGTATAGAGAAGTTCTGCATGGTTACCACATAGTTAGTAAAATCATGCGGGGAAACTGTGTGGGGTGGCCCTCTTAGACAGAGATGTGTGCATGGTTTCTGCATGGTTTGTGAAACAGTACGACCCCTAATGTAGGTTTTTTAAAAAAAATTAAATTAATTTTTTTATTAATCTCTTTTTGGTTTCCTCTCCCACGCACAAGATGCCACCTAAGCTCCCCACTTTGGTGCCTAAAATAGGCTCTGATCCACAATCTCCTTCTGATTTCAGTTTTGATCGCTGCTCATATCTACAGATCTACAATGGTTTGTATTAAATTCCTTTTTAGTCTTTCATGATTCTACAGAATAACGACCACACAATTCAGATTTAGGATCATATCCCATAATATTCCATTATTTTTGTGTTCTTCATATTTCTTCCTAACCGGGATGAATCGGGACACGATACTGGATGAGC
This sequence comes from Viscum album, assembly GCA_963277665.1. Lineage (NCBI taxonomy): Eukaryota > Viridiplantae > Streptophyta > Magnoliopsida > Santalales > Viscaceae > Viscum > Viscum album. The sequence continues at coordinate 398,873,802 of OY728161.1, forward strand.
TGTCTACTATTGACGCGAGTAAGGTGGTCTATACATTCATTCATCAATTCGTGGTGTTGTTGGAGTGTTCGACCAAAATTCTGTTTTTTTACATTCTGGAGAGGTCTCATTTTGGAGCGAGGATCATTTAGTAGTTATAGGTGGACCCAGTGAGATTGACCATGGGTTTTGTTTCGGTGTGTTGGCACCAGTTTCTCATTTCGAGGTCACCTAAAGTGTGCTTATTATGGTAATATCTTTTTTATTCCTATTTAAACCACCAAAGGGGTGTGTGATTGTGATTTCTTATTTATAGGAATCCCTTAGATTCCTTCTTAACTTCAGTAGCTTGGTTAGGGTCTCTACTACCTCCTTGAATATTGAATATCGTATTATTCCTCGTTTATTTTGATAGTGTGGCATAAGTGGAATGTGTTTATATGGGTGGGTATACATATATGAAAATGACTAATTGAATGCTAAATGGATTATATGGGAGGGTAGGCTCATATGTGTGGTAAATGATAAATGTTTTGAATGAGTGGGTGTAATCTTGTCTTCTGATTGTTGATGTGAGTGGGTATAATCACATGTTTAGGAATGTTTAATTTTAATACTTTAATGCTTGAATGAATGGTTTGATAGATTCCCTGGACTACTTTCATGGGATCTGAAATGCGGTAGTGGACGCATTGGGTTGACTTTTCCCCTTGGGTCTTGATTCTGTGGTTTTCCTCGGGCCTTTCTACCATATAGGATCTAGCTTTCTTAGATCATGTATGACTTTTTATTGAATTTTTCCTTGGATCCTAACTGGTGACTAACCGAGTTTCCAACAAGGATTCCCATGGGACTCGAAGGGATGCCTTTGACATGCTGCTTGGATGCAGCCTTCTGTGGACTAGATATTTATTACATGGATTCTTATGTTTGCTGACACCATGGATCCAGCCCATGTGGTCTTCTACTTGACTATATAGTGTCATCATGGGATATTTTATTTCACTATACGGCTTGGTTGAGGGATACTGGATTGATTTATATGGTGTGGCTATGGATTTTAGGATAAAGATGGATGTACCACGTGGTCGTGTGACTTGTTTACTTGTTATAGATTCCATCTGAAGAGACTAATATCTTTTTCATATATCCTTGAAGGATATTAAGTTTTAATTGTTATTTTTAGACTTATGCTATGGGAATACCCACTTACATACCAATTGTTTACACTTTCTAGCACCCTTGTCTAATTTATGTTAGAACTATATATACCTGGGTGGTTTCCTACTGGGATGTTTATCTCACACATTGTTTGGACCTCCTCAAGGACCCAAATAGATTATACGGTTGCAGGTGAGGATATGAGAAAGTTCACAGGTACAGGTAATCGATTTTGGAATCATAGGAGGGGTTCATTGAACCAAGTTGAGGCTTACGATGTTGGGAAAACCTTTTGGTGTTTCTCTCCTTTGGGATAAATGAATTTTATTGTATTGTAATTTATTATTCCAGATGATTTATAGATACATTTCCCATCTGAATCATATTGTGTATGAGAAACTTTTGGTTTTTTATATGTATGCATGTCTATTGGTCTTACTTTAAGTTGTTTTCTATTTGATTCAATTCATAAATTTGATATGTTTGACATCTGTTGTAATACTACGGTAATGAGGGCATAGTGTGTCCACTGACTCACCTAGGCCCTCATTTCTATTCATCATCCCCCAGCATTTGGGGTGATGTGATTAGGGCATTGTGACCAACTGGGCTTGGACCACTGTTTTGGGTAGCATCTGGGTCTGATAGGTTACAATGTGGTATCTTATGTGTTTTTTAATGGTTTGATATACCATTTGGTGACATTATAAAGTGATAGGAATGAAATGGAATTTGGTAATAGAATGTGCCTTGAAGTAGATACCCTGTATATAGAGAAATTCCAAATTACCTCAAATTTGGTCTTGATTTTCAGGATTTTGACTGTTAAGGTTGAATTGATTTCACCATTGGGTGACGAACTCGATTTATACTATTACTATTGATGAAATTTTCAGATCCAATGCAGTTGAAACCGAATGAGATGAGGTTGTTCCATCTGATGAATTATATAGACACATGTTAGAATCAAATTCCATGCATTATACCATTCTATCTAGGATGCAGTGGATATTTTATATTATTTTGACAGCTGATGTGATAGTTATGACAAATGTCGTGTTAGTTACGTGTGGGTGATAAGGGAGTGGTGTTATCTTTTAAAACATATGTTTTATGGGGACATATGAAATTGGAAATGATGCACTGAGGAAATGTAAATTCTTAATTTAACTTGTTATATATATGGTTTATAAGGGAACCACGTTTTTGGTTCATTAGGTTTTATGGGACCTTGGGTATTCATAAATCGTTTTGACCTTGGTAAAAAAATATAATAACTGAATGTGAAATGGAAATGGAACATCAAATTGCGAATAGAGACGTGACCTTGATCGGGTTTTTGAGTGGGTGAGAGGAATTGTTTCTTGTTTTTCATTGGAAGTTCATTATACAGTCCTAGTTATAAGAGAATATTGTGTGTTTGACTTGGTTTCGAGGATGGTTTTGACCTGCCTATGATTTTGAGGTTTTTGCACCAATGTAGTTTTTTCTTGAGGCGTGTGTTTTGAATTTTAGATGATTTCCATCATGATGACCACTAGTGGTATGTCATAATGTAGGCGATGACCATGCTTTAGAGATGGTGCGCCATAGGATACCGCTTGATCCACATTTAGTGATAAATTCATCATCTGAGGTTATTCTAGACATAGGTTCTGAGGCACTTTTCCACGAGGATTTCATTCGGTATATGCAGAGCTTCCTGGGACCACCAATGCCACCCTTGACTATAGATAAGCTGAAATGGGTGTTCCCGCAGCATCATCCTCCAACCTTTTCAATGGATGGTTGAACACATGATTTAATGCGGTTGTAGGAGAAAATGTCATCAATTTTATAGAATTTGGATATGCCTCTAGAGAAGATTGTCTAGCTCACGACGTATATGCTACATGAAGTGTCAAAGCGTTTGTACGATGTTTCGAACTAGATTTACGGGATGAATGATATGGGTTTGAATGAGTTCCTAGAGAGATTGTACAACCAGGTTTTCCCCACGAATCTATGAGAAGTGTAGGGTAGTGAGTTATTACATCTGGAACATGAATTGATTAAAATTAAGAAATACTCATCATGATTTACAGAGCAACAACATTTTACACTGATATCTTATTGAATATCTTCCATGGGCGAGGGGCTTCGAGGAAGGTCTAAGACATGATATCAGATCTGAGTTTAATGTGTTCGGGTTTCGTTATATCACTGAGGATGTGAATAATGTGTTGATTACATAGCTAAACCTGAGGTAATATTGGGGAATCGAATAGGGGAGTGTTGATTCTCACCCCAGTGGATCTACGTCTTCATGGAGGAAGTGTTGTTTTCAAGCTTCCAATGACATGAGTGGTAGTCTAGACGTGGGTGCAGGAAGCACGATGTTTTTCCATAGGTGTGGTAGGTGAGTCCACATGAAGAATTAGAGAAACTGTGAACCATTCAAGTGTTGAACTTGAGGCATGATGGGGCACAACCAGCTGTTATTCCAGACCTTCCATCGAGATTCAAGTGGAAGGGGTCAACTCCGACGTCAGGTCCAAGAGAAGGTTCTTTAGCTCCATAGCAGTATGGGAGCTGGAGCTGTGCAGGCTGGTAAGTGTAGAGCAGTGGTTATTTTGATCGTGGTAGCTAGACGTCGGGTTCGCCGAGACAGCAAGGAGGATCATCTCAGGTGAGCTAGGTAGGGTCACAGGTATGAGGTGTAAGACATACTTATGTGGTGCAATAGACCCAACATGAGCTGGATCTTGGTCCATCTATGGTGATATTAATGGTTTTAGTAGCTTATAATATTGAATATACTCTTTTCGATATAGCTACCTCTCATGGATTTGTCTCTATGTGAGTAGTAAAGAGCCTTGGTCTTTTTTTTCTTCCATAGGGTGTTTTGATAATAGAAACTCCATTGGTAGTTAGAAATGGTGGTGTATTCTAGTGTATGGTATTCCCCCGTGAAGATAGTGGGTGCCACTTCCATTAGATTTTGTATTTCCTTGATATGACTTGGTTTGGATTCATTCTTGGATTTTATTTCCTCATATCTTATCAAGCATGCGTTGATTGATATCGATGGGGGTAATATTTTAATCACTAAAGGGTGAAATGTTTATTCACAAGGGTGAATGATATGTCCATGTGAATAGAGATGGGCCCAAGTATCATGGACTTTGTGGGATGACTTTCCGGATTTCTAGTCTGTTTCTGGATGATTGGGGAGTGGGTCAGGTGGACATTCCTCCAGTGGTTGAGCACATTAGGGATGGATTTCCTGAGGGATTTTCTAGTTTTCCTTCTATGAGAGAGGTTGAGTTCTCTATTGAGCTAGTTCCCATAGATGCATCAGTATCCATTCCTCCCTACAAGATGGCTACAATAGACATGCAGGTTCTCAAGAGGTAGCTAGAGTACTTTGAGGTGAAGTGGTTTATCAGACCCAATACATCTTCATGGGGCTCGATGGTACTTTTTGTGAAAAAATAATACAAATATCTTATGATATGAATGGATTAAAGGAAAATAAACCATATAATGGTTAAAACCAATAAACCTTTACATAGATAGAAGATATTTTTATTAGCTTCGAGGATATTTAGTGTTATCTAATATCTAATTTAGGCCAGGATATTACCAGGTTCATGTTGGACCTACAAACATACCTCATACAGCCTTTCATACCTGGTATAGATTATACGAGAATTTGGTTATGTCATTCGGTATCACAAACATGCCATCAGTTTTCATGGTGATGATGATCTGAGTTTTCCATCCGTACATGGATTAATTTGGGGTGGTTTTCTTGGATGATAAATTTAGTTTATTCTCAAAATCGACACAACCATGCCATCCATAATGTTATCTTCTCGAATGCACTAAGTGGGAATCAGTTATATTCATAGCTCCCAGAGTTCCACTTTTGGATGGATCAGATTCAGCTATTGGGTCATATTATTTCGGATATAGAAGTGTCCCTAGACCTAGAGAAGGCGAGAGATGTATTTTCCTTAGAACTTCCCAAAAAAGTTGTTGACATACAGAGTTTCATGGGGATAGATAATTACTAAAGTAATTTTATACAACACATCTCATGATTTGCAACAACACTGATAGGCTTGAATAAAAATGGTGTGAAGTTTTTGTGGTCTGAATCTTGTGAAAAATCCTTTTAGGAGCTGAAAGGGATGCTGACATTGGCACTAGTCCTAATACTACCAGTGCAAGGAAGGAGCTACAGGATGTACTTTTATGTTTCCGTTATTGGGATGGGGGCAATGAAAATGCAGTGAGATTGAGTAGTGGTGTATGTGTATTGGTATATAAGGCCTCACGAGAAAAAATTACTCTACGCATGATCTCGAGTTAGCATTGGTTGTTCATGAATTGTGCTATTTGAGGAACCATTTACATAGAGAGAATTTTGTGGTGTACACGGATCACAAAATCCCTATGTATATCATTACATAGCATGATATTAATTTGAGGTAGTGATGGTATGGAGAGTTCCAATATATCATTGAATATTAGCTTTTCAACATGCTGGGTAAGGGATATGCAGTAGCTGATGCACTAAGGAGGACTCAGATACAAGTAGTGCAGTTGGCCAGTACTGTGTGGTAGCTAATGAAGTTGTTCTCTAAGATGCATCTGGAGGTTCTCGATAGGCGGGGGGGGGGACATTTCATTCATCTACAGTTATTACCTCTAACCTACTAGATAGATTTGGGATGAGGAAGCTATCTGATTCATAAGGCTTACTTATACGGGAAGGTGTGGTAGGTGAGGACCCTCCTTCTAGTTGGATGATAGGTGATGATGAGATATTACTTATCCATGATTGTGTCTAGGTTGTAGTGGATATACGTGATGAGTTGATGTGTGATTGTCATGCTTCAACATGGGTAGTTCATACTGAGGTTACCATCATTTATAGTGACTTAAGATGTCAGTGTTGGTTGCTGAGAATGAAGAAAGTGGTAGTTGGTTTTTTTAGGGGGTGTTTCACATATCAGAAGGTGAAGGTGGAACATCAATGACCAGCTAGGATTTAACAGCAGTTGTCTATCCCAATGTGGAAATGGAAGGATGTTGCAATGGATTTCATGACTGGTTTTTTTAGGATACCTCGAGGTAGTGATGTAGTATGGGTTTTCATTTACAGGAATACAAAGGTCACACACTTCTTTCTAATCAAGGATAGAGTCAGTGTTGATGATATTAGAATGTTTTATATCTGATAGGTTGTACGACATCATAGGGTACCACGTACAATTCTTTTAGAAAGGGACACCAGCTTTACATGTCGTTTCTACCAGAGTTTTCAGAGGGCATTGGGTACACAAGTGCTTCTGAGCATAGCATACAACCCTCAGACTGATGGCTAGTCAAAGCGTATGATACAGGTGCAAGAGGAAATGCAGTGAGAATTCTTCCAAGATTTTGGGGGGCTCCTGGGAGAGGCACATTCCCATATTTTTGTCTATATACAATAACATTTATCATGAAATGATATAGATGGAAGAATAAGAGGATTTATATGGTAGGGCATTATATTCTCCCCTATTCTGGTTAGAGGCAAGTGAGGTGGCTTTTTTGGGACCACATCTTATGTTGGATACTTCAGAGTTGGTCCAGTTGATTCAGAAGCAGATGGTTACTACACAGTATCTTCAAAAATCATACGTCAATCGCCACAGATATCCTCTAAGGATCGATGTTGGGATCAGGTTTTCATGAGTGTATCACCGATGTTGTCACATAGGCATATCAGGAGATAGGGTAAACATTCCCCAAGATATGTCGGCCCATTCAAGATTCTGGAGAGAGCTGGTTCGGTTGCCTATTGGTTGCAGCTACCTCAGAGGTACCGAGTTGTAAGAACTCGGATCTTCGTTTCAGGTATGTTTTTCCTTTTCTGGTCATTTTTGAGAAAAGAGGTGTTTATGGAAATTTTTGAATTACATGATGTGTACTTTATGATTACACACCGTGTACTTATTTTCCACTCGAGGACGTGTGCTGGCCATGTCCGGGCCAAACACACAGTGTGAAGGGGTTATGTTGAGGCTGCTTAATGTGGAGTATGGAATAGCTGAGTACACGCCGTGTATCCTAGATTTCCACGCCGTGTACATTATTTTTTTTCATTAAACGCACCGAGGTCGCGCTTGAGGGACAGAAATCGCTTCTTTTTCAGGCTCTTCATCCGAGAGAACCCATATGGCCATGAAACTTCTCTGAGCCATCGTGCCTCCGTCCGTTCTCCGAAACGACTACTAATGATTGCTTTGTAACCACTGTGGTATTCTCTTCCTTCTCCTAGAGTCTTGTTTTTCAATTCCTCCTCTTTCTCAAGATATAATGGGTTGATATTTTTGGACGTTTTCTCATATCTTTGACATTCTAAGGAGAATCAATCATCGTAGTTCAAGTATATCAATCTCCTACCATCGAGTTATGTGGTTTGTGCCTTTCTGTAGGAATTATTTGAATATTTTGTGCAATTACACCAATTACCTTGAATGGGGTATTTGTGTGTTTCATATGATTTCCCTGTTGTTTTCATGCATTTCTTGATTGCTTGATTAGAGGTCAATGCTTGTAAATAGGGTAATTTTTACTATGCTCTGGATGTTTTTCCATGCATGTATTTCCTGTTATGTATTTTTCCAGTTTCCATGCCAAGTTATAGGACAGTGGAACTATTGTACTGTTATGCTATTGTTCCTTAGAATGATAGATAAGTAGTTATTGAGGATTACTTGGGCGATATGTGCGCTATTCATGTTTGTTTTACATGGGTCTGTGAGAACCTAGTGTAGTGGACGATAGGGAGAATGGATTTAAGGGCTTCTCCAGAGTGTCTTATTAATACGATGCAAGACCAAAGGGGAAATTGACGATGAGTGCTTCCTCAGAGAGTCTGTAGTTCCCCGACATGGACCACATGGGGAATGAGATGTTGAGTGCTTCCCCAAATAGCCTTTAGTACGATACGAGACTATAGGGGGAATTGACATTGAGTGCTTACTCAAAGAGTCTATTTATTCTATTGAACAAGAGGGTTGAGACTGTGTGTACCACCAGAGGGTTTCTAGTACTTGTAGGTTGAACCATAAGTGTTAGTCTATGAGAACTACCTAGGGGGTACCTATTTTTCTACTTGTTAATTGGCTGTTACTTGTGTACTTTATATGCTAGACACAGTGGATTGTAGCTGATGTGTGCTTTCCGGTTTACTATTTCCTATAATTTTACTTGCCATGTATTCATTGACTATTAGGCACAGATCATTAGGTGGTTGCCTACTGGGACCTTGTCTCACACTCTATTTGGGCCATGCTTTTGGACCTAAATAGACTATGTGGTTGCAGGTATAGGTAAGGGAAAACTTCCTTCTACTTCAGGTACATTACGTGTTGTGGAGCTGGAGAGCATGTGACCAAGCTGTGGCTTGCGATTCTGAGGAGTTTACATGTTTTTCTTTTGAACTTTGGTTGTGTATTGTATTCATCGTTGTGACTTGTTTGGCTGCTTTCCTATATATATATATCATGTATCATTATATATATATATTTATGTGTGCATCAGTTTTTTACCGTTAGTCTTCCTCTGTTTATCGTTTACTATTGTATGGATAGTTACAGTTACTATTGTTGTCTATTTGTTTTTCTTCCACTGTGTACTCAGCCAATGACGGCATAGATTCCCCACATCACACCTAAGTCCCTCGCTGCTAGTCAGTAGCCTTTGGTGTTTGGGAAAATGCGCTTGAGGCCATGTGACCAACCAGGTACGGGGTGCCTCTGGGTGGCTTCCGGAATGAGGATGTTACAAAGTGGTATCAGAGGGTTTCTATTCACATGATTTACTGTTTGGAGCCTTTAACCAGGGATAGGATGGTTTTGGTACTTGGTATTATGTTTTTCTTGGGAGTAGCTAACCCGTGGAGAGGGAAAATCCAATCTACCTCGCTTATTATAGTTTTATGGTTTTGCTATGTTACACTTGATCTGATTTCACCTAGAATGATTCGCATGCTTTGTGTTATTATTGTTATTGATATTGTGATTATAATTCTATCTCAACCCGATGAGATTAGGGTATTCCATCTCATGCATCATATAGGAACTTGTTAGAAATCACTTTCCATGCATTCATTCCATGCCATCTGTGGTGCATTAGCAATTCCATGTTGTTGTGATAGATGTTGTTTAGATTATGCTTGTTCTTGTGATAAATAATTTGTTTTAATAAATACAGTTTGATAGAGTGTTTGATTTTTTTGTAACATGCTTAAATGAATGCCAAATTTTGCTTCTTGAGTTGTTATGGCCCCTCACGGATCGAAATTTGGCACCTTCATGCTTGTTTTTCAGTGTTTTCTAGGATTCGGTGCAGTTTTAGAGCTATAGAATGGAAAACCCCAGAATACATGGCAGGTACTTTATATATACACACCTTGTAATTTTTAAACCGTGTCACTGACTGTGTGAGAAGAAACATGGGTTTGGGAAAATCTCCAGGAACACGTCATCTACGGTAGGTACACATTGTGTATCAGTGAGCTATGTACCCGGCCGTGTCACTAACAACACGGGTTGGGGATGCTTGTTTCATACACGCTATGTTTTTTATGAACTTTCTGTGTATCCTTGTTCTAGGTACCTGGCCGTGTCACTAATAACACGGGTCAAGGAAGCTTGTGTCATACATGCCATGTTTTGCATGAACACGCCGTGTAGCCTTGTTCTCGGTACCTGGCCATGTCACAAACAAAACGAGACTACGTTATATCATATTATACACACAGTGTTTGTTCGGAACACACCTTGTATGTGTCATCAATGTAACCAACCATGTAGCCAACAACACGGGTCGGAAAAATCTTTAAGTACATGTCGTGTTTGTTTGGAACACGCCGTGTTGTCTCAGCCGTGTAACTGACCATGTATATAACAATACAGGTCGTTGAAACCACATATTTTACACGTCATGTCCACAGGGAACATGTCGTGTAGTCTTAGTTTAAGACGACCTTGTGGGTTCGTCGTGCAAGGAGACTCGTCCAGGGGAATAGAGTTAAGTACATGTCGTGTAGAGTTTATACAAGCCATGTAGTCATGTTTTGTAAAACTTGAGTGTTTCCTTCCCCTGTTTCCATTTTGTACTCCTTTTTATAAGTCCTTTATATTATTGATCAAAGGTAGGATTTTGATTTTTCAGAGCTATGCCTCTGAGAAGTCCTTCGATTGTACGTCAGTTGCCGGATATGGATCAAACGTCAGATATGGATGATCAGGGACTTCCTACTGATCTTCGTGTCATGCCAGCCTTGGCACCGACAATCATACCAGTTGTAGGTGCTGATGCACAGTATAGGGAAGGCTCTATGAGGATGATGCATACCTTTCAAAGATCACTGGCTCCTTCCACGACTATAGCATGCTTGACGTGGGTTTTCCAATAGCATCATCCTCCTACTTTCTCAGGGGAAGGAGGACCACAGGCTGCAGAATCATGGCTGGAAACCACGCTGACTATCTGTGAGCATCTGGAAATGCCTCTAGAGAGGCCGGTCAATCTCACTACATATATGCTAGGAGACTCCACCAAGAGGTGGTGGGACGTGATGTCACATGCGGGTCATCAGCAGGATTTGGCTTGGGAGGAGTTTCATCGCCTGTTTTACGACTACATATACCCGGAGACCCTGAGGGCCGATCGATCCCATGAGTTCATGAGTCTAGAGCAGGGTACTCTTTCTATTATGGAGTATTTCTCTTATTTGACCGACCTACAGTGTTTCACACCCCTACAGGGTGGTGATCGAATGTTCATAGAAAGGAATTTTGAGGATGGTCTCATGCAGGAGATCACTCACAGGTGAATATCTTCCAGCTGACTTCCATCACTTCCATGGTCATCCAGCCACTGATTGCGGAGCGCAATCTGAGAGACTCCGGAGCTGCGACCTAGGGTATTTATGCTTCCAAAGCTACTATTCCTCCAGTTGACAGAAGGAAGCACCGTAGGGAGTCTACACGTGGTGATCCGAGGAGGAGAGATACATCTTCAGGTAGCCAGGTAGTATGCTACCAGTGTCGAAGGGCATGGCACACGAGTCCGCAGTGCTAGAGAGAGCCAATGGAGTGCTGATCTTACAGTAAGACGGGTCACCTTTAGCCCTTCTTCCAGGTTTTCTCACTAGTGTCTAGTGACGGGGGTTCTTCCATGTCTCCCCGTTCAAGAGCAGCAACACCAGTTTCTCAGTAGTCAGGGAACTATAGTTATTCCAGCCGTTCGGGTCGAGGTGGAGGTGGAGGTCGTGGCGGTCAATCACCATAATATCAGCATCATCAGGGAGGATCAGCTCTGAGTGGTCAGGGAGGGTCACGGGGCTGCGGAGCATGCTAGATATTTGCGGTGGAGCATACCTATCAAGATAAGGATCCACGACCTTCTACAGTTCGAGGTATGATTTTAGTAGCCTCGCTTTTATCTTCAACTCTTTTCGATTTTGGTTCTACACAGAGCATTATCTCTATTACTGTTGTGGAGAGCCTTGAGTTATGTATCTTTTCGTTTGCGGACTTTTTGACACTAGACACGCCTTTGGGGACGAGGGCATCTATTGTATGTCAGTGCAGAGAGTGCCCTATCGAGGTTGCAGGGTATCGTTTCTTATGGGATCTCTATGTCGTTGATATGACAGACTATGATGTCATTCTCAGGATGGACTGGTTGGTCCCCTTCCAAGCATTCGTCGACTTTTATCTCCCCAAGGATAGTTTCATTTCATAAGAGGGTGAATCTTTTCTTCATAGAGGCGAATGGGATGTTCAGGTGAGTCGAGCAGGACTCAAGCATCATGGGATAGTAAGGGTTACAGCTCAGATTGCTAGTCTTAATCTGTTTGATCAAGGGACTTCACAGTTAGACTTTCCTCCTGTATTGGATCATTTCAGGGATGTCTTTCCAAATTACTTTTCAGGTTTTTCTTCCAGAGCGTGAGGTAGACTTTTCTATTGAGCTCGTTCAAGGAGCGGAACCGGTTTCCAATCCTCCTTATAGGATGGCTACACCCGAGTTGCAGAATCTCAAGAAGAAGTTGGAGGAGTTTTAGGAAAAATGATTCATACGACCCAGAAATTCTTCTTGGGGTTCTCATGTCCTGTTTTCAAATATGGAAGATGGTACCGTTAGGCTGTGTATGGATTATCGGAAGTTGAACCAGTTGATGGTCAAGAACCGATATCCCTTGTCGAGGATTGATGATCTTTTCAATCAGCTTCGAGGTTCCCGGGTGTTCTCAAAGATCGATTTGAGGTTCGATTATCTTCAGTTGCGCAATAGACAATCAAATATACCTCTGACAGTATTCAGGAGCAGGTATGGTCTCTACGAGTATATGGTTATGCCGTTCGGTCTCACGAATTCGCCAGCAGTTTTCGTGGAACTGATGAACCGAGTGTTCTATCCTTACATGGATTCCGTCATCATGGTCTTCGTGGATGATATCTTGGTGTACTCTCACACTCGACATGACCATGCTAACCATCTTGAGATAATTATATGTACACTGAGAGAGAATCGTCTTTATGATAAACTCTCGAAGTGCCACTTTTGGATGGATCAGATTAACATATTGGGTCACGTCATCTCAGTTGCATGAGTATCTGTGCACCTAGAGAAAGTGAGATCTTTTGTTTCCTGGGAGCATCTGAAGAACGTTTTCTAGGTACACAGTTTCCTAGGGCTGGCTGGATACTAAAGAAACTTCATTCAGGACTTTTCACGCCTATCAACACCATTGACAGGTCTGACCAAAAAGGGAGCGAAGTTCTTATGGTCAAATTCTTGTGGGCCAGCATTTCAGAAGCTGAAGGGAAGGTTGATATCAGCACCGATAATAGTCTTGCTAGAGCCAGGAAAGAGCTATACTATTTATTGTGATTCTTAAGTTATTGTTAGGGGCACTGTGCTTATGCAGGGAGATGGATTCGTTGTGTACAGGTCTCGATAGTTGTGGCCACATGAGAAGAACTAACCAACACACGATCTGAAGTTGGCAGCTATTGTTCATGCCATGTTCTATTAGAGACATTACCTTCTGGGATATCAATTTGTTGTTTTCACCGACCACAAGAGTCTCAAGTACATCTTCACTCAGTGTGACCTGAATCTGAGACAACGCAGGTGGGTCAAGTATCTTCAATGTTTGGATTTCGAGCTTTCCTATATGCCGGGAAAGGGCAACAAAGTGGTAGATGCATTGACCAGGAGAACTTATCTTCAGGAAGTTCAAGAGGCCAATAGTGAGTGGCAACTTATGGCTCTTTTCTCTGAGATGCATTTGGAGGTTCACGATAGACAAGGAACGACTTACCTATCTTCTATAGTTGTTACCTCTACACTTCTTGTTTGGGTATAGATGATGCAGCTATCAGACTCAGAAGGCTTAGTCCTGCGGGAGAGTGTGTTAGGAGAGGACCCTCTTCCTAGATAGACAGTGGGCGAGGATGAGATCTTGAGTTTCCCGAGATGCGTATTTGTTCCAGCAGACCTACGCGAGGAGATGATCCGGGTTTTTCATTCTTTAGTTTGGGCAGTTCATCCTAGCATAACCAAGATGTATCAAGATCTTCATTGCCAGTACTAGTTTCCAGATATAAATAGAGATGTTTCTGGTTTCGTCTTGAGGCGTTCTAAATGTCATTAGGTGAAGGTGGAGCATCAGGGACCAGCAAGCCTTTTACAACAGTTACCCATTCCGGAGTTGAAGTGGAACAATGTCGTGATGGACTTTTTGACCGGATTGTCAAGGTCACCTCGAGGGGACGATGATGTGTGGGTTGTCGTCGACAGGCTTTCAAAGGTTTCTCGCTTCTTACTGATCAAGTAGACCTTCAGTGTTAATGATCTGGGACGACTATACATCTAATAGATTGTACATCTGCATGGAGTTACACACTTCATTGTATAAGACAAGGATGCGTGCTTTACTTATCGTTTCTGGGAGGGACTTCAGAGGGCTTTGGGTATACAAGTACTTTGGAGTACAACATACCATCCCAAGACAGATGGCTAGTCCGAGCATACGATTCAAGTGCATGAGGATATGCTCAGAGCTTGCATTCTAGACTTTGTAGGTTCTTGGGTGATGCATATCCCACTTGTGTATTTCACATACAACAACCGTTTTCAGGAGACTACTCAGATGGAACCTTACGATGCTTTGTACGGTAGGCCATACCAATCACCTTTATGATGGCTGGAGGTAGGAGAGGTAGCTTTACTCAGACCTCGTCTTATTTAGGAGGCCTCAGAGTAGATAAAGTTGATTCGAAAGAGGATGGCCACAGCACAGTCTCGACCGAAGTCTTATGTTGATCAGTGGAGATGGACTTTGGAGTTTGAGGTCAGGGATCAGGTATTCCTGCATGTTTCACTAAGGTTGATACACAAGAGGATTCAAAAACAGGGTATGCTTTCACCATGGCACGTCGGGCCATTTGAGGTATTGGAGAGAGTTGGGCCGGTTTCCTATCAGTTGCAGTTACCTCAGAGGTATCAAGCCATGCACAACGTCTTTCACATCTCTCAGCTCCGATGATACTTTTCAGACCCATCTCATGTCTTTAATCCCGAGGAGGTTGAGCTCAATGAAGATGCATCGTTTGAGGATTATCTTATTTGGATTGTCGATCGCAGTACGAAGGTTCTCTGTCGCCTGTCTGTTCTTCTAGTACGGGTGCTATGGAAGCACGGGCTATTACAGAACGACACATGGGAGAGGGAGGCCGATGTACGATCGCAGTGGCCGGAGCTGTTTGGGGTTTCTTCTTCTACGCCTCATTAGGGAAATTCGAGGACAAATTTCATTAAGGGGGATGTTTTTAAGAACCCGGATATTCGTTTCAGGTATGTTTTTCCTTTTATGGTTGTTTTTGAGAAAAGATGAGTTTCTAGAAATTTTTGAAGTACACGCCTTTTACATTATGAGTACAAGTCGTGTACTCCTTTGACGCTCGAGGTCGTGTGTTGGCCGTGTCCAGGCCACACACATGGTGAGTAGGGGTGATGTTGAGGCTGCTTAATGTGGAGTATAGAAAAGCCTAGTACACGACATGTAACCCAGATGTACATGCCATTTACTTTATTTTTTCATTAAACACACTGGGTCATGCCTAAAAGACAAAACTGAATTCTTCTTCAGGTTCTTCATCTGAGAGGACCCGTACGACTACGGAACATCTCTAAGCCCCAGTGCCTCCATCCATTCTCCAAATCGATCGATGTCGATTGCGTTGGAACCGCAGCGGTAAGCTCTTCCTTCTCCTAGAATATTTTATTCCAATTCCTCCACTTTCTCATGATATAGTGGGTTGATAATTTTGGATGTTTTCTCAGATCTTCGACATTCTAAAGAGAATCAATCATCCTAGTTCATGTATATCGATCTCCTAGCATCGAGGTGGGTGGTTTGTGCCTTCTTATAGGAATTATTTGATTATTTTGTGCAATTCCACAAATTCCCTTGAACAGGGTATTGTGTGTTTCTTATGTTTTCCCTGTAGTTTTCCAGAATTGTATGATTGTTTAATTAAAGGTCAATGCATGTGAATAGGGTAATTTTTTCTATGCTCTAAATGTTTTTCCATGCATTTTTTGTCTGTTATGTGTTTTTCCAGTTTCTATGCATAGTTGAAGGATAGTGGAACTGTTGTATTTTTATGTTGTTGTGCCTTAGAATGATAGCGAAGTGGATCTTGAGGTTTAATTAGGATATACACGTTCTATGAATGTTTATTTTACATGGGGCTATGAGAACCAAGTGTAGTGGACCATATGGAGAATGGAGGTAAGGTCTACTCTAGAGTGTCTTATTAATACGATGCAATACCAAAAGGAGAATTGACGATGAGTGCATCCTCAGAGTGTCTGTAGTTCCTCGACGTGGGCTAGATGGGGAATGAGACATTGAGTGCTTCCCCATAGAGCCTTTCGTACGATACGAGACTATAGGGGGAATTGTTGGTGAGTTCTTCCTCAGAGAGTCTATTTTATCAGCTGAACCAGAGGGGTGAGACTGTGTGTTCCTCCATAGGGTTTCTAGTACTTATAGGTTGAACGATAAGGTTTAGGCTATGAGAACTACCCAGGGGGTAACCTGTAGTTCTACATGTTGATTGGCTATAAGTTGTGTACTTTATATGCTAGACATAGTGGATTGTAGCTGCTGTGTGATTTCCTGTTTATTGCTTCCTGTACTTTTACATTCCATGTATTCCTTGACTGTTAGGCATAGATCGTTGGGTGGTTTCCTACTGGGACCTTGTCTCACACCCTGTTTGGTCCATGCTTTTGGGCCAAACAGATAGTGTTGTTGTAGGTATAGATAAGGGAAAGTGACCTTCTACTTCATGTACTTGACGTGCTCTGGAGTTGGAGAGCATGTGACCATGCTATCGCTTGCGATGCTGAGGATTTTACCTGCTTTTCTTTTTCACTATGGTTTTGTATTGTATTCAGATTTGTGACTTGTTTGGATGCTTTCTTAGAAATATGTAAGATGCATCATTTTATATATATGTGTGTGTGTGCTCCAGTTGTTTACTGTTAGTCTTCTATAGTTTATCGTTTACTCTGGTATGGATGGTTATAGTTACAACTATTGTCTATTTTTTTCTTCCATTTTGTACTCTTCCAATGAGGGCATAGTTTCCCCACTTCACACCCAAGGACCTGACTGGTAGTCGGAAGCCTCTGGCATTTGGGGAAATTTTCCTTAGGCCATGTGACCAACCGGGTATGGGGCACCCATAGGTGGCTTCCAGAACTAGGGCGTTACACGAGCCATGCATGACATCTTCCATGTATCTCAGCGGTGCCACAATCACTCATACTAATGTAAAATTTTTCATCTTTAGGTGTTTGAGATTCAGATTGATGATTCCTTTGAGGAGGATCTAATTAGAATTGTTGATAGGATCATGAACATTCATCAAGGCTGGTCTGTTCCTCAAGTACGGGTGCTATGGAAGCACGACAGTTAATATGAAGAGACATGGGAGAGGGGGCCTAAGTACATGTTTAGTGGCTGATGAAGTTCTTAGGTGAATCATGACCACCCTTCAGAGAGAAATTTGGAGAAGAATTACTTCAAGGGAGAAGATTGTATGAAATCAGGTTTTCAAACGTGGTACATATCATTTTACTTTTAGTATTAATATCTCGTTTTGACATTATGTGAATAATTAACATGATCACTACTGTTTTGGAGGTTTCATGGGCTTATTTAGAGTTCATAACTATGTTTTGGTCTTGAAGTGGCTGGGGGCGCGGTGGGAACATGACCTAAACATGGCTAGGCTAAACTGTGTGGGAGTTCTGAGAAACTGTATGTTTTGGACAGAAATGTTCCACACGATTACCACACATTCTATCAAACCATGTGGGAAAACCAGGCGACCCTGCTGTGTAATTTTTATAATTGAATTTAAATTAAAATAAAAAATTACTTTTAAACCATATTTGGTTTCTTCTCCCGTGCACAAGAGGCCACCGGAGCTTCCACCTTTGGAGCCTAAAGTAGGCTTTCATCCATACTCTCCGTCCGAAATCTATATTGATTGTCGATTTTCTTTAAAGATCCACAATGGTAAGTCCTCAATTCAATTTTTTCCATTATTGAATCTTTGGGATATGAAATACAATAATATGATTTACCCTCATATACCCTAATATTATGTTCTTCATCCTTTCTTCATATTTAATCCATAATGGGATGAACCAAGACATGATATTGGATGAGATCTCTACTACCGTGGTGAGGTAGGTGGTCATTACGTTTTTATTTTATTTTATTGGTGTTTATCAACTGGTTTCCCAAAATTAATTTTTCTGCATTTCCGGCGAGGTATTGTTTTTTTAGTATCTTGTAGTATCTGTAGTTGGACATAGTGAGGTTGGCCATGGGTTCCATTTCGGTGCGTTAGTACCATTTTCTTATTTAGAGGTCACCAGAGGGGTGTTATTTAAGGGAATGGATTGTAATTAGTATTTTAACTACCCAATGTATGTTTGATTGTGTTTTCTTAGTTAGAGGAATCACATAGATGCCTTGATAGCTTGAGAATCCTATTAAGAGATGTAGTTCCTACTTGCATTTTGTATATCATGTTATGCGTCATCAATTTTTAAAGCATTGAATAAGTTTAATGTGTTTATATGGGTGGGTATACCTATATGTAAATGAATAATGTCATGTTAAATGGATTATATGGTATGGTAGGCCCATATGTATGGTAAATTAAAAATAGTTTTCTTGAGTGGGTATAATCATGACTTGTGCTTGCTGATGGGAGTGGGAATACTCACATGTTAATGAATGTTTAATTCCAATTATTTAATTATTGAATGAATTATTTGATATATTCCTTGGACTGATATCCTTGGATCTAGATTTCGATAGTGGACGCCTTGGGTTGATTCTTTCTCCATGGATCTTGTTTCAATGGGATGCATCGAGACTTGCTACCCCGTAGGATCTGGCTTATGTGGGCTCACGTAGGACTTTCTACTAACTTTCTCCTAGGACCCCAACCAGTGCCTAACCGAGTTTCCACCAGGGATGCCCATGTCAGTCGAAGGGATTCTTTGGACACGCTCCTTCGATCCGGCCCTTTGTGGTATAAATATTTATTACTTGGATTTCTTTGCTTATGGACACCTTCGATTTGGCCCATGATGTCTTCTTTTTCACTACATGACATGACCGTGGGAAATTTGATTTCACTATAAGTTGTGGTTGTGGAATACATAATTTATTTATATATTGAGGTTTTGGTTTGTAGGATACATATGGATGTACGTCATGTTCATGATACTTGTTTACTTGTTATATATTCCATGTCATGGGATGAATCTCTTTTTTAGGTATACTTAAGGGTTGTTTAGATTTATGTGTTATAGTAGACATATGTCATGGGAATATGCACTTACATACTAGTTTATTACACTTGCTAAAACCTTTTTAGACTTGTTTTTATAACTATATTAAACAGGGTTATTTTCTACTGGGAAGCTTATTCCACACACTATTTGGGCCTCCATGGGAACCCAAATAGATTATATGGGTGAGGTGATGATAAGGGAAAGTTCCCTAGTTGTGGATACTATTTGTCACTTCAGAGTAGGGGAGCATATTACCAAGCTGAGGCTTGCGATGCTGGGAAACCTTATTGGGGTTGTTTTCTTTTTGGATACTTATATTATATTATATTTCCATGTATTTTGTAGATTCTTTATATATACTTGAACCGTTAGAATCAATTTTTGTGTCAGACACTTCTTGTTATTGATATTTTTTGTGACCATTTGTTTTACTATAGGTTGTATATCATTTATTTCACTTCTGCTATTGCATATATTTTTCTTCCACTGTCATACACTGGTAATGTGGGAATAGCCTCCCCACTGACTCAACTATTCTTTCACTGATACTCTACATCCACTTGCATTTGTGGAGATGCGCTTGAGGCCTTGTGACTGATTGCACTCAGAGCACTGTTTCGGGTGGCATCTGGGTTCGGGAAGTTACAATGACCATGAACTTTTTAATTCATTTTTCTATTATCATTATTATAGTTTACTATATTGTATTAATTATGAAATATATTTTATAAAATGTGTATACATTTATATAATAAATAGATAAATATTTTTTTGAAGCATGCATGTTCTCATTTTGTTTTTATGGAGATTAAGATATTCACATATTTCATATGTGGCATTAATATATTCTACATGTTGTTTGGGTTATTTATTGATAATTTGAATTTGAAACATTAGTGATCTTACTTCTAATTTTTTGACATTGAATTTGGTATAAAATATTTTAGAATATCATTAAGGTTAATAATTTATGGAAAGGATTATATATATATATGGGTGAACTATTGAGGTTTTGGAGATTACTGTATTATATAAGATAACTTGGTCTAACCATTTTTTTGGTAAATATTTTGATATATAAAGAAATATGTATCACTATTTAATGGATCTTTCGATATAATAAATGTTATTATTTGTGCGTCACATATATAAATTTAATCTTGGTTATTTATTTCATAGAGTATGAAATTATGAAGAAATTGATTGAAGCATTATCAAAAGATGAACTTTTTCATATGAAATAAAAATATATTATATAAGTATATTTTCAAGAGTTAAATATCACTATAATAAAAGAATACCACAAATTTAGGAAAAAAAATATTTAAATAAAAAAATTATCAAATTACCTTCATTTCAATCATAAATTATTTTCTTTTTGGGCATTGACGTTCAACTGATCATTTATCAATGATTTATAACACTATCCAAAATTATTTAGTTTTTTTCATGCCAATTCTCACATACCATTAATGTTTTTATACTTATAAACCCATTTATTTGTTATAATATAAGGCATATTTTGTAACATCCCAAGTAAGTAATGAATAATAGATATTTTAATCTATGTCTATTAATGATTAAGATAGTGTTTTAGAGGCTTAAAATGAAAATAAATCCAATCTTAAGCATGGAATACACTAATATTCTTAAAAGATTGTTTTACTGCCTTTTGATGGAAAACCATTTTTGAATCTATATTTTGACAATTTTATAAACTATGTTTGTCAAAATAAACTTATTCTTTATTTTTGAGACATCAAAATTTACCTTGTCTGAATTTTTGTTATTTTTCTGACAATGTTCATTTTTTTAATGAATAGTGAAAAATGCTGCATTTTACATCAAAACTGCTTTTTAATCTAATTTATTTATATGATTAGATTATGTTTTTAATTGGTTTTGAAGTGAAATTAGAATATATTTTTACCATTTAATCCAATGGTGGTCATAGGAATCAATTTCACTTTGAAATTAGACTTAAACTGGTGTCAATATTTTGATACTTATTGTTTCATAAAAACACGCTATTTGCTCTAGCAGCAGGAATTAATTATTGAATTAATTAATGTGACATATATGATTTGAATTTTGTAAAATGGACTTCATTTTTGAATTCGGAATATCAAATATAGCTTAGGGTGATTTTTTGGTAATTTTCTGAAAAACTTCAATTTTTGATGAATAGTGAAACCACTAAGTGGTAATCAAGCAAACTGATTTTTCAGTTAAATGAAATTTTACCACTAATGTGTATTGAATTTTGAAAATCCAACATACATGGTTGTCATTATTAAGTAAAATGTGGTTCAATGAGATTATAATAATTTTTTTGGTGAATAGTAACTTATTAAGTTCTTAATCGCGATTAGTGGTAATTAGGGTAGTTTAAGGTATAAATAATGATTTAATAATATGAAATGACCTAGACACATGTCCCAACCTCATTGGTTGTGTCATGGCCGACCATGAAATGCCATGGGTCAACTTGGGGACCCCATGGATCCACTTTTGTTGGGAAATGACATAAATTACTTTTTATTTAATGTTAAAGTGAAAATGACACAAACATAATATGTTTTGCGAAAACAATTTTTAAGTGGGGTTATACAAGTCCAAATTTTGATTATAAATAGTAATTGGAAAGATAAAAAGATTTCCTATATCATAGTATTTGTTTTATAATTTTTAGACATTAAATAAAGTTAATTATTTATGACATAATAATGATAGAGCGATGAAATCATTATTTGACGATTTAAATAAAATAGAAAGATAATGTAAAATATATGAACTACACATGTCCAAAACAAATTGGATGAGTGGATTTAGAACCCTTATCACCTTATCCACGAATTATATCAATGTGGGACCTTTTAAAACCGAAACACATTTTCAAATAAAGTAATGTTTCATTACTTTCCAAAAGTGCCCCTCCTCTCCCCTTATAAAAGGCCCCCACCTCTACCTCATTTCACACACTCTTCAAGCCTTTGGCTCGGCAAAACCCTGCCCATTTTCTTTCTTCACATCCCTCTCCTCATCCTAGAGGATTCCCTTTGGACATAATCCTTTCATAGGAAGCCTTTAGGCTCAAACCAAAAGGAGTTACACTTTTTAAGGTAATTCATTCTCTCATGTTCATTTGTTTTATTTTGCTTCTCCAACCCCATAAAATCTTTTTATTTACTTCTTTTGTAACAACACCAGTATCTTCAATATACTAGGATGTTTTTATAAGATATATTTGAGCTACACTCTCACACAACTACATCAAATGGTTAAAGAACATACGGTTTCCGTGGATGGCGAAATTCTGCCTCCCGAAACGATGATTGTTAAATACTCATTTAACACCTTAAAAGGTGGCCATTATGATGTCACTATTTTTATATATGATATATAATATGTTTATGTTTTACTTAAGAATCTTTTTTTTTCATTTTGGGCATACCTTTATGGTTTCCATTATGGGTAAACACGATATCTTCATTTTAGGAAGTGCGGACTACCGCCCCCTCAAAGTGATTTGATTCGTTAAATACCATATGTGGGACATATAGAGGATGGAACTATGATATTATATATGATATTATACTGGAATTATAATATACCTTTATATCATTATGATTCCATTCTATAAAATACGAAATAGAAATGAAAGTAGCGTTCATGCGTACGTATGGCTTACCGTCTCCATGAACGGTGCATTTCATTTCTTACCTCTAAATGATTATGTAATATTATAAATGCATGTATGTACTGGATATATATGACATATATGATATCTAAATCATGAATACCATTCTGTATATAATGAACCTTTGACCAAATTAGCAACATGTAAGTGTAAGAAGTCTATTTTTGACTTAAGAACCAATTACCGACAAAATGAACATTATTAACTTAATTGATTACATGATGTTCATAACATGGTATAACAAGAATAATGAACTTGAAAAAGATTCATAAGCAAGTATATATTAACTCAATTTTATTATTCAGGAGATTAAAGAACGGTCGGGTCAAGTCGGATACGAGGTATGGGACTTCATCTCAATCTCCTTTCATTGAGGCATATTTTGTTTTATACACAACTTTCTTTTATACGGTGTATAAACCCCTTTGACTTTTACGTTTATTCAAAAGGAAACTTTTTTATACGAAGCATTTACTAAACGACAAAAGGGAATGTTTTTGTCGTACGTATGCAGCGACAACGACTTCTCCGCCGTCGTGACCGTTATTTGAGTTTCGGCTTCCTCTACAAGCCATACCTTTTTTAAAAAAAACGAAAAATAAATACCATGTTTTACTTTGGTATTGAAAATGGATTTCATAATGTTTTTATTATATCAATGTGTTGTATTGATATCTCGTGATTGAAATGTGGAAATGTTATGTTTCCTTTATGCATGTTTTATGTGATATGATTATGTTATGGTTCTTGGGCATTATTATGAAGACGGGTGGTTCCATGATAAACTAAGGGAGGGTGAGCCCGTTATAGCTCTCCAATACATTGGGTAATGCGAAGGAGTGAAACGTTAAGGTTTCTCTGAAGAGATTTTAGGGAATATACTGTGATGGGTATTCCAAACGTAACCAAGAGGGTTACTCCCTACGTAAGAATGTTATGAATGCCTCAAGTTACCTTTATGTCTTATGATTTCTATGATTTATTCATGATTTTATGAGGTATGTTAATGTTCCTATGTTTTATGGGTAAAGTATGATTTCGTTCTTATGTATATATGAACTCATGTTACCTTTCCATGTTTTTTTATAACCCATACTAAGTTTTTATGCTCATCCCAAGTTTTTGAAATTTTTTTCACAGGTCAAGGGAAAGGTACATGATAAGAGGATAGAGTCAAGGATGTGTCAAGAAATAATCCATGTTTTATTTTAAATGTGTTTCCATTGATGGGAATGAAGAATACTATCTTTATGTAACCACTTTGTTTATATGTGGAATGTAATGCAAGTTTTATGATCTAATTCTCTAAAACTCTAAACCCAAAAAGATCCTCAATGTGTAATCCTGTAATAACTCAAGATTAAGTAAGGTTTAAGGCTGGGGCCTTATAGTTGGTATCAAAGGTCGGTTTAGATAACTTTAGGAGTTAGAATTATATTAAATGATTATCCAAAAATATTTTTTTTGGTCAAATTGAAGTGATATAGAATTTTAAGATTACCATGTTGCTTCATCTAAGACATGTTTGTTCAGAATGGTTTTCCGCAGAGGAAACAGGGAAGCTGTGCTAGGAAGGCATACAGAAGGAAATAACCTTCCGAATCAGCATCCAGAAATGGTCGGAATTGGAACTGAACAGTTTGTTGCAGTAATGGCGCAGTTGACTCATGCGATAAATGGCGGTGGTATCCATGCACGAGATCAGCAAGATCAACCGCAGAGGAACATGTCAGTGGTGGAACATTTCATGAGGCAACATCCACCATCATTCAGAGGATCATCTGACCCTGTGCTAGCTGAAGGGTGGATTAAAGCACTGGAGAAGATTTTTGATGTCATGGGGTGTTCAGACAATCAAAAGGTTAGTCTTGCTATTTACCGTTTGGAGGGTGAAGCATATCAGTGGTGGTCTATGGTTAAAAATATCAGGGACGCCGATGAGATTGATGCTCTTGAATGGGATGAATTCAAAGGTATGTTTCTTGAGAAGTATTTTCCTAAGGATGTTCGACTTAGGATTGAAAAGCAATTCTTGGAATTGAGGCAAGAGGAAGACTCTCTGGCTGCCTATGAAGAAAGGTTCACTCGATTGGCAAGGTATGCTCCAAATTTTATCCGGGACCTTGATAGTAAAATCAATCGTTTTTACTCAGGATTAAAGCCAATGTATCGAAGGGAATTAGCTTCTCTTGAGTTTAAAAGTTATGAAAAGCTTTTTCGATGTGCTGAGAAGGTGGAAATGGAGTTTTCCGATGACCGAGTGTTCTATAACAACCAGCAGAAGAAGAGACCGAGGTGGCAGGAGAAAGGTATGAATTCTTCAAAAAAGTCTAATGGTAAGAGAACTAAGTTTCCAGTTTGTGATAGATGTGGAAAAAGGCATGCTGGGGAATGTCTTCTGAATTCTGGAAAGTGCTACCGATGTGGTAAGATGGGACATAAGGCTCGTGATTTCACTGAAAAGGATCAAGGTGAAGGTAAGAACAAATTTGATTTACAGTTAGTGAAATGTTATAAGTGCAATGAGATGGGTCACTATGAAAACGAGTGTCCGACAAAGAGCTTGAGTGATGGGAAGCAGTTAGACTACAAGCAGAAAGGGGTGGTGAAATCCTTTGCAACTACTTCAGCAGATGTCGGGCCATCAAATGAAGTGGTATCAGGTACTTTGTTTGTTTTTTCAGATTATGCCAGTGTGTTGTTTGATTCGGGGTCTACACATTCTTTCATCTCTGAAACCTTTTCTAGTATAATGGGAATACCATCTCAAGAAATGACTCCTGAACTTTTGGTAAAAACACCTGGGGGAAGTGTCGAGGCAAAAAGAATTTATAAGAATATTCCTATCCTTATCTATGGAAAGAATCTGCTTGCAAACCTTATTGTTCTACCTCTAGTAGAGTTTGATGTTATCCTGGGTATGGATTGGCTCTCTATTTACCATGCTAAGATTGACTGCAGAGCTAAAGAAGTTTCTTTTCAGAAAGACTTTCAGTTTGTTTACAAGAATGAACCCTTACTTTTGATAACATATCAAGAGGCCGAGATACTTGTAAAAGATGGAAATGAATGTTACCTTGCACACGTCGTTGAAAATAAAGGAACTGTTCAGATTAATGATGTGGCAGTGGTAAATGAGTATCCTAATGTTTTTCCTGATGAGTTGCCTGGAATAATACCAGATCGAGAAGTTGAGTTTACTGTTGACTTAGTTCCTGATGCTAAGCCAATTTCAAAACCCCCTTATCGAATGGCACAAATTGAACATTTAGAGTTGAAGGAGCAATTGCAAGATTTATTAGAGAAAGGTTTCATTAGACCTAGCACATCACCATTGGGTGCTCCTGTTTTATTTGTTAAAAAGAAAGATGGTTCTATGAGACTTTGCATTGATTATAGAGCCTTGAATAGTATCACTGTAACACCCCAAGCTTCTACGGTACGTTTCCCTTCGAATAATGCGATAGCGTGTGTTGTACGCAACCTCGAGTTCTAACACACACCACAACTAATTAAACTAG
Organism: Viscum album; assembly: GCA_963277665.1. NCBI lineage: Eukaryota > Viridiplantae > Streptophyta > Magnoliopsida > Santalales > Viscaceae > Viscum > Viscum album. Next base: position 398,900,112 of record OY728161.1, read on the forward strand.
CCGTTGTAAATAGTAATACCTACTTTTTGAAATCATATATATTTTATATTTCAAAATGGACTTCATTTTTGGATTCGGAATATCGAAATTATCCTAGGGTGAAATTTTGGTACTTTTCAGATAACTTTTATATTTTGATGAATAGTGAAAATTACTAAATTTTAATTAAAAACAACTTTTTTAATCAAAATAATTAATAGTGATAAATTATGAATTTGAGTGGTTTTAAAGTATATTTAGAATATATTTTTACCTTTTAATATAATTTTGGTCATTGGACATAATTGTACAATTAAACCGAACATAAACAAGTGTCAATCTTTTGATAGTTATTATCTCTTAAAAACACGCTTTTTGTTTTAACAGCGGGAATTAATTTTAAATTAATTTCTTCCACTTCTGTGTTTTGAATTTAGGAAAATGGATTCCATATTTGGAATCAGGATGTTCAAATTGTGTAAATAGGTAACTTTTATTTTTAGACATTTTGAATAATTACTGCGGTAAATATTTTATTTACCATGGTTAAAGGGTAAATCCGGTAAATAAGGGTTAAAAAATAATATTATAATAATACAAAATTACCCTAGAACGTGTCCTAACCTTATTGGTGGACACATACCCGACCATGGGCATCCTTGGGTAAATTTGGGGACCCCTTGAAGCCACTTGTATGTGGTAGGGACACATTATAATAATAAAGTTAAAATAAAAATAAAAATGGTATAAGCTTACATCTTTTAGAAGAACAATTTTTACATAGGGTTATACATGTTGAATTTTCGATTATAAATATTCATTAGAAAGCTAAAAAGATTTCCTACATAATGATATTTTATTTATAATTTTTAGACATTTAATAATTTATTTAATTTATGACACAATGATGATGCAGTAATTACTATAATAGTGAAAAATTAAAATAATTGATATTATAAATACCCAAATAAATATAATATGATACTTTTAATGAATTAAACTAATTTTATAGGATAATATGATATATTAGGATTGATTTAATTGACTTTGTTCGAAGTAATAAATCTGTTATGAGTTTCACAAAAATCAACTAATGAATAGTGTCAAAATTGACATAAAAGAATTCTTAAAACAAATATTATATTATTAATTGATATTAAATTCCTAAAAATCTAAGGTTCGGCCAAGAGACTTATATTATGATAGGTTAATCATTAATGGACCACTTGGGGGTCGCTTGGATGTATATAGTATGTTTATTAACCATATTATATAAAAATACAAAAATACATTGTAAAAGTGAAACTAATTAACTTAGAGTTAATACTTAAAGATAAGGTTAATATAAGTACCAAAACCTGTCTAAATTCTATTGGTTGAGTGGTTTTCGACCTATCCCCACCTTATACTTTGAATAGTCAACTTTGGAGCCTTTAGAAACCGAATATGAATTTATTATAAATTAATATTTCTAGCTTTTCCAAAGGTGCCCCTCACCCCTCTTATAAAAGGGCACTCCTCCTTCTCATTTCTTCACACCTTCAAAGCCTTTTGGTTCGGCCAAACTCTGCCCAAATACTCTCCCAACATCCCTCAATACAACCTAGATGCCTTAGTTTGATCAGAAAGCCAACCTAAGGAGCCCTTTTGATCAAATCAAAAGGAAGAACCCGAAGAAGAGGTAATGATTTCACCACCCTTTTCTAAGTTCATTTCTTCTTCCACTTCTTCTTACTTTGTTCTTACCATTCTGAAATAATAACTCCAGTATCTCACATATACTGTGATGTTATTATAAATATGGTACAATCATATTCAGTATTCTATCCACCCTTTGAATAACATGTCACCATACGTGCGTACGTACGGCTTACCGTCTCCACGTCGTGGTGTAATTGTTATTCAATATAATATTATTTGGATGGGTATAATAATGATGTGTAACTCATGTAAATAATAAATATAACATGTTAATGATTCTGTATATATGATATACCATCCATTTATATATTATTTTAATATCAAAAGAATGATATTGTCGCTCGTGCGTACGTACGGACTACCGTCTCCACGAACGCGATGAGATTCATTCTCCATCGTAACCATTAAAGCGTAATTATCATTTTATGATTTAAAAATGATGTTTAAGGACTTGATATCATTCTGGATATGAATAATATACAACCTATCTTTTACAAACATGTCTTACGTAACAAAACATATGAAAGAAAACAAGTAAGTTAACACCCGAAACAACGATAATACTAAGATATTATTATCAAATCAATATTAAAAGATCATATATGATATCATATTAATGTATATGATTCTTGTATAATTTAATAAAAATTATTTCACCATTATACATGAGGTTAACCTACCCCAACCAAGGAAAAGTACAAGTTAAGGGTTATTTCACAATCTCTTCATTATCCGAGGTTGTTTATATGTAATAATCTACTGAGATCTCTTTATCATCCACATCCATGTTTCTTCGAAAAGTATTTCAAAACATTTTTACTATTTACAAGAATATGGGTTAAAGTCATTTATACCCTTGTTTGACTTTTTATAAGAGGTTTATAAAGGAATCTTTCCGTCGTTTTCAAAACAAGGTCCTTTTTTAACCTTTTCGACAGAATTGAGGTAAGAATGTTTTTTTTAACTTATACGGCGGGTGCGGTTATTTTCCGCCGTTATAAAATCGTCGAAGCTTCCCATACAAGCTTATAAGAATATTTTCAAAGAAAATGTTTTATTTTATATGGATCTTAAATGATTTCAAAATAAAAGGAGATATTTCATTAAAAAGAATTTTGATTTCATCTATGTCAACATCCTTTGATGGATTTTAAGATTATTTGAAGTTGATTTATTATGATACAAAACTTCTATATTGTATTGAAGGTTTTGTGATATGTTTGACTGTGGATGTGCTATTTTTATACCATTCATAGTTTATTGTGAAAGTATTGACATTTCGTATGCTAGTTTTAATACGAATGTTTATGTTATGTTTAAACCTTTTCATATGGGAATGCATTGGACTTAATAAGTGACGGGTGGAGCCCGCTATAGCTCCTCGATGCATCGGTAGGTCTCATGAGACAAACTAGTGTCTTGGCACAAGGCCTTGACAAAATCTTATTTGTAGTCTTGGCACGAGGCCTTGGCTATGTGGTTATGATAGTCTGGCATTATGCATTCCAACATTATGAAAGTGGTTATTGATTATTGCATGTGATTATTCGATTAGTAGAATATCCATGTGAATAAGTAAATGGCATTATTTCATTTTACTTTTGCCATACCATGTTGAAGTTCAATTTTAAAAGGCTTTTGTTTTAGTAATGCATTGCCTTAAATGTTTATTCTTATTTATGAAAGTTTCCGCTATATTGTTATCCTTACTGGGCATTTGAGCTCACCCCTTTTCTATGTTTTATTTTTCCCCAGGATGTGAAGAAGTAAATTATGAATGATCTGCAGGGATATTATGAGGGGATAGTAGTGTGGATTATGGAGACATTATGTTGTTGTAGTAGTTTTTCATTTTATGATGTAATGTAAAACTTATGAATATATCTAGTGTTTCCAAGGCTACTAAACCAATCGGTCTTTCGAGATTTGATCTTTCTTGTGATCATGACAATGTTATGTAATAATGCACCGACTCTGGGTAACTGGGGTCGGGGCGTTACAGTTGGTATCAGAGGAAGTTTAGTACAAACCTTGGAAGCTAGATTTAGATAAACTCTGATTAGAGCACGTAGACCTAAGATGAACTTTGAGGATTAGTATAGAAGAACTTCCTAGAATTTTGGTATTGTAGAGATTTTGTGAGTTTTCCGAGCAATACATCCCTGTCTGGATACGAGCAGGTAGAGGCGGCTCTGGCACAGTTGTACCTAGGGGTAAAACCCGAAAACACCGCTTTGAGCTAGACTCGAACGGGAACTGGTGCACGACAACGGGCCTTGCTGCACTCTTGGTTACGACACTCCCGGGGGATATGCTTAGGATAACTCTCATTATCTTTACAAATCATTATGAAGGGTTTATGAGTATATACTTCCTCAAAGAAAAACATTTTTATGATTATGGATTATATCCATAAATAGTTCAATTTATGTTAAGTGTTTTATAAGTATGGGATTATGTATTTTGATTCATAAACTGATCTAGTTTATGCCCTTGTTTAGAAATGGCGCCTAGTGGAAGAAATGGAAACCGTATCAATGCGCGCACTCCATGTAGGGATTTCCCTCCTGCTCAAGATAATTATAGTGGGGCTGGTGATGCAACTGGTGCCGATCAGCTAATCACCATACTGGGACAACTTACTCAGGTTATGAATAATAACCTTACCCGTATGGAGCACCCTGATCTGCAGCGTGGAGGATCAATGTTAGATCGATTCATGAGACAACAACCACCAACGTTCAATGGGAGTACAAATCCCTTAGTAGCTGAGCAATGGATATTTTCCCTAGAGAAAATATTTCAGGCTTTGGGGAGTAGTGAAAGGGAAAAAGTTACCATGGCAGTTTACCGCCTCACTGGAGATGCTGATCAATGGTGGTCATTGATTCAAAACATGAAGGAAGATGATGAAGTATCAAACATGGAATGGAGGGAGTTCAAAGATCTATTTTTAGAAAAATACTTTCCTCGCGACCATCGAGCAGATATGGAAAGGCAATTTCTGAGTCTGAGACAAAAGGAGGATGATAATGTCACAAAGTATGAGGCTAACTTTACAAGGTTAGCGAGGTACGCTGGTGATTATATTTGCAACCCAAGAAGTAAGATTGATCGTTTCTTTGATGGGTTAAAACCATTTCTCCGTCGAGCATTAGTCTCACAATCCTTTTCATCGTACGAAGACATTGTCTCATGTGCTATCAAGACCGAAAAGGAATTCTCTAAGTCTTATGACTTTAAAGCAAAGCAAGAGAAGAAGAGATCTGCTGATCCATCTGGGAATGGAAATAAGGGGAAGAAGGGAAAGGTTGAATATCCATCTTGTGGTAAGTGCGGGAAGAAACACCCTGGTGCTTGCCTGAAGGGAATGGGAGTCTATTACAAGTGTGGTGAAAAAGGCCACCAAGCTCATGATTGCAAGGGGAAGAAGGAAGCTACCAATGTTCAGTGCTACAATTGCAGGGAGATGGGGCATTATGCAAATGAATGTCCTAAGCGTCAGGAGAACTTACCTCAGAAAAGGCCAAGGGATCAAGGCCAGGCTTATGCTATCACTACTGCTGAGGTAGAAGCTCCGAAAGATGTGGTGGCAGGTAATTTAATGGTTTTCTCAAGTTTAGCAAATGCATTATATGATTCTGGATCATCGCATTGTTTCATATCTTCCCAGTTTGCTAAGAAAATTAGATATTTCCAATTTGATTTAATAAGGGAGTTGTCAGTTAAAACTCCTAAGGGAAGTATCGTTGCAACAAAGTTTTGTGAATCAGTCCCCATTAGAGCACATAAATTTTCTTTATCTGCTGATTTCATCGTCATACCTATGATTGAGTTTGATATAATCCTCGGTATGGACTGGCTTTCGGACTATGATGTGAAGATTTATTGTAAGAAGAAAGAGGTTACGATTCTTGATGATAATGATAAGGAGCACCTTATTTTTAGAGCAGAATCGTCACCACCTAATTCTTATTTAGATCCACCCCTGTAGCTCAACTTAATTCAATTATTGGGGAGGAAGAGAATGAAATAACTGTCGGTGAGGAAAGGAATGTTCAAATAGAGGATGTACCTATTGTGAAAGAGTTTGTAGATGTATTTCCGGAAGATTTACCTGGACATCCTCC